>CM054058.1:234401550-235001550 GCA_028641055.1 Alopecurus myosuroides | reverse complement strand
CTTGAAGATCATCTTCATGCTTCTATTGTAGTCTTGTTCCTTAGATGGATTCTTCTCTTGGTATTGATAAATTCTTCATGGCTTTCACTTCACTAATTGGTTTGGGTATGGGATGGACACAAATACCACTAAGTCAATTGGAAAGAATATAAGAAGAAAGATAGAAAGAGAGAGGGAGATGTTTTCTTCTGAATTTCTTCACACTTGTACTTCTTGAGTTGCTTCTAGTTGTTGTCTAAGTCTTCTCTTCAAAACTTCTTCATTGATCTTCCTTGTAGCTCTTCATGTTGCCACCAGGTTGAAAGTGAAGAACCTTCTATTTCTTGAGTCTTGTTTTTCATTTGCTAACTTGATGGATTCTTGAAGCAAGAATAGGGGGATGGAGGAGTAGATAGAACACTATAGTACTAGTGTTTGAGGTTCACTACTTGGTCTCTTATATGGTTTACATACTAGGGACTTGGTCTTGGATTCAAAATGGCCACAACAAACAATGGTAGAAAGAATAAAAACAAAAACTAAGGCATGATCAACTAGTGGTTCACTAAGATGAAGTTTTGGTCCAACTTACAAGGAAATGGGTCAAGGTTGTCTAAAAGGTTTAGTTACTGATGTCTCTGGTTAAAGGTTACCAAAAGGAGCAATTTTGCTTAAGGGAACATATTCCAATTATTTAAAGAATTAATTCTATGCCAAAAATACTTAAACAGACAATTTAATTCTAAAATCAATTTTAGTTTGATCAATAATTATTTTGGGACAGAGGTTATGAAAGTACACATCCTAAGGTTTCCAAATATATTTTATTTACAATTTTTGGATTTTTAGAATTTGAATTATGCCAAATTTCATCAAACAAGCATATTTGAATTTGAACAAATTTAAGTTTGTCAAATTTTAATTTGGCCAGTGCCAAAAGTTTCTAGATGTCAAGGGCTTTTCAAAAAGTCCAAGATTGTTAAATTTGGCTAAGTGGTTGAAAAGATATGATGATTGCAAGTTACAGGGACTATTCTGCAAATCTGCCAATTAAATTTTATTCAGAAAAATAAGCAAAAAGAATTCTGTGGATAAGGTTGGCCACATGGCGTGCTCTCAATGGTTGGGATTGCTGACTGGGATGCTGATGCAGCACTGACTGGACTAGGGTGACGTGGATAAGTCACTAGATCTGGGCCGTCAGATCCAGATCCAACAATGGCATACCCCTTCGTGGGGATCTAATCTAGGCCGTCTATCTGGATCCAACGGACAAGGAGAGAGGAGGCTCACCTCGCCGGCATGGGCCGCCGGAAATGTCGCCGCGGTGGCGCGCTGCTCGGAAAATTCGACGGTGGCAAAGCCCCGGTGGTCTCCAGACTCCGCGAAAATGACTTTCAGGTGCGGTGCGACTTGGTGAACGTGAAGGAGATGACGGCGTGCCCTCCCGCGTCCTGGTATGCCCGCGCGATGCTGTCGGGGACGGCACCGTTCCGGTGAGCTTCGAGAGAGGGTGGCGCCGGTGTTTCGCTGCCTAAAAAAAAGAAAAGGATGGGTCAGAGAGGTGCGTCTAGGGATGGGGAGTCCAGAGAGACAGGAGGGAGGGGCGCTCGCTCGATACCTTCGCCGGAATCGGGTGGAGACGGTGGCGGCATGTGGAGAGCTCCGACGAGAAATAAAAATGGCATGGTTACGGGATTTGGAGAGGAGACGGAGGGGAATGGAGGAGGGGAGTCGGGTATTTAAGGAGAGGTCCACGGGGAAGGATTTATTGCCTTCAATCACACGGAAAAGGCCAGCGTTAAACCGGGAGGAAACGGGCGTGGTTTCCGGCAGGAGGTTGAAGACGCTAACGTCACGCTGACGTCATCTGTGGGACCCAGCGCAGAGAGAGAGAGGAGTTGGGCGGGCTGCTGCGTTTCTTCTGGGCCGTGGGCCTCTGTGGGCTGCACCGTGCGGCAGTTAGGGGCCGAGGGGGACGGGCTGGCTGTGCTGCTTTTTTTTTCTCTGTGTTTTTTTTTGTTCTTTTCCTTTTCTATATTCTTTAATTGATAACTTTTGATTAATTCATCCAATTGACCCCAAACAAAATTCTATAATTTTTAAAATCTTTCTCCTCCAAATTAAAACATTTTTGTGTTGTTTCAACACAATAACATTATATTGTCAAAATATGATTAAGTAGTTAATAGCCATTTAATGTTATTTCAAAAATTAGAGAAACATTTAATTGAAGTTAGGGTCAAATAAAATTCAAGGTCCAAAACCATTTAAGTATTGTTTCATAACTCATTTTCATACCAAGAAAATATTGTGAAAAACATTTTCTTACTTAATACTTAATGTAGTACTTGAAATCTTTACAATTAATTTGAGTTTCACAAATATTTTCCATAGTCAAAAAATGGAGGATGATTTATTAATGTTAGGTAGAAGTTGAGAAAATTCATTTGTAAAACAAGTTGTTAGTAAAACCATTTTATATCATCTACGGTTTGCTACATACTTTGAAATAATAAAAATTATTTTGAAATTTTCCTTTTAAGGGTTGTGGAGTTAGATACATGTTTGGATTGTTATTTTCAATAAAATTGTAATAAATATAATATTTCCTTTGTGTTAGAGTTTTATTTAGTTTTTGGTGACATGTATTAATAAGAAAACAAAAGTTTCAAATTTTTGTGATTTTTGAGTTTTCCAAAAATCAGGGATGTTACAGACTACCACCCTTAAAAGAAATCTCGTCCCGAGAATTGGAAAGGCTAGAAAGAAAGATAGGTCTGGGTGACTGGGTTCTAGAACAACTGGGTGGGCTACCATCCTTAAAAGAAACTTTTGTGGGTAGTCTATATTCATTTGATTTGAGTGTAGATTGATTTGAGATTGGTTTGAGTAGAACTTTCCTTCGCGGTAGAGCTATAGACCAACATAGGTATGTTGAACTACCTTTGACACTGAGGGGTCACTCTTTGGGTCAATCAAAAGCCTTTGGTTCGCTCTCAACTTGGCCGAATAGAGTAAGACTAAAAGGTACAGCTGATAGGACAGGAGCACTGCAGAACAGAGCACGCTTCCGGCTTCTCGCTGACGCGTGCACCGTAAGTCGTCGTGCCGTTCGGAGATGGGATCTGTCCACCCTTGTCAGTGAGATAGGGTAGGCCCCTAGCCCTGTCCTGTCCCCTCTGTCGTGACAGAACTTGACAGACGCCTACCGCACTGTAGCCACGCCGTAGCGCGGATAATCACGCACTCCGTAAGTTGAACCGCACGCCGGTACGGACGCAGGATACGCGGGATCCCTTGTCAGAACGGCTCCATTGACTTCTGGCCCGAGTAGGGAACCACTCCCTCTACTCGGACCAACTCCTCTACTCGGAGGAACATAACTTCCTTGATTCTTCCTTCTGGCCATTGGTGGATACGACCGGATAGAAACCTCCCGGTTAGCGAGTACCGGGTAGCCATCTACCCGGTCAAACAACACCTTTGATCTTGTATTTTAGCACTTGCCTTACCCCTACTCGGGGGTAACCCCCCGACAGTGGTATTCCTCATGTAAACACATTTTAGGATAGTAAAGTACCAAGAACATATTACTCCCAAAAAACGGGATAGTCCGTTAATCTCCCAAAAATCCAAGTGAAATAAGCAAGAATTGCAATGAAGGAGCACACAAGTACATGGAGTGCGAACCAACAAAAACAACTAGATTACTCAAGATAGGTAAGTACTAAGCACACCACATACAAATAATAATAAATTACACAACCAAACACATGTAAGGAAGAAAGCAATTTTCAATGTATATATGATTTAAATACAAGTTACCGCAAAGAGAAACATTGGATATGAGATATATATAATCCAAATGACTTGGCTTGAGGAAATATAATTAATGAAGATCCCTTAATTCTTCATGAGATAGCCAAATCTCCAACACTCTCCAACAACACCTATTGATCAAGTTTGAACTTGTTGGTCCCCAACCAAGTTGGCTCCTAAGAGGTCTGACCGTTGGGAACCCATTGTTCAACTTCACAATGACGATACGGCTTCTCCATGGAGAATAACGTACCAAACCGAGAAGTAGATGAATTGGTCATGTGATTTTGGTTACAAGTCAAACTGCTAAACCGCATTTACTCGCCTTAGCAAGTCGTGGATGATGATTTTTCCCGTTCAAACTTTCACTCAGAGGGTTAGGTCGCCGGTACAGGCTTTAACTTAGAATACAGACTTATACGCGCATACTCTAATCCAAGCTAACACAGATTTCAATGTGCATCATTAAAGATGTTGATTGGGTATGTATCGACGATATATGGGGTCAACCTATAGTACTATGACATACACACGGTCACCCCATCCAGCCCGCTAAGATGAAAGCCTAAAATCCCACTATGGGGCTCCATCGACCTGCTCGGTGTGCAGTACCCGAGCTCTTAGATGAGTTATAATTGAACTCTGATTGTACACATACGCGAAATAAGTGAATCTACAAACACTCGACGTAGAAGAGGGGAAGACCTACACTTACGTGAAAAAAACACACCAAAGATGACGTATATATAAAGGGCATATCGATGACAGGATCAACATTGTTTTCTACACCCAAGTCGTCGACAACACAGATGATAGCGCCAAAAACTCTATATCATGTACTCCCTTCGTTCCATAATATAAGATGTTTTAGATGTTTCACATGTTGTCTAGATTCGGACTAAAATAGTGGACATATACATTAAAACATGTCTAGATACATGTGTGTGTATGTGAATATAGAAAATGTCTAAAACATCTTATATTGTTTATCCGTTCGACTCATGTAGTTCACTTTTGTAGTCATACTTGAGTTCATCATATCAATATAATTAGAAATAAGAGTAGAGCTATTTCCCATCAAATCAGCGGTCTGAACCAAGGTAAAATCATATCTACCCTAACATGTTGACCTGAGCAATCTTACTGTACAAATAGATGCACTCTGGAGATCCTCCTAGGCACGGTTGCAAAGGGCATATATTCAATTCCTCGAAAACTTCTTTCGCGTATAGCAATGTGACACGAGATACCCAGGTTGAGGATCCCAATGCGAATAGCAACCCTAGGTCCAGACTTGTGTTCTTTTCCTCATAGTGTCACAAATATTACAATGATTTATAAGGTGCGTAGAATATGAAAGCTAGGTTGACTTGGAGCTTGGAGGCGATCTATTGTAGAGATATTATGTGGAAATTGTTTTGTTTGATTTTAATTGTCGTCTTTGGATCTTTTATGTATGTGATGGCTAAGAGGGTGGGTGTAACCTACTAGGTATCAAACCCCAGGTCTCGCACATGTATCTCATAAAAACGGTTTTCAGTGGGAAGCGATGTACCTGTCAGTAACGAGGGGACTTGCAATTTGACGATCTGATTATACAAATTATATTGACAAAATCATATGTCCTTTGATTTTTCACATAAATGGATCATGATTCATTTTGTTATTTCTAGTAAAATTATCCTTTACAAAATAAAGGTCAAATTTTCACTTTTATGAAGTATAGCTGTCTAGAACATCGCGTAATGGGTAGGTTAAATAGGAGGGAAAAAGATCTGCACAACAGCACAAGATAGAAAGAAGCTAGCACTTTTGACACGACAAAGATGATACTCTCGGATTTGCCATGATCGCCTTGCGTCAAATAGCAAAACGCATCCTTACAAAAGAAAAAGGAATTGCCCGGTATTTGTCAGATTCATAGCTATTACTCAGGTGCATCGTGTAACCACAGAACAGAAAATAATTAGTAGTGCAAATTCTGATACTACAAATTATCTGAATCAATACAAATACTAGATGGATAGCGGACGAAAATGAACACAGCCAACACTAACAGCAGGAGCGGAAGAAGAAAGGTAAGTACGCGCGCGTAGGAAGGAGTAGGTAAAGAAGGCACATTAGGGAAAATGACCACGCAAAGAGCAGCGTGATCTTCACAAGATCCGCCACCGCCATGCAGCGAGCCTGCGGGGACACGCGCTCTGCGACCTCGGCCAGCTCAGTTGCGCATGCTGCCGACGAGGGGCAAATTGAAAGCTAAGCAGTGGTAATTAAGACCCCCGGGGGAAAATAGGGATGTCTCCTACGTTACCCATAATATGTGGAAGTATCGACGTAATTTCATAGAGTCATTCGATCTGAATGCTACATGAAGAACATAAGCCAGATGACGGAACGCGGAGACCTAGGATGTAGAAGATCATAACATGAGCGATTCAGCAGATTTGGATTCCTTTCCTATATATCCACTCATGTGGTACTTCATCATATGATTCATATAAGATCCATCTGTCTAGAGATCGTCATATACATCTAGAAAGCCGTATGCTTTGGAAGAAGGAGCGCAACGGTCGGGCAGAGCACGGCTGCGACAAGGGACGAGGACAGAGCTGCGGCACCGGACGTCGGGCTCGGTGCAGGCTCGTCGGCAGCCAGAGCGACCCCGGCGAAGGTTGACACGGCGATGGCCGCAACAACTAAGGTGTGGAAGACCTTGGAGGCCATGATCCTAAGAGAAATGTGGTAGACGGAGGCCTGTATTACAACTGCTGAAAGGAACGCGAAAACTGAAACTGGGGAAAAGATGTGATGTGTGCGAGATAAGGCCGGAGGGAATCAGGAACGAAGCGAGCGATTTTATAGCTGACGAACAGAGCGGGGGAGGTTTGGGGGGCAGGGCCCTGCATTTTACAGGCTGGCTAGCTGGCCGGCCTCCTCGAGACAGCTCACGATCAACGACTGGTAGGAGTAGGGTCCGCATCTGCCTGGCTTCAGCCTACTGTAAGCAAATGCAATTGCAATTGTGAATATACATTGCCCTGATAGTTGGTACTCCACAGTCGCGACTCGCGGGAGAATGAGAGTTGTATATTTGCAGGCGACGTAGCACTCTTGTAAATGTACACATCACCACTGGCTGGTAACTAGACGAGTTGAGAAGCACAGATGTACTAAACCTGTTTTAAGAAAGAAAAGAAGTACTGGAATGGGAACCTGATGCCACCATTTTGCTTTCTTGTTCCCCTAGTCTCGCTTCGCGAGGTTTATTCCAAAACCATGAGCTTGGATTTGAATTCCAGGGGAGCCAGTGCCAAGGGAGGACCGGAAGAAATCAGTGGACCGCAGACCACATGCCCGTTTGCCAAAGTGTTCCCCAATGACCAGTGCTGCAAAGCTGGGCGGGCCTCGCTCTCAGTGCATGGCGTCGTTTGTGTTTGATTCCTTCGCTAAATCCAGTCGTCGTCCCGCCGGCCCGAGTGCATGCAAAGACAACCGGGTGAGAAAGGACTCTAGGCGGCGTCCATGCACGCCGATTGGTTTGATGCGCCGCCGTACTTGTTTCTTGGTCGGTTGTTAGCTTCCTACACCGTTGTTGCAGGCTTCCAAAAGCAAGTACTCCCGTCGCTTGATCCGTCTATCCAACCAAAAAAATTGTCATCTCGGACTTGCTTTCTAGTTGGGGATGGTGCTAACTTGTAAGTAAAGTGATGTCTGCGAAAACATATAACATTGACATGTCACTGGCAGTGGCACTAATCAGTTGGAGTAACGGGGAATCTGAGCCACCTCGAGAATCTTACATGACAGCAGCACAGGGCCCCAAGTTACAGCGGAGATGTGGTGGAATGTCCATAGACTCTTGACAGCACGAACCGGATGTGTGATGCGGCTGTCTAGTACTGGAACTGGAAGCTAGTAGGCCAACCGTCCGTTGATCGTAGAACAAGCGTTGCATTTAGGAGAACGATCTGAATGGAGGGCGTATCAGGTATATTCAGGTTAAGAGTCGCTGTCACTGCAGAGGTTTACTTCAAGCCAGTGTTGCTTTTAATTTAATTTTGACGAAGCAACAGAAAGTGGCATATGTAGGCATAGCTGCTAGTTTTCAAGTTCGTGCGCCCATGACTAACAAATCATTGGCATCACTCTAGTTGTTCTCGATTGTAGAAGGATTTTTTTTTTGACACCATTACTGTGGGGGAATCCCCACAGCCCCCCCATTTATTAAAAGAATAAAAGGTTATTTACAAAAATTACACTATATATAAGGGGATTAGGGGAGTGAATTAATCCATGATGTCAAAAGAACAGAGAGCTCTCTCTTCACCCTGTACTTAAGCAGGGTAACTTCCTGTATAAACAGGGCCTTCCATCCTCTAAAACTTGGTTTGATATTCTTGAAGATCCAACCCCAGATGCACCAGCAGGCCAGGATCACAATCTCCACAAAACAGGGACCAGAAAAATGTTTTTTTGCAGACATGATAGTAAAGGAGGAGGAACCTGGGTACCAAGGGATTTGTAGATAGTTCCAAATCCTTGTACTGAATGTGCAATTGAAGAACAAATGCCTCCAGTCTTCATGAACATGGCCAGGACATAGGATGCAATCAGGAGAATCATTAATGTTCCAGTGCCTTCTAAGTAACATATCCTTGGTGTTAATTCTATCATGTAGTAACAGCCAAGCAAAGAATTTGTGCTTAGATTGACATTTGCTGTTCCATATCCCATAAGAAAGTGAATCATCAGGAGCACCATTAAAATGGTGTTTATAAAAAGAACTAGGATGTAATCTGCCAGTTGAGTGAGGACTCTGCCATTGATCTTTAATACTTAATTGGATTGTAAAATTACCAATCATGCATTTCAACAACCTTAATTCTTCATTTGCTTGGATAGTCAATGGCAAAGCAAAATTTTGAATGCAATCTGTACATAGCAAGAACTCATTAACAGACTGAAGCTTATCTTTGGCAAAAGAGTATAACCTTGGAAAGGTTATCTTAAGTAATTGTGGCTGCCAATTGTCCTCCCAAAATAATGCAGTGTAACCATTTCCTACAGAGCATGTAGTGAAATTTCTGAAATCCTCAGATAATGCCAAGATATTTCTCCGCCAAAAAGAACCAGATTCTACCACAGCATGAGGAACAGCCTTATGATAGTAAGCATCAGTAATGAGCTGAACCCAAGGCAAGTCCTCCTGATTATAGAATTTATCTAGATGTTTAAGAAGAAGAGCAGAGTTTTGTATTTTCAAGTTTATGATCCCCAGTCCTCCCTTCTTTTTGGGTTTGCACACCATAGACCAAGCTGCAAGGGAATTAGCTTTTTCTTTCCCTCTCTTGCTCCACAGGCAGTGTCTTCTTGCTCTGTCAATAACTTCAATAACACCAGCAGGAATAACTAAAGAGAGCATGTAATAAGTTGGCAATGAGGATAAAACAGAATTCACCAACACCAGCCTATCACCATAGGACAGAAAAGAGGAAGTGGCAGAAAGCCTTCTCTCAACTCTATCAATTAAAGGTGAAAAATCCTTGATAGTAAGTCTAGTAGTACCCATGGGCAATCCAAGATAAGTGAAAGGCATAGACCAAGTTTTACACTGAAAAAATTCAGCCAGAGCACTAGTTTCAGCAGAGTCCAGATTGATAGGAATCATAGATGATTTGTGAAAGTTGATTTTCAATCCTGTAAAGGCAGCATATGTATTTAGAATATCCTTGAAGACCTCCAGGTCTTTTTTACATGCTGGTAGCACCACTATGGTATCATCAGCATACTGAATAATAGGGAAATCTTTTCTGACTGGGATAGGAGAGGAAAGCAGACCATCAGAATAAGCCTTATTGACTAAGCTTTGCAATAAATCAGCTCCTTCAACAAATAAGAGTGGAGACAAAGGATCTCCCTGCCTAACTCCTCTTTTGCAGTGAATTTTTTTTTCCAGGTATCCCATTAAGGAGAACAGAAGAGAATCCAGAGGCTAAAATTTCTCTGACCCAATTGATAAACAAATCTGGAAATCCTTTTATTCTCAAGACTTGTATAATAGCTTCATGATCCAATGTATCAAAGGCCTTTTCAAAATCAATCTTGAGAACCACTATTTTCTTTTTTGACTGCTGGCATTGGAACAGGAACTCAAAAGGCCAGGCAAGGCAGTCTTGGATTGTTCTACCCTTTATAAAACCATATTGGTTATCATGAATTGTATCACAAATAACATTTTGCATTCTATTAGCAATAAGCTTGGTGACAAATTTGAGACAAGTATTAGTCAATGAAATTGGCCTAAAATTATTGACAGTTTCAGGGGAGTTTGATTTTGGAATGAGAGTGATATAGGAATCATTTATACTCTGCAATGATAAATTCCCTGAGTGAAAATCATGGCATAGTTGAGTGAAATCATCTTTTAGCACAGCCCAACATTTCTTCACAAAAAGACCATTGAACCCATCAGGTCCTGGGGCTCTATCAGTCTTAAGAGATTTCATAGCATTTGTAATTTCCTCTGGAGTGAAGATTGTAGAAGGATGAGATTGGCGTAATATATTGATGTATTATTGAGCCTAATGAGCGAGTATATATTGGAGTAGAGACTTGGAGGGCAATGATATTGGACTACAAATCCTATACTACTAAATACATGTACCGGAATATGTCTTTAACATCCCTCACAGTCGTAGCGGTAGCGTTGCGAACAATAAGAGCGTCGCGGACAGTCAGACTGGAGAGAAACCGAAGTAGAATCCAGTGGGCTAACGTCGCGGACGGTGTCACGGCGCTGGAGCTTGGACCGTAGAGGAAGCTGATGAGTGCTCAAGACGAGATGATAGCCCTTTGTGCCGAGGTCGAGGTAGCCGAGAGCTTAGGGTGGTGTAGCCGTAGTCGAGGTAGCTGTGCGAGGATCGCCGGTGTCAAGGTAGTCGCCGTGGAGCCGTGAGGCGCAAGGAGGCGCCAAGGTAGACATGAGTGCAGTGGTGTTGAAGTAGTGGTGCGCCGGGAAGAAGACGATATGGACGAGGGGTCGCGCCGGGTTTGCCAAGCCCGTGGACACGTCGTGGATGAAGGCACGCGTCGGTGTTGCCAGCACCAGGCATGCGTAGAAGGACGAAGTCGATGTTGACGAGGCATCACACCAGACTTGCCGAACCCGGGAACACGCCGTGGACGAAGGCAAGCGTCGGTGTTGCCAGCACCGGGCATGCGTAGATGGGAACTAGCACAAATTATACACCATGTCAGAGGGACTAGCACTCGACGATAGTTGCGGCGTCAGCCGGCGTGGGGGTAGAAGATGCCGATGTCAACCACGGTTGTCGGAGCAGATGAAGTGGTCGGGGAAGATGACGGCGACGCTGGTGCTGGACGTAGACGAAGAGGTGGACGGCGATGTAGTAGGCGGAACCAAAGGCAGCCCGTGGGGGGGGGCACGTCGGTCGCCACTAGAGGCAACGCGGCGGCAATAGCCCGTGAAGGGCCACGACGGTCACCTGTGGAAGCGCGGCGGCGATGCTCAAAGTAGGCGAAGAAGAATCTAACAACTCAAACAAAAGACCATGCGCGGACGGTGGCTTTGCCGCGCCTAGAGAGGCGACGCGGCGCATACCACGAAGAAGTCAACGCGCAGGGAAGGTGCAATGGACCGTGTGTCGTGGCGCTACGGCTCGAAGGAGCGGCGTAGCAAAGACGTGCGTGTCAGGGCGACGTGCGTGTCAGGGCGACCACGTGCCGCGGCGCTACGGCCTGAAGAGGAGACGCATCGGCGACACGCGGGTTGATGCAGCCACGGTGATAACCACGGGACGGCGGCGCTGCGGCCCGACGGGGCGGTGCAGCGGCAGCCCGTTTGCTCTATCGGCGATAGACGCGCACTTGGGGACGGTTTTCACGGAAACCTGCGGAGGCGCACGCAGTCGACTGTACGGGTCAGCGGCGCAGCCTATATCGAACGGAGCGCGGGCGGGCGGGTGATCAATCTGCTTGCTCGCGAGATGGAGGATGCGCCGCTCAGCGTGAAGATGACGACGTGAGACTGGGTGGTGGAGGCCAAGCGTCCAATGTAGCACCGGCGCCTGAGCAGCCAAGGCAGCTCTATGCGTGAGGTAGCCACGGTGAAAGCGGGGTGGTGGAGGAGTCCCGATCGGAGCAGGGGCGACGATGGCCGGCACAAGGCGACGGGCGGGCAGCCGCCGAGGCGGCAAAGATGCCACACGAACAATGGTCGTTACAGTCCGCCGCGCGACACGTGAGTCCTCCGTGCCGGTGAAGAGGCCGGTAGTCGCGCCATTGTCGGAGTAGAGGCGCGTGAGGGCCGATGATGGCGGCGGTCGACGCAAACCGATTTTGGATCGGAAATCAAAAAAGAAAACGTCGGCCAAACGACCGGTGGAGGAAAAGACTCTCTAGGGTAGCCGATCCACGGGACCGGCGGACACGAGCGGCGCGGCCCCCGGCGACGATCATAGAGATCCGTCCCCGGGGCGGCACGAGGCGGAAGCGGCGTAATATGTTGGATGTATTATGGAGCCTCATGGGCGAGTATATATTGGGGTACAAATTTAGAGGGCAAGAAGCCTCGTAGAGATAGACTTGGAGATGGATTACAAATCCTATACTATCAAATACATGTACCGGAATATATCTCTAACATTTGATGTCAGTAGACTACCGCAACAGAAATCGAAACTACTGCTAGAGTGCTGGTAGTATATTAGTCTGCTGAGCCGAGGGGTGTGTAGATGACTGGATATTTCATAGTAAAAGGCAAGTTTAGTATTTCCTTCGATATATAAAAAGTGTCGCTCATTTTGTATTATGTTAGTAGAAACTTTATACTAAATGAACGGCACACTTTTTATGGATCGGTGGGAGTACATAAATTTGTCGACAATGTGCGGTTTAGTCACGAAGTTGCAGAACCTGAAAAGGTGTTAGAAAGTTGCCTCGTGTCAGCGTTTTGGTTACTCCGTGACAACGACAGTTAGTTTGCCTACGTGATTTACCTTTTTTTACAAATCCCCCTAAAATTTTATTTATTACAAATATTCCGCAAAAAACATTTAAAAAGGATATACCAATTAGAATAAATAAAAATTTAGAGAACGATTCATAAAAAATTATCTGCCATGTATGCAAACTTATGGCCATCATCACGGAGTGAGTGCTCGCGTGTGGCAACTTTGTGGCCTGCTTTTTGTGTTTCGCGACTTGGTAACCAAACCGCACGTTCTTGACAAGTTGATGTACTAAATATTGGGTTTTCTCTTTGTTTGTGTTGCTAAGCAGGAGTCTCATTTTGATCATCTTGTGGGTGTCATATGACAGCAGGACAAAGTCCTTCATGGTGAAGAGACATGTCCCTGCGCATACTTGCAGTAAGCTATTTCATCTAAGGGCATTCACGATAAAAAAAAATAGCAGAGAAATATGTTGAAGGGTTTAGGGCTGACAAAGGGATGAATATGCAGAATTTTTAAGGATTGTACAAAAGGAATGGCAGAGGACACCTGGAAGAATGAAATTGCAAAGGGCTAGAAGAATAGCAATGGAAACAATCCATGGTGATCAGGAAGGGCAATACAAGTTGTTGTGGGATTAGGCAAATGAGGTGAGAAGGAGTAATCCCAGATCATCTTTCTATGTATCTCTAGATGATGCATGAAGGTTCAACAAGTTGTACATGTGCCTTGATGCATGCAAGAGAGGATTCCTCCAAGGATGCAGGCTAGGGATTTTTCTTGATGGATGTCATATCAAGACCAGGTATAGAGGACAGTTTCTTGCGGCTATAGGAATGGATCCTAATGATGGTATATTTCTAATTTCTATTGTTGTTGTTGAGGTGGAAGACACAATTAACTGGAAGTGGTTTCTTGATACTCTCAAGAGTGATCTAAACATGATTAACACTGAACATTGGATCATAATGTCAGATAAGCAGAATGTACTTTTTTTACCAATTGTAATCATTGGTGTTTGCAATTCTTGTCTGTTAAGTTGCTTATCTATTTTGTTACTTAACTATTCCATTGAAAATGCAGGGTCTCATAAATGTTGTGAGTGACTTATCCCTGATGCAGAACACGGGTTTTGTGTAAGGCACATGTGGCCAAACTTCCAACAATTATTTAAAGGTTGTGAGTGACTCAAGAATCAGCTGTACAAAATTGCTAGGAGTAGCACAGTCATCAAGTTTGAGAAATACATGGGTCAGTTGGAGGCACTGGACATTGATGCTTACAAGTGGCTTAATTCTTTGGAGCCCAAGACTTGGGTAAGGGAATTCCAGAGTGATCTCCCCAAATGTGACATACTCCTAAAAAATAACTGTGATGTTTTCAACAAGTAAGTGACTTGTACTCATTTCTTAGCTAAATTTTGTGTTGAGTTTCCTAGTGTCATAACCATACATGTACATTCATGGTTCTATAGGTACTTTTTGGAAAGTAGAGAACTTCCCATGTTATCCATGGTTGATAGGATCAAAGGGAAGATTATGGCTAGGCACTATACTAAGCTAAATGAGTTTGAGAAATGGCCTACTCACATTTGTCCAAAAATCAAGAAAAAGGTTGAAAAGGCAGTAGAAATTGCTAATCTAGCACATGTGCAGGGAGTTAGTGATGGCCTATTCCATGTTGAAGATAAAGGTACTGACTATATTGTTGACTTGCACAAGAAGACATGCAGTTGCTGCAAGTATCAGAAGTCAGGCATTCCTTGCTTGCATGTCATTGCTTGCTGCGGGTCTAAGAGATTAGACCCCCTCAACCCTGTTGATCAGTGCTACTCCAATGATATGTTCCAGAAAGCCTATGGAAACATAATTTATCTTTGTAAGGATAAGTCAGAGTGGGAGAAGATGTTTGGCCCCAACATATTGCCTCATGTATATCAAAAACATGTTGGAAGACCTACAAAGGCTAGAAGGAAAGAACATGGAGAAATACCTCATTCTAGTGATGGAAAAATCATGTCAAGGCCTAGAGTGAGAATGCATTGTTCCTACTACAAAGATCCTGATCACAATAAGGCAGGCCGCAAGTACTTGAAGGCCGGACTGCCTCCACCCAACCATGTAGGAGCTCAACCAGGTGTGTCAGTAGTTAACTCAACCACCCCTGATCTGAATGTGACTCCTCCCAGCTTTAGCACTCCTGATCTGAATGTGCCCCCTCCAAACCAAACTGCGACTGAATATCTAATGGTTGATATCATGGTTCATCAGGTAATGTTAATTTATAGTACCTAATTTGTATTTTCATCACATTTTGCATTTGACTCGCTGTGAAGCTTCCTTTCTGGTGTGTAGGTTCTAGAGCCTAGAGTTGTTCAGGCTCGGCCTGTACCCGACTCATCATTCATCACAACTGCTCAGAGGATGATGGAACAATCTCAAGAGAGCCAAGGAAGCACAAGCACCATTAAGCAAGGAGAACTTGCCCGAAAATTGCTATCTTTGAAGAACCAGAGGGACAGAGATCTAGAAGAGAAGAACAATCCCATGCTATATGCTAGGAAGGAGGTTGAGTTGAAGAAAGTTGTAGATGCAGCCAGGAAGAAAAAAGAAGATGCATAGAAGAGAGCACAACTTGCAGAGGTAAGAAAACAGCAGAAAGCAGATAGAGATACTAAGAAGAAGAAGCAAGAAGCAGCAGTGAGGAAAGAAGCTCAAGCTCAGACTAAAGCTTTTGTAGCTCGGTGCAACTGAGAGGCAGCTGCAATGAATAAAGCTATCAAGGAGTTGCAGAAGCAAGAAGCAAAAGAAGAGGCCAAAAAGAAAGTTGC
The DNA here is from genome assembly GCA_028641055.1 of Alopecurus myosuroides. NCBI lineage: Eukaryota > Viridiplantae > Streptophyta > Magnoliopsida > Poales > Poaceae > Alopecurus > Alopecurus myosuroides. The sequence goes on along the minus strand of CM054058.1, from coordinate 234,985,944 downwards.
TCAGCACCAGGAAGAAGAGAGAGCAGAGGATCAAAGAATTGCTGGTCTAGAAATTGCCTATGAGAGGAGAATAGCTGCTGAAGCAAGAGAAGAACAGGAAAGGCTAGTTGTCGATGACCCACAAGTATAGGGGATCGCAACAGTCTTCGAGAGACGTAAAACTCAAATTTATTGATTCTACACAAGGAGAGACAAAGAATATTTATAAGCCTTAACAACTGAGTTGTCAATTCAGCTGCACCTGAAAGTAGAACTGCTTGCAAAAATTTATCAGTGGTAACAGTTTTATAGAAACAGTAATAATAAAATAACAACATGAGTAAAATAGTAACAACAGTAGCAATCGCGGGAAACAACAGGATGGAAGTACCGTAGGCAAATGGAATGGATGAATGGGCGTTGCATGGATAAGATAGTTCATGTAATAATCTAAACATGGGCATTGCAGATAATAATAATAATAAAGCATCCAAGTTCTAGGAAAACCATATGCATGTGTTCCAATTAGTCATACGTGCTCGCAATGAGAAACTTGCAGAACATCTTTTGTCCTACCAGCCCGTTTTCAGCGGGGCCTTAAGGTAAAGTACTGGTAATTAAGGTGCTCCTTTTAATAAAGCACCGGAGCAAAGCATTAACACTCCATGAACACACGTGATCCTCACATCAAAAACATCCCCTCCGGATGTCCCAATTTCTGTCACTTTGGGGCCTCGGGCTCCGTACAATGACATGTGTAAACAACTTGGATATATGATCAAGAAATATAATTATACCCATGAAACAATAACATGTTCAGATCTGAGATCATGGCACTCCGGCCCTAGTGACAAGCATTAAGCATAACAAGTTGCAATAACGGTATAAAACACTAACAATGGATACTAGGCACTATGCCCTAACAATCTGGCATTATTACATGATCGATCTCATCCAATCCCTTCCATCCCTCTCAGCCTGCAGTGGTGTTTACTCACACATGGACAGGGTAATCATGGATGGTTGATGGAGAAGAGGTGGTGGTGTCGATGGCGATGATCTAATCTAAATCCCCGTCCCGGCGGGCGCCAGAACAGGAACTTCTGATCCCCGAATTGAGTTTCGAAGTGGCGGCGGTGCTCTGTTGTGTTTCTGTGGAATATCACGAACCCCCTGTCGTTTTAGGGTTGAGAGCGATAAGTAGTCGAATGGGAGGCCCGAGGGGGGTCCTGGCGGGCCCACACCACCAGGCGGCGCGCCCAAGGGTGGTGTGGCGATACATCATAAACGTATCTATAATTTTTGATGTTCCATGTTGTGTTCATGTCATATGCTACATGTTTTCCTTACACTTTATGTCATTCTTATCGATTTGCCGGGACTGTCCTATTGACAAGATGCCATAGAGTCAGTTCCTTGTTTTCTGTTGTTTTTAGTTTTGGAAAAGTTGCTCTGGAAATATTCTCAGAATTGGAAAATTTGAAGCCCGGAAGTCTTAGAATTCCCGAAGGTTCCACGGAATCCCGAAGAGTCCCGGAGGGGCGCCATAGGGGGGGCCACACCATAGGGAGCCGCTCCCTGGCCGCGTCTGGGGGTGGTGTGGGCCCCTCGGGCATCCACCGATATCGCCCTTTCACCTATTTATTCCCCCGATACGTCAAACCTAAAAAGATACCACTTTGTTCTGAGAAACACCCGAGGCCGCCGTAATCGTCAACCCGAGATTGGGAGGGTTCTGGAGCTCTCCCCGGCACCCTGCCGGGAGGGGAATTCATCACCGGACGGGTCTACACCACCATGTCCGCCTCCGGAGTGATGCGTGAGTAGTTCATCCCTGGACTACGGGTCCATAGCAGTAGTTAGATGGTTGTACTCTCCACCTTATGCCTCATGTTTAGATCTCGTGAGCTTCCTCACATGATCGAGATCATGTATTTGTAATGCTACATGTTGTGTTTGCTAAGATCCGATGATTATTGAATGCTATGTATATTGATTATCAATCTATCATGTTATCTTCATGTGTATGTTATGTATGATCTTGCATGCTCTCCGTTGTTAGTAGATGCTCTGGCCAAGAAGATGCTAGTGACTCCAAGAGGGAGTATTTTATGCTCGATAGTGGGTTCATGCCTCCTTTGCATCTGTGCTTGAGTGACAGAAACATGACGGATGGAGGATGTGTTGTTTCCATTGGGGAGAAAACAACGATGTTTAGTTCGTTTACATTGTTTACATTACACACTTGGCCTACTGCGATTATCCGTTGCTTGCAACTAAATACCCAACATTTGTTCGGATGATATTCGTAGGGTGGATTATTAGTCATAGATGCAATTGGATGACGAACTATGTATCTTGTTGTAATGCTCGCATGAATCTCATAGTAATCTTTATGTCATGCATGTTCTTTATCTCTCAATTGCCCAGCTGTAATTTGTTCACCACGCATGTTAGCTATATTTTATGGAGAGACACCTCTAGTGAACTGTGGACCCCGGTCCATTTTCTCATACTGATAATACACACATTGCTTCCACTGTTTTCACCCTGCTACTGTTGTTTTCATATTGTTCTCATACTGTTTTCCACACCACATGTTTAACCTCTTTGTGTTCAGCAAAGCCGGTGAGATTCACAACCTCACTGCTTCGTTGGGGCAAAATGATTTGATTGTGTTTTGTAGGTTCCACGTTGTTGCTGAACCGGCAGTACGCCCTACCATCTCAGCTGCAGCAACCTTCAAAGATTAATTATTTCTCCTACTTGTCGATTCAACCTTGGTATCTTTTCTGAGAGAAACTTGCTGATGTGCTCATCAAACCTTCCTCTTGGGGTCTCTCAACGAGTGCAAGTCCTGCACCATCAAGCTTTTTCTCGCGCTGTTGCCAGCGAGGAAAAGAATTACTGCAAGGGGAGTCTCTCACTTCCAATCTCTTTACTTTGTTTTTATTTTGCTTAGTTTATTTTATTACGTCTTGTTTGCTTCTCTTTATGAAAAATACAAAAAATAGTTCCTATTCTTGTTGTTACTTGTGTTACCTCGTTGTTATTTTTCATCATGTTGTTCCCTAAGTTTACCTTGAAAGACCTTCCAGATGGTATTGGTTCTATAATTGGAAAGGATACCATTAAAGAATTCTTTAATCATGTTAGTAAGCATGATAATTTTGAGGAAAATCCATAATAGAACTTGCTCCAAATTATGAAAGTACTGCAACTTCTTTAATTCACATGTTAGACGCTACGTTTGTTAACCTTCATCCCATACTACAGCATATGTTCCTCAACCTTAATAACATTTAAGATATTGAAAAAAGAACTTTATCTTAGAAACCATGCTTAAAGAATTTTGAGATGTTGCTATAGAAGCTAGAAAAGTCTTTGATCGTTTCAATATGCTAGGCTCATGTGTAGATATTGTTTGTGCTCTTGAAAAAACTGAATATAAAAATGAAAAGGAGGAGAAAATACCAATCCATTTTAAATTGGTAGCACTGCATGAAGCCCAAGAAAAGAATTTTGATTGGATTGTTCCTGAAAATTGAATATAATTTTTGTTTTGGATCATATCTACTGGTTGTATACACTTATTATTGTCTGGAACTCGATGCACCAAGGTGACATGGTTGGGATATCAGAGGGGGTGGACTTTAGTTAAAGGATTACATGTTTCCATCGTATGTTAATGCTTTGCTCTCGTTCTTGGTAGAGAAAGTACCTTAATTACCATTAGTTCCTTTTTGGCCCCGTAGAAATGGGATGGTAGGACAAAAGGTGTCGTGCAAGTTCTTATTTCAAGCATGTACGACAATTCTCGGGAAACATGCCTATGATAGTTTCTAACTTGGATACTCTCTTATATATTTATACTTCCCTTTGTAACCTCTATTACATGGACAATCTCATATATGAAATACCCTTCCATCCATCCCTATGCCTACGATGTTTTTAGCACGGCTAATTATTCCGTTTCATTCGTTGTTACTATTGCTACTATTGTTTTCCTGCTATTGTTACTATTAAATTATTGTTGCTGCTATAGCACTCTTACTACTAATAAATTGTTTGAAGCAAGATACTTTTCAGCTGCAATTGAATTGACAACTCGATAGTTAAGGCTTAGAGCATGTCCAACAGAACCCTTAGATTTTCGCCCCCTAAATCGCGTTTACAGGGCCCTGCACACGAAATCGATGATTTTTTGTGCTCAGATTAACGCGTTCATCTAGCAGACCCCCTATCGCCGCCCTGTATGTTTGAATTCAAACTTCCGGTGAGAAATTCCGCGCGCGCCGCTGCCTCCGCTTCTTTCTTCGACAGCTCGACGGCCGCCGTGAACGCGGCCTCCTCCTCCTCCGTTGTCGCCGGCACCTCCTCCGCCGCTGTCGCCGCGCCTCCTCCTCCTCCGCTTCCGCTTGCGCCGCCGCGGCCGCGCTTGCACTGCTGGTGCATCTCCCATTCCGCGCGCCACTTCGCGAAATGGGGGCCGCACATCGGCCGCGGCGGCGGGTCGACGGAATAGTAGCGCCCGCCCTCCGCGTAGTCTGCCAGCGACGGCGGCATGCTCGCCGGCCACGCCGCGTACTTCCAGGCGGCGCGGCGGCTCCCTGCAACCGAATGCTTGCAGTGGAGCCGCCACGCCTCCTCGAGCGACTCCGGCTCGTGGCGGCGCTTGGAGCGGCCGGTGGAGGAGCTAGAGCCATTGGGGGAACTCATCTCCGTTGGTGGAAAGTGAAATGTGGCGGCGGCGCGCGCGGAATTTCTCACCGGAGCTGCGGCGGCGCGCGGCGGAGCTAGGGTTGCGGGTGGGGGTTGGACCCCCACCCCGACCCTCACCCTCTACTTGTAGGGGGCGGCGGGGGCGGTTTGGCAGGCCCCGTAAATTTTTCGTACGGGCCAGGCCGCATTCGGGGGCTGCTAGACGGCCGTTTTGGCCCGCACCCCGTATGCCGCCGGAATTTTACGGGGCGCTCGCGCTATAAGGGGCCTGTTAGACATGCTCTTATAAATACTCTTTGGCCCCCTTGTGTCGAATCAATAAATTGGGCTATATTCACCCTCGAAGACTCTTGCGATCACCTACACTTGTCGGTCATCAGCGTCGCTAGCTGAGGAAGCAATTTTAGCATTTATAAATTCCTCCATCCTCTTTTAGGATCTATCACACATGAATTGTATAAGATTTTCAATAACTTCCAAGGCGATATATTCCGCCATCCTCCTCCTTAGGCAACAAATACTTTACTAAAGAGACTTTGCTCTAATACCAATTGACAGGGTCAAAGAGGTTGACTAGAGGGGGTGAATAGGCAATTACAAAGTTTACTTTCCTTTTCAATTTAGGTTGCTCAAATAGAGATTGTCTAGATTATGCAACTAGGTGAACAGTCCTATATGATGAGAAATAAACTACTAGCCTTAGATAGGAAAGCAAGTAAGCTAGTAACATCAAGTAAAGGTAAGTTGAGGATAACCAAACACAATGACGCGGAGATTGATCCCGAAGTTCACTTCCCAATGGAAGCTAATCTCCGTTGGAGCGACGCGATGTTTACCAAAGCGAAACACCGAGTAGCCTTCAAATGGCACATGATGTTGACGTGATCACACGCTCGTTGGAAGACCCCAAGTGGAAGGTATGATGTATGCTATAGTAAGTTTCCCCCTAGTATGTGTCACATCCCTGATTTTATAAAATTTCAAAAAAAAATCATTCATCCATTTATCATCAGCATGTCAAAATGCACATAGAAACTGGAATATGAATCCCAAACATTAAACTAAGAGTGAAAATCACTATTTTGGCCTATTTTTGCCCTATAGAATATTTTCAATTCCAAAATTCTATTAGTTGTTAATATTAGTGTCAACATATCCGATGCTTGACAAGATATTCAAAAGAAATTGGATTAAAAATTTCTGAATTAATCCGGACTGTTCTTTTTATTCATCTCGCTTCAAGTAAATAAATCAGAGAGACAATAATATGTATTTTTTATTTTGCAGTTGGAAATATTTTATTCTGCTTCATATGTATTTTGAAAATTAGAAATATTTTCGTATCCTCTAAAACTACAAAAAATATTTTGAGGAATATAATATAGGCCCATAATATGGTCTATAGAAACAACATATGCTATTTGAGCAGCAAATGTAATATTCTAGGCTATATATAACTATTTTGTCATTAGAAAATATTTCTAAAAAATATTCATCATTTTACAACACCAACAACTTATTCTAAACAACTTTCAAACACTCACAAAACAATAAGAGTGAGAACTAGAGTGTTCGGTTTTTGCTAGTACTATGTTTAACTCTTGTTTTTTGCTCGAATTTTATTCAGAGCTTGTTGGTTTGCTTCAGTTATATTTGATTATCTCTCTTTCCTTTGATGATTACTTGCTTTGAGAGTTGTTTCTAATAAGTCGATTGGTCTTGGAGAAGAGTAAAATATTGCATGCTTATAGTGGTGCAATAGGAAACTTGTTTTGACTGTGGCGTAGGCTTTGGCATGTCATGTTAGAATGTTTTTAATTGTGAGGTTAGTTATTTATGATGTATCATGACTAGTCTCAAATAGCTGAGAGTGCTTAATGCGCCATTGAATTTAATCATGTGTTATTCTCTCATATTGAAGCATGGTATTGTGGTATTTCTCATTTGAATGCTTTATCTAGATTGACTTGGCGCATGCTCACACCATGTTATGAATACAAAAAAGTCACATCTAGCCTTGATAATTATTTAGTTTTTTACTTATAATATCACTTCATGCTTTGATTAACGATGTTTTGTCACTATGCATGATTATGGCCGTTATTGCTCTCTTAGTTGGTCGCTCCTAGTCTTCTGCTAGCCTTCACCTGTACTGAGTACGAGAAATACTCGTGCATCCAACTACCAAAAACCAAAGTATGACAAATGTGTCCACAATATCTACCTATGTGTGGTATTTAATCGCCACTCCAAGTAAATTTGTCATGTGCTACCTTTAAACCTTCAAAAATATTAACCTATTTCGTGTTCATGTTTAAGCTTATGAGGAAGTAGTTTAAAGTTTATTATGATTTGTTTCAAGCAAAGTTTGATGAGTATGGAATCTTTTCTCATTTTAATTTGCAGAGAGATGATGCCAATTAATATAATAAAACGACACTTCCCCATGGTTCGATGAAAGCTGGTGGGTACCCATGAACACCTCTAGCTCTGGTTTGTGAAAGATAGGTGTGTGTGGGTATGTGTGTGTGTGGGGGGGGCAGGGGGGTTAGTGCCAAACTAATAAAACAACATAAACCGCTCTCAAAAGTCTAAAAACTTTGCTTGACATGGATTATGATAAGTTTTTCATTGCCATTCTTTGACATAGACATACACCTCTCTCAAAATTGTTTTCAATAACTCTGTTTATAAAATAAAAAGCTCTAGCACATGAGTAATCCATGTTTCCCTCGATGAAGGACCTTTCTTTTACTGTTATGCACACACTTCTATTTCTTACTTTATGCACCAGCTAAGAGAGCATAGTTGTCATTCTTAGTACAATGTGCATCGTCCCAAAATTTGTTATTGATTGATTCATGATTGTGGTATTGCTTGATCTCAAATTATTTGTATCTAGTCACCATTTCAACTTTGAAGGTGTCCTCGAATTTATGTTTTGCTACCACACAGAGGACTAGCTGGATACCACTTTATTATGTTTTTTTATGATTGAAGCAAACATATCACTTTCAATGTTTCATTATTCATTTTATTTTGTTTGTGTTTCTTTCCATGTGCGACTTTTGAGAGAAAATGACAAGTGGGTTGTGTTACTTATGACTACCAAACGTTCTCAAGGACACATGTGAATTTCATCAGGTGCTTTCGCTTCGTTGCGGTTGATTAATATCCATTGGTTCGTGAAGTGTTGTCTGGGCGAACCTATGCTAATGAACCGCCCAACTATGACTAATACATACTTGTGATTATACCCCTCGTAAGCATCCGCAAATACAAGAAAGTAATTAAGATAAATCTAACCACAACCTTAAAACTCTGGGATTCTACGTTCCCTCGTGCATTGGTTTCCTAACAGGGGTTTAGATTTCTGTCACTCCGGCAACCCCACAATTAGTACCTAAATACATAATGCATCCTCCTAGGCCCATAAAGTTGAAGTATCATGTAATCGACGCTCACATGACACCATTAGAAGAATAGCACCACAACTTAAATACCGAACCACGAGATATTACTTCAACTTAACTTCACTACTAACATCATGAATTCTCCCATGTCCTCAAGAAATAAATAAATTACTCACAAGACATCATATGTATCATAATAAGAGGTGATATAATGGATAATAATAATCTGGTCATAAAGTGCTAACACCGATAAATCTCACAAGCATCAACTACTAACAAGTAATCCACACTGGGAGAGAGATCTAATGTAAAACAATGATAGAGGCCCCTAATTGTTACAACGGGATGATGGTGGATGATGAGGGTGATGGTGCTGGTGGTGATGATGATGACGATCTTGATGATGCCCGGAGTGATCACGGTGACGATCTCTCGGGTGTTTTCTGCCCCGGGGCGGCGGCGAAATAATTCTTCGATGATGGTCTGGGCTTAGGGTTCCCTGGGGGAAAGTACGCGAAAGAGGTCGACTAAAGGTGGGCCAGGGTGGCCACACCACCTGGCAGCGCGGCCAAGGGGGACGCCACCTCATGGTGTGGGCCCTGGTGGCCCCCCTCTCGCTCTCCTCGTGGCTGGCTCCCTCATCTGGACTTCTAAGACATCTCCAGTGTCCCCCTCTTCTTCTGATCTTCTGAAATATGGTATCTCGACGGTGTTTTTTCCATCAGATTTCTGGCCCCGATGTTTATTCTCCAGAAATTATGAAACATGTCGAATAACATAAGTAATGCATCATATCATGAAATATATCGATGAATAACAAAAAAATAACAATATAAAACAATGATGAAAAATGGACGTATCAACTCCCCGCAAGCTTAGACCTCGCTTGTCCCCAAGCGAAACTGAACTCGGTAAACATGACCACATGTTTATGGAGTGAGGTGTCGATAAATAAAATGCAGACAAGAGGCATCACATCTAATAAGAATAGGTCATTTTAGATAGCAACTTCCTCTCATATAATTAAACTTGAAACAAGTAGAGGAACAACAATGGTGCAAAGAGTAAATAAAAATTGGTAAAGGCAAACTTCGTTCTTGGTTAGAGAACAATTAACAGTGTACTTATCTTTCGATCAGAGTCTTTATACTAGAGCTATATTGCAGATTTATCATGCTCAATTATAGCGTTCTCTTTGCAAATATTGGCAACTTTCTAAGTGGTATTCAAACAGATAAAAGCATTTGTAGGAACAAGGAAGAATAAAGAACATGATTGAGTAAATAAACATGTAGTTGGATGAATCACAACAAATCAAATTCTTGCTAAGACAGAAGGAAATAGGTTTACTGACTCAACATAAATGTAAAAGATAGACCCTTCGCAGAGGGAGGCATGGATCACTCATGTGCTAGAACTTTTATTTTAATAAACAGAGATATAAAATGATTGACACTCCTCCCATCCATCTTACACAAACCATGGCTAACCGAATCCTCGGGTGCCTACCAACAATCACATACCGTGGAGGAGTGTCTAATTTTGAGAGGTGTATGCTAATGTCAACGAATGGTAAACAAAAAATACAGTACATCACAAGCCAACTAGACTTCACAAGAGCGACTCTCATATGAAGGACGCAACTGGTGTAGAAGGTCATCCGTCTTTCTCTTTTGTTTACACAATTATGCTTTGACTGATAAATCAGGCGCAAAAATAGTGAAGAAAATTTGTGTATTAGTTTGGGGTTGGGAACCCTGCTGCCAGCTCTTCTAGCATTTGGATAAGTGGATGAAGCCACTAGTTCAGGTGTGTGAAGTCCAATCAACAAGTGAGATAAAGATTCTCTATTTACGCCCTCATGAGGAAAAACAAGAACACAAAACATGAGTAATTTTGAAGGTTTTAAAGGCATCACATGAGCAATTTACTTGGAGTGGCGGTTAATTACCACAAATAGGTAGGTATGGTGGACACAAATGGCTAGGTTTTGGGGCTAAAGGTTTCGATGCACGAGAAGCATTCCTTCTCAGTACAGGTTTTTGGCTAGCAAGGTTGGATAGCAAGCATAAGAATTGAAGTAAAACAAACAAAAACATATATGATAAAGCCAATCATGAAATCTTCCTTGAAGGTACAAACAAACTTATTTGAGAACACTAAGCTTATGAGATAACAAGAAAGAAAGATCATGGAATAATATATCTACATGCAACTCTCTCTTTTATCATGCCATTATTGAACTTTCTTTTTGGCATTTTCAAAAGGTTCACATCTCCATTCATCTAAACGATTCAAATCAATCATTCTTTTCTTACCAGCAAGTTTAAAATCTTTATTTAATTCTTTCACTGCCCAGTAAGCTTTGTGTTCTAATTCTAAATGTAAGTGACAAGCTTTTCCATAAACAATTTTATAAGTAGTTCTATAAGGCCATAAAGCATCATTCAACTTGTCTAACCAATTCTTCCTAGTTTTATTAATAGTATTTTGCAAGATAGATTTAATTTATTTATTTGATAATTCTACTTTCCCACTAGTTTGAGGTTGATAAGCTGAGGCAATTCTATGATTAACATCATATTTAGCGAGGGTTTTTTCTAAAACCACCATGAATAAAATGAGAACCTCCATCAGTCATAAGATATCTAGGCACACCAAACCTAGGGAAAATAACATCTTTAAGCATTTTTGACGAGGTTTCTCCATCAGCACCATCAAATATATACCAATTAGGGGTATATCGGCATTGTCCTAAAGAGATGGATTACCAGGGTGGACTGATAGGTAATGGATCACAATCCATTAGGTGACCCAGTAAGCTGACGCGCAGAAGCCGGATTCTAGAAAAACCCGGACCACGGCCCAATTGGTGCGGCTTGGAGTAGAAGGCGGATTCCTGCTTTCCAAGTTAGATACTTACCGTAGTCCTCTAGGTTTCCTTCTGTAAGCTCTAACCCGGCTATCTATATAAAGCCGGACGGGAGAAAAGAAAGACACATACAATTAGCTAGAAGCCAACTCGCCGAGAAGTTGATCCTCGCCGAGTTAGCGAAACCCTACTCACATTGTACTTTGTATACTTCAGGCTTCAGCCCCAATTTTAGTGAGATTGCAGGAGTAGGGACGCCGCCTAGTTGCGATGTACCAAACCTGGGTAATTTTTGTGTTCCTGGTTGTCGTAGTACCACGCCCCACGTCTCTACCAGTATTCTCATGACACCCCCGTCTATGAACTCTACTATGATGTCTCGACAGTTGGCGCCCACCGTGGGGCCAGCGATGTCAGGCGTTATGTTTCGATCGGGGATACTCGGCGGAATCGGCAGTGCCATAACTGTCGGAAGCTTGGAATTCGACAACAACGTCGGGCGCTTCCTCGACAATGGATCATACATGCCAGCACAAAATCATCTGGTAAGTACCTGCGTTTTACCGATTGGATCTGCAAACATCTTTATCGGATTAACTGCAGAAGCAATGGGATTCTATGGTGGAAGCAAATTTATCTCACCTGCCCTATACCCAGTTGAAGAAAACTATGATGCAGGATTTTTCTCAAATCGCCAATACCTCGCTGAAATTGCTGCCTCTTCGGAGACGCCTGCAATCAGATCTCACTTTATTGGTATGGTGCAATCCGAGGTCGCTGAAAACACGGATGAAAGCAATCCCGTGGAATAGGCAGATGAAAACAATCCCACTGTAGAAGTGGAAGATCCGACACCCGTCAATATGACGACGAACTCGGAAGCCAACTCGGTGCTAGCCGTCATTGAGGCGAGATTGGAGTCATAACCCGGATCTGAAGAGTTAGATTCCGAGGACGAAGATGAAGACGCTTTCGAAAGAAAGGTCAAATCTATGCAAAGGGGCTTCTATGAAGTGCTACAGCAAAGGCGGCTGAAAACACGGATGCTGAAAGCCAGGAAGACCCCAAAACACCTCTGCCAGATGAGGAAAGAGAGGACGGTGAAACCCGTCCAATTTACCCTGATGTCAAGGAATTGACAGAAGATGAACCTTGTAAAAAACCTCCCTCTTCCAAGAAAAGAAACAAAACTGCCAAGAAACTCCAGTACAAACTCCGGAAGAAAAAATTGGCGGATACCGCAAATGAAAACCTGGAAGTAGGAGGAGGAAGCGGAGTCAAGCCCGCGGAGAAGAAAACGAAGGATATCCCTGTTCAACTAATGTCAGAATAGGATGAACGTGATTTAATTCAAACTCCAGTGGGACGTGACGAACCCCCTGAAGTGCTGGAAGCCAGGAGACAAGCTCTCCAACGGCAGCAGCAACATCTATTCAGAACTCGGGAAAACCTCCTAAAAACCCAGGATGACATTAAGTTGCAGCAGGAAGAAATAGAGGAGTACGAAAGAAGGAATAGATCTGGCATAAAACCTACACGGTTACCCGGAATCGCGAGACCGGAAGTATTGCCGCCTAAAGAAAGGTTCCAAAACCCTTCCTGGCAAAAGCAAGTAAAGAACATTGATGCCAAGGGCGAACGTGTATACAAAACCGCAGCAGAAAATGCGGAAGCCGCATTCACCATCCTCAATGATGATTTGTACTCCAACCACGAAAAGCTTCAAGGGGTGTATGCTTTCTTAGGAAAGGCATTGCAATAGCAACAACGACGGTAGGCAAGATCAGGGAAGTTGCATGACGACTCGGCCCTATGCAAAACCGCCACATGCACCGCTGGAGCACCTAAACCTGGCGAACCTGGAGATTCAGGCAATTCCAAAGAGAAGAAAGGAGATCCAAGAAAGGACAAGAAAATTCCATATCACAAGGATGCAGCGTCCAAGACAAGATCTCATCTGCCGAAAGGCGGAATTAATCCCCGAGATCGGGAGGAACAAAACCGGAAAGACGGAAAAGCAATGTCGCCTCCGAGATGCCCAGCTGAAAAAGCCGGAAGATACGACATTCCTCATAGGCGTGAGAGATCCCGTACTCCTCTTAGGAATAAAGAAAGGCCAAGGAGTAGAACTCCACCTTATTCTAAAGGACATGACAACGGAAGAAATAGAGATAATCCCGGAAAAGCGCACTCGCGCAACAATGGTAAAGAAAGGAGCAGATCCCCTTCTGTCCATTCAGTCGGCAGATATTCTGTTCACGCTGATAAAGTGAAAAGATATGATCTATACTTTGGAACTAAGTGTTTCACTGATAGGATCCGGAGAATAACTCTACATTCTGGCTTTGCCAAAGTTGGTACAACATATCAAAAATATACCGGCAGTACACACCCGGATACCTGGCTCTCAGACTACTATACAGCCGTCCAAATTAACAAAGGGACAAATTTAGAGGCGGTAAAATTCCTCCCCCTAATGATGCTGGATGGGGCCAGAGATTGGATCAACGGGCTGCCGTCAAGAACCATGGATAGCTGGGATGATATGGCTAGAGTATTCACCCAACATTTTTAGGGAACTTACAGACGCCCCAAGAGCATCAACCAACTAAACCTCTGCATCCAGTTTGAAGACTAGTCGTATGTCGACTTTACCTCAAGATAGACTGCAATGAAAAACAGCTGCTCTGGAGTAAGTGATGTACAAGCAATGCATGCTTTCATCAATGGTTTAAAACCCGGCCTCGTACCATTCATGGTTGGTTCAAAGGAGCACAAAGATTTTGGATCTATGCTTACCACCGCCAACGAGCATGTAGCGGCTGAAGACGACATTAGAGCGAGAGGTGGAAATATTGATGCTTTGGACCAAGCCAAAAAGACGCCTCGTTCCAAGAAAAAAGCTACTCCAGAAGCACAGCCAAAGGATAATGGCAGCAAATGGAAATGAAGAAGTACAGAACCTATCTCCTACCCAAAGGAAGAGTGGGAAAAGATTAAGTCAGAAAACTGTGTCCTCCATTCGCAATTTGGGAAACCTACCCATACCAATGCGCAATGTCGGCTTAATAAGCATATGAAAGCCACTGCAGGATCCGGGAACAAGGGGAAAAGCTCCAAGAGGAAATTCTCCAAGAAAAAACCAGAAGCTGAAAAAGAAGACAATGAATCAGACACTAATGAAAAAATCCAGGAACAGCAGCGAAAAGGCGAACCAAAATTCCCGAGAGTTGATGGAGAATGCAACCTAACTTTCCTGGCAACTCCCTCAGCAAAAGTGGCAAACAGAACACTTCGAGAAATAAACGCGGTTGTTCCACCAACCCCCAAATTCTTGAAGTACTCAAATATGCCAATTACCTGGGATCAGTCTGATCATCCCGGAAATATCCCAAAACCCGTCACACAAACTCTAATTGTAATGTTTCCACGGCATCGTTCCGGACAGGAAAGGACATTCCCTAGATGTAACCTTTGGAGAAAAAGAGCATTTCCGACAGGAAAAAAAATATCTTTCGAGGTGGTGTCGTTCGAAAGTGTATACCATGCAATACTCGGACGTCCAGCTTTCGCCAAATTCATAGCAAGATCATGTTATATTTATAACAAGCTGAAGATGCCATGGCCAAAAGGAGGAATAATTACCATATCGGTAGACTTCAAATTGGCAAACGAGTTGGAAAAAGGAAACACCCTTTGTGCAGAAATAGTGATAGCAAAGGAGGAATTCAAAAAGCTAACAAAAGAAGTATCGCCGACAGAAATGCCGACAGGAAAAAAAAGCCGGAAGCTGACAGATAGTTTCAAAGCTTCCGAGAACACAAGACAGGTTATCCTAGATCCAAAAGATCCGACAAAGTTTGTCATAGTGGGGACCGGGATGACCGACAAATAGGAAAGCGCGCTCGTCAAGTTCCTCCGTGAGTACTGGGATATTTTTGCCTGGTGTCCCGCGGACATGCCGAGTGTACCCAGCGAACTTGCTGAGCATAAACTCAAAGTGATTCCAGGATCAAAACCCGTCAAACAAGATCTCCGTCGATTTGACGGAAGAAGGCGGAAGGCTATTGGTAAGGAAATTATCCGACTTTTAGCAGCAGATTTTATCAGTCAAGTTATTCATACTGATTGGTCTGCGAACCCGGTATTAGTCCCGAAGAAAGATAGTATTGTTCTTAGGATGTGTATAGATTACACCGGCCTGAACAAATTGTGTCCAAAAGATAGGTTCACATTACCCAGAATCGATGAAATAATAGATGTCACTGCTGGCTCTGAGATTTTATTATTTTTTGGATGCTTACTCCGGGTACCATCAAATACGTATGAAGGAGGATGATAAAATCAAAACTTAATTCATAACCCCGTATGGAACATACTATTACATAACCATGCCTTTTAGCCTGAAGAACGCAGGTGCAACTTACCAGCGTTGCATGCAACGTTGCTTGCATAGTCAGATTGGAAAAAACGTACACGTTTACATGGACGATATTGCCGCCGTTTCCAAGGAAAATGATTCACTCCTTGAAGATCTACGAGAAACCTTCAAAAACTTGCGCACTTATAAAATGAAGTTGAATCCCTTAAAGTGCGTATTCGAGGTTCCCTCAGGAAAACTTCTGGGTTTTATCGTTTCTCACAAAGGAATAAAAGTAAACCTGGAAAAGATCAAGGAAATTTTGAACATCTCAAAGCCTACGTGCTTAAAATATGTACACAGATTGATGGGTTCTGCAGCCGCAGTTAGCAGGTTTATAAGCCGGTTAGGAGACAAAGCTCTGCCATTATACAATTTGTTGAAGAAATCCGAAAAATTTGAGTGGACAGAAGAGGCGGACAAAACATTAACCCAGTTAAAAGAAACCTTGATGAAGGCTCCGATTTTGGCATCACCAAAAGACGAAGAACCCATGTTACTTTATCTTACAGCAACAAACAAGATTATTAGCACTGTGATAGTTGTGGAAAGACGGAAGGAAGAGCAAAGCATACCAGATCAATACCCAGTGTATCATGTCAGCGAAGTATTTTCCGAGTCCAAACAATGGTACTCACACTATCAAAAGCTGGCATATGGCGTGTTTTTTGCATCTCGAAAGCTCCGCCATTTTTTCCAAGGACATTCCATAACACTGGTATGCAAAGCACCACTAGGGGATATTATTAACAATGCGGACGCAACAGGCCGAGTAGCCAAATGGGGCATCGAGCTAGCTGTGTTTGACATTACGTACCAACCCCGGACGGCAATAAAATCCCAGGCGTTGGCATATTTTCTCGCTAGTTGGACAGAAGCAATAGAAAATACACCAATGCCGGAGTCGGAATAGTGGGTCAAATACTCTGACAGATCCAAGACGAAGGAAGGCGCTGGAGATAGTGTAGTGCTGAAATCCCCAAAAGGTGATACTATGGAGTATGTACTACAAATAACTTCAACGCCAGTAATAACGTGGCGGAATACAAAGCTTTGCTTCATGGCTTGCACATTGCAAAAGAAATAGGTGTCAAACGCATACTATGCTATGGTGACTCAGATTTGGTACAACATTAGCTAAACCAAACATGGGACACCAAAAGCCCCATCATGGCCGAATATCAGAGAACGGTGGACGAGTTTGCCATTTGCTTCCTGGGATTTGAAGTACTTCATATCAAAAGGGAAGAAAATTGGAACGCATATGCATTAGCCCGCATGGGCTCGGAAAGAGTGAAAACCCTACCACCAGGTGTCTTTTTCCAGCATTTGCATGAACCATCGATCAAAGGTGGAGATGTTGATTATTCTCT
The DNA here is from genome assembly GCA_028641055.1 of Alopecurus myosuroides. Lineage (NCBI taxonomy): Eukaryota > Viridiplantae > Streptophyta > Magnoliopsida > Poales > Poaceae > Alopecurus > Alopecurus myosuroides. The sequence goes on along the minus strand of CM054058.1, from coordinate 234,969,165 downwards.
TGTTTCCATGTCAATCGAAGTCCTGCTTGTTAAACCGGATCAGACACCGTTCTTTCAAAGAAGGTGACTTAGTGCTAAGATTGGTGCAATAAAGGGACCATTCATCATTAGCAAAGCTATGAAAATGGATCTTACTATCTTGTAGATATTCGGGATACGGAGGATGATCCCAAAAGACCGAACCGCAAAAGAAAGAGAAAGATAGATGTCAAACTGGGAGAGACAAAGAGACACTCGAGCATCCAGCAGTTACGTCCCTTCTACACTTAGTTCAATTTCTATGTAAACATCTTTGAGATTATGAAATAAAGTTGTCGGAATTCATGCATTTATGTTTTTACATGTTGATGGCTAGGTTGAGACTCCAAGTGCAGAGTGTGTAGCTAGTGGCAGGCCTTCTTCCCCACGAGGGTGACTCGAGGGTTTATATCGAACTCTTGGGGAGCCAGTATTTCAGCAGTTGTCTTCCAAGCTTCCTCCAGGATCCTGCAAACAAGTAGAGAATTTTGTGCCCTCAACCTCACCAAGTGGTTGTCAAGCACAAGGTGTGAGACTTCTAAATTGCAATGCAAAACTAAAAGTAAATGTGCAATAATTAAATCTACTACTAAATGCAAATGAGAAAATAAATATGCAATGGATTGTTTTTGTATTTTTGTGATGCAAGTGGTGATGGAGATAATGTAAATTCGAATTGGAGATGCAAGTAAATTAAAGTGCAAGTAAAGTAAATTGCAGCAAAGTAACTAGAGTGTTTTCTTATATTTAAAATAGGACCGGGGTTCATGGTTTCACACTTGCATTCTCTCAAATAAAGTGGTAGACGGTGGACATAAAGAATTACATGTGAGATTACAATAACATGTTTAACATTGAGTACTTTCATATGGGCATCACGTCCTAGCATAGAGATCTCTACGGTCATATTGATCCCTCTTATACTCCACCAAGATGCGAAATAAAAAATAACACCTCGGTAATTAAGGAAAAACCAGAGTATAGATTTAAGCAATGTGACATGAAGTTGAAGTAAGAACTTGCTAGATCTAGTCATGGAGATTGATTAGTGTCACTTCAAATCCCCGGTAACAAGGTACTCCCTTTTATCCCTAGTGAGGTAACTAAGAAAGGTTGAACAAAACCTAAGTGGATCGCTGAACTTCTGTCACTTTCACAGCACTAGCCACCCCCCGTTACTTTAACTAATGCACCCATCACCCCACACACGCTCTCAAGAACGGGGTACATAAGATACATCTACTCAAATAACTCAAGAGAAACAATTGCAATCTCAGATTCAATAACTCATACAAAAGATCCACCACATAGGAATTACAACGGTGCCCGTAATCATGTGAGGCAGCTCATACGGATCTAATTAGTGAAGCACATAGAGAGATATATACAAGTGCTACTTCCACAAACCCATAGCCTTGGGGTGGACTACTCCCTCTTCATGGAGACGTCGATGGTGATGACGTTGGAGGGGTACGAGATCACACCGGCGGCGCCCTGCCAGAGTTTTCCCCCTCCAATCTGGAACTTCTGGTCTCTGTTTTGGTGTTTCGGTGTTTCGGCGGCGCTCCTCTCCGTAAGGGTACGGGGGACCCTTTTTATAGTCGGTTTTAGGTCAAGACGGAGTCGGTAAGTCGAAGATGGAAGGAATTGGGGCCACATGGGCCAAACGGGGGCCTCTCACGCGGCCAAGGAATCTGGCCACGTGGAGGGTCCTCTTTTGGGCCTCCTTGCCCAATTCTCGTGGATCCTTCGCCCGCAAGTCTTCTCCTTCCAAGAAAATGACCCCCGCAGATTTTTCAGGTGATTTCGCGGAAGTTTGCCCCCTGAAACGTCAAAAATATAGAAAACGTGGTTTCTGACAGGCAGGGTTAATTCCATAAAAGTTGGGGGACTTTATAATTTAACCCCAAAATACTATAAAACATTGAATTATACCCTTATATGATGCAATATGTAATAGAAAACCATGTGAAAATATGCAAAATTCATCTATGCATTTTACATGCATCAACATCCCCAAGCTTAACCCATGCTCGTCCTCGAGTATGAAGGTGATAAAACTAAGATGGGTTTTGCATATTGAAACAATCATGGGATATCAAGGAGGATTATTCATGCTACATATAATCAAATGATTAATACTAGAAATGAGTAGTAATATACAATTCATGTTGTAAGGAATATCAAATATGCAAGCAAAGATGCTTCATGAAAGTTCACAAAGTGTATAATGAAATAAAAGCACTATGGACCAAATGCATACACAAAATGAAAAATAAAATCCTATATTGGTCAAAGAATAGCATAATGGAGAATAGAAAATATAGTGGACACTTTGGAGAAAATTGAGTAGAGGTAAAACATGATCAAGTCTTATTTAGCCTCTAAATTATTCAACTAAAATTACTAATTGAAATGTGGTATCCATTGATCTAGGACTCTCATTGCCCCTTTATCACTAGCATCTTAAAATTGTGAGTATTGAAGTAATCAGAATGACAAGGTGGTTGAAAGCCTCATGCCCCGTGAGTGTGAAAACCTACTCCATGATTACTCAACTTAAGATTCCTAATAAGCTTTGTACAATCATAATAAGTATTAATGACATCATAGAGAACCGCAAAGAGGTACCTCTTGCCCCATGATATGGAAACAAGCCCATGTTACAATGACAAGATGAACAAACGGAGTAGACTCATCATCCTTTTTATTTTCATTCACTATTATGCATAGCTTCTTATTTTATTATAGGATGTGTTGTAGAGTCACTCAAGCTGTAAGTAAATTTGCACCATGATAAAGCATGGCTTGGGTTAGCGGCCCAATGCGTTTCTCTAGTCATATAGATACTTACTCATCAACTTACTATTCCTCTATTTCATTTCGGCATGGCAGGAGTCCAAAAACAAAAGTACATGATATCAACCAAATGTAATTTTTTTGTGCTATGTTGAAAGCTTTCCGGTGATACACGTTTATAGCTAGCTCCCAACCACACACTTGTCAAACGCAAAACTTGTGGCTCCCATTATTGGGTCATGTTTATTAGATGCATAAAAAGTAAAGTGTGCCTTCAAAAGTTCGTGAGAGTCCTATCCCAAGTTCAACCCATGACAATTAATAAAGTGAATATCTTAATTTAGAACATAAATAACACAATAACATGGTGAACATACTTGGAATAGCAATGAAGCTAATGGGAAGATATGGTGGACTCACTGGAAATACTTGGCTAAGGAGTGTTGGAAACAAGTTTTTACTTGTTGGAATTTTTAATTTTTTGGGCTAGCAAGAGGGAGATAGTTGACCAGCTACTATGCATGCATATGTCCATAGAACTACTCATTTCATGACAAACTAAATAAACCAGAAATTAACATCAAGGACATGAATAAGAGATAGCTCAAGACAACATTATTGCAAATTTCTACACATAAAAAGCCTATAAATCATGCAAACATATGTAGCTCTTCAAATCAACCATGGCATCCCTATTCCAAGTCATAATACTAGCATCCAATACATTCCAACCCCAAACTCCAGTAGCTCAATCTCATATAAAATTATGGTGGTGGTCTTATCAAAACAAAAATAAAAATAAAAACTAGATGCTTCAAGTCTCTACGATAAATGCTTTGCTTAGAAAAAAAGAAAGTAGACGTGTGCTAACCAAAAGAGTGTAGCTCCAGTGGGGTGTTCATCACATCCCCAAGCTTATGACTTTCACCATTCTTGGATGTCTTGAGGCGCAGCTCCTCTATTCCTTGTGAAAAAAACTTCACAAAACATGTGTCGAATCTGTTGTTCGGCAAATCCCTCAGGTGAACCCATAGGGTTTCGAATAGGAGAACCCATGAGCGCTGGTGGCGATCGTCGGCTAAACAGGGGGCGAGATTTACCCAGGTTCGGGGCCCTCGTAGAGGTAAAACCCTTACTCCTGCCTCTGTCGATCTGTATTAATCGAGTAGATCGGTTACAATGATGGTGGCTCAAGTCGAGAGTATGATCTCGAACTCAAGGCTTTGGTGTTGCGGTGTTGCTTGGTCCTCTACCGGTGGCTCTCCTGGCCTTATATAGATGGCCAGGTCTCAAACCCTACCCGGAGAGGACTCGAACTCTAACCCTACGTCGGTTACAGGTTTCCTAACTTAGCCCGCAAGGTATTGCGGGTGGGCTTCACATGGGCCTTTCGGCGCTCCAAGGGCTCCTCCTCTTGGGCCTTAACCTTGGGCCGGAGATGGGGGTGTCCTTTCCCGCAGGGTCTAATATCCATTCCTTCGTCAGTAGCCCCCGAGCGTTTGCTCGATTGGGATTTTCCAGTCGAGTAGACGGTCAAACTTTTTCTTGCTTCTATTGCCCTTGGATAACCAGTATTGGTTGTTTCTTGTTTGGAGGACGTGTACCCTGTGTGATGAGTTTTGTACTCGAGTATCGAGTAATGAAAAGTGCCTGTTTGTAGGGCTGTTTTTCGCAGAAGGATATGGCGCAGTAGGTTAGCTCTCCCGAAAGTTCAGGGCCAATTAATTGCGACTAGGGCAAAAACAGTTCTGGCCTACACAGATTCGAGACCTCCGACTCGAACCCGGCGAGGTGATTGTTGTGACTGGGCCGTAGTGGTCTTACCGAATCGAACTTAACCTATGGGGGTACCCGGCGCGTCCGCTAGAATTTTTCTTCGTGTTGTTGACACGGAATCATACCGGAGGACGCAGCTTGAGTGCGATTCCAGGCCCTCAAGAGAGATATTTCAGGTCTTACCTTCATATTCGAAAGAATATGGCATCCAGATGTACCTAGTCGGCTGAACAATCCAGGTTTATGATGTGTAAACATCGTGTGTATGAGTGGCAGGATCTGCCTACTCACGTAGTTTTGGATTTGTAGTTCCTTGTCCATACGAAAGAGTTTTGATGTTTAGGAGTTTTACACCCATATGAAAGAGTTTTCATGTTTGGGATATTAAGCCCATACGAAAGAATTTTCGTGTGGAGGGTATTTTTTCCTGTGAAAGAGATTTCACGTCATGATTTGTCCAAAAAAAGTTATTTCCGTGTCTGGACTTTTATATTCGAAGGAGTTTGTCCGTACGAAGTTATTTTCGTGTTTGAACTTTCCATTCGAGAGATTCTTCAGCTTGATGATGCACGCTATGACGTCATGGCGCACTTTTATCCTCCCGATGGGACGTGACGGAGTGAGGGCAGAAGGGCTGGCCCACTTTGTCAGCTTTTTGACCGGAAACGAGACGTCGTTTCCGGTTTTTACGCGAACTGCGCAGTAAATGCCCACGATCCTCCGTTAAGATCGTGGCAGGAAACAGCATCCACCGCCTCCTCGTTTCGTCTTCGCACGTGGTGGCTGCGATGGACGCCACGTGGCGCATTGAGTGGCCAGGATCGAGTAGCCCCGTGTATAAGTATGGGTCTTGGTGAAGCGGCGAAACCTTCCCAGCCTTCGTCTTCCAGTTCATCTTCTTCCTCGCGCTCGTCTTCCTTCTCCCCTCAAGCTCGTGCTTAGCAGCGATGGCGGGAGGCAAGAAACGCGGCGCTGCCGTTTCGGCGTCAGGAGAAGTTTCGGCACAACCTGCACCGCACTCGGGCGACTGGCGTTCGCCCAACACCACGGCGAAAAGCATCAAGGAGATGCGGCGGGAGGGGCTGCTGCCCGCGGAGTCCGAGAAGCGGGTGCGCCTCAGCAAGAAGGAGGAGGTACCCAACCCGCACGCGAACGAACGCGTGGTCTTCGCGGACCACGTGTCGCGCGGTCTTTCTCTTTCCCTCCATCCATTCCTCGTGGCATTGCTGTATGTCTATGGCATACAGCTCCACAATCTTCCTCCGAATGCAGTGCAACACATATCGTGCTTCATTGTATTCTGCGAATGCTTTTTGGGCATTCGCCCACATTGGGGCCTCTGGAAGACCCTCTTCAAGGTTCGAATCTTCCGCGAGAAGTCGCGGGTGGAATCTGAGCCCGGCGAGCCACTACGCACGGGTGGCTTCGGGATTCAAGCGAAGTCGTAGAATGGCTACTTCAGCGTGTACTTCATCGACTCCGCCCAGGGATGGAGAAAAAAGTGGTTTTACGTCATCGACAACAACTCGGGTGGGATCGAGGAATTCTACCCGTTCGCTGTCTTGAAGAGACGGAAATCCTGGGCGCACAAATTGTCTGCTGAAGAAACCCAGGTCGTCACGCCGTTACTCGCAAGGGTGGCGGCTCTCCGTGATCAAGCTGCTGGAGTCGTGTTAAACGGGCTGCACTTGGCGAGCATCTTTCTCAAGCGCAGAATTCAGCCCCTACAGCACAGACCCTCCACGATGTGGGAATACCAGGGCTCTGAGGATCCCAGTCGTGTGAGCCGTGAAGAGCTCTCGAACGTCGAGTTCGAGAAAAAGATTGCGGCCATTACCAGCTTGAAGATGGGAGAAAAAATCCCCGACTGCACAGTCGCAGCCTTTGATGCGTCGAGGCCTCCGCCATCCGAAGGGAGTTTGCCTTTCTTCTCTTTTTATTTTCTCCTTGTTTTGAATTTTGGTCGACTGAATTTTTCTTCGCTTTTCTTCTGTTTTCTTCTGTAGAGCTTATCCATGGCCACCTGCTACCCTCCAGTGTCTGGGGAGGAGGCCTCGGGGTTATTGGCGAGTAACCTGGACGGCCCAGCCGATACCAGTGTTTCCAACGCTGCTTCGAGTTCCGAGCAAGATTCTTCGGATGATGCAGGAGACTCGGATGGCGGCCTCCTTTATCGCAAACGCCGTCGAGTGGAGGGTGACGAGGCTACTTCCAAGGACAACTCCTTGGAGGAATCACCCGGGAGGGAGCCTATCAACGCTACTCCACTGAGCGCGTGCGCCCCTTCTTCTTCATTCGCAGCTATCCAAACCGCCTGGAATACGGATATGCTGGACGAGGAGGACGACGAAGATGAGTAAGTTTCTTTTCTTGTTCTTTAGTCAAACGTTTTCCTTCGGCGTCTTGTTGACGCTTTGTCTTCATTGCAGCCTGCAAGCTATCAGCCCCGCAGGTACGCCTCTTCCCTTCCTCCCGAAAGGAGGAATAAAGCGGGAGCTGCAGGCGAGACTCCTACCGCCGGCACCGTCCAGAATTCACCGAATGTAGCCCCCAATACGGCGACTCCAAAGGCTCCAAAGGAGGTGTCGGGAAGCTCGGCTGATCCCCTCTCACTCGCTCAAGGCCAGGTAAACTTCACTACCTGCTTTTTAATGCTTTGTCGTCTTTGGATTTGTTATCGGGTGCACGTCAGTGCTCCCGATGGGAGTAGCCCCCGAGGCTGTAGTCGATCGCATGTGATCGGCTATAGGCTCAAAGATAATCTCTTCTTCTTCTTCTTTTTATCGGGTGCACGGCAGTGCTCCCGATGGGAGTAGCCCCCGAGGCTATACTCAATGTTTACAATCGAGCATAGGCTCAAATTTGACTTTTCTGATTCTTCCATTTTCATGTTCCTTGCAGTCGCTTATTGACACTCTTGTGGAGATTGGTCGTCGTGTTGTTTTCGCTGAGTCGGAATGCGGGCTCCTTCGAGCGGACCGCAATCAACTCGCCACCGAGAACGAGCTTCTTCGAAGTAAGTTTACCATCTTTTCCTGTTTTCGTTTTTCTATCAATTCTTCGGCTCTGATGAACGTTGTCGCACAGCTCAACTTGAGTTTTTGAAGACCGAGAAGGAGAGCGCTTCCTCTCGGGTAACAACTCAAGAAGCAGAGTTGGCGAATTCCCGACGGGAGCTCGAGTCTTCCCGCATGATGTCGGCTGACTACGAGGGAAAACTTGCGGCTGCCCAGGATGCTCTGAAGAGCTTGGAGGACGCTGGCACCAAGGCGGACGCCGATCTCGTCAATTTTCTCCGCCCCCTTGCCGAGCGCTTCGCGAGTAAGTTGTATTTGTCTTTGATCTGCTTTTTGTTTTGGTGGATCCTTTGGACTCTAACGCTTTCTTTTCGTAGGTCTTCTGGGTGTCCCCCTGGAGCTTGCTGGGGTTCCTCGAGTGGACGCATTGACAGATTCTTGCGCTCAGCTTAGGAGGCATGCTGCAGGGATTCGCACCTTGATTGGCGACGCCATTCGAGTGCTGACGCAGCTGCACGGCCGCCTTCTCGTCAATGCTGTTTCTCCACCCGCGTTGAGCGATCTGTTGAAGATTTTCTCGGAGGGCAATCTCCTTGAAGCTTCCGCGGTTGCTCAGTCCGAATCTGGGGCGAAGACCGCCATCCAGTTCGCGCTGGCGCATGGAGTCACTGGCTTGGAGGAGGCCTACTCGGAGCTTCCTGTCGATCCTTCCACGGGGAAAAAGGTAGGGCTTCGTCGTTTTGGCGAGCCAGCCGGAGTCCTTGCTCGGAAGTTGTCAGAGCTGTTTGCTCGTGCTAAGGGATCGACCACCGCCGCGAGTGGCAGCACTACTGTAGCTCCTTAGTATATTTTTTCTGTAGTTTGTTGCTTCGATTGTAATGAACCTTGGGGTGTGCTCCCGTACTTTTGTTGTTTTAATCGAAATGTTCTTCTGAAATGCTTCCTGCAATTGTGTGTTTGCTCCCGATGGGAGTAGCCTCCGAGCACCTGTCGAATAGGTGGTTAATATATCTCGAATGGGGCATCTTATTCTTTCAATCTTCCTTGTACTTTTCACGTATCCGGGGTGGCCGCAGAACCTTCAGGTGGACTTGCTGCCCCAGCAGATCCTCTTGTCGCCGCTGTTGGGACTTTGGCGGGTCTTCGTGATCATGTAGCTGATGGTGAGCGCAAGCTGAAAGCGTTGCGCGGGGTAGCCGATGTTGCTAAGTCCAAGCAAAAATTGGCGATTGAACGTGAACAATTTTTGATGGATGAGTTGGCTTCTGTCGCTAGGGATTTGCTGTGTAAGTAATGCAGCCCCCAAGTCTTCTTTGTCTTGTTTCCTTGTTTGATTGCGAACCTTTTTTCAGTTGTTCAGCCGGATGATAAGGATGAGAAACACTGGGTAGAAAACCATATCCTTCAAGAAGCTAGCAGCTCAAAGCCTCATGCGAATAATTTTTGGTCTGATCGCGGTCGAGGGTTTGTGTTGGCTACCTTGAAGTTCTGAGTCATCCAGGCGAAGATACTCGTGAGTTCTTTTCACGAGGTCTTAATTGCAATGAACACCGCGTTCTATCCGCTGCAAAAGGGTCCTGAGGATTGGAGGCATCTTCTTAGGGTGTTCGGGCAAGAAGGAGAGATTCGCGAGTGTGTTCGCAATCAAATGACTTGCGGCTCGGTCGTGGCTCTCGCTTTTGTCCGATTATGGCATCCTGAGGTGAACTTCAACTCCATAGCTAGACTTCCGGACAGCCCAATCAACGATATTTCTCCGCATTATAGGGTTGTTCGTCCAGCGGCGGAAGAAATCATTCGATTGACCTCTAACCAAGTAGATCGTGTGATGGCGGACGAGAATGCCCAGCGCTATGTGTAATTGTAGGATGTATATATCCTGTCGTGATGTATAGTTTGTAAAAACTGTTGTAAGGTGTGTAACCTTGTATATATAAATTTTTCTGTGATGCTGAATTTAGGCGTAGCCCCCGTGTGTTTTTTGGGGTGTATACCTGTAACTTTTAGCATGTAGGGATGAATAATCTTCGGGTATCTATGGTTGAGAAACCATATATTTTATTGCGATGACTGAAAAGTCATGTATTCGAGCTACAAGAGTGGCTAATATAGCCTTATTGCTGCGAGAAAATAGATCTAGGGATAGAATTTGCGGAGGTGTGCAATATTCCAAGGATTGGAATAGATGCCTCCAGTCGTCGAGTTCTTCAGTCTATAGGCTCCGCCTGGGATAACTTCGTGTATTATGAAGGGTCCTTCCCATGGTGGCTCGAGCTTGTGTCCTTCCTTTTGCTTGAGCCGTAACACCAGATCTCCCACTGCGAAGGCTCTGTGGCGTATGCGACGACTATAATAATTTCGCAGTGACTGCTGATATACTGCGGATCTTGCGAGTGCAATATCGCGCATTTCGTCGAGTGCGTCCATATCTTCCGCGAGTGCCCTGTTGGAGGTTTCTTCGCTGTAGGCAACAACTCGTGGGGCGCTAAACCTGACGTCCTCGGGAAGGACTGCTTCTGCCCCGTATACCATGAAAAATGGTGTGTAATTTGTAGATCGGTTTGGAGTTGTGCGGAGGCTCCATAGCACGGAGGGTAGCTCTTCGGCCCAATGTCCTGCTGCTGGGTGTAGACGATCGAGTAGACGCTTCTTGATGCCAGCTGAAACTAAGCTGTTGGATCTTTCGACTTGTCCGTTCGTTTGCGGATGGGCAACTGAGGCGAATTTGAAGTTGATGCCCTTTTCTTCGCAGAACTGCTGTGTTTCCTTGGCTGTGAAATTAGTACCATTGTCTGTAATGATGTCGTGTGGCACTCCAAATCTGCATACAATGGAGTCGAGGAATTTGACGGCGCATTGAGCGCTAGCCGAGGTTACTGGCATGGCATCAATCCATTTGGTAAATTTGTCGACTGCGACCAGCAAGTGTGTGTATCCACCTAGCGTGGACTTGCGTAGCGGTCCTACCATGTCCAGCCCCCATTGTGCAAAGGGCCAGGCGATGGGTATCATATGCAGTTCCGTAGCGGGTGCGTGTGGTTTTGGCGCGAATCGCTGGCTAGAGTTGCACCGGTCGACTAGCTCATTTGCGTCTCTAGCTGCTGTAAGCCAGTAGAATCCCGCTCGAAAAGCTTTTCCCATGATTGTTTTCCAGCTCGCACGATGTCCACAGTCTCCTTGGTGGATGTCTTGGAGTAATTCCTTGCCGTCTTCGGGTGCTATACATCGCTGGAGTATACCCGAGATGCTTTGCTTGTATAACTCTCCATTGATCACCCGAAAAGATTTACTGCGCCTGATTATCTGTCGAGCCTCGCGAAGATTTGCTGGGAGCTGTTTGGCGGACAAGTAGTCGAGGTACTTCTGTGTCCAAACTGGCTCGACCAGAAAAACTTGTCGCGAAATATTGTGAATAAGCTCGATAATGGCAACTTGCGGGCTAACCTCTGTTTCTGGTGCTGCAGGTGCTCCGGCAGCTTTCTTGACTTTGACTGATCGCTTAGTCATTCGCTCGAAATATATCCCTGGCGGTACAGGTGTATTTGTGGAACCCATGTTGGCCAGTCTGTCTGCTTCTTCATTACTAGATCTTGCAATGTGCTTTAACTCGCATCCTTTGAAGCTGCCCTCGAGTAGGTTGTACATGTCACGGTAGGCAACCATGTTTTCGGCGATCGTGTCGCACTCCTTCATTGTCTGTTGCACGATGAGGTTGGAATCGCCGTAGATCATCAATCGGGTGGCTCCACACGCAACTGCCATCTTCATCCCATGCAACAGAGCCTCATATTCGGCGTCGTTGTTCGATGCCGGATCATCGGGTGGAAAATCCAATCGTAGGACGTATTGCAGCTTGTCTCCTCTAGGTGATATTAGGACGATTCCGGCTCCTGCTCCTTCGTTTCTTTTGGACCCGTCGAAGTACATTATCCAGTTGCTATTGTACTCAGGCGGTCCTGGTGTTTGTAGCTCTGTCCACTCGCTTAAGAATTCCACGAGTACCTGAGATTTTACTGCATTGCGTCCTTCATAGGTGATGTCCCAAGCTCCCAGCTCGATGCTCCATTTTTCTATTCTTCCGGATGCCATAGGGTTGTTCATGATTGTACCGAGTGATGCATCATTAACCACTGTGATGGCGTGTTCCTGGAAGTAGTGCTTGAGTTTTCGAGCTGTAAGAACGACTCCATATGCGAGCTTCTGGTAGTGAGGATATCGTTGCTTGCATAGCGAGAGCACTTCACTGATGTAATAAACCGGTCGTTGGACTCCATATGCCTTGCCCTCCTCAGGTCGTTCGACTATGATTGCTGTGCTGATGACCTGGTTTGTTGCGGCTAGGTATAGGTAAATTGGCTCCCTCTCTTGCGGTGTTGCAAGGACGTGTCTGCTTTGCAGCGATCGTTTCAAGTCTGCGAACGCTTGTTTAGCTTCCGGGGTCCACTCGAATTTGTCTGTCTTTTTCAACAGCTTGTAGAAAGGCAATGCTTGCTCTCCCAATCGTGCGATAAACCTGCTCAAGGCGGCTAGTCGCCCTGCGAGCTGCTGGACTCCGCGTAGATTGGTTGGCTCCTTCATTGTCAAGATTGCTTGTATTTTCTCCGGGTTGGCTTCAATGCCTCTGGCGGATACCAGGTACCCGAGAAGTTTTCCCGCTGGGACGCCGAAAACACATTTTGTTGGATTGAGCTTGATCCTGTATGCGTTGAGAGCGTCGAATGTTTCTCTGATGTCTTCGAGGAGTGTGTCCTCTACTCGAGTCTTGATGACGATGTCGTCAACGTATACTTGTACGTTCTTGCCAATGAGCTTGGCGAGGCATTTTTGCATGCAGCGCTGATATGTTGCGCCTGCGTTCTTGAGCCCGAAGGGCATTGTCGTGTAGCAGTATACACCGTGTGGTGTGATGAATGCTGTCTTTTCTTCGTCTTCCTGCTTCATCCGGATCTGATTATATCCCGAATAAGCGTCCAGGAAGGAGAGGCGCTGACAGCCTGCCGTAGAGTCCACGATCTGGTCGATTCGCGGGAGGGGAAAGTTATCCTTGGGGCAGTGCTTATTCAATGACGTGTAGTCAATGCACACTCGAAGGATGTCAGTGTTCTTTTTGGGGACCAGCACCGGTTTGCTAACCAGGTGGATATCTTGATCTCCCTGATGAATTTTGCGGCTAGCAATCTATTCACTTCTTCTCCAAGCGCTTTCTGCTTGGGTTCTGAGAATCGTCGAGTGGTCTGCTTGATGGGTTTTGCATCCTTGAAGACTTCGAGTGAGTGCTCGGCGAACTCCCTGGGTATTCCCGGCATATCTGAGGGCTGCCAGGCAAAAATTTCCCAGTACTCACGGAGGAGTTCGACGAGCGCGCTTTCCTATGCTTGCGAGAGGGTAGTTGAGACCATCGTTGTCTTCGCAGAATCTGTCGGGTGCACCTGATGTTTTCGGGTGTCGCTGTTGGCGCTGAACTCCAATTCAGGCGCGTTTTTCTTCGTGAGGGGCATCACAGAGTGATCCGTGGTTTTTGCCAGCTCTTGCAATTCTTCTTGCATCCCGAAAGATTTTGCGATCTCGTTGAACTCAATGTCGCATTTGTTGGATTTCTGAAAATCTCCGTCGATGGTGATAACACCGTATTCTCCAGGTAACTTGAGCTTCAGGTACGCGTAGTGTGGTACTGCCATGAATCTGGCGAACGCTGTTCGACCAAGGATGGCGTGGTACTGTGAGGGCCAGTCGACGACTTCGAAGTCAAGGAATTCTCTTCTGTAGTTGCTTTGATTGCCCAACACAACTTCTAGGTTAATTGTTCCGAGTGGTCGGATTGCCTTTCCCAGAACTATCCCGTGGAAGGATGTTTCTGATTCTGCAAGGCCATCCAGGTTCTTGTTCATCCGACGGAGTGTGTCCGTGTAGATAATGTTGATGCCACTGCCCCCGTCCATGAATACGCGGGCTAAATCGTAGTTGCCAATCTGTGCTTGGATTACGAGGGCGGCGTGTCCTGGCCGATAGACTCGTGGTGGGTGGTCTTTCATTGAGAATGTGATCAGTTGATCCGCTATCTTCAGGTATTCGGGCTTTGTTGGCGGAGTCTGCACAGCCATGCATAACTGCCTCGTGTTAGTCTTTTGAGCTCTGCGGGATGGACATACCTTCTGGATCATTGCTAGTTGTCCTGCCGGATTCGGGTACGCATTGGCTCCGGCGTTTTGTGCAGGTGGCGCTGGCAGTGCAGCTAACGCCATGTTTGGATTTGCTGGTGGAGGTAGGGGTTGTGGCGGCTGGAATCCTTGGTGGCCTCCTCCTGGAAGTGGCGGGTAATTTGGAATAGCTGCTGATCTGCTTTTCTTCGATAAAGCCTCGTGAATGTCATGGAACTTCCGACAATCCTTGAGGAGGTGAGTTGCCTTGGTTTTGCCCGTACGCTTATCTGTAAACAGATGTAGCGAGCAGTAAGCATCAAGGTCCTCCTCGGGACTTTTGTCTTCAGCCTTTGGTTTCCATTCGCGACTTCCACGTCGTCCGGTATCGCGACTTCGCGTGAATTCCGCTGCTACCATCTCCTCTCGATCCTCGTGATCGTAGTATTTCCTTCTCTTTCTTCGGCCATGGCGATCTTCCTCGGGTGCGGGTGATGATGCTCTCTCATTGCGCACTGCGTCTTCTCCGTTAGCCCATTTGTCGGCTATGTTCATCAGCTCCCCAATAGTTTTGGGTGCGGCTCTGCCTAGCTCCTCTCTGAAAGCAGTTCGTCGGGCGCCCTTTGCGAAGGCTTCAACCGCTACTTCTTCCGAGATGTTTCCTGCGGTGTTCCTGAGCGTGGTCCATCGCTGGATATACTCGCGGGTGGACTCGCCGCTTTTCTGCTTGCATGCTCGCAGTTCTTCAATGGTGGCTGGTCTCTTGTAGGTCGATTGGAAGTTTTTGCAGAAGTCGCGGTGCAGGTCGTCCCACGATGCATAACAGGACCTTGGCCTCGCTTCCAACCAGCTATGGGCTGCGCCAATGAGATGCAGATTGAGGTATTGCATAGCCGTGTTCTTGTTCCCACGTTGGCATTTTACTGCCGTGAGGTAATCGTTTAGCCACGAAGAGGGCTCGAGTGAGCCGTCGTACTTCGTTACTTCCGTGCTGAGCTTGAATCTTTTGGGCAGGGGTGCTTCTCGGATGCTGCGGGCGAAGCAAAGTGCACCGCAGGTTTCGTCATCCGAAGAGCCGGACAAAGAGCGTTCGCGATATCGCGCTGCTCTTGACTTGTCCACTTTATTTTGTGCGAGATCCGATCGTGCGTCGTATCCTGGCTTGTCGCGGTCAGTATCCTTCCTTGGCTCCTTGCTTCGTTTTCGCGAACGGCTGCTGTGATGTCGCGAGCTTTTGTCTCTCGGGCTGTCCTCGCTACTACTTCAACTGTCGCCGCGGCGTTGAGCTTATTTTCCTCGACCACAGCGTGGCGACTTGTCCCTTCTTGGCGAAGTGCTCCTACGCTTGCGGGACGCTTCTTTTTTTTCCTCCTTCTCCTTCTCCAGCTGCTCCGCGGCCTTCCTGTGGTCGTAGGAGGAGAGCCTTGCGGCTGCCAGCCCTAGCCCCTTGCGTACTTGTTTATACTGCTCTGCCCGAGGGTCGCTTTCCGTCGGCTGGTTCATCTGCATGTAGGTTGTTGCGGCCAGGACCGCGGCGGCAGGAGTTTGCGGGTAGACGTTCCCGTCATCATCGACTCGCATCAGGGAGGGCGTGACCGACCGGCCGGTTCCGCCTAATGACTCGATGTTCCTGGAAGTTGACGCGTATCCCTTCCTCGCGGGTCGGGTACCGACCTTGGGTGCTAGGGACAGCTCAGCTCGTCGTTGACACGATTCATCCGCCGCTCTTCTTCGACGGGCTAGATCTATCCGAGCGACCTTGATAGTTGCGGCCGCTCTCACCAGATGATAGTGGTAGGCGACCATATCTTCATGTGGCGATTCCGCTGCGGGTGGCTTGCTCGTTCGCATAGCCTCCTTGGCTCGATCCCAAGCTTCCCGCGAGACGCCGATTATGGTGCGTTCTGCTGCGCTATGTTCTGTCTCCGGGGGTTGCTCCGATCCTGCCATGCTGGCTTGAGCTAGTCGTGGCTCGTG
The DNA here is from genome assembly GCA_028641055.1 of Alopecurus myosuroides. Taxonomy (NCBI): domain Eukaryota; kingdom Viridiplantae; phylum Streptophyta; class Magnoliopsida; order Poales; family Poaceae; genus Alopecurus; species Alopecurus myosuroides. The sequence continues at coordinate 234,953,441 of CM054058.1, read as the reverse complement.
CGTCCTAGGCGTAGATCTGAAAGCTCTTTGGACTCGAGAAGGTTCCTTCGTCGAGAGGGTATGGTAGTTATTGGTATTGAAGCGGACGGACTCGCCGCTTTTCTCCAGATGAGGGCACGAGTCGACGGCTCCTGATTCAGATCCTGATTCTTCTGGGAAGTTGAAAATTCCATCCCTGTCTGTCACGAACTTCAGGCTCCCGAACGTCAAGGTGACGCTCCTCTCCAGATCGTTGAATACCGGGTGTGATTCCGGCGACTGAGGGGTGACCACGACAGATCCGATCCGTATAGGATTGTACGGAGCAGCAGTCGAGGGTTTCCAACGAGAATTGGTTGCTGATGAGGCCGAAGATGCCGGTGATCCAGCGCCCGCCGTTCCCAGAGACGGCGCCAATTGTCGAATCCACTGTTCGGCAAATCCCTCAGATGAACCTATCGGGTTTCGAATAGGAGAACCCATGAGCGCTGGTGGCGATCGTCGGCTAAACAGGATGCAAGATTTACCCAGGTTCGGGGCCCTCGTAGAGGTAAAACCCTTACTCCTGCCTCTGTCGATCTGTATTAATCGAGTAGATCGGTTACAATGGTGGTGTCTCAAGTCGAGAGTATGATCTCTAGCTCAAGGCTTTGGTGTTGCGGTGTTGCTTGGTCCTCTACCGGTGGCTCTCCTTGCCTTATATAGATGGACAGGTCTCAAACCCTACCCGGAGAGGACTCGAACTCTAACCCTACGTCGGTTGCAGGTTTCCTAACTTAGCCCGCAAGGTATTGCGGGTGGGCTTCACATGGGCCTTTCGGCGCTCCAAGGGCTCCTCCTCTTGGGCCTTAACCTTGGGCCGGAGATGGGGGTGTCCTTTCCCGCAGGGTCTAATATCCATTCCTTTGTCAACATGTTTCTCCCATTCTTTTTCTGTGGGGTGAGATTAGCAAGGACAAACAAATCACATGCTTGATGTGCAAAATTCCAAATCAAATGCTCCAGTAGATAGACAATAAGGTTCATTATGTTGTATGTTCACTCTCTTGCTTGAAAGAATCATGGAAATTCGATTCCCATGCCCAAAGAGTGCATAAAAACAAAAGAAGGCAGAATCTGTCCAGAAAAGAAGCAGCAGAAAAACGAACGTTTTTCCCTAAGCTAGACTCGTCAAAAAATTAAGCCAATTTTTGTGCTTATAGAGGAAGAAAAGTTGCAGAACATACTAAAAAATAGCTCAATCCGACATACAAATAAAAAAACGTAAAATCATACGGTGAGCAGACTTGTGCTGAAACAGAAATTTCATGCACTAAGATAGCAACTTATAGTCCAAATGGGTTTGACTTGACTCTTTATTGAAAACTCCAGAATTAAAAAAAAAACTAATCTCTTGAGACAGCAAGAGGACACTTGGAAAATCCAAACAAAAACAACCGGGTTGTCTCCCGTAAAGCACTTTCTTTATAGCCATATAGCTAGGCTTTACTTGATAATCAAGAGGGATAAAGCTCATGAGGGAGCTTGTTCTTCAGCGTGCCCTTTTCCTTGGGAAGTGCTCCATGCTTTTCTTGTGAGGGAACTGAAACTTGACATTCCCTTCCTTGGATTCTATGATTGCACCTGTAGTACGAAGAAAAGGTCTACCCAAAATAATAGGACTAGGGGATTTATCCCCCATATCCATAATAATGAAATCAACGGGTACGAAAGTCATGTGCAATTCAATCATAACATCTTTTACTTGTCCTACAGCATGTTTAGTAGAGTTATCAGCAAGGACAAATTCACTTGAGCACTTTTCTAAATTTTCTAGTTCTAGCAATTCATATAATTCTTTAGAGAGTACCGATACATTAGAACCTAGATCTAACATAGCATGGTGAATTTCTTTTCCAATTGAAACTAGCACCTTGGGGATCCATGCATACCCAAGCTTAGGAGGTATCATGGCCTCATTCTTGTACCTAGCAATTTTTTCTTGCAAGACATGATTAGCAATATAAGATCCAAAGCCAGGTTGATTAACATTTATAGTGGGATCACTAGCAAATTTTTGTAGAGTAGCAATAAGTTCTTGCAAGCTACTTTTTTCTAAATCAAGCAATGGATCCTTAATTTCAGTAAGCATCATAATTTCCTCTACTTTTCCTTTTCTATTATGCATATTAAAAATCTCATAGCGATCATCAAAAATATCTTCGGGTACTTCAGCCTTTTTTAAGCTCTCTTTAATTTTAACCTCCAAGAGCAAACTTCCAAGCAAAACATGGGTATTTGCAGCATTAGTACTAATAAAAGATCCCCCACATTCATTATCTAAAAAGGCTCTAGAAGTTTCAGAAAGTCCCTTATAAAACATATGCATAAGTATCCAATCTCTAAAGCCATGCCCTATTCCATATGCTCTACTTCTAAATCTCTCCCATGCTTGTATCATTGATTCATCTTTTTCTTGTTTAAAGGTAATGAGCAATGTTTAACATTGTAATTCTTTTCAGCATGACAAAACCTTTCAATAAATGCAGCCCTTAAGTTGAACCAAGTAGTAAAATTGCTAGGAGGCCATCTTAATATCCAATCTAATGCTTTGCCTCCTAGTGAGTAGGGAAAGAGTTTAACTTTAGTAGTGTTGATGTTTGCATGATTCAAGTTCAAAGTTTTACATCTTTCATCAAATTTATTAATATGGAACAAAGGGTCTTCTTTAGGCTTTCCATAGAAACGAGATTCATAAATCATTTTAATAACACTAGGATCTACCTCTAATTTTTCAACGGGAATATTTAGCTCTTGAGGGAAATTCCTAACACTGAATGGCCAATAAGTTCTCTGCTCCATTTTCCAAGTTTTTATGTAGTTTTTAAATTTTTATGCAAAACAAAAGTAAAGTAACTAAGCAAATTCGAAATACTAAAATAATCTAGATAACTAAATGCAAAACTAAAATGCAAACTAAAATAAAATATGCAAGACAAAACAAAAACAAGAACAAAAACAAAAACAAGACAAGAAATAAAACAATCTACTTGAAAGAATGTGGAGATAGAAAGGACGGTACTCACGTAGGTGCAACCTCCCCAAGCTTAGGTGTTTGCACACCTTGTTGGTGATGAAGACTTCTTGAGACTAGGTTGAGACTCCAAGTGCAGAGTGTGTACCTAGTGGACAGCCTTCTTCCCCACGAGGGTGACTCGAGGGTTTATATCGAACTCTTGGGGAGCCAGTATTTCAGCAGTTGTCTTCCAAGCTTCCTCCAGGATCCTGCAAACAAGTAGAGAATTTTGTGCCCTCAACCTCACCAAGTGGTTGTCAAGCACAAGGTGTGAGACTTCTAAATTGCAATGCAAAACTGAAAGTAAATGTGCAATAATTAAATCTACTACTAAATGCAAATGAGAAAATAAATATGAAATGGATTATTTTTGTATTTTTGTGATGCAAGTGGTGATGGAGATAATGTAAATTCGAATTGGAGATGCAAGTAAAGTAAAGTGCAAGTAAAGTAAATTGCAGCAAAGTAACTAGAGTGTTTTCTTATATTTAAAATAGGACCGGGGTTCATGGTTTCACACTTGCATTCTCTCAAATAAAGTGGTAGACGGTGGACATAAAGAATTACATGTGAGATTACAATAACATGTTTAACATTGAGTACTTTCATATGGGCATCACGTCCTAGCATAGAGATATCTACGGTCATATTGATCCCTCTTATACTCCACCAAGATGCGAAATAAATCATAACACCTCGATAATTAAGGAAAAACCAGAGTATAGCTTTAAGCAATGTGACATGAAGTTGAAGTAAGAACTTGCTAGATCTAGTCATGGAGATTGATTAGTGTCACTTCAAATCCCCGGTAACAAGGTACTCCTTTTTATCCCTAGTGAGGTAACTAAGAAAGGTTTAACAAAACCTAAGTGGATTGCTGAACTTATGTCACTTTCACAGCACTAGCCACCCCCCGTTACTCCAACTAATGCACCCATCACCCCACACACGCTCTCAAGAACTAGATTGATCAAAGCTAGCAAATAAGAATGGGGTACATAAGATACATCTACTCAAATAACTCAAGAGAAACAATTGCAATCTCAGATTCAATAACTCATAGAAAAGATCCACCACATAGGAATTACAACGGTGCCCGTAATCATGTGAGGCAGCTCATACGAATCTAATTAGTGAAGCACATAGAGAGAGAGATACAAGTGATACTTCCACAAACCCATAGCCCTGGGGTGGACTACTCCCTCTTCATGGCGATGTCGATGGTGATGACGTTGGAGGGGTAGGAGATCACACCGGCGGCGCCCCGCCGGAGTTTTCCCCCTCCAATCTGGAACTTCTGGTCTCTGTTTTGGTGTTTCGGCGGTGCTCCCCTCCGTAAGGGTACGGGGGACCCTTTTTATAGTCGGTTTTAGGTCAAGACGGAGTCGGTAAGTCGAAGATGGAAGGAATTGGGGCCACAGGGGACAAAAGGGGGCCTCTCATGCGGCCAAGGAATCTGGCCGCGTGGAGGGTCCTCTTTTGGGCCTCCTTGCCCAATTCTCGTGGATCCTTCGCCCGCAAGTCTTCTCCTTCCAAGAAAATGACCCCCGCATATTTTCAGGTGATTTCGCGGAAGTTTGCCCCCTGAAACGTCAAAAATATAGAAAACGGGGTTTCTGACAGGCAGGGTTAATTCCATAAAAGTTGGGGGACATTGTAATTTAACCCCAAAATACTATAAAACATTGAATTATACCCTTATATGATGCAATATGTAATAGAAAACCATGTGAAAATATGCAAAATTCATTTCTGCATTTTACATGCATCACATGTTTATTATAGTACAAAGCATAAATCTGCCTTATCTATTTCCCAATGATCTTTCAAAATACTCAATGTTAACCCGAATTGTGCTTGCGTGCTCGGAGTTAAAAAAACTGAATTATTTTCGGCCTAAGGAGGCTTAAGGAATCCCCAGATTGTGCCTGCGTGCCTGAGTTTCATACAAATTTCAAAATTCCTTACTTTTTCTCTAAGTATTATCTGATTGTTTTATGTTGGGCCACTGAAATTAGTAAGTAAAAATGCCTTTAGTACGATCCATGTTTCCGAGTTTCGACTGATCGCTTATACCCTGTCACTTGGCGTGAAGATTATGTACTATCGAGCCATTTCAAACACTAAGGACAGTTAAGACATATAAACCAGAGAACTTAGAAGATAAAGGAATTGAAACCCGAAAAACTTAAAAAGACTTATGAATTAAACTGCAAAAGCGGAGTACTTGTTTATACAAATGATAGATAGCATTAAAATGAATATTACATTGAGAGAATGGTAATACTTCTATTTTTTCCTGCCTTCTACCCAGGACTTAAGCAGCTTCTTCGGGATCCGAGTCTTCGTCCTCGCTGCTGGATTCCTCCGGAGTTGTCGGAATTTCCTCCTCGGGGTAGAAGGTGGAGATGTTCACCATGTTGGCAATCTTGGTGGCATGGACTTTGATAGCATCAAAGATGCTGGCCCGCTGAGCGTATCTCTATGCTTGAGGGATACCTGACGCCACGCGCCAAGACTTGGCGGCGGTATAATGCATACGCATGAGCCCAAGGGCCATGCGTGCACCACCGCGAGCCGCGGAGCGGAACCACGATTCTTTGCGGTTCGCCACCTCCACGATCGCCTCCGGAAGCTTACTGACTTCCGAGAACTCTCCTGCTTTGTCGGGAATGTACTTATTAATAAGTAACATCCCCACAGATTTAAGCGCGGTGAAAACCTTCTCGAAAGTCCGGATTCTTTTGATCCGGGTAAGTTGGGGGCTACCTTCTGTTTCAATCAACAAAACAACGTCAGGAAAAACAGAAGAAGGGAAAAAGAAAAAATCTGGTAAAAGTAAAAAAAAAACTTACCGAGAATCCGGTCCATCTCCGTGCCTTACTCCAGGCGCTGGTTCAGGGCATTCTCCAGGTCCCTGATGGTGGCTTTGTCCTTCTCGGCCATGTTGGAGGCCTTAGACTCGGCAATGCCAACATCTAGTTGGCTGACCTTCAGGTCTTTCTGGAGCTTCACAGTGAGCTTGTGAAGTTCCAGGTTTTCCCTGCGAAGGTTCTCGGCATTGCCGGCATCTTCAGAAATCTGTTTGGCTTTCACCAAAGAAGCTGAAAAGCAAGTAAAAGGAATAGTTAAAAACTCGGAAAATTACTTAGAAAATTTCTAAAATAAAGCTGTGATAAAATTTACCTGCTAATTCAGCCAGCTTTTGCTGAACGGAGGCCAGCTCCGAGTCCTTATCCTCAAGAATATTAAGGAGAGTTTATACCTCCTTATTATTGATGGTAAGCTTACTGAAAACTTCCATGTTAATGTTTTCAGCAGTTTGCTAAAACACGGAAAAGAGACAAAACGCTTAAGTTAAAAGCAAGCAAGGTCATAATAAAAGCATTAAGTCAAAAGTATACATTTGGCATATTACTTGGGGGCTAGAGATATTACCTTGCTCATCCGTTGAAGATCCGACAGATTTTCCGTGAATTCTTTTGCATACTCAGCAAAAAGAATTCCAACGTGGCAAAGGTCAGCTTGGATTATCTGCCGAGGCAAAAATACGAAGTTATTCCTAACAATAAGTCCGCCTTGCGGCCAAGGACGGATTAAAGGAGCTGGGGCAAAATACTTTGTCGCCCATGGATGAATACATCCATGTTCGTCAAAGTGTTCTTCTTTTACCTTGAATTGTGGATCATAGTTTGGGATTGGCTCTTCCAATGGAACATTGGAAGGACCTCTGGCTTCCGGCTCCGCCGTCCTTTACCTCGCATCCGACTCGGACGCAATGGGCTGTGGCTGGTCTGCAGGGGTTCCTCCTCCCTGGCAGCCATGTTTTCCTCCGCAGCTGCGACCGAAGTGTCGGGAGCAGCAGCAGGAGAAGGCTGTGCCCCCCTCCGGGTAACAGACTTATGTTTCTTCCATCTTTTTGGCTTCAATGTTGTCGGAGCCAAGCTAGAAAGAGAAAATCCTAGAAATTAGAATTCCAAGAAAATAAAAGAAATTCCTGTGATGAAAAGCAGAGAAAGATGAAACCCAGAGGATTTACCTGGAAGTAGCGACGGAACTTCCTCAAGATCGATTATTTCCTGAGTAGAGGAAGGCTTCTTGCTCTTCCGTCCGCCTGCAAAGTTAGCACGCATTGCGTCTAACTCAGCATCGGTCGCAAGATCCTCCTCAGCAAGATCGACAAGCTGTCAGAAAAGAAAAAGTCCGAGTTAGAAAGAATATTCGAGAAAGGAGAAACGCAAAACCAAAGTCCAAAATGAAGAACCATACCTTTGGATACGGGTTTGTCGCCGTGTACATCGGCCGGCTTTCCTCATATTGGTCACGTGTTGCGACTAACTGGTTGACACGTTTCCTCAAATCTTTTGCCGTCAAAGATTTGTTCGTTACCCGCATCGCGTCTTCGGGTCCCGTGTACTCGCACATGAGCCGGGGACCGCGGTGGGCCAGAGGCTGAATCCGCCTTTCTAGCCAGCATAGGACCATGTCCATGCCGGCAAGTGGAGGAGACACAGAAACGAGCTTGGCGATGCGCCGTTTGATCCTTAGAAGATTCGGCGGCAGGGTTTGGACTGCGTCCACTGCCCAATTTTCTTGGGGACTGGCAGCGGAGTTGACGAAAGGTGGAATTCCCGTATCCCTTCCAGGATACGGTACATCTTCATGATATAAGAATGAACCCTTCCAAAATTTAACGGATTCCGAGGTTTTGATTTTCGGAAACCAATCCTCCCTAAATCTACGTAGGGTGAAGGAGATGGTCCCGCGGGTGGGGAGAGCGCCCTCAGAGGGGTTGCGGTTCACTCCGAAGCAATACTGCTCGAAATCTAGCCTAGGCTCTATTCCTAGATACCCTTCAAAGAGGGCCTGGAACCCGGCTAAATAAAGAATGGAGTTGGGTGGAAGGTTATGAGGTTGGATGTTGTAATGGTTCAGGACTTGGAGGAAAAAAGGCAGAAGGCGGAAATCCCATACCTCTACTAATGTGAGAGGTGAGGAGAACCCTTTCTCCGGCTTTCGGCGATGGCTCGGAGTTGTCCTCCTCGTACCGCCATTTTCCCTTCTGTATGAGCCCTTCCTTCTCCATTGTCGGGAGAAGGGACGGAACCACATTGCAGTGGCTCCAGTTCCCGGAGTTTTCCTCCGTGTCTTCTTCCGCTCCAGCGACGCCCGCGGCGGCGAGATCCTCACCACCGCGAGTGACGTTTTCTTTCACTGGCTCGGCGGCGAGAGGCAGAGTTGGCGCGGCAGACAACGACGGCACGTTCTCGGTCGCGGGAGGAAGATCCCCGCGGGCCAAGTTGCCGGCGTTTTCCTCCGGCGCGCTCGCGGTGGCGCGGCCGGGAGAGTCCAGTTACGGGTCTATGTCGTTGATGATACTATCGACGTCGAGGGCAACATAGCTCTCCTCCGTGGCGCGGGGTGAATCTCTGGTGGTCATGTTTGGGCGGCACGACAAGGATCCGGATCCTCCGATGACGTTTTCCTGGGGAAGGTGCGGTCGCACGAACTCTGCTCACTCGCATGAACTTGATCTCTGTGGCAATGGTGCAGGGGGCTTGAGGGAGATGGGAGAGCGGGAGGTTAAACCGGAGGGCGCGAGGCGGCTATTTATAGCCGGAAATGCGTTAAGATGCGCCACAACGGCTATTTTGACCGTTGGATCTTTGACGCGTGGCATGCCCGAGAAATCCAGGAAATGAGGGGACGGGGTGATAATAGCTATCTCCTCGTTTCCCGCGAGAACCTGTCAGAGATACGTTTTAGGGTTTTCACACTGAACCCAAACGTCCGTGATGTCAGCACGATTTCATCGGTGACGTCATGAAGTTCCTTCTCCACGAAGGCTCGTGGAAGGAAAAAGCCGGATTTTGACAAAATCCGAGTTTCGCGTTAAGCATGATGTGGGAAAAATAAGAATCGAGATAAAACGCCAACATTATTCGGAAAGGAATGCAAATTGACGAAAGGTGGCAGAATGAAGTCTCAATCCTTCTTGGGGGCTACTGTCGGATATATATCGATTAGGGGTATATCCAGCATTGTCCTAAAAAGCTGGATTACCAGGGTGGCCTGATAGGTAATGGATCATAGTCCATTAGGCGGCCCAGTAAGCTGACGCACAGAAGCCGGATTCTAGAAGAACCAGGACCACGGCCCAATTGGTGCGGCTTGGAGTAGAAGGCGGATTCCTGCTTTCCAAGTTAGATACTTATCGTAGTATTCTAGGTTTCCTTTCTGTAAGCCCTAACCCGGCTATCTATATAAAGCCGGAGGGAGAAAAGAAAGACACAGACAATTAGCTAGAAGCCAAATCGTCGAGAAGTTGATCCTCGCCGAGTTAGCGAAACCCTACTCACATTGTACTTTGTATACTTCAGGCTTCGTCCCTGATTTTAGTGAGATTGCAGGAGTAGGAACGCAATCTAGTTGCGACGTACCGAACCTGGGTAATTTTGGTGTTCCTGGTTGTCGTACTACCACGTCCCCCCACGTCTCTACTAGTAGTCTTATGGCACCCCCGTCTATGAACTCTACTACGATGTCTCGACAAACACTTTTAGTAGGTATAGCTTCTATCCACTTAGTAACATAATCAACAGAAACAAGTATATGTGTATAGACATTTGAAGGAGGAAAAGGACCCATAAAGTCAAATCCTCAACAATCAAAAGGTTAAATAACAAGAGAATAACTCATAGGCATTTCATTACGTCTAGAAATATTTCCCATTCTTTGACATTCATCACAAGATAAAATAAATTGACGTGCATCTGTAAAGAGAGTAGGCCAATAGAAACCTGATTGTAGAACCTTTTGTGCGGTTCTATCTCCAGCGTGATGTCCTCCATAAGCACTACTATGGCACTTCTTCAATATTTCACGTTGTTCATGATCTAGAACACATCTTCTCATCATATAATCTACTTCTTATTTATATAAATGTGGGTCATCCCAAAAATAATGCCTCAAATCATAGAAGAATTTTCTTATTTGTTGAGCTGTAAACGTTGGAGGCAAATACTTTGAAACAATAAAGTTAGCATAATCAACATTCCATGGGCTATGTTGGGGTTTTAACTTTATTGCAACCAACTGTTCATTTGGAAAACTATCATTAACAAGAATATGATCAAAAGTAATGTTTTCCAATCTAGACAAGTTATCAGCAACAAGATTCTCAGCACCCTTCCTATCCACTATATGCAAATCAAACTCTTGTAAAAGCAACACCCATCTAATAAGCCTAGGCTTAGCATCGTTCATTTCCATAATGTATCTAATAGCAGCATGATCAGTATGAATAGTGACCTTTGAGTCAACAATATAAGGCCTAAACTTATCGCATGCAAAAACTACAGATAAGAACTCTTTTTCAGTAGTAGCATAATTCTTTTGAGCAGCATCAAGAGTCTTACTAGCATAATGAATAACATCCAACTTCTTATCTACGCGCTATCCAAGAACAGCACCTACGGCAAAATCACTAGCATCACACATAATTTCAAAAGGTAAATTTCAATTAGGCGGTTGCACAATAGGAGCAGTAGTTAAAGCATTCTTTAAAGTTTCAAAAGGTTCCTTACAATCATCATAAAAAACAAATGGTACATATTTTTGGAGAATATTAGTAAGAGGCTTTGATATTTTAGAGAAATCTTTAATAAACCTCCTATAAAAACCAGCATGACCAAGAACATTACGAATACCTTTAACATCCCTAGGACAGGGCATTTTCTCTATGGCTTCCACTTTAGCTCTGTCAACTTCAATACCTCTTTCAGAAATTTTATGTCCAAGAACAATTCCTTCATTAACCATAAAGTGGCATTTCTCCCAATTAAGAATAAGATTAGTTTCCTCACATTTCTGCAAAACTTTATCAAGGTTGTGCAAACAATTATCAAAATAAGTTCCATAGACGTACAAATCGTCCATTAATACTTCCACAATTTCTTCACAAAAACCATGAAAAATAGCAGACATGCATCTTTGAAAAGTAGCAGGAGCATTACACAAACCAAAAGGCATACGTCTATAAGCATAAGTACCATAAGGACACATAAAGGTTGTTTTCTCTTGATCTTGCTTCCTAAAGCAATTTGAGAAAGCCCAGAATAACCATCAAGAAAGCAAAAGTGAGTTTTCTTAGACAACCTCTCTAACATTTGATCAATAAAAGGCAAAGGATAATGATCTTTCTTAGTGACTTTATTAACCTTTCTAAAATTAATGCACATTCTATAACCAACTACTACTCTTTGTGGAATGAGCTCATTGTTTTCATTAGGTACAACAGTCATCCCTCCCTTCTTAGGGACACAATCCACAGGGCTTACCCATCTACTATCAGCCATAGGAAAAATAATACCAGCATCAAGAAGTTTTAATACCTCATTTCTTACCACTTCCTTCATCTTAGGAATCGGGCAGCGTTTATGTTCAACAACTCGCTTTGCATCAGGTTTAATATTAATAGCATGCTGACATATAGTAGGAGAAATTCCCTTCAAATCATCAAGAGTGTATCCAATAGCTCCACGATGTTTCTTCAGAATTCCCAATAATATTTCCTCTTTTTCACCTAAAGTTTAGCACTAATAATAACATAATATATTTTATTATCATAAATATAAGCATATTTAAGATCATCAGGCAAAGGTTTTTAATCAAAGACATGATCCTCCTTGGGTGGCAATGTGGTACCCAAGTCTTCCACAGATAAATTATGTTTCAGTATCCCTGGTTGACGAAGGAGAATATTGTCAATCTCATTTCTCTCTTCCATATAGACCTCACTCTCGTGGTCCTCCATATATTGCTGCAAAGCATTGTTAGGAGCAAGAGCAATAGAAGCAAGTTGTTCAACTTTAAAATTCTCATCGGGTAATTTAGATTCATAAGGTGCTCTAGCAAATTTAGAGAAATTGAACTCATAATAGTTTCCATCAAATTTAGTCAAAATCTTCTCTCTTACAATCTATTATAGCAGCACAAGTGTTCAAGAAAGGTCTACCAAAAATAATAGGACAATTCCTACTAGCATCCTTACCAAGTACTAGAAAATTAGTGGGATATTTAGTTTTACCAGATAAAACTTCCACATCTCTAACAATACCAATAGGAAAAACAGTCTCTCTATTAGCAAGCTGAATAACCACATAAATATCTTCAAGATCACAAGATTCTCTATAAAGTTCACAAGGTATAACACTATAACTAGCACCAATATCACACAAACCATAATAGCAATGATCACTGTCGAATCTGTTGCTCGGCAAATCCCTCAGATGAACCTATAGGGTTTCGAATAGTAGAACCCATGAGCGCTGGTGGCGATCGTCGGCTAGACAGGAGGCACAATTTACCCAGGTTCGGGGCCCTCGTAGAGGTAAAACCCTTACTCCTGCCTCTGTCGATTTGTATTATTGAATAGATCGGTTACAAAGATGATCGCTCAAGTCGAGAGTACAATCTCGAGCTTAAGGCTTTGGTGGTGCGGTATTGCTTGGTCCTCTTCCGGTGGTTCTCCTAGCCTTATATAGGCGGCCAGGTCTCAAACCCTACCCGGGGAGGACTCGAACTCTAACCCTATGTCGGTTACAAATTTCCTAACTTAGGCTGCAAGGTACTGCGGGTGGGCTTCACGTGGGCCTTCTGGAACACTCCAAGGGCTTCCCTTCTTGGGCCTTAACATCGGGCCTGAGACGGGGTGTCCTTACCCGCAGGGTCTAAGATCCATTCCTTCGTCAGTATCCCCCGAGCGTTTGCTCGATTGGGATTTTTCCAGTCGAGTAGACGGTCAGACTGTTCATCTTACCTTCCGATAACCAGTATGGTCGTTTCCTGTTTTAAAGGGTGTGTACCCTGTGTGATGAGCTTTTTGTACTCGGGTGTCGAGAAATGAAAGTGCCTGTTTTTATGGCTGTTATCGCAGAAGGATACGTCACAGTAGCTTGGCTCTCCCGAGAGATCGGGGCCAATTAATTGCGACTAGGGAAAAAACAGTTCTGGCCTACACAGATTCGAGACCTCCGACTCGAACCCGATGAGGTGATTGTTGCGACTGGGCCGTAGTGATCTTACCGAGTCGAACTTAACCTATAGGGGTACCCGGCGCGTCCGCTAGGATTTTTCTTCGTGTTATTGACACGGAATTATACCGGAGGACGCAGCTTGAGTGCGATTCCAGGCCCTCAAAAAAAGATCTTTTTGGGTCTTACCTTCATATTCGAAAGAATATGGCATCCAGATGTACCTAGTCGGCTGAACAATCCAGGTTTATGATGTGCAAACATCGTGTGGATGAGTGGCAGGATCAGCCTACTCTTGTAGTTTTGGGTTTGTAGTTTCTTCTTCATACGAAAGATTTTTCGTGTTAGGAGTTTTCATGCCCATATGAAAGAGTTTTCATGTTTCGGGGTATTGTGCCCATACAAAAGAGTTTTTCGTGCGTAGGGTATTTTTTCTGTGAAAGAGATTTCACATCATAATTTGTCAATACGAAGTTATTTTCGTGTTTGAATTTTCTACTCGGAGGAATTTTCCCATACGAAGTTATTTTCTTGTTTGGGTTTTCCATCCGAAGAATTCTTCAGCTTGATGATGCACGCTATGACGTCATGGCGCACTTTTATCCTCCCGATGGGACGTGACGGAGTGAGAGCAGAAGAGCTGGCCCACTTTGTCAGCTTTTTGACCGGAAACGAGATGTCGTTCCCGGTTTTTACGCGAACTGCGCAGTAAATGCGCACGATCCTCCGTTAGGATCGTGGCATGAAACAGCATCCTCCGCCCTCTCGTTTCGCCTTCGCACGCGGCGGCCGCGATGGACGCCACGTGGCGTATCGAGTGGCCAGGATTGAGCAGTCCTGTGTATAAATACAGGACTTGGTGGAACGGTGAAAAACTTCCCAGCCTTTGTCTTCTTTTTTCATCTTCCTCCTCGCGCTCCATCTTCCCTCGCTCTCCAAGCTCGTGCTAGCAGCAATGGCGGGCGGCAAGAAACGTGTTGTCGCCTCGTCGTCGAGGGCTTCAGGGGATGCTCCTCCGCCACCCGCACCGCGCTCAGATGATTGGCGTTCGCCCAACACCACGACCAAGAGTATCAAGGGAATGCAGCGGGACGGACTGCTGCCTCCGGAAGCGGAGAAACGGGTACGCCTCGGCAAAAAAGAGGAGGTACCTAATCCCCGCGCGAATGAACGCGTGATCTTCGCGGATCACGTGTCGCGCGGTCTTTCTCTTCTTCTTCACCCTTTCCTCATGGCTCTGCTGTTTGTCTACGGCATACAGCTCCATGATCTGCCTCCAAACGCAATGCAGCACATCTCGTGCTTCATTGTTCTTTGCGAGTGCTTTCTGGGCATTCTCCCCCACTGGGGTCTCTGGAAGGCCCTCTTCAAGGTGCGTGTCTTCCGCGAGAGATCGCGGGTGGAGACGGAGCTTGGGGAACCGTTGCGCACCGGCGGCTTCGGGATCCAGGCGAAGTCCGAGAACGGCTACTTCACCATGCACTTCATCGACTCCGCCCAGGGATGGAGGAAGAAATGGTTTTATGTAACCGATAACAGCGCGGGTGGAGTCAATGAATTCCATCCGTTCGCTGTTTTGAAGAAACGGAAGTCTTGGGCGCACAAACTTTCGGCTGAAGAAAACCGAGTCGTCGCTCCCCTACTCGCCAAGGTGGCTGCTCTTCGTGATCAAGCCGCAGGAACTACGCTGAACGGCCTGCACTTGGCGAGTGTCTTCCTCAAGCGCAGGGTTCAGCCCCTGCAAGATAGGCCATCCGCGATGTGGGAGTACCAGGGCGCTGGGGATCCTAGTCGCGTGAGCCGTGAAGAACTCTCGAGTACTTAATTCGAGAAGAAGATCGCGGCTATCACCAATTTGAAGGAAGGTGATACCTTCCCCGACTGCCCAGTAGGCGCTTTTGAGGCATCGAAGCCACCGCCAGCTGAAGTAAGTTTTGAATTTCCCTGTCTTAATTTCTTTCCCTTGTTCTGAGATCTTGTCGACTGAAATTTTCTCTCGTTTTTCTTCTATCTTTTTCAATAGAGCTTAGCTGTGACTACCTACTACCCGCCAATATCCGGGGAGGATGCCTCGGACTTGCTGGTAAGCAACTTGGACGGCCCAGCCGACACCAGTGTTGCTGACGCCTCTTCGAGCTCCGAGAGTGATTCCTCGGATAGCGTGGAGGATTCGGGTGACGGTCTCCTCCAGCGGAAACATCGTCGAGTGGAGGGTGACGAGGCCACTTCCAAGGACAATTCCTTGGAGGAATCGCCCGGGAAGGGGCCCCTCATCGTAACCCCGCTGCACTCACTCGCCCCTTCCCCTTCATTCCTAGCAATCCAAACCGTCTGGAATACGGATATGCTGGACGAGGATGATGATGATGACGAGTAAGTTTCTCTTCTTGCTCTTAGTCGAACATTTCCTTTCGCATCTTGTTGACGCATTGTCTTCATTGCAGCCTGCAAGCTATCAGCCCTCGCAGGCACGCCTCTTCCCTTCCTCCCGAGAGGAGGAATAAAGCGGGAGCTGCAGGTGAGACTCCTACCGCCAACACCATCCAAAATTCACCGAGTGTAGCCCCCAACGCGGCGACTACGGAATACAGAATTCCTAGTTTTGCTGCTGGGGCTTCGGCTCCGAAGGAGGTGTCGGGCAGCTCGGCGGATCCCCTCTCCCTCGCTCAAGGCCAGGTAAACTCCGCTACCTGCTTTTTAATGCCTTTTCGTCCTTGGATTTGTTATCGGGTGCACGTCATTGCTCCCGATGGGAGTAGCCCCCGAGGCTGTAGTCGATCGCATGCGGTCGGCTACAGGCTCAGAGATAGTCTTTTCCTTCTTCTTCTTTTTATCGGGTGCACGGCAGTGCTCCCGATGGGAGTAGCCCCCGAGGCTATACTCGAATGTTTACAATCTAGTATAGGCTCAAATTTCACTTTTCTGATTCTTCTATCTTCATGTTCCTTGCAGTCGCTTATCGACTCCCTTGCGGCGATTGGGCGCCGTGTTGTTCTCGCTGAATCGGAATGCGGGATCCTTCGATCGGACCGTGACCGACTCGCCTCGGAGAACGAGCTTCTTCGAAGTAAGTTCACCATCTTCTTTTGTCTTTATTTTTCCGCCAATGCTTCGGTTCTAACAACTACTGCTATTTAGCTTAAATTGAGTTTATGAAGACCGAGAAGGCGAATGCCTCCACTCGGGGAACCGCTCAAGAGGCTGAGTTGGCGGCTGTTCGATGGGATCTCGAGTCCTCCCGCATGTCGTCGGCTGACCTTGAAGGAAAGCTTGCGGCTGCCCAGGAGGCTCTGAAGAAGCTGGAGGAAGCTGGCACCAAGGCGGATACCGACCTTGTCGACTTCCTGCGTCCCCTTGCCGAGCGCTTTGCGGGTAAGTTACCTTTGTCCTATGATTTGTCTTCCGCCGTCTTGAGTCCTTTGGAACTTAACATTTTTCTTTGTAGGTCTTCTGGGTGTCCCACTGGAGCTTCCTGGGGTCCATCGGGTGGATGCCCTGACGAATTCTTGCGCCCAGCTCAGGAGGCACGCCGAAGGGGTCTGCACTTTGATTGGCGATGCCATTCGGGTGTTGACGCAACTGCACGGCCGCCTTCTCGTCAACGCCGTGTCTCCACCCGCGCTGAGCGATCTGCTGAAGATTTTCTTGGAGAGCAATCTCCTTGAAGCTTACGCGGTTGCTCAGTCGGAATCTGGGGCGAAGACTGCCATCCAGTTCGCGCTGGCGCACGGATTCACTGGCTTGGAGGAGGCCTACTCGGAGCTTCCTGTCGATCCTGCTACGGGCAAAAAGGTAGGGCTTCGTCGTTTTGGCGAGCCAGCCGGAGTCCTTGCTCGGAAGTTATCCGAGTTGTTTGCCCGTGCTAAGGGAGGGACCACCGCCGCGAGCGGTAGCACGACTGTAGTTCCTTAGTATATTTCTTTTGTACTTTGCTGCTTCGATTGTAATGAACCTTGGGATGTGCTCCCGTATTTTCAATATTTTAATCGAGATGTTCTGCTGAAATGCTTCCCGCGATTGTGTGTTTACTCCCGATGGGAGTAGCCCCCGAGCACCTGTTGAATAGGTGGTTAATATATCTCGAATAGGGCATCTTATTCCTTTGACTTCCTTGTATTTTGCAGGTATCCGGGGTGGCTGCGGAGCCTTCAGGTGGACTTGCTACTCCAGCAAATCCTCTTGTTGCCTCTGTTGGGACCTTTGCAGGTTTTCGTGATCGTGTAGCTAATGGTGAACGCAAGCTAAAAGCGTTGCGTGGGATAGCCGATGTGGCTAAGTCGAAACAAAAGCTGGCGACTGAACGCGAGCAGTTTGTGATGGTTGAGTTGGCGTCTGTTGCCAATGATTTGCTCTGTAAGTAGTTCAGCCCCCAAGTCTTTCTTATCTTGTGCTCTTTTTTGATCATGTATCTTTGCTTTTCAGTTGTTCGGCCGGATGACAGGAATGAGAAACAGTGGGTGGAGAACCACATCTTTCAAGAAGCTGGCAGCTCGAGGCCTCATGCGAATAATTTTTGGTCCGATCGTAGTCGAGGTTTTGTGCTTGCCACCTTGAAGTTCCGAGTCATCCAGGCGAAGATACTCGTGAGTTCCTTTCACGATGTTTTGATTGCAATGAACGCCGCTTTCTATCCGCTGCAAAAGGGTCCAGAAGATTGGAGCCATCTTCTCAGGGTGTTTGGTCGAGAAGGAGAGATTCGCGAGTGTGTTCGCAATCAGATGACTTGCGGCTCAGTGGTGGCTCTCTCTTTCGTCCGGTTGTGGCATCCTGAGGTGAACTTCAACTCCATAGCTAGACTTCCTGATGGTCCAGTCGTCGATATGTCTTCTCATTATAGGGTTGTTCGACCTGCAGCAGAGGAAATCATTCGATTGACCTCGAATGAGGTTGATCGGGTTTTGGCGGCTGAGAATGCTCATCGCAATGAGTAAATGTAGGATGTATGTAACCTGTTGTGCTGTGTAGTTTGTAAAAACTGTTGTAAGGTGTTTTAACCTTGTGTATATAAACTTTCCTGTAATGCTGAGTTAGGCGTAGCCCCCGTATGTTTTGTGGGGTGTATACCTGTTACTTTTTAGCATGTAAGGATGAAGAATCTTCGAGTATCTATGGTTGAGAAACCATGTATTTTATTGCAATGACTGAGAAATCATGTGTTTTTCTGTCGAGCTATAAGATGGCTAATATAGCCTTATTATTGCGAGTAAGATAAATCTAAGGATAGAATTTGCGGAGTTATGCGACATTCCAAGGATTGGAATAGACGCCTCCAGTCGCCGGGTTCTTCAGTCGATAGGCGCCACCTGGGATAACTTCGTGTATGATGAAGGGTCCTTCCCATAGTGGCTCGAGCTTGTGTTCTTCCTTCTGCTTGAGCCATAATACCAGATCTCCTACTGCGAAGGCCCTGTGGCGTATGTGGAGACTGTGATAGTTGCACAGCGACTGCTGGTATACTGCTGACCTTGCGAGTGCAATGTCGCGTATTTCGTCGAGTGCGTCCATGTCATCCGCGAGTGCCCTGTTGGAGGTTTCTTCGCTGTAAGCAACAATCCTTGGGGCGCTGAACCTAACGTCCTCGGGAAGGACTGCTTCGGCCCCGTAGACCATGAAAAATGGTGTGTAGTTTGTGGATCGGTTTGGAGTTGTGCGGAGGCTCCATAGCACGGAGGGTAGCTCTTCTGCCCAATGTCCTGCTGTTGGGTGTAGACGATCGAGTAGACGCTTCTTGATGCCAGCCGAAACTAATCCGTTGGATATTTCGACTTGGCTGTTGGTTTGCGGATGGGCAACTGAGGCAAATTTGAAGTTGATGCCCTTTTCTTCACAGAACTGCTGTGTTTCTTTTGCCGTGAAGTTAGTACCATTGTCTGTAATGATGTCGCGTGGTAATCCAAACCTGCATACGATGGAGTCGAGGAATTGGACGGCGCATTGGGCGCTAGCCGATGTTACCGGCATGGCTTCAATCCATTTGGTAAATTTGTCAACTGCGACCAGCAAGTGTGTGTATCCACCTGGCGTGGACTTGCGTAGTGGTCCTACCATGTCTAGCCCCCATTGTGCAAAGGGCCAGGCAATGGGTATCATATGTAATTCCATAGCGGGTGCGTGTGGTTTTGGTGCGAATCGCTGGCAAGCGTTGCACCTGTCGACCAGCTCCTTTGCGTCTCTGGCGGTTGTAAGCCAGTAGAATCCTACTCGGAAGGCTTTCCCCATGATTGCTTTCCAGCTAGCATGATGTCCACAATCTCCTTGATGGATATCTTGCAATAATTCTTTGCCGTCCTCGGGTTCTATGCATCGTTGCAATATGCCTGAGATGCTTTGCTTGTATAGCTCTCCGTTGATTACCCGAAAGGACTTGCTTCGCCTGCCTATCTGTCGAGCCTCTCGTGGATCTGCTGGGAGCTGTTTCGCGGACAAATAGTCGAGGTATTTCTGCGTCCAGACTGACTCGACCAGAAAAACCTGTCGCGAAATATGATGAATGAACTCGATAATAGCAACTTGCGGGCTGACCTCTGTCTCCGATGATGTGGGTACGTCTGTATTTTTCTTGATTTTGACTGATCGTCTAATCATCCGCTCAAAATATATCCCTGGCGGTATGGGTGTATTTGTGGAACCCATGTTTGCCAGTCTGTCTGTTTCTTCGTTGCTGGATCTTGCAATATGCTTCAGCTCGCATCCCTTGAAACTTCCTTTTAGTAGGTTGTACATGTCATGATAAGCGACCATGTTTTCAGCGATGGCGTCGCATTCCTTCATTGTCTGTTGCACGATGAGGTTGGAGTCGCCGTAGATCATCAGCCGGGTGGCTCCACACGCAACTGCCATCTTCATCCCATGCAACAAAGCTTCATATTCTGCGTCGTTGTTTGATGCTGGATCATCAGGTGGAAAATCCAATCGGAGGACATACTACAATTTATCCCCTCTAGGTGATATTAGGACGATTCCAGCTCATGCTCCTTCGTTTCTCTTCGGCCCATCGAAGTACATGATCCAATTACTCGTGTATTCTGGCGGGCCGGGCGTTTGTAGCTCTGTCCACTCGCTCAGGAACTCCACGAGTACCTGGGATTTTACTGAATTGCGCCCTGCATAGATGATGTCCCAAGCGCCCAGCTCGATGCTCCATTTTGCTATCCGTCCAGATGCCATTGGGTTGTTCATGATTGTACCGAGTGACGCATCGTTAACCACTGTTATGGTGTGTTCCTGGAAGTAGTGCTTGAGCTTTCGAGCCGTGAGAACAACTCCATAAGCGAGTTTCTGATAGTGAGGGTATCGTTGCTTGCATGGCGAGAGCACTTCGCTGATGTAGTAGATTGGTCGTTGGACCCCATATGCCTTGCCCTCCTCAGGTCGTTCGACTATAATTGTTGTGCTGATGACCTGGTTTGTTGCGCCTAGGTATAGGTATAATGGCTCCCTCTCTTGCGGTGTTGCAAGGATGCGCTTGCTTTGCAATGATCGCTTCAGGTCCGCGAATGCCTGCTTAGCTTCTGGTGTCCACTCGAACTTGTCCGTCTTCTTCAGTAGCTTGTAGAAGGGTAATGCTTGCTCGCCCAATCGCGCGATAAACCTGCTCAAGGCGGCTAGTCGTCCTGCGAGCTGCTGGACTCCACGTAGATTGGTTGGCTCCTTCATTATCAAGATTGCTTGTATTTTCTCTGGGTTGGCTTCGATGCCTCTGGCGGATACCAGGTACCCGAGAAGCTTTCCTGCTGGGACGCCGAAGACGCATTTTGTCGGATTGAGCTTGATCATGTATGCGTTGAGAGCGTCAAATGTTTCTCTAATGTCCTCGAGGAGTGTATCCTCTACCCGAGTCTTGATGATGATGTCGTCAACATACACTTGTACGTTCTTGCCAATGAGCTTGGCGAGGCATTTTTGCATGCGGCGCTGATACGTCGCGCCTGCGTTCTTGAGCCATTGTCGTGTAGCAGTACACACCGTGTGGCGTGATGAACACTGTCTTTTCCTCGTCTTCCTGCTTCATCCGGATCTTATTATATCCCGAGTAGGCGTCCAGGAAAGATAGTCGTTGACAACCCGCAGTAGAATCCACGATCTGGTCGATTCGCGGGAGGGAAAAAATATCCTTGGGGCAGTGCTTATTTAATGACGTGTAGTCAATGCATACTCGAAGGATGTCAGTGTTCTTCTTTGGAACCAGCACCGGGTTTGCTAACCAGGTGGATATCTTGATCTCTCTGATGAATTTTGCTGCTAGCAATCTGTTTACTTCTTCTCCAAGCGCTTTCTGCTTGGGTTCTGAAAACCGTCGAGTGGTCTGCTTGATGGGTTTTGCGTCTTTGAAGACTTCAAGTGAGTGCTCGGCGAACTCCCTGGGTATTCCTGGCATATCTGAAGGCTACCAAGTGAAAATTTCCCAGTACTCACGGAGGAGTTCGACGAGCGCGCTTTCCTATGCTGGCGAGAGGGTAGTTGAGACCATCGCTGTCTTCGCAGAATCAGTCGGGGTCACCTGATGCTTTCGGGTGTCGCTGTTTGTGCTGAACTCCAATTCCGGCGCGTTTTTCTTTGTGAGGGGCATCACGGAGTGGTCCGTGGTCTTTGCCAGCTCCTGCAGTTCTTCTTGCATCCCGAAGGATTTTGCGATCTCGTTGAACTCGATGTCGCATTTGTTGGACTTCTGGAAATCTCCGTCGATGGTGATTACACCATATTCTCCGGGTAGCTTAAGCTTCAGGTACGCGTAGTGCGGTACTGCCATGAATCTGGCGAACGCTGTTCGACCAAGAATGGCGTGGTACTGTGAGGGCCAGTCGACTACTTTGAAGTCGAGGAATTCTCTTCTGTAGTTGCACCGATGGCCCATCACAATCTCTAGGTTAATTGTTCCGAGTGGACGGATCGCCTTTCCCGGAACTATCCCGTGGAAGGATGTTTCTGATTTCGCAAGGCCGTCCAGGTTCCTGTTCATCCGGCGGAGCGTATCCGCGTAGATAATGTTGATGCCACTGCCACCATCCATAAATACACGAGCCAGTTCGTAGTTACCAATCTGTGCTTGGATTACGAGGGCGCCGTGTCGTGGTCGATAGACTCGTGGTGGGTGGTCTTCCATTGAAAATGTGATCGGTTGGTCCGCCATCTTCAGGTATTCGGGCCTTGTTGGCGGGGTCTGCATAGCCATGCATAGCTGCCTTGTGTTTGTCTTCTGAGCTCTGCGGGATGGGCAGACCTTCTGGATCATTCCTAGTTGTCCTGCCGGGTTCGGGTACGCGTTGGCTCCGGTGTTTTGTGCAGGTGGCGCAGGTAGTGCGGCTGGCGCCATGTTTGGATTTGCTGGTGGAGGTAGGGGTTGTGGCGGCTGGATTCCTTGGTGTCCTGCTCCCGGAAGTGGCGGGTAATTTTGATTGGTTGCTGATCTACTTTTCTTCGAGAAGGCTTCACTGATTTCGATAAACTTTCGGTAGTCCTTGAGAAGGTGTGTTGCCTTAGTTTTGCCCGTGCGCTTATCTGTAAATAGATGTAGCGAGCAGTACGCATCGAGGTCCTCCTCGGGAGTCTTGTCCTCAGCCTTTGGTCTCCACTCGCGATTTCCACGTCGTCCAGTATCGCGACTTCGCGTGAATTCCGCTGCTACCATCTCTTCTCGATCCTCGTGATCGTAGTATTTCCTCCTTTTCCTTCGGCCATGGCGATCTTCTTTGGGCGCGGGTGATGACGCTCTCTCGTTGCGCACTGCGTCTTCTCCATTAGCCCATTTGTCGGCTATGATCATCAACTCCCCGATAGTTTTGGGTGCTGCTCGGCCTAATTCTTCTCTGAAAGCAGTTCGTTGGGCGCCTTTTGCGAAGGCTTCAACCGCTACTTCTTCCGAGATGTTTCCTGCAGTGTTTTTGAGCGTTGTCCATCGCTGAATATACTCACGGGTGGACTCTCTGCTCTTCTGTTTGCAGGCTCGTAGTTCTTCAATGGTTGCTGGTCTTTTGTAGGTGGACTGGAAGTTTTTGCAGAAATCGTGGTGTAGGTCATCCCATGATGCGTAACAAGATCTTGGCCTTGCTTCCAGCCAGCTGCGCGCCGCGCCGACCAAGTGCAGGTTGAGATACTGCATAGCCGTGTTTTTATTCCCACGTTGACATTTTACTGCCGTGAGGTAGTCGTTTAGCCACGTCGAAGGCTCGAGTGAACCATCGTATTTCGTGACTTCTGTGCTGAGCTTGAATCTCTTGGGTAGGGGTGCCTCGCGGATGGTGCGAGCGAAACACAGTGCGCCGCAGGTCTCGTCATCCGAGGAACTGGACGAGGAGCGCGCGCGGTTCCTCGCAGCTCTTGCCTTGTCCACCTTGTTTTGTGCGATATTTTACCGCGCGTTATATCCTGGCTGGTCGCGATCAGTTTCTTTCCTTGGCTCTTTGCTGCGATTCCGCGAGCGGCTACTATGACGCCGCGAGCTTTTATTTCTCGGGCTACCTTCACTGCTGCTTCGACTATCGCCGCGTCTCCGAGCCTCTTTTCCTCGACCACGACGAGGTGATTTGTCTCTTCTAGGAGAAGTGCTCCTATGCTTGCGCGATGCCTCTTTTTCCTTTTCCTTCTTCTTTTCTAGCTGATCAGCGGCCTTCCGGCGGTCATAGGAGGTGAGCCTCGCGGCTGCCAAACCTAACCCCTTGCACACTTGCTTGTACTGTTCTGCCCGAGGATCGCTTTCCGTCGGTTGGTTCATTTGCATGTAGGTTGCTGTGGCTAGGACTGCGGCAGCTGGAGTTTGCGGGTAAACGTTTTCGTCTTCATCGACCCGCATCAGGGAAGGTGCGATCGACCTGCTGGCTCCGCCTAAGGACTCGATGTCCATGGATGTTGACGCGTATCCCCTCCTCGCAGGTCGGGTTCCGACCGAGGGTGTTAGGGACAACTCAGCTCTTCGTTGACTTAATTCATCCGCCGCTCTTTTTCGACGGGCCAGATCTATCCGAGCTTCTTTGATGGTTGCGGCCGCTCTCACTAGATGGTAGTGGTAGGCGATCATGTCCTCGTGTGGCGCTTCGGCTGCGGGTGGCTTGCTGGTTCACATAGCTTCCTTGGCTCGATCCCAGGCCTCCCGCGAAACGCCAATCTCAGCGCGTTCCGCCGCACTGTGTTCTGTTTCCGGGGGTAGTTCCGATCCTGCCATGCAGACTTGAGCCAGTCGTGGTTCGTGCGTCCTAGGCGTAGTACGGAAAGCTTTTCGGACTCGGGAAGGTTCCTCTGTCGAGAGGGTGTGGTAGTCGTTGGGGTTGAAACGGACAGACTCGCCGCTTTTCTCCAGGTAGGGGCGCGAGTCGACAGCTTCTGACTCGGATCTTGATTCCTCAGGGAAGTGGAGGATCCCGTCCCTGTTGGTTACGAACTTCAGGCTTCCGAATGTCAAGGTGACGCTCCTTTCCAAATCGCTGAATACCGAGCGTGATTCCGGCGAGTGAGGGGTGACCACGACAGATCCGATCCGGATCGGATTGGTCGGAGCCGTAGTCGAGGGTTTCCAACGTGAGTTGGTTGTCGATGAAGCCGAAGATGCCGGAGATCCAGCGCCCGCCGTTCCCACAGACGGCGCCAATTGTCGAATCTGTTGCTCGGCAAATCCCTCAGGTGAACCTATAGGGTTTCGAATAGGAGAACCCATGAGCGCTGGTGGCGATCGTCGGCTAGACAGGGGGCACAATTTACCCAGGTTCGGGGCCCTCGTAGAGGTAAAACCCTTACTCCTGCCTGTGTAGATCTGTATTATTGAATAGATCGGTTACAAAGATGATCTCTCAAGTCGAGAGTACAATCTCGAGCTTAAGGCTTTGGTGGTGCGGTATTTCTTGGTCCTCTTCCGGTGGTTCTCCTAGCCTTATATAGGCAGCCAGGTCTCAAACCCTACCCGGGGAGGACTCGAACTCTAACCCTATGCCGGTTACAAATTTCCTAACTTAGCCCGCAAGGTACTGCGGGTGGGCTTCACGTGGGCCTTCTGGAACACTCCAAGGGCTTCCCTTCTTGGGCCTTAACGTCGGGCCTGAGACGGGGTGTCCTTACCCGCAGGGTCTAAGATCCATTCCTTCGTCAATCACCAATCTTAACAGAAAGCACATGAACACTAGTTTTCTTAGGTCTATGAGGATGAGAAACAATATTAAGAGCATCCTCACAGAAGACAATGCGTTCATTCTCTACATTCCCGCAAACAAGATCTTTTACTATTGCTACTGCACGTTCAATAGTTATTTGTACATCAGGTTCAATAGATTTCTTATTACTCTTATTAACCACACTAGCCACCATAGAGTGTTCTTTCACCTTAGCAGGAAAATGCATTTTTTTCAACATAGGGCTCATGAATAGCAGGATTAATAGCATGCACTTCTATATTACTAGCAGGAACAATATCTTTATAAGGTGCATGGTACTTGTGATAATTCTTTTTAGGAATATCAAGATAGGAGGCAAAAGATTTAAGACAGTTTGCAAATATTTGAGAATCAAGACCACAAATAACACTGACATCATAGAAATCATTGGTTCCCATAAAAGATTTAATGCATTCATAGTCATAATGTATACCTGACTTTCTACCTTTGTTGTTCTCCCATCCTTCAGTCTTTTCTTGAATACAGTTAAGAAGATCCCATTTAGCTTCTTCCTTCATACGCGTGAATGATCCAGAACAAGAAGCATCCAATAAATCCTTATCATGAACAGGACATTTGAGCATTTATAACTTCATCCTACCCCACGTGTGGGCAATACTCTCTCCATCACGAGGCCAGAAATTATAGATTTGATTCTGGTATTTATGAATCTCACTAGGAGGATAAAATTTAGAATAAAAGAGAGGAACAATTTCCCCCCATCCAATAGATTCACCATTCTTCAGTAATTTGAACCATTCAGCATCTCTTCCTTTCAGCGATAAGAAAATAATTTCCTTTTAACTTGATCCACTGTAATACCTGCACACCTGAATAACTCGCATAATTCATGTATAAAGAGCAAATGATCAACGAGATGGACAGTTCCATCACCGTAATAGAAGTCATCCATAACACGTCCAATAATTTTCATAGGTATTTTATAAGGATCTAATTCAGCAGATCACGGGTCACTTACTACCCTAGCAGTGATAGTAGTAGTACCTCTAAATAGAGAATCAAAAGTATTATCCATGATGAAATAAAACAGTAGACAGAAATAAAAACATCACTCATAGTAAAAGTTTCTCTTACCAAATCCACTTACCAATAGCGCTTCACTCCCTGGCAACGGCGCCAGAAAATAGTCTTGATGACCCAAAAGTATAGGGGGTATATCGTAGGACTTTCGATAAATAAGAGTGTCAAACCCAATGAGGAGCAGAAGGTGTTGACAAGCAGGTTGGTTAGAGGATTCACTGTAAACACTAGCAAACGGGTTTTTGGTTGTTCTAGATACAACAGATAAATAAAGTGCGAGTAAATAAAATGCAGTAAATAATATTGCAGTGAGTGGCCCAATCCTTTTGAGAGCAAAGGACAAGCCGGTTGTGTTACTTATGACTACCAAACGTTCTCGAGGAGACACGGGAATTTTGTCGAGTGCTTTCGCTTCGTTACGGTTGATTAATATCTATTGGCTCGTGAAGTGTTGTGTGGGTGAACCTATGCTAATACACCGTCCAACTAGGACTAATACATACATGTGATTATACCCCTCGTAAGCATTCGCAAATACAAGAAAGTAATTAAGATAAATCTAACCACAACCTTAAAACTCTGGGATTCTACGCTCCCTCGTGCATTGGTTTGCTAACGGGGGTTTCGGTTTCTGTCACTCCGGCGACCCCACAATTAGTAGCCAAATACACAATGCATCCTCCTAGGGCCATAAAGGTGAAGTATCATGTAGTCGACGTTCACATGACACCACTAGAACAATAGCACCACAACTTAAATATCAAACCACGAGATATTACTTCAACATAACTTCACTACTAACATCATGACTTCTCCCATGTCCTCAAGAACTAAACGAACTACTCACAAGACATCATATGAATCATAACCAGAGGTGATATAATGGATAATAACAATCTGGTCATAAAGTGCTAACATCGATAAATCTCATAAGCATCAACTACTAACAAGTAATCCACACCGGGAGAGAGATCTAGGGCTTCTGGTGTCCTTCTTTGGCACCCTTCCGAAGAGGGGAATCGTCACCGGAGGCCTCTACATCGCCATGATCGCCTCCGAACTGATGAGTGAGTAGTTCATCTCGGGACTACGGGTCGATAGCAATAGTTAGATGGTTGTTCTCTCCCCTATGCCTCCATGTTTGGAGTCTTGTGACCTGCCTCACATGATCAAGACCATTGTTATGTAATTGTGCATGTTGTGTTTGCTGGGATCCGATGAACCATGAGATTATGATTATTTTGTTCAAGTTAATCTGAGATGCTTTGCTTATATATGTAGAGAATTTTAATCTTGGCTTGCAATGCTTTCCGGTGTTTATGATTATCTTGGCCACATAGTTGTTTTCACCTCCAAGAGAGGGTATATATGCTAGATAGTGGGTTCATGCCTCCTTGTTGTCTGCGCTCGAGGGACAGAAACATGCCGGGGGGAGGATGTGTTGTTCCACTAGGGAGAAAACAACGGTGCTCTTGTCTATGGATGCGAATCATTGCTTACATTACGTATTGATATTAATGCATTTGTTTGTTGCACACATAGCAATCAGTTTGTTGCTGCAAGTTAATTCCAAGTGATTTGCTGGATAGCTTTCTCGAGGGGGGCTTTTAGATATGGATGCATGCTGGATAGAGGTCCATATGCCTAGACGTAATGTCTATAATGTTAGAACCCAAGAACTTTATCTCGTCATAATAGTATTGTTATACATACATGATTTGTCAATTTTCCAGCTGTAATTTGTTCACCTAGCATGTGTTTTCTTTGGAAAGACGCCACTAGTTAACCTATGCCCCCCGGTCCTATTTTTCTCATGTTGCAAACATTCTTTTAAGCACTTCCATCATTGTTTCCTCGCTATTCCATTTTACTTTTATTGTTTTTCAAGACTCTATACGTTTAATTCTCCTATTTTTAGGAAGACCGGAACATTGACAACCTTCCGGAAAGTTAGAGGAAGAGAGAGTTTGTGTTTGTGTGCAGGTTCCACGCTCCCGTCACCTACACACAATTAATTTTTTGGTGCCGCTGATAAAGCAACCTTCTTCAAGACTATGAAGTCGTACTAGTTCGATAACCCTGGTTCCATAGTAGGGAAAACTTACTCTAGACTACATCATGCCTTCCGCTTGGGGTCTCTCAACGAGTATGTGATCACGTCAACATCAGACTTCACCGCGTCGAAGACCACCTCGTCAAGGAATCCTCCAATCTCAGCCACCATGACCTTCTCCACCGCCGTTTACACTATGGCTCATGCCTTAGGAGCTGCAAGAATATAGATACTGACTTGTCGGTCTTATTCAGAGGCATGCCGCTTCCCATGTCGTACTTCTGCTATTGCAGTTTCCGAGGAGAAAAGACAAGAGGGGTGAAGGATAATGTCAGGTAGAAGGGCGGATTTTTCACCTTGTGCACGTGGGTGCATGATGGTTGGTCTATGAGGACGAGGAGAAGGGCCATGGAAAGGAGGCGGCGAAGGACTCTTGTGCGTGGTATGTTGGTGATGGCTCACAACCGAATGGCACCCTGACCAAGCGCGACCCATCACGCCCCCATACAGTATCCAGGAGGCAACGATGGCGTGACAACGTCCTGGAGCTCATCCAACTCAAGTTCCCGCGTGGTGGCTGAGATCAAGGGCGGCATGGAGAGGCAGCACACACATGCGTCAGATCCGAGCAGTTCCTCCTTGGCGCCCTACCAATCGGTGGCCTCGGTTTCGGATGTCATCTTACTTGTCGTGGGCGTTCAAGCCATCGGAGAGCTCCTTCACGATCCACCGCGCGTCGCCCTCGCCGACTTTGCCATGGGGTTTGGGATTAAATTTCGAGGATATGATTTCAGTAAGATAGTAAGAGGTGAGTGTATTCTTCGGTGCATGTGCGATGAGAAGGGGAGCGAAAATTATGGGAAAAATAGCGAAGAATAAAAAAAAGGGAAGGAACATTACGGCAGGAGGGGACACACGAGAGGTAGTCGGACAAAGGATGACATGATGAGTTGGTCGACGGCTGACTGAACCAAATTCTTTTTTCGGGTAATAGAGATAGAGATAAAGCCCACAAGAGGACAGGTACTTCCATAAAAGAAAAAATACCAAGATTAATCCATGGATCAAGTCGTGTGAGTTTTTTTGTTTTTGTTTGAGAAGAATCAAAGTCGTGTGAGTATTACTGTCCTTCCGTTCCGTTATGCTTTTTTTTTGCATGTTGAATGTTAAGTAAGTGGGCCGGGCCGAACATGCCCATCTAATTTCCGTTGCATAATCGGCCCATTCAACCTGTGGGTCGGTTGGGTTTGGCTAGTAGTACTGTACAATACGATACCCAGATGGCTGACCGTGATCGACCTTCCTAGGAGCGGCGGCGGCGGGCGGCGGGCGGCGGGCGGCGGGCGGCGGCGAACTTACCCAGAGGAGGGTGCCCTACCCTGCTGGTCTAGTAGGGGTGGATTCAATGGGTGGAACGAAGCCGAGGAGATCTGAGATGGCGGAGATGAGGACTGAGGAGCCGCGGAATATGGAGATTGGTGAGAATTTTGCAATTAAGCAGCTAGGGATGGATTCAGCGGGTGGCGATTCTTGGATGGGGAAGGAAGTCCAGGAGGAGTTGGGGAAGAGATCTCTTCTCCCAGGAGGGTACGATCGGGAGAAGCAACCAAGCGAGAGCGAGGCAGACTATCAGAATCGGCTCGGATTTGTGAAGGAAGTACAGATAAAAGAGGATATGGCCAAGGCCAACGCAAAGGAAGCAGAAGCTCCCAACGCCAATGCCAATGCCAAGGCAGAGTCGGGGAAGAGCGTTCTTGAGATGAAGTACGAATGGATGAAGCGGCCAGAAGAGAGCGAGGACGACTATCAGAAGCGGCTCAGAGGTATGAAGGAGCGAGAGAGAAAGCTAGAATCGCGACGACGGCAACAGGGTAAGAAGAAAACTCCTCTGACTGACGCTGGGAAATCTGAAGAATCTGTGACCGTGGGCAGCGGCAAACCGGCCATGGACCAAGAGGTGGCCGGTCCCAGTTCTGCCGATGACGAGGAGATCTTGCAGCAGATGCTCCAGTACGATTTGGATTGTTTTGGCGATTCTTTCGTACAGGATGAAGCCGAGGAAAAAGAGAGGAGGGCACTGCTAAAGGAGATACAGGTGGAGTTGGCAAGGAGAAAGAAGGCCATGCTCCTCTACTGGCAAGGCAAGTTGCCAGCCAAGAACCAAGAATGTTGCAAACCTCAAGCCCAATCTGCAAAACCCCAAGAATCTGGCATGGACAAAAAGATGATTGCCGATGATAAGGAGAGCTCGCAGCAGGTGCACAAAGGCAAATTGGGCATATTGGATTCCAAGAAGAGGACCCAAGCTACAGCAAATCCCAAGTCTGTGACAGTCCAACATGATCGTGTGGACAAAGCCAAATCAGCATTGGCCAAGAAGACGATAGACGAGGAGGCCAAATCTTACGCTGTGTACCGTGAAGACTGGGAATTTAATTGTTGCAAAGGCGACTGTGATCACTTCAACCACAGAAGTACGTGAGCCCTCTCCTCTTATCTTACTTGGTGATTTTCTTTATGTTTCCCTGAAACTTGCTGCTGCTGCTGCTTACTTAGGATCTAGTATTGCATGTTAATTAATTTTCATGCTTGGGTGCCTGCAGCCGCGCTGAGTTCAATGCTGTTTACACACTGCACACCTGGAAAGGTCCCATTCAACATCGCGGAAACCTTGCAGATCTTCTCCATGAAACTCAAACTAATATACGACAATCCTGCTGGTTTTGAGTTTCCATTGTCTGTGTACGGTGTGGTTGCCGTCCGAGACGCCTTGGATTCCAGGAGAAACATTCTCTTCTCTTGTGATAGAACCAAGGCCCAAAAAGTGACACATGATGTACGTACTAATCTAATCTTGCACAAGATCGATTTTCTCTTTTTGAACTTGATTGATTGCACATTAACGGCTACTGCTTGCAGGAACTTCTTCTGCATTTGACTGGTCCGTCCCGTGCAATCTTGTGCACGGACAAGGTCAGCTTTGAGATCTTTCTGAGAGTGAAAGGCGCAGCAGGTTCTCAAGACAAACCGTTGATCACTTGTACACGTGGTTATGCTGGAGGATACGGTGCAGCCCTGTGCTTCAGCAACGTCTTCTGTAAGCTAGAGGTGTGCTTGCTGACCGTTAAAGAGGCGCTCCAGGCCACTATCGTGTCTGTCCAGATTGTCAGGAACGAAGATTTATGGCCTTTCAATTTTGCACATGGTGGCATGGTTGCTTGCACCCCCCTGCCAAGGACGAGAGCTGCTGACAGCGGGGGAGTCTCATCATCCAACCAGACGATTGTGCTGATTAAGTCGAAAGATAGAGAAATGCCGCAAGGTGATAATGGGTATTTACATCTATCGAGACAAGTTGTTTGTGTAGAACGCGGAGGAGGTTTGAACGTTGTCATACAGGCCTACCAAAAATCTGGTTCTCTCTGTGCAGAAGGTCGCCTCCATTTCAAGGCCCAAAATTGCAACGTGAGCCAGCAGCAATGTATTGTTGGTCGAGCTCGTGTAAATGTTGCTGTTGCTTGGTCCATTGTTCCTGAAGACATGGACGCTTTTGGTCTTTAATTTCTGAAGCTTGCAGCAGCATCTAGCTAGGAGATTTCAAACAGTGCGATGTATTTTTGCCAGTGTTTTTTACTTCGAACCAGAAGGGCGCGAGCGGGATGCGCGAGGCGCCGCTGGGGAGCCGCGTGATACTAGTACTGTAGTAGTACGGTACGAGATACAATTGCTCTTGCCGATGAGTTGGGCACATTGTTGACCGTACCCATCCTTCCTTTTGGTCTCGCGCTTGTTTCACTCCATCCTCCTTCCTGCCATCTGCATTCTTTTCGTATAACGTGTTGTGTACCACTGATTTTGTTTTCTACGTGAATACTAGAATTGAAAATTCTTGTACTACCATCTTGTGTTCCTTCTGCATTTCATAAGGGATTTCTTGTTACAAGTAAATATGTGTAGGCACCCATCATTTTGTAAGAAACCTTGCACAACTCATTATATCATAATAGGATGGATGTATCTCTGTTTAGGGCCTGCTTGGATTGTCGTATCTGGGCCGTAAAGCGGGGTATTAGTGTGCGCCGGAGAAAGAATCGGCCGCGTCCAGTAATCGTGCTTGGATGGCTGTTTATATTTCCGTTTCCAGCTGATTTCGGCCGGAAAGTTGGGGAGATTTCTACGGACCATCCTACGTGCGTGGAAAATCCCCCCCCCCCCCCTCCCCCTCATTTTGTTGTGCACGTCCCGATACGCGGGTAGATTCTAACTGACAGATAAAAGAACTAAGTTGCCAAGCGGGGCCTTAAGGAAAACGTTCAGACCTAAAGGGAAAGGAAATCATCTTCCCGCTCATGTTTGTGGGCCAATGGATTGGATAATTAACTCCATCATTAGTCGGTAATCTTGCAGCCTAATCCATGCATGATGTATGCTTGATTAGGTCTTGTTCGGTTTCCTTAATTTTGAATGGGATTGAGAGGGATTGAGGTGGATTAAATCCCCAACAAGTCAAATTCCCCTCCAATCCACTTGGGTAGTGGATTAAACGAACAAGGCCTTAGGCAACTCCGCCGGTAAATCCATGCATGCACGAAAATTTGTGTTGGCTGCACAATACTCCCTCCGTTACAATATAATCTACACTAGAAGGTAAGGGGGTGCTTTGCTGCGCCCGCCACATTATAACCGAGAGAGAATGGAGGTTTGAATAGGAACTGAGATACTATAAACATATTCTTGTTAACAAAACCTTACTACATGAACAAATGGTATATGGCGTCAGGAATTGGGCAAGCAAGAGAACCACCATAAGCAAATGGAGGTTAAGGACTAAGTTTAGTCAAGGTGAAAATGGAAAGTACCTAGTATGCTAGTACATGATAAGGATTATCAGGTTCCCAAGTGGCTAACAGAGCCCAGCAGAAGTGACATCTTAGGGAGCTAGTTTTTGGCGTCCTCTCTGCCATTGCAAGGATTTTAATTTTCCATGCATGCTAATAACCATAGAGATGCAGTACTTGGGCAACTTGGTAGCCTTGATAGTTCGGCTACAATGAGCACTCACACTCCTGTATGTTATGCACATTGCATGCTTGACAGAGTCACATTGCTTATATTCAGTACATGACAATTCTATTATTCCCCCCACACAATCAGAAAGAAAAGGAATTGCTTTTAAAAAAAAGGGAAATGTATATTAATATCGCGGAGATACAAATTACATCCAGCCTCAACAACAACGCAATAGCCATAGCCATTACGGATGCACACAGGCGAAAGACAATAAAAAGAAGAACTAAAAAGAAAAGTACCGCTACAGAGTTACAGTCCTTGCAGCAACCGCACAACCACCACCTAAACAACATATGTCCAACTCTTCAGAGACAACGTCTTCAAGTAGAACGGTGTCAGGCACAACCAATTAAGGCCAGACCTTGGGTTTTCACCCCGAAGATAATCCTCGCTCTCAAAACAATGTCTCCAACAAGACCAGTGTCAGGCACAACCAATTGAGGCCAGACCTTGGGTTTTCACCGTGAAAGGTAGGACTTTGGACTTCACGCATGATGTCGCCCCCTCTTACATACCGCTGCCACGAATCTTGTAACTCCAAGCCAGTTCCTCATCGATGCAAAGACTAGTGTACTCCATTGCTAGTCCTCCAATCTCACCTTCGATGACCATGCATTGCGACCGAATTCCACCGATCCAGCAATCTCCAGGCATCACCCATGGGAGTTCGCCGGCGGAGCCTTCCAGGTCGACACCCCGGCTTAATCAAAGAGGACCTACATCAGGCAGATCTTCGTCTTCGCGCGATGGGAAACCCTAGGACCGCCACCATTATTCTGGTGCCTCACAGCCCCGACGCTGTGAAGCAACTCCAAGCAGCAACGAAAATTGAAGAGGCGAGACCAGTGCCCAGATTTGGCTGGTTCGGATCCACCTCCTGCAACCCCGCCGCCACCGGGAGCTCTGCCGCCGCCGGCCCCAAGCGCCGTCGGCCCCCGCCGCCGTAGACAGAGAGTAAGCCTCGCGACCCGAGGGGCTAAGCAGACGACGCCACCGCCGCCAAACGCATCTGCCTTGCGCCTCCGTTCCGCCACCACCGCCCCGCTCAAAGCGCCGCGACCAGAGCGCCCGCCATCCCCACCAACGTCAAGCAGGCGGGGTGCCGCCACCGTCGCCGGCCGGCGATGCCAGCGGCCTTGGGATCGGTGGGAGGGAGGCTGGCTCGCTAGGGGTTGGTAAGCCCCTGGAGCTGACTGAGGGGAGGCCGAAAGGAATTTCTTAAACTTTGGTGGGAGAATTTCACTTCTCCGGCCTCTGCACCAACTAGGGATGCACATAGCCATATATGCACGAGTACCAGGATTTTTATCTTGATTATAAATCAAGCCTGGTCCTCAGGATAAATTGCATGAGTACCAGGAAGACATGGTCCTCAAGTATAAATAGGACCCCGAATTCGCGCCCGTGAGGACTTGAACTTGGGTGTTGGATTTAAGGAATTGCTTAAATTTGTTGTAAACTGATTCTGATTTATGAAATTCCTGATTCTCCAATTAGCGTCAACTCACATGATTGTCTTAAACAATAAGATATCCCGAGCTCATAGAAGTAGCAACCAACAAAAAACATACTTAGCTGCTTCAGGAGTGCTATCATGTCAGAATCTTCCTATCTAGAGATTCAGACGTGTAAGCTCAAATCTAAAGGGCACTATACAATATTGTTGCTTTGTTTGCTTCTCCATGACAAATTGTAAACATACCTTCATTATCTCATAATAATGTATAATAAAAAATTAAATTATTCAAATAATGACCAAACACAGATATACTTAAATCATTCCCTTCATGGACCGGTGCATGAAAAGGTCACTGGTACTTCTAAAACCCTCATGGATAAGATCACACTAATTGAATGATCACACACCTGAATGGACCACATATTAAATAGTAGAGATAAAATGCTGACACTTTAACATGTCAACCAAAATATAAAGCCATCTTGGCGTTCATCAAATAAGACTGGGCATGCCTGAAAGCATTGCATAATTATGATCAACATGTTTGACATAGAGCTCCAGGCATGTTCTTTCTAGTAAAACAGAATGGAGGGTAGTAAAAAGCACTCAGTTCCCAATAAACTCTCTCATGTTCTTCAACCAAACCACGTACTTATTCTCATCCTTGCCCATCATTTACTCATACATCCAGTCGTGAAGTGAGTAATTGATCCGCCTCACCTCAAGATACTTGTGCAAGGACTTATGCACGCTCTCGTCTAGAATCATGTAGAAAACAATAAGAAAATAAGGCCAGAAGAAAAATGTACTAATAAGCACCCATGTTTAGTAGTTATCTAGTCTAGATACTTAAGTAGACATAACATAGAGAAAATTATCAAAAATCAGAGAACTACACACAAGAATGAAAAATCAAAATTATGATATTTCTTGGAACATAAAAAACATTACGCCCAAGGATCCTCAAAGGTAAAAGTTCTTGCTTTGAGCTTATTATGCTTGAAACTGAAGGAACAACAGAAGGTAGATAAGAAAATTGTAACTTACGAAAATGGTGGCCCCTCATACAAATTCTCCTTATCATTACAGTCACAATTCAGCGTCCTCATATTTTTAATTGCAAGTTCATCATCATTAAAATCTCACTCGAATTCCAGGATTGGGCCTTCGGGTTCCTCAAAAGTGACAACCATCTGAATTGCTAGCTTAAATCAATCCTCATCATTCTCGGCGTAAGAGTCATCATTGTTCAAATCTTCATCAGTATCGAAGTTTGTAT
Organism: Alopecurus myosuroides; assembly: GCA_028641055.1. Lineage (NCBI taxonomy): Eukaryota > Viridiplantae > Streptophyta > Magnoliopsida > Poales > Poaceae > Alopecurus > Alopecurus myosuroides. The sequence goes on along the minus strand of CM054058.1, from coordinate 234,917,334 downwards.
AGAGAGTAGCTTTAGTAGTCTCTCATGCAAGCTCTCTTTTGAGAACTATGGATTGATATCCAGTCTTCTGGTAGATCAATTTGATGTTAATAAACCATTCAAAACAAGTAGCCAAAGAATATTCCTCATTTTTATGTAATTGAAAAGGGATCGACGGATATACATGGATATGTTTCTAATTTTTTTGTCGTCAATAGCGAAACGTAAAGCATGAGTAGTGATGTTCTTTACAGAAGTTTTATGAGATTTATGCAATATTTGCGGGATAGGACATAGGCAGAAGCGAAGTAATGACATGAATTCTGATGAAGATGAGGAGGAAAATGAGGACATCGACTCATTGGGAGCTACACCAGTTGATATGAACTGTCGTTCCAGTGGTTTGAAGCCTGCCAAGAGAATCATGGAGAACATGGGCCGGAAGGAATCATGTCTCTGTATCATCTACACTTTTGGACTTAATATATACCTTTGCATTCTAGGGCTCTTTCAAGAAAAAGTTTTTTTTTATAATTTTATTCTATGAAGCAAGTTTTATGTAAACACCAACTCCCTTAAATCTCAGCGACTGAGGATATAAGGGTAGACCTTTATATGAATGTTACATATTTCCTTCAGTTATTTATCCCTTGTTACTTGATATTTGTTTTGGAATCTTGGCGCTAATATATATTATATTAACCAAGAGAGATAAGCTATTGAAATTAAGCATGATATTTGGTTAAGGTAGTTTTTTTACCGAGCAAATTCTTTTAGCAAACTTATGGCAAACGTTGATAAGTATTTTATTTCTTAGAATAAATCTTTGACGTTCGTATTGGTTTTCTAAATTTTTTCATCCACAAACTTGTTCAGGGAGAGGCCCTTGGTAAAACCAGAGAGGGTATTGTACAACCTATCCAACCTAGTAGCCTACCAAGGACAAACATGGTGCTGGTTTGGGATGGAGCCGAAATCGCTAAGATGTTTATGATGTCTGAACCCCTAAACATGGTAATTTCAGTGCATGTTTCGTGGCATCCAGAGGTAAAATTTATACTACATCTAATAAGATAATGAGGAGAATGCACCAAATTTAAATTTTTCTTAATTTTTGTAGCTTCTTTCATGCAGTTTAAACGTTGGAACTTTATACTTAAGAGCCACATGTTAAAAAAAGATCTGCTATCTAAGACATGGAACTTTACTAAACCATTTTCTATAGTTGGATCTTGAAAGTGTATGTGGTACTTTCCAAAACTTGGTGTCGTTGATCCATGTGTAACTTCTTCTATGCGGATAACAGACTTGTGGTCATCATGTTGTTCTGACCTTTCTGAGAGGACGTTGTGTTACTAATGTAGATACAAAGGTTTTTCTTCCTACATATGTTTTTTGTCCTAATCTGCATCTTGGAAACATATATTGTAAAATAATAACAATTTGTTTAACATTATAATTGAAAAGCTAACTTTTGATTGCAATTTTGTACTTATGTATGTTTGTAGGCCTCCTACATCCGGGAGATCTAGAAACAAATTAATAAAATCAAGGAGTGGCAGATCGCTGGTGAGTTCTCATATCGTTCAAATGTGTCATCAAATTATACATCAAAATTTGTTTACAGGTTAATTCCATAACTCCAGCGACATCGAAACATATTGTTTGCATATATTAGAAGTTGGATTAAATTGATTAAAATAAATTAAACCCCACCGTCATCTAATTATAATGAGTAGAATGGAGTAGTAACTGAATTGTACAAAAAAATCAGTTGCACTTTCATCTAAGGATGGTGCATTGTCAATATATTAGTTTGTTTGAAGAAACCATATAACTTGATGCTACTTTATTGTTACGTATCACGGATCTCATCCACACAAACCAAAAGGTGTAAAGGAGAGGGCATGTCCTTGTTAGCATAGAGAATATTATTAACTACTGACAATCAGTAGGACCATAGGAAGAAATGTAAGAAAATATTTCTTGCTTATCCAATTTACCAACCAAAAGTGACCTAGAATTCTAACACCTCTGGTAGCACAAAGACAAATTGAGAACCAACGGTCACATTATTCTGAACCTAATTAACCTTAGATGAGAAATCCCCAACTATGATGACACAAAAGGGAACAAATAATCCTAGAGAAATTACATCAAGAAAAATGGTTCTAGAAACTAGTATGAAGCATATACCTTTCCCTTTTGCCTTGGTGTCTCTCCCTAGTCGAATAGAGCAGAAATCTGTCCAGGCAAAGGTTTCATCAGTTGGGCCTTTAAGGTCATCTTTGGTGCAACCATTCTCAATCAACAGATCAACTAAATAAATGTTAAATTCTCAAGTTAAAACACGCATTCCAATAGAAGAAAACTTAAGAGAAATTAATAAAATAATCCATCTTCAGATATATCAATTAGTATGTATTCGATGTGATTCCCAAGATGAACCTGCAAGTGAAACATTCTCAAATACAGGTATCAGCAAATGCTGCTTGGAAAGATTAACATAACCGATTAATCGCACAAGTAATACATGGACGAACGTTTACCTAGCGTCTCATGTCCTTGCCGATGCCTCTGCCATTTCCCAAAACCTCCGCCATCTCTCTTCCTAGTATACTTCTGGAAGCATCAAGCTACAAAAGAAACACCAAGTAAAGCGGTACTTGTAAATATAACTTGAATCCTTTCTGTTTGCCACATGAAAAATGTGAAAGGAAATCAAATAAGCATCACAACAGTTTTTTCAGCATAGTAGGTAAGGGCAAAAGATGTGGTACTACAGTCTTAGCATATACTCATCAGTCAACGATCTGACAACTCATCTCAGTAGATGAACATGTTAACTATAAGTTCATGATTCATGAATGTACCTTTGTAGAACCCTCGTCGGCGTGGTTGTTGCAGAAGAGTTGAACTGAAGCCTATTTAGGACAGCCCCTTGCATTGATGGCGACGACAGATGTCATCTGTGGCTGCGGAGTCCAATCGCCTGCGGAGGCTCCAGTGTACGCACCTCCAACATACAGCTGCATCTGCATCACCCACCGCTGGGTACCAAATGGGGCTGACAGAGACAGCAAGAGACAGATGGCGGCGACGGCGAGAATATCAGAATTGTAGTATGTAAGATGCCCCTTGTAGTTGTATTATGCATGGCAACACCATTGTGTTTCGAAATGGAGTCTACAAAAGGGACACAGGTTGCAACCGTCGGTGTCCGTGCGGGATGGGTGTCAAGCATGCAAGAGACACAATGTACCCAGCTTCGGGACCTCAGCCGTGTGAGGTCCTTAATCCTACAAGGATGAACTATGAGGCCTGATATCGAGTGCTACATGATGCTCCTTGAGTTGTGTTTCTCTCTCTCTCTCTCCTCCAATTCGCCCATGCTAAAGGAGCTCTGGACTGCCTTATATAGGTGCTGACAGTCCGGCTGACATGCGGGGCCGGCTGTACGACCAGCCGGCTCGGACCCACTAACGGTCATACGTAGTGCACTTCTCCCTCTGTATGGCTAGATGGTACATGATGGGACTGAACAGGGAGAAAACTGATCATGACGAGGCGGCCAAAGTTTAAGGATACAGTCGCCTACTCTGCCAGTAGAGGCGTGGTTGACATTGTGTGTGCTGTCAAGTCACCCTTTAGCCCATGCCTTCCTTTAGCCCACGCCATCCTTGTTTGTCATAAACGTCCGGCTGAGGTGTGAGCTAGCCAGAGCCAGCCGGTCGGGACCAGTCGGCCTTTAAGTAACCGCCTGGTGAAGTGGCACTCAGCCGGTCATCTCCTTGGCATTTCCTTGATCTTGTCCTTAGCCTAATCGGTGGTCAACCCCCCGACAGTAGCCCCCGAACACGTTGGAGCTTTAGAGCCGACGAGGTGAAGAAGGCTTCTGCGTGTTCTTCCCCGTGCACTTGATAGACCTTGCTTCTTCTTTCGCCGGCTGGGCCGTTCCGGCTTATCCGTCTGGGCCGGCTGGTCGTATGACGTCACGACGGGGGTCATGGCCGACGCCAGCCACGTCCCATCGGTCTGAACCGCCCACTGTGGAGGCGGAGACGCCTCGGTTCTTTCATCCAAATTCTCTGTGACCACCGCAGCGGTTTTTGGATCCGGTGTGGGGAAGGCCCACATGGCGGAGGCTTCGTGTGGGAGATAGAGCGGCGGTTCCTTGCTATAAAAGGGGGCGCGGCCCCTCGACGGAGACGTTCCGCAACCTGTCACAGCTCCACTTTCTCATCGCCTCCACACATTCCCTTGCGCTCGCCGGTGCCGTTGATCTTGCGTTCTTGCGACCCCGTCGCTATTGGCGGGGCGAGTATCCCAAGGTCCTCCGCTCCTTCCCTAAGAGACGCTCGTCGCTCTGCGTGTGGACGCCGCAGCGATGGCCTACTGTTCCGAGGGCATGTGGGGTGGGTCCTTCATCACCGCTAGTGACCTTGTCCGCGTCGTCAAGGAAGGTTACTTGGGGAAGCCCGGCGATATCGGGGCCCGCGCTCCTGGCAGGGAGTTGAGCCGAGCCATGCCAGGGGGAGTTTATGGTCTTCTCCGAGCACCAGGACCGCGGGATGGTGTTGCCCGTGAGCCCCTTTTTCGCGAAACTCCATTTCGCAGATCTTGGCGTTCGCCACTGGCTGCGAGGCTTTCTTGGGAATGCGGCCGACCGTGGCCCTATGGAGCCAACAGTTCTTCTTCCGGGTTTGGCAGGTACCCTGCGGTGGCGCCATCGTTTACAAGCGCTCCAGCAATGACATGCCGCAGTTCGCGACGCTGGAGAGCATCAAGGACTAGGAGCGATCCTTCTTCTACGTCCGGAATGCAGAGAGGGAAGATGGCGAGGCTCCGGTGGATCGCATCAACCTCCCCCGGTACGTGTCCGGCTCGCTGTCGATGAGCCCGGGGGAAGTGAAGATCGGGGAGGATACTGATGAACTTGCCAAGATGTGCGCCCGGCTGGCGGGGCTGAACGGTAAGGGTATGACGGGGCATGACCTCACACTCAGCTGGCTGGCGCGCCGGGTGTGGCCTCTCTAGGCGCGGTCACACAACCTATGCCACTACTCTGGCCGGTTCGACCCGACTCGGATGTCCAGCCGCGTCCTCAAGACGGAGGGCCTGAATGACTGGCTCCGGCTGATTATGAAGGAGAAGGTCCTCTCTGGCTGGTCCTGGGGCCAGCTACCGTACAACCGCGACAGGCCGCCCCCTCGGGTGAGTTTACTTTGTGTTCTTGTGTTTCCTTTTGTGGCCGCCTTGTGTTTCCTCTACCGGCGTCTCACGCCGTCTATGAACTCGTGCATCTGTTCGAGGTTCAGGAGCTCGAGGACGGGCCAATCTGTACCGATTTTGAGGCGACCTTCCTCGCCCTCCGAGGGAAAATGGGTACGAGGAGGCTCTGGATGCCGCCCAGGCGGTGGATCAGGCGGCACCTGACGTGGCCAGACATGTGGACGTGGAGAGGGACCCGAAGCCCGAGGAGGAGGGGATGAACGAGGCGCATCTCGCGGAGGGCCGCTCCACCCAGGTAATCTCGAAGAATGGGGCGAACCGTCTTCCCTCCGCGAGGTCATCTTGATCGTAGACTCTGATGAACCGCCCTCCATAGGATCCACGTCGGCCCGCCTCCTCAAGTGGGCCCCGCCATCGAAGCCGGAGGAGGGGGCCGGCGACACCGACGTGGGGTCGTCGAGGAATAATAATGAGAAGAAGAGGAGGCCAATTGTGCCTTTGCCCATTGAAGGTTAAGTGCTCTCTTGAGGTTACCGCCTGGCTTGGGATCCAGCTTCTCACTCGGTGTTTTATTGTTTGCGCAGCTCGCCCAAATCATTGGGGCAAGAGAATTTCGAAGCTCCGGCACCGCCCTTGGTGCCGGAAGTACGCGTTGAGTGAGACGCATGCGGCTAGGACGCGTGATACGTATTCCTGATGCCATCTCTCGGGATGCCGTTTGAACTGGTCCAACCAATGAGCCAGGCTGCGGGAGGCGTTGGGACGGTGTAAGCCCCCACTATGGCGGTTGATGGTGGCGTGATGGAGGTGAATCCCCTCTTCATGGACGACTACTAGGTGGACCACCTGGTGACGGACGAGGACGCGGGAGGTGCCGAAGCGGGCGTCGGGCAAGGGGGTGGCGGTGGCGGTCCGGAGGCTACTGATGTGACTCCCGAGGAAGCGAAGGAGACCCAGGCGGAACCCCGGGAGGAGCTTCAGGCGGAGGCCCAGGATGAGTCCTTGGCAATCCCACCATCCCTGGTGGCGCCGCCTGCTCCTTAGGCGGCGAGGGGGCCAAGCGGCCCTGGGCAGGAGGTATTTCCCAGGGCGTCCTTCGTGGCAGGGCTTGGCCTCCCTATTCCAGGCGTGGCGGACCGCACCCCTAGCCGGATCGATATAGCAGCCGGTGAAGGTGGCCCCGTATGCCCGCAACTTGGAAAGGGAGCTGGAGGCCTACCTGGGAGAATTCAGCTGCTTTCGGGAGCTCGTCGAGGTGAGTTCCTTCCTATTGTTGCATTTTCTCCTCTCCGCCGTCTGGCTTTCCTCTTGACGTTTTTGGCCTTGACGAGTAGTACACGGAGCATTCTGCCGCCGGCGAGATCAAGAGGCTGCGGGAGGACCTTGAAGCCGCCAGAGTAAGTCTGTTCACTTGGTTTTCCTCCTCCGTCTAGGGAATTTCTTTACTCGGATGGTTGGTCTTGGGGGCGCAGAGGAGAGCTAGGAGTTGGGGGCCGCCTGAAGGAGGCTTCTTCCGTCGCCTCGCTGGACGCCGAGGTCAAGCAGCTGGTAGAGATTAGTCAGCAACATTAGAAGGAGGTGGATCGGCTGACCAAGGCGAACTCCGAGCTGCAGGCATCTGTCAAGGATCTTTCTACGGCCAAATAGGATGCAGAGAAGGAGGCCTTCGAGGCCCTGGAGAAAGCCAGCAAAGCCGATGCGGAGAAGCATGCCGAGGAGACTACCGAGTTCACCAAGGACATCGACAAGCTCCAGGCGGAATTGAAGAACATACGGGTTACGCTCCAGGGTAAATTTTTCTTTCGTCCCACCTGGTCATCTCTTCCTTATATCCGACTGGGGACTTAATCTTGTTTTCTTGATGCGGGCTACTACCCGTTGCTTCCGTCGCAGGCTAAATAGCATGCGCTTGACAACATGGGCATGGAGGCCAGTAATACCGCCATGGCCGGTCTTAAGATCAGCACCCTTCTGATGGTGTGAACCTTTGGCGAGGAGACCAGGGCGCTGGTCGACGCCGCCGCCGGGATTTTCAAGGAGCTTTGGAAGGGCGAGGAGGTGCCCTAGCGCATCAGCGAACTGGCTGCCCGCCTGCAAGACGGAGACGACATCATCACCCGGCTGCAGGAGTCGGCCACCCGTGGGGAAAGTGGACCTTGTGTCTTCTGTGCTCTTGGTACCCAAAGGTCAAGTTGTCAGACTTCACCGCCGGCCTGCGATTTGGTACCACCTACGAGTCGCTCAAGGAGGAGTCGGGACTTCGGGAGGCCGCCTACCACATCGCGGATTTCGTCGACTTGGACATCATCATTCCTGACCGGACCGACCGCTAGTCGGCAGCTGGTGATGAGGAGGGAAAAGATGACGAGGACCTGGCTATCTTCGATGAGGACCTTCCGTGTGATGAGCTACAAAAGATTACTCAGGCTCAGCTCGCCTTCCGCAAGGAATTTGCCGACGCCAAGCGGGCCCCTCCTCTGTCGCCAAAAGCCGATCAATGAACACCCGGGGATGCCGGGTGGAATTGTGTAGTCTCGCTGATCTAGTCTGCTGCCCCGGGATGCCGAGTGGAACTATATCGAACATCATGTCGACGTCGTTGTACACTTTACTATGGAGCTTCATTTCCATTTATTTAAGTATTCGTCTGCCTGATATTTTTTGTCCGCCTGACATTTTGCTTGGGTTTTTCTGCATTTTTTGCTTCTGGTGGTTCGTGGTACCCATCGGGTGTAGCCCCCGAGGTTCGGGCCGGCTGCTTGTAGATCAGGCGGGCCGAAGCTCCTCAACTCTTGTAAATGTTGGCCATGTAGGTCCTTGGTTTCAGAGGGATCTGTCGCCGTTCGAGCCCCCGGATTTGGGTATCCAGCTGCTCGCTGGGGAGCCAATTTTAAATATTTAGCCGTTTAGGTCCTTGTTATCAGAGGGACCGCTCGCTGAGGAGCCAAATACTTAGCCGTTTAGGTGCTTGTTTCCCGAGGAACCGGCCGGCGTTTACGCCCCCGTGGTTAGGTGGCCGGCTGCTCGTCGAGGAGCCAAATTCTTAGCCGTTTAGGTCCTTGTTTCCGGAGGTACCGGCTGCCGTTTACGCCCCCATGGTTAGGTGGCCGACTGCTCGCTTTGGAGCCAAATATATAGCCGTTTAGGTCCTTGTTTCCAAAGGGCGGGCTGCCATTTATGCCTATGTGGTTAGGTGGCCGGCTGCTCGCTTTGGAGCCACGTGAGGCGAGGGCTTTGCGGCCCGAGCCCCCAGGTTCGGGTGTCCAGTTGCTTTTTCGGCCGCCTGGGTGGCGCGGGGACTTCGTCGTTGGAGGCTGCAGGTTTGGGTGGCCGGTTGCTCCATGGGCCACCTGGATGGCGCAAGGACTTCATCGCCCAAGCCCCCAGGTTTGGGTGGTCGGTTGCTGCTTGGGCTGCTTGTGTCGCCTGGCTATCACGAGGGCTTTGCTGCCCGAGCACACAGATTTGGGTGGCTGGCTGCCTTTTCTTCTTTTCTGTTGGTTGTTAGCGCATGTGAAATAATGACGCGACTTGGTTCGACTGCATTTTTATTTTGTTTCTGTTTGATTAGGACTTCGCGTGCCCGGACCTTGTCCTTCGGAATCTTAGTCGCACGCCCCGCCTTTCAACACCTACTCTTGCATGCGCGTTAGGCGGGTTGCAGTCTGCGGCCGGATCCAAAGAGAGAGTCGGCTGACCGGGGGCGCGGTTGCTTATTCTCCGGGAGTGGGCTTCAAGCAGGCGAAGTCGTCAGTTTTTATGCGTCCGACCGGCCGCTTTCTTTCCTTTTTGGGACCTCCTGTAGGTGATCCTCCCGCTCGCGCTCTGGCTGGCTGTTCAGCCGGGTTGCGCTCTGTAGCCGGATCCGCAGAGAGAACACTCGGAATCCAGCACACTGAGTCGGACAAGTTTAAGATAGCCGCCGGCTGAGCGTAGCCGAACTATGAAAAATTATACAAGTGCACATGATGCAAGGGCGACCCCCGAATGTTTGCTCGGGGTCACCGGTTCTTTTCATTAATTTGGTATAGGGTGTTACACTGCCCTTCAGGTGTAGAATGGGTGGAGGAGTTCAGCGTTCCAGGGGCGCTCCATTTCTTCTCCGGAGGTGTTCGTCTGGTTCCTTCGCGGTTCATGCATGTCTATGAGATAGTAGGCGTCCTTGTGCAGGGCTTTGCTGATCATGAAGCGGCTTTCCCATGGCAAGGATAGCTTGTGCAGGCCCTTGGTGTCTTGGATCAGTCGGACGACGAGGTCGCCTTCGCGGAATGCGAGGGGGCGGATTCTACGGCTGTGGTAGTGACAAAGACCCTGGTGGTATATTGCTGACCTGGACAGCGCAAGCTCTCGTACCTCCCCCCGTAGGTCAAGGTCGTCTTGGTTCGCCTTCTGGGCATCTTTCTCTATGTAGAGGACGACTCGGGAGGAGTCAAATTCGATGTCGGCCGACAGGATTGCCTCCGCTTCGTAGACGAGGAAGAACGGTGGGTAGCCGGTCAACGGATTGAGGGTAGTGAGAAGGCACTAGAGGACGGAGAGTAGCTCTTCGAGCCAGTAGCCGAGGACCCGCTCAAGTGGATCGACCAGCCGGGGCTTGATGCCAGCTAGGATTATGTTGTGTGCTCTTTTTGCCTGCCCGTTCGACTGAGGATGCACCACGGAGGCGAGATCCAAACGAATGCCCTTTCTGCCGTAGAACTTGGCGAAGGCCCCCTTGGCAAAGTTTGTCCCATTATTGATGATGATGTTGTGGCGGTAGCCGTACCGGTATATGATGTCATGGAAGAAACTGACAACCGTGTGGCCGTCCAGCCGCTTGATTGGCTTGGCCTCGATCCACTTGGAAATTGTCCACCACTACCGGCAAGTGGGTCATGCCTCCGGGTGCTGTCTTGAATGGACCCACCATGTCGAGGTCCCATACAACGAACGGCCAAGTGTTGGGGATGGTCTTCAAGCGTGAGGACGGCGTATATTTTTGCGCCCAGAAGCGCTGGCAGCCGCTGCAAGCTCGCACTAGGTCGTCGGAGTCGGCAAGGACGGTGGGCCAGAAAAAACCGTATCAGTTGGCCTCGGAAGCTATCGCCCTTGAGGAGGCGTGGTGGCCGCATTCTCCCTTGTGTATGCTCTAGAGAAGCGGACGCCCTCTTCTTGGTTGACATAGCTCTGGAAGATTCCACATGCACTGCGCTTGTGCAGTTTGTTGTTGATGATGGTGTAAGTGCGAGAGAGACGCTGGATTTGCCGGCTGAGGACTTCATCTTGGGGGAGATGGTTGTGGACAAGGTAATCAAAATGGGCTGCCCCAGGATGGCGTGGTGTGCATGACGAGCACCGCCAGCATGACCGGCTGGGTAGCCCTCACATGTATTGTTCCGGCTAGAGGGGCGTTGTTGCCCCAGCCGCTCCCGTGCTTTTCTTGTCGACCAGCCTCGGGACGGGGATGGCAGGCGGCTAGGGGGCGGTAGCCCCCGAGTTTCCTTGTTCGTCGGCTGGGACGGTCGAGACGGCTGCCTCAGGGCCCAGAGACTCAGGCGGCTAATTTGGGTTAGCTAGTATGATGATGGAGTCGGAGCTTGAGGATAGCGTGATAGACGGCTTGTGCAAGTGCTCGAGGGTGACGCCAGGTGGGATGGATTGCCGGGTGGAGCCATGTTTGGAAAACATGTATGCCGTCTCGTTGTGGGCTCGAGGTACATAGTGGAATTCGCACCCTTTCAAGCAAGACCAGAGCTACTGGACGAAAAAGCGATAGGCGGCCATGTTGGTGTCCTTGGCGTCCCAATCACCTGAGACTTTTTGTATCACCAGGTCCAAGTCCCCGAAGCAGAGAATGCGCTTTATCCCTATCTCATTCGCCAACTTGAGGCCATGGACAAGGGCCTCGTACTCGGCTACGTTGTTGGAGGCTTTGAAGTGGATCTGTAGCGCGTACTCCAGTCGGTCTGCTTTGGGCGAGGTGAGGACGATGCCGGCTCCGGAGCCCTCGTGCATCTTGGAGTCGTTGAAGTGCATCTTCCAATGCGTCTTCCAATGCGAGGAGTCGGGGACTGGCGGTAAGAATTGGGTCTCACCCCGGTCGACAAGGAAATCAGTGACGACCTGGGACTTGATGGCGGTGCGCGGCTCGTAGACCATGTTGTGTGCCGCCAGGTCGATGGCCCATTTCACGATGCGACCGGTTGCATCCTTGTTGCCGATGATCTCTGAGAGCAGGGTTGTGCTCACCACGGTGATTGTATGCTCCTGGAAGTAATGGAGGAGTTTCTTGGTGGCGAAATGTACGCCGAAGACTAGCTTATGTTAATGGGGCTAGTTTTGCTTGGACTGTGAGCGAACCTCGATGAGGTAATACACATGTCTCTGAATCGGCTCCTTGTTCTTCTGTGGCCGTTCGACCACCAAAACGGCTCAGATGACCCGGCCGGTCGCTGTGAGGTATAGCAGCATGGGCTCCTTCAGGGCTAGAGGTGTCAAGATGGGGGGATGGGTCCAGGTGAACTTGTTCATGTTCTTCAGAAGCTGGTAAAGAGGGAGCGCTTTCTCGCCCAACTGGCTGACAAACCGGCCGAGGGAGGCTAAGCAGCTAGCGAATTTATGGATGTTCCTCAGCTGAGTCGGCCGGGACATGTTTTCAATGGCGGGGATCTTGTCTGGATTGTCCTCGGTCCCTCGCTCAGATACGAGGAAACTGAGGAGTTGGCCGGCTAGAACTCCAAAGACACACTTATCCGGGTTGAGCTTTACCCGGAAGCGGTGCAGGTTCATGAATGTTTCTTCCAAGTCTTTGAGGAGAGTGTGATGCTTCTTAGTATTGACCACCACATCATCCACGTAGGCATGGACGTTCCGCCCGAGTTGCTCGTGCATGCATTTCTGCATGCATCACTATTAGGTAGCCCTAGCGTTCTTCAGGACGAACGACGTGGTGATGTAGGAGTAGGGCGTGATGAACACCGTCTTGATCTGATCAGCCGGGTTGAGCGATCTGGTGATAGCCACGGTAGGCGTCCAATAATGAGAGGAGCTCGTAGCCGGCTGTGGAGTCGATGACTTGGTTGATCTGTGGCAGAGCGAATGGGTCTTTGGGGGCAGGCCTTGTTCAAGGCGATGTAGACGATGCACATGCGCCACGAGCCGTCTTTCTTGATTACAAGTATCGGGTTGGCTAGCCAGTCCGGGTGGAGGACTTCCATGATGAATCCGGCTGCTAGCAGCTGGGCGATTTCTTCTCCGATGGCCTTTCTCCTTTCCTCCGCGAAACGGCGGAGGGCCTGCTTGAGCGGTTTTGCGTCCAGCTTGACGTGGAGTGAGTGCTCGGCCAACTCCCTCGGGACACCTGGCATGTCTTTGGGGGACCATGCGAAGATGTCTTGATTCTCACGGAGGAAGTTGACGAGCGTGCTTTCCTATTTGGAGGCTTTCCCCGATGGTGATGAGCTTCTCGTTAGGCCATCTGGCATCGAGGGGATCTTCTTGTTGTCCTTGCCCGCCTGGAACTGGTACTCGCCCACCAATCCTCCTACAGCCGGCACCCCCAGGGTTTAATTGTTGATCTCGCGCTGGATCTATTGGAGTTCTTTAGTGTGCGCAACATTTTAAGGCAACTTTGAGCCGTAGGAAGCGCAAGCGAGGGACCGCCTGTACTCACCACAGACGGTGATGATCCCGTGAGGGCCGGGCAACTTCATCTTTAGGTAGGCGTAGTGCGGGACCGCCATGAAATTGGTCAAGGCGGGCCGGCCGAGGATGGCGCGGTAGGCGCTCTGGTGGTAGACCACTTCGAACCAGACGGGCACGTGGCAGAAGTTTTCTTATTTGCCAAATATGACATCCAACCGGACAATACCCATGGGCGTGCACAACTTTCCCGGCACAATGCCGTGGAAATTCGTCCGGCTGGGTTGCATCATCGCATGGGTGATGCCCAACTTGTCGGCGGTGTCTTTGTAGAGGATGTTGATGCTGCTTCCTCCGTCAATGAGCACCCGGGAGAAGGTGTAGGCGTGCTCGCCGGCTACGATGATGGGGTCAAACAGGATCAAGAAACTTCTGAGGCACGGTAAGTCATCCGGGTGGTCCTCCCAGCTCCAGGTAACGGGCTGCTCGAACAAGTCGATGTACTGGGGTATGTCAGGTGCTCTGATGTTTACTTATTCCATGCAGGCGCGGGTGTTGCGCTTGTCGCTGCGCTCGATGACGGAGATGACGTAGGTGCCATCTTGGCGGGGGTAGTTGTCGCGGCCCCGCCAGCAAGGTCAACTGGCCAAGTGCCTGGCGGGTCCCCGCGGTTTCCGCCCGCTGTGTTCGGAGCTCGTGAGGCCGGCAGTCTTTCCCGCTTGGTCAGGCGGGTAGTCCAGCTACACTGTTGGGTGGTGTGGGTAGCCGGCTTGCCCGGTCCGTTGTGGTACTTACAGGAGGAGTCGAGCATCTTCTCAAAGGTGTATTTGGGTTTCTGCCACCGGCGGTCGTCATTGCGTTGCCTCGGGTAGCGATTTCCCCTGGAGCCTCCCTCCTGGCCACCTTTGGTGGTTGCGACGAGCCGGCTGTCATACCGCTCGTCGGGCGTTCGGCCTCCCCCTCTCTTCCGGTCGTGCCGGTTGTAGTCGCGAACATTCCGGCTGGATTGGATGACTGGGGCGCTTGGGCTGGCCGCGTCCTTCTACACTGGTTGGGCGTTGACCAGCTGGCCGGATCGATCAAGCTGGATGGTGACCTTCATGGCCGCGTCGGCCATGGCGTATTTCTCCGCGATGGTTAGGAGCGCCTCTGTGGTCTAGGGGTCTGCCCTATAGACTTTGTGTTTCAATATGGTGCTCTCCCGGCATCCGCTTGCGAAGTGCCTGATGGCGGTATTCTCGTCAATTCCCTCGCAAGTGTTGCGGAGGGTGGTCCATCTTCTGAAATACTCCCGGTCCATCCTTTTTTCCCATTGGACACACTGGGTGAGCTACTGCGACCTACCCGGTCGCTGGTAGGGGCTGGCGAAGTTGTAGACGAAGACTTCCTTGAAGTCTAGCCAGGAATTGACACCGTCGGCTAGAAGTCATATCAGCAGGGTTATCATGAGTAGTAATCTTGCATACCTTCCGCTTACCTTGTGCAAAAACATCATGCACATAATGGTACTTGATATCAATGTGCTTTGTTCTCTCATGGAACATCTGATCCTTAGTAAGATAAATAGCACTATGACTGTCACAAAATAGGTTACTGCAAGTATCATCTCCACAAAACTCAGCAAACATACCTTTCAACCAAACCGACTCTTTGCATGCTTCAGCAATAGCCATATACTCCTCCTCAGTAGTAGATTGTGCAACAACACCCTGCAAGGTAGCATTCCAGCTAACATCACATCCACTAACTGTAAACACATAACCTGTGAGAGACCTCCTCTTATCCAAGTCGGCAGCAAAATCTGAATCCACATAGCCCGCGAGTCCCTCACCAGTCTTGCCAAACTTCAAACAAGCTTTGGATGTGCCGCGAAGTTACCTAAAAATCCACTGAACAACTTTCCAATGTTCTTTACCAGGATTATCCATGTATCGACTGACCAAACTCATAGGATAAGACAAATCAGGTCGAGAACACACCATGGCATATATTAAGGAACCAACAACACTAGAATAGGGAACTCGTGACATGTACTCAATATCTTTGTGAGTAGTAGGACATTACAATTCCGACAACTCGAAGTGTGAAGCAATAGGAGTACTAACAGACTTTGCATCATGCATATTAAAACGATGAAGAACTTTCTTAATGTAATTCTCCTGACTAAGAAATAGCAATCTAGATTTTCTGTCTCTTGAAATTTCCATACCTAGAATTTTCTTATCAAGACCAAAATCCTTCATCTCAAACTCACTACTCAATTGTTTCTTCAATGTAGTGATTTCTATCATGCTCTTGGCAGCAATTAACATATCATCAACACATAGCAACAGGTATATAGACGATTCATCAACAAATTTAATGTACACACAACGATCATATTCAGACTTCTTAAAGCCATGTGACATCATAAAGGAATCAAACCTTTTATACCACTGTCGAGGAGACTGTTTCAAACCGTAAAGCGACTTCTTTAGCTTGCACACGAAATCCTCTTTACCAGACACTATGAACCCTTCATGTCGGTCCATGTAAATCTCATCCTCAAATTCTCCATGGAAAAACGCAGTCTTCACATCTAACTGCTCAAGCTCAAGATCATGCATAGCAACAATATTAAAGAAAGTACGAATAGAACTATGCTTGACAACTGGAGAGAACACATCATTATAATCCACTCCTGGAATCTGGCCGAAACCTTTTGCTACTAACCTTGCCTTAAACCTTGGAGGCTCACTTGGAGATAAACTCTCCTTCTTCTTGAAGATCCATTTACAGCGTACGGTCTTCTTTTACTTAGGCAAGCGCACATAATCCCACGTGTCATTATTCCCAAGTGATTGCATCTCCTCGTGCATTGCACCAATCCACTTGTCACCATCAACCGAAGCAATAGCTTCATTGTATGTAGCTGGTTCAGCATCATTCTCTACCCGTTTAGCACAACTCAAAGCAAAATAAACAAAATCACATTCCTCAATTAAACGAGTACGAGGTCCTTTATTCCTCTTCTCTCTACGCTCTGCAATAGAAACAATTTCTTGCTGCACAATAGGAGATGAGGGTGGCACAATATCCTCCTCATGAACTTCAGTTTCCTCCTCATCCAGGTGTTCTAGCTCCACCTGCAAACGAACTCGTAGTTCGTCCTCATTAGAAGAATCTAGCACAATATCAGTTGACAATTAATGTTTAGAATTAAGAATGTAGAATATTATGGAACAAAATACTAGTTTAGCATAGATTATAATGGACTGGAGGGAAGTATGAGCTAGCTAGCTCACTAAAACCTCGAAATTGGATAACTATTATTTCTCATGGTTATTCATATATTTACTTAATGAATCTTTTTAAAATATGATAATTTGTCATTATTTTGTCACAATGCATATTTTGGTACAATACCATACTTTAGAAGTTGTCGGAATATAGCCGAGTTTTATCCGTGGTCAACATTTTTCCAAAATTTAGTAGTCATTCGCGACAACATAAATTTTGGTCAATATTATTGACAGATGCCGTTGGACCAAAAAGTAATTTAATAAATTATTGGTTTATCCTAATTCATAATGGATAATCATTATATATAATCCGCATCAAAGTCGGTGTCAATCGGCACAACCAAAAGTTTGGTAACATCACTAGGGCACTCACAAAGCTCAGGGTGGGTAGGTTGCATGTTAACGATGCCCTGCGCGTGGAATAACCTTAGGCCCCGCTTTGTTCGCCGTTTTAGGGAAAAACGACCGTAAAATTGCACACACATTAATATAATGACCACTTGGATTGTTGTATATTTCATCCTCGATTTTATTTTCATGTTCATTTCCCGCGCTGAGCAGACGTAAAAGTTCACGGACCATCAAAGGCGCGGGATAAATATGTCTGTAAATCGTGGACACAAAGGACCGATGGTGAAAATATCCGGGACGGGGAAATAATCAGACATTCCAAACGGCCCCTTAAGGTTCACGTTTTGATTTATGATGGGAGCGGAACCAGCACCGGGCCACCCTGGGCAGATTCCCAGGCTAGTATAGTAACTCTACATTAAGTATTAGTGTAACTAGAAGGATACCCCACAGAAGGATACCCCGCGCGTTGCTGCGTGGATCGTTTTAGAAACTAAAATGTATTATAAACAAAAGTCTATAAAAGATGTGATACGTTATATTTTCTAATTGAATATGAAAAATTCAGTTGAATACATTATTAATATGAATAATTGAATGGTTCAAAAAAAAATGGACGATGTTTAGCTTGCATGTAGTGATTAATAACTATTAGTGGAGTGACATGGACAATTGATTCGTTAGGAGAATGAATGATATGGATATCTTGCGTGTTAAGATAGAAAAATTATTAAGCCATGTTTGTAGGGTTTTATTTTATAAGTAGTATGATAGATACATAGATTAGGATTAGTGATGGCACTTTTTTTACCATTAGGTACCCTCTAATTTCTCTAGCTAAAAGAAATAAATTAATTTTGTGATGACATCATCATTTTAGAAAACTTAATTTTCTTTTGAACTAGACTACTAGAGAGAGTATAAGGTACCCTAATCCTAATGATGACCCACTGCCTAGGATGCTTAGCGCTGATGTTTGCAGACGCGGTCGCCGTCGCTGTGCAAAGGCTCTGCCCCGGCTCTATTTGTGCTCTCCTCCGCCACGCGTCTCTCTTATGCAGTTTAGCTTGCTAAGCAGGATGACATTGTGAAACAAACAAAGTGAGTAGGAGTACATCTTAATTATTACCGAACTTGCAAAAAATAGGTCCCGTTGCTCAACTGTCAGGAGCACAAGTGGCTGTACAACCACGGCCGAAAGCCACATTTCCGATGAGTCAATTATTATCTTGTTGTCTTCTTGAGCTCGTTCGATCGGCAGAAATTAAGGAGCCAACAATTGATCCAACCATATTCTAGGACAATGTACGCTGGTCGAAGGCAAGCTCGATTATACGTAATCCATTAAGTTATTGGACTGAAGCACATTACAAGCAACAACAAACCAAAGCGAAGATACGTGATGGATGCCTCCTAGGTCGCACGTACTCATCCACCCATACTCCATAAACAGTTAAACACACAGTTCGATCAAAATACCAAATGTCGTCGGCAGTCGCAGATATATGCGTACATGCATGGCTATGTAGCAGCTAATTTATTCTATAGCAAACATAAGCTACCGGGAATTATTTTATGGCAGGCTAGCCTGGAGCTGCCGATGGATGGGTGTAAACGTGCACTCCCTTCCTCACTAGCCGGCTTGATCAGGGAGACTCGGAGCCGGGGCGGAAGGGGTTGGGCACCTCGAAGCCGGGGTTGGGCACCCAGGTGTCGTCGGCGCCGGGGAGGAACTGCCCGTTGGCGGCGGCCGGGATGCTGTGGTCCAGCCCGCCGAGGTCAGGCCTGTAGTGGGTGCCCAGCTCGTATCGCCCAATCCCCGGGATCAGCACCGTCCCCTCCTGGAACGTCTCCGGCCGCTTCACCGCATCCTCCTCCTCCGCCGCCGCCACCGCCGCGGGATTCACGGCCGGGACGTCGCGCGCCGCCGAGCCCAGCTGGGAGAAGCACGCCGCAGCCACTAGGACCGCGAGGATCAGCAGGGATGCCGACTTGGCCATGTCGATCGTCGAGTGGGTAGTATCACGGCTAGTGGTAGAGCTAGCGAGCTCTGTTGATGTTTCGATCGCTGAGTGGCTGTTGCTTTCGTTGTGGTGGATGGTGATCGCTGCGGCGAGCTTATATACAGCCCGCCTGGAGCCTACTGGCGCGGCGCGGGAGGGAAAAGGCGGCGCGTTCAATTCATCGGACGGCACGGCGTGGTTACCAACGCCGGACCGTACGTGCCGCGCGGCGGGTGCGTGTTGTGCGTGCTAGTGAGGAAGGGAATGCTCGGGAGGGGACACGGCCGGGTGTGCGGGACGACGGGCGAAGTCGACGCGGAGGTGGAGTTGGTGGTTACCGTCCGAGGGCGGCGGGAGAAAGGCGGCCGGGACCCTGCGAAGTTATTGATCTGGTAGCTACGTCCAGGTTCCAACTACTCTCTCCTGCTCTTTAAGCACCGGCTGCCCATATAGTTCGCATCGCTCTTTTGTTTGCTGTGCAATAATACGTCTAAGTGCTCTTTAAGCACCGGATTTCTCTCAAGTGTTACGACCTCGGTCTGTTGTTTGCTGTGCTCTACGTCATCGTGGACCAAAATAACGAAAATCATTAGTAGCTCCCGAGCTCTAGTGATCCTGTTTTTAAACAGATTTGCTATTTATCTGTCGACTGATTGCTTTTCGGCAACAGTCGAATCTTTTGTCCATCCGATTCATCACTGAACGTAGTTTACAGCCCGTGATTTACCAGGACTGCTTTGTCCGTAGATTTTGTGCCCGGTTTCCTTTCATTTCGCCTTTTCCTCTGTTACAGCTTGTACTTTACAATGCACACCTCCCTTCCAAAATACTCCATATTTTAGTATCCGTCTTAAATTAAGTGTCTCAAAGTTTGCCAAAAGTGGATGTATCTAACACTAAACTATGTCTAGATACATCTACTTTTGTCAAAGTTTGAGACAATTAATTTGAGACGGAGGGAGTATTTATATTTAGACAAATGGAAATCAAATATTTTGGTATAGAGGGAGTACAGTTTCCCGTTCTGTCCAACCTGGCAGGAAGAGGAGTGGCATTTTTCTCGAGGACGATTGGCCAGAAACAGATTTTGCGTTATGTTCTTACACTTGCGTTTTGCTGTAATATCTTTATCTAGAACAGGTTACAGTTCATTAAACTAGGTTGTGTTAGAGGTGTGATAGCTATACGTATAGGATACGGAGTAGTACTCCGATCCTATACGTATTCCTTGTGTATTGTGTGACGCCCCGGGATCGGGCACTATGCAGATTTCAGAATTTCCGCCAAAATCCACATAATAACCGATTCCAGGTTGCCACTTGTGATAACATTACAACAGTTCACGAATAATCCACAACAACAACAGAGGATGTATATACAAGACGACTCAAACGAGTCAAGGATACAACTGATACAATACAAAGATCCAAATGACAGCGGAAGGAACAACATAGTGTCCGACTACGGACAAGATACAAATTGGACTAAGAGTCCTGAAGATAACCGATGGCGTCCAATCCCTGCCCAGGCCAAGCCGGAGGGATTCCCAAGCTAACGTCGTCAGACTTCAAACCTGTTGACTGCAATGTGGAATATGCAGCCACGAAGAGGATTCGTGGGTCAGTACGGTTAAATACTCGCAAGTGGATAAACCATACTCACAAGATACCAGCGTAACCAATCATCACAAGATACAAATACTTTGGGTACAACGGAAAGGAAGGGATTATTGCAAAGAAGCGGCAGCGGGCTACACTAACTAACTACAGAGACTCGCTACACATCCGGCTAAAAGAAAGGGATAAGATAGCGTATCAGAACCAACTATAACTACTCACCAAACAATACCCATCCAATGTTACCCCCTACTAAGGAAGCAACCAAGGAAACTCACACGGTTGATTAAGGTGACAATCATTTTTATGGTGGAGGTAATCTATATTACTAGTCAAGTTATCATCGTTAAGTGTAAGTTGTCTGAGTACTGCCAGCACTTTCACCAAGTCATCCATAACCGCGGACAACACGGCTTCTCGAGAAGATTTAACCCTGCAGGGATGCACCAATTTGGCCGTACACGTAAGAATGACCCGCCAGATGGAAAGGCCCTTCCACCAAGCGAGGCACTCAACACAACCCAACTCTTCTTCGCATCAAGCCCAAAGAACCACATGCTGTGCGTGCGCGGCTAATCGAGCCCCCACGAAGAAAAGGGAGACCCTCATAGCACTGGAAGACCACGCCGCGCTAAATGCCGACTACAAAAGTTCCACCCTGGCGCCAAGGGTTCGCACCTGCATATGCATGCATCAAATGGAAAGCCCGAACTAAGTGTGGCGATTTGGACGAGATGCGAATCGAATCAGAGTTGCGGGGGGCGCCCATACTTGCTTCCCACATGCGGTTAGTGCGCTCATCATGGATCGGAGGACAAGACCCTTTTCCTAATTAAGGTCGACACTAGCAGGCCTCAAAACCACGCCGGGCCTCCTGCCGGTGCCTTATCATCAAATTATTATTACCCAAAACATTAACATGTTGTTGATTGAATTCGAAACCCAACTATCAAACTAAACAGATGATAGAGCAGAGGACAACAGGACTAGAGCGCAAACAACACTAAGCATGCAACTACAACATGAGGGCCAACAAGGTAAACAAACAACAGTTAATAGAAAGTGGAAGGAAGGCTATATCATGGCTGCAAGGTAAACATATGGTAGGATCGAGACACAAGCATCGAATCATAAGGCTAGCATAAGGACAACAGAAAGAATCGGTAACAAGTGATGAAAGGCAGCCATAGGTAGCAAGTGAGTATACTTGCCTGAGATCCAGCAAGTAGAGGTACATCCGCAGAACTTGTCGTTGCTCACATCATCTCAGCGTCCTATCCGCGAAGAAGCAACGAATTAGAACAAACACCGGATGCAACAATTACTACTACGGCAAAAGATACGACATGATCCTATTTTATATGCATGACAATTAATTGGTGCATCAAAGTAAACCAGTTGACATGGTAAACATATTCAAATGGGCCCATATGCAATTTGGATTGCATATGGAAAAGCCCATGAATTAATGTTGAATTAAATGATCTACAAATAACCATCATATGAAGGTTTATTAGAATGATGCATGGATGATGAAAACAATAAGAAAACAACTTTAGCTTCAGTTTGATAGGTTGTTTACCAAGTTTGGAATTTTATTTATTAAGTTATGAACTTTGGCATTTTAAATGATTTAAACAAACATTTGTTGTTTTCACCAGTTTTAAATGTTCAAAACAGATAACAAAATTTATATGTGGAAAGAACGCAAAATTTTAGATGGAATACATATTTCATTTGTTGAATTTGAATTTAAAATGAGCAATGTCGCACCCTGATTTCTAGGGGATACTCACTGTACGAACTGGATAGCAGATGCTTGGATTATGGGGCATAACTGCTCCCACGTCCCAGCTTCCTGGTAGGCCTGCGCTTATGCGCGACAACACAAGCCCTGCTATATCATCGTCGATGTAAACTATCCACTAGAGATCAAAGGCACTTCCGTCGACGTACTTCAACCATACACACATGGTACGTCAACGGCGTTGAACAACTGATATCACAACAGATCTCTACGACACAAAAGATTGAAATAAGTTGCAAATGGCTCTCATTAGAGCAGAGATAGCAAATACAATCATTCAGAGGGCACATGCCCCAACAATACATCATTACAATACAGCGGAAGCATTCAACATGTCTGAGTACAGACAAGAACCAAATAGGCCTAAGAGGCCGGAAACAAAAAGACGGAGCCCATCCACGAAGTCTCGGATCCTGCCCGGGTCCGCTATCTACTCGTCAGCAGTCTCGTCATACTCCACGTAGTAGCCACCATGGAGATCCTCGGAACGTCGTCTGCGTAAACCACAGCCCCAAAGGGGTCAGTACACCAACGTACTGGCAAGCAAGACTCACAGTTCACCAAAATGAATCCCGTCAACACCAAGCACAGATGCTTTGGGTTCAACGGAAGGAAAGGGATATAAAAGATGCTGCAATTGGCTGCTCTAAACAACTACAGAGATTCTAACACTTCCGGCTAACAGAAAAGAGATAAGATCGAGGATTGTAACCAACTGAAAGATAACTTCAAGCAAACCCATCCTGGATCTCGCCCCTTATCCAAAGAAGCAATCCGAGGATAACTCACACAGTTGTAATAATGATGGTTCAAATTATTGTGTCAATAAGCCTATTACTAGTCAAGTTATTAATCATGGGGTGTAACATGTTTGATCATTATGTTTAAGTTGTCCTGAGTACTTGTTAGCCAGTACTTTCACCAAGTAATCCATAACCGCGGAAAACACGGCTTCTCGAGAAGATTATCCCTGCAGGGTTGCACCAATTTGGCCGTACACTCAAGAATAACCCGCCAGATGGAAATGCACTTCCACCAAGCGGGGTACTCTACACAACCAACCATTCTTCGCATCAAGCCCAAAGAACCTTGGGCGCACGGCTAATCAAGCCCAGAAGAAAATGGACCATCATAGCACTCTAAGACCGTGTCCCCCTATATGCCGACTACAAAAGTTCCACCCTGGCCTGGGCTCGCAAAAACATGCATGCGGCAAATGGAAAACACGAACTAAATGAGGCGATTTGGACGAGATGCGAATCAGGTCAAGTTGAGGGGGGGCGCCCATACTCGCTTCCCAAGTGCGGGTAGTGCGCTCATCATGGATCAGTAGACAAGACCCTTTTCCTATTAGGGTCGACACTAGCAGGCTCCAAAACCTCTCATGGGCCTCCTGCCGGTGCCTTATCATCAAATTATTATTTAACAACGTTAGCATGATTGATTGATTAAACATCGAGCCCCCACAACGTAATAAAGATATAACAACTGAAAGTAACGGGTAACGGACTCGAGCAAAACAACCTAAGCATGCTAGTAAGACACTGGCTCAAACAATGGGTTGTAGGAAGGGAGATGAGGCAATATCAGGCTTAAGGGATTCATGTGATAGGTTCGTAACAGAAACAACTACTACTAAGGCTAGCAGGAAAGAACAACGGAAAGTATCGGTAATCAATGTTGAAAGGAACACAGTGGTTCATGTGAGTGATAACTTGCCTGCAAAACCCAGTAGCCTGGTACTGAGCTAACTCCTGAGAAGGGATGTCGTAAGGATCGTCGGTCTCAACGTCGTCGTGTATCCGAGAAGAAGCAAACAAACATTGCAGAAAGATAAACAATCAATACCATGGCATAGTGCACAAACATGGGATGATGCATGATAGTTTAATTGATGCATCCAAGAATAAACTAGTTGACAAGATAACATAACATGATTAAATGGACCCACATGCAATTGGATTGCATATGAAAAGCCCATGGAATTTGGTTAGTTTATTTGTTTTCCAACTAATCAACAGGTAATAATGGTTTAGTATGATGCATGCAAAAGGAAAACAGCAAAATAACAACATAAGAATCAAGTTTAAATAGGGTGTAGCAATTTAGAATTTTATTATTAATTTTATGGAATTTTGGGTGCCTTAAAGGGAACACACAAGTATTTGTTGTTTTCACCCATTTAAAATGTTCAAAACAAATGACAAAGTTGATATTTGGAAAGAACATCAAATTTTTGTTGGAATACATGTTTCACATTTTGAAATTGGACTTAGGATTATTTAATTATGAATTAAACAATATTAAACAAGTTTTAATTGAATTAAACAAGATTTAAATGGTTTAGGCAATTTTAATTATTCAAAACAGGAAACAAAAATTATATTTGGAAAGTACATTAAAAGTTGAATGGAAAATATATTTAGTTTGTGGAATTTGGAATTTTTATGAGCAAGTTATGAATTTTGCAAAATTAAGTGAATTTGACAAGTTTTCAAATATTGCACCAATTTAAAATATTCAAAACAGTAAACAAATTTTATATTTGGATAGAACATTTAATTTGGTATTGAAAACATATTAAAAATGTTGAATTTGGAGTTGGGATGAATTTCTTATGCATTTTAGAAGATTGGGTGCAAATCTGCCACTTTTAAACCATTAGGGACTTAGAGATAATTATTTCAGGGGTCTAGATTAGATACCAGGGGCTTGGTTGTGATTCTGGGGTTTGTGCAGTACCAAAACAAAGGAGATAAAAAGTTTTGGGTTTAATTCGTGGAAGGGGGGACTCGAACCCGAGAGCCCCTGATGTGAGCGCAAGGGTACTGCCAGTGCGGTGGGCTTCGATTTGTGATAGGAGGGGGGTCGGGGTGAGGATTAGGTTTAGGAAAATGCACTGAACACTTCGGAATAAAACTGAATAAAAAGGTGGGGAGTTGGGGATCGAACCCAGCACCTCCAGGTGCGCGCATAGGGCCTTTGCCAGTGCGGTGTGCTGCAAGATGGTGATAGGAAAGCAGATCGGGGGTGTATGAGGTGGGTTTCGCGGGGATTTTTCTCTGAACTGCACACGAACAGGTACCGCACCTCTAACTGAACCTGTCGCTGCGTCTGTTTCTGAAGCGGTACTGGAACCAGACGGAGGAAACGCCGGCGGCAGCGTCTGGCCGCGGCGGCTCGCCGTGCTCGCGGGCGGCGCGTGTGCTGGACGTGCTGGAGGAGGGGAGGGGAGCGAGATGGGAAGCGGGTGGAGGCTCACCTCGAGTCCCTCGATGGACAGCGACGAGGAGGATTCGGGGCGGACAGGTTGCAGCAGCAGGAGGCGGGCCGGCCGGAAACCTCGACGGCGGCGCCTCCTCGGTCCACCTCTCGCCGGGCATCCTTCAGCAAAAAGGAAGGGGGAGGCTCCCTTGTTCCATTCCCGCCGCTGCCGGGCCACGACAGAGCCGCGATCGGAGGCGCCATGCCCGCCAAAACATGACCACCGCAGCCCTCTTGGGAGGTTCAGAAAAGCAGCAGCTTTCTTGTTTGGAGATGAGATCGAGGGGGAGAGAGGGATGGCGGCGCAGGTGGAGAGGAGTCTAGGGTTAGGGTTAGGAAAGGAAGGGGAGAGGAGATTATAAGGAGGGCAGGTGGTCCATGGAGGGGGGGTGAAAGCGACAGCCTCTGCTCTGTTGTCCGTACGAGGAAGAAAGACGCAAGGGGAATTGGGCTGAGGTACAGAGAAAAGGTGGGCTGGGCCTCTCTCTCCCTTGTGTGCTGGTTTTTGTTTTATTTTTTTTTTTGCTGAATAGACATGAATAGGAAGAGAAATAGAAAGGTTGTAGATGTTGGAAAATTTTAGAATAAATTTGGTATTGATTAATTAGATAATATTAACAACTTGTCAAGTTTGGTTTCCAAAAAGATTCAAAATAAAAGTGTTGTTTTGTAATTGATTGAAATTTGAATTATTTTGAGATTAAGTGAGTTATTATTAAAAGGAAACACATAATTAGTTTTTGGGGCCCTCAAGTCATTTTGCAACAAGTTGATTGGAGTGTTTTGTTTCATTGATTCAAATGGTTGTTGTTTGGAAAATTAAATGAGTTGGAATGCAATTTAAATGAATTTTGGGTATTAAGTGAAATATTGAAAGCAACAATTTAATTAGTTTGAACCTTAGTTTAATGGAAACAAATGATTGATTTGTTTTGCAATCTTCATAATTTCAACATGGTTGTTGTTTGGAAGAAAAACATAATTGAATTTGAAAAGGGGTTTGATATTACATGAATTTTTGATAGAAACAAATCAATAGTTTGGAATTACACTTGAATGGAAACAAATGGTTGTTTTTATTTGAAATATTCATTTGGAAATTGTAACATCACAAGGATGAAACAAAAGGTTTGAATTTTTGGTTTGAAATTCAAATAGAAAACAAAGGAAAACAGTTGGAAAACAAATGGAAAACAAACAAAACAAAATGCAATCAACATGATGCCATGATGCAAAACATAAAATAACAGATGGCAATCATTCTAAAGGCTATTTTTCAGACTTGGGATGTTACAAAACGCCCCCCCTTGAAGGAATCGCGCCCCGAGATTCCTACTGAGAAAAGAAAAGGTCCGGAAACTTCTTGGGAAGATCCAGTTGAGCTGTGACACGTGAAACACATCGTGCACAGTGGATAGACGTCAGGGAATTAGCAAACCACCGGAACATTTTCAAGTAAAGGGGAGAGATTTTGCACCAAGGGTGTATAGCTGAATGGAACTTGATTCATTTGGAGAATAGACTATCTGGCTAGAATGGTGGAACAGAGTTATTGACATCAATGCAACACCAAGAATAATCATCAATGTCAGAATCATCAACATGAGAGTAACGAGGAATATGTGGCCTCCCATTTAGAATTTGATTGTTCTTACTTATGTTGGAAGTCAACATTTGAGATCCCGGGGAGTGAACAGAGTTTTGATTGCTTAGTGGAACCAGAATTGGGTTGTATGTTGTGGAAAAGATTGTTGACACAAAGGAATGTGATGCTCCGGTATCAAATAACACTTTAACTGGACAAGAGTTTACGAGGAAGTTCTGATTAGACGCCGGTAGAAAAATTGAATTGGAAAACAACAAGATTTCAACGGACGAAAAGGATGTTGAGAAGAACAGGATAACAACATCGGGGAAAACGAGAACAAAACTCCTGAGGTACTACGGGAAAACCCATCCGGGCTTCTAAAGGATCAATATCTACTGCTTAAGGAATAGAGGATCTGCTTCCGGGGCTTACACGCCTCCGTTCTCAATCATGAGTAGGCAACATGATAAATCATGTCACAACCACCTCCATTCCTATGGTCTAGTAGATATAACCATCCTAGAGAAACCAGAATTCGTGAAATCCTAACTTGAAAGTTTAGATGAGAAGGGAAAAACAACGTTGCACTTCCTTACCAGAAAAGGGAGGGAGGGTGGGGAAAGAAGAAAAAGAACAGAATTCCTACTCTCACGTTTCATTTTTCCTATATAGCTACAAAATAGTTTCTACACTCAACTGCGACCAGTAAAAAGGGATCCTACAGGCAGACAGGCTCTGATACCATTTGTCGCACCCTGATTTCTAGGGGATACTCACCGTACGAACTGGATAGCAGATGCTTGGATTATGGGGCATAACTGCTCCCACGTCCCAGCTTCCTGGTAGGCCTGCGCTTATGCGCGACAACACAAGCCCTGCTATATCATCGTCGATGTAAACTATCCACTAGAGATCAAAGGCACTTCCGTCGACGTACTTCAACCATACACACATGGTACGTCAACGGCGTTGAACAACTGATATCACAACAGATCTCTACGACACAAAAGATTGAAATAAGTTGCAAATGGCTCTCATTAGAGCAGAGATAGCAAATACAATCATTCAGAGGGCACATGCCCCAACAATACATCATTACAATACAGCGGAAGCATTCAACATGTCTGAGTACAGACAAGAACCAAATAGGCCTAAGAGGCCGGAAACAAAAAGACGGAGCCCATCCACGAAGTCTCGGATCCTGCCCGGGTCCGCTATCTACTCGTCAGCAGTCTCGTCATACTCCACGTAGTAGCCACCATGGAGATCCTCGGAACGTCGTCTGCGTAAACCACAGCCCCAAAGGGGTCAGTACACCAACGTACTGGCAAGCAAGACTCACAGTTCACCAAAATGAATCCCGTCAACACCAAGCACAGATGCTTTGGGTTCAACGGAAGGAAAGGGATATAAAAGATGCTGCAATTGGCTGCTCTAAACAACTACAGAGATTCTAACACTTCCGGCTAACAGAAAAGAGATAAGATCGAGGATTGTAACCAACTGAAAGATAACTTCAAGCAAACCCATCCTGGATCTCGCCCCTTATCCAAAGAAGCAATCCGAGGATAACTCACACAGTTGTAATAATGATGGTTCAAATTATTGTGTCAATAAGCCTATTACTAGTCAAGTTATTAATCATGGGGTGTAACATGTTTGATCATTATGTTTAAGTTGTCCTGAGTACTTGTTAGCCAGTACTTTCACCAAGTAATCCATAACCGCGGAAAACACGGCTTCTCGAGAAGATTATCCCTGCAGGGTTGCACCAATTTGGCCGTACACTCAAGAATAACCCGCCAGATGGAAATGCACTTCCACCAAGCGGGGTACTCTACACAACCAACCATTCTTCGCATCAAGCCCAAAGAACCTTGGGCGCACGGCTAATCAAGCCCAGAAGAAAATGGACCATCATAGCACTCTAAGACCGTGTCCCCCTATATGCCGACTACAAAAGTTCCACCCTGGCCTGGGCTCGCAAAAACATGCATGCGGCAAATGGAAAACACGAACTAAATGAGGCGATTTGGACGAGATGCGAATCAGGTCAAGTTGAGGGGGGGCGCCCATACTCGCTTCCCAAGTGCGGGTAGTGCGCTCATCATGGATCAGTAGACAAGACCCTTTTCCTATTAGGGTCGACACTAGCAGGCTCCAAAACCTCTCATGGGCCTCCTGCCGGTGCCTTATCATCAAATTATTATTTAACAACGTTAGCATGATTGATTGATTAAACATCGAGCCCCCACAACGTAATAAAGATATAACAACTGAAAGTAACGGGTAACGGACTCGAGCAAAACAACCTAAGCATGCTAGTAAGACACTGGCTCAAACAATGGGTTGTAGGAAGGGAGATGAGGCAATATCAGGCTTAAGGGATTCATGTGATAGGTTCGTAACAGAAACAACTACTACTAAGGCTAGCAGGAAAGAACAACGGAAAGTATCGGTAATCAATGTTGAAAGGAACACAGTGGTTCATGTGAGTGATAACTTGCCTGCAAAACCCAGTAGCCTGGTACTGAGCTAACTCCTGAGAAGGGATGTCGTAAGGATCGTCGGTCTCAACGTCGTCGTGTATCCGAGAAGAAGCAAACAAACATTGCAGAAAGATAAACAATCAATACCATGGCATAGTGCACAAACATGGGATGATGCATGATAGTTTAATTGATGCATCCAAGAATAAACTAGTTGACAAGATAACATAACATGATTAAATGGACCCACATGCAATTGGATTGCATATGAAAAGCCCATGGAATTTGGTTAGTTTATTTGTTTTCCAACTAATCAACAGGTAATAATGGTTTAGTATGATGCATGCAAAAGGAAAACAGCAAAATAACAACATAAGAATCAAGTTTAAATAGGGTGTAGCAATTTAGAATTTTATTATTAATTTTATGGAATTTTGGGTGCCTTAAAGGGAACACACAAGTATTTGTTGTTTTCACCCATTTAAAATGTTCAAAACAAATGACAAAGTTGATATTTGGAAAGAACATCAAATTTTTGTTGGAATACATGTTTCACATTTTGAAATTGGACTTAGGATTATTTAATTATGAATTAAACAATATTAAACAAGTTTTAATTGAATTAAACAAGATTTAAATGGTTTAGGCAATTTTAATTATTCAAAACAGGAAACAAAAATTATATTTGGAAAGTACATTAAAAGTTGAATGGAAAATATATTTAGTTTGTGGAATTTGGAATTTTTATGAGCAAGTTATGAATTTTGCAAAATTAAGTGAATTTGACAAGTTTTCAAATATTGCACCAATTTAAAATATTCAAAACAGTAAACAAATTTTATATTTGGATAGAACATTTAATTTGGTATTGAAAACATATTAAAAATGTTGAATTTGGAGTTGGGATGAATTTCTTATGCATTTTAGAAGATTGGGTGCAAATCTGCCACTTTTAAACCATTAGGGACTTAGAGATAATTATTTCAGGGGTCTAGATTAGATACCAGGGGCTTGGTTGTGATTCTGGGGTTTGTGCAGTACCAAAACAAAGGAGATAAAAAGTTTTGGGTTTAATTCGTGGAAGGGGGGACTCGAACCCGAGAGCCCCTGATGTGAGCGCAAGGGTACTGCCAGTGCGGTGGGCTTCGATTTGTGATAGGAGGGGGGGTCGGGGTGAGGATTAGGTTTAGGAAAATGCACTGAACACTTCGGAATAAAACTGAATAAAAAGGTGGGGAGTTGGGGATCGAACCCAGCACCTCCAGGTGCGCGCATAGGGCCTTTGCCAGTGCGGTGTGCTGCAAGATGGTGATAGGAAAGCAGATCGGGGGTGTATGAGGTGGGTTTCGCGGGGATTTTTCTCTGAACTGCACACGAACAGGTACCGCACCTCTAACTGAACCTGTCGCTGCGTCTGTTTCTGAAGCGGTACTGGAACCAGACGGAGGAAACGCCGGCGGCAGCGTCTGGCCGCGGCGGCTCGCCGTGCTCGCGGGCGGCGCGTGTGCTGGACGTGCTGGAGGAGGGGAGGGGAGCGAGATGGGAAGCGGGTGGAGGCTCACCTCGAGTCCCTCGATGGACAGCGACGAGGAGGATTCGGGGCGGACAGGTTGCAGCAGCAGGAGGCGGGCCGGCCGGAAACCTCGACGGCGGCGCCTCCTCGGTCCACCTCTCGCCGGGCATCCTTCAGCAAAAAGGAAGGGGGAGGCTCCCTTGTTCCATTCCCGCCGCTGCCGGGCCACGACAGAGCCGCGATCGGAGGCGCCATGCCCGCCAAAACATGACCACCGCAGCCCTCTTGGGAGGTTCAGAAAAGCAGCAGCTTTCTTGTTTGGAGATGAGATCGAGGGGGAGAGAGGGATGGCGGCGCAGGTGGAGAGGAGTCTAGGGTTAGGGTTAGGAAAGGAAGGGGAGAGGAGATTATAAGGAGGGCAGGTGGTCCATGGAGGGGGGGTGAAAGCGACAGCCTCTGCTCTGTTGTCCGTACGAGGAAGAAAGACGCAAGGGGAATTGGGCTGAGGTACAGAGAAAAGGTGGGCTGGGCCTCTCTCTCCCTTGTGTGCTGGTTTTTGTTTTTTTTTTTTTTTTGCTGAATAGACATGAATAGGAAGAGAAATAGAAAGGTTGTAGATGTTGGAAAATTTTAGAATAAATTTGGTATTGATTAATTAGATAATATTAACAACTTGTCAAGTTTGGTTTCCAAAAAGATTCAAAATAAAAGTGTTGTTTTGTAATTGATTGAAATTTGAATTATTTTGAGATTAAGTGAGTTATTATTAAAAGGAAACACATAATTAGTTTTTGGGGCCCTCAAGTCATTTTGCAACAAGTTGATTGGAGTGTTTTGTTTCATTGATTCAAATGGTTGTTGTTTGGAAAATTAAATGAGTTGGAATGCAATTTAAATGAATTTTGGGTATTAAGTGAAATATTGAAAGCAACAATTTAATTAGTTTGAACCTTAGTTTAATGGAAACAAATGATTGATTTGTTTTGCAATCTTCATAATTTCAACATGGTTGTTGTTTGGAAGAAAAACATAATTGAATTTGAAAAGGGGTTTGATATTACATGAATTTTTGATAGAAACAAATCAATAGTTTGGAATTACACTTGAATGGAAACAAATGGTTGTTTTTATTTGAAATATTCATTTGGAAATTGTAACATCACAAGGATGAAACAAAAGGTTTGAATTTTTGGTTTGAAATTCAAATAGAAAACAAAGGAAAACAGTTGGAAAACAAATGGAAAACAAACAAAACAAAATGCAATCAACATGATGCCATGATGCAAAACATAAAATAACAGATGGCAATCATTCTAAAGGCTATTTTTCAGACTTGGGATGTTACAAGCAAGTTATCAAATTAGCAATGTTAAATGCATTAAATAAACAATTAGTTGTTTTCAGCAAATTAACTTATTTAAAACAGATAACAAAGTTGATATTTGCAAAGTTCATGAAAAATGGGATGGAAAACATATTTTATATGTGCCATTTGAATTAAATTTGAAATAGTTATGAATTTGACCAAATTTGAAAGAGTTGTTTGAATTTGAATTTTTGAAACCATTTGAAATGTTCAAAGCAGTATACAAATGGTTTAAACATGTAGAGAATTTAATTTAGCATGGAATACATATAAAGTTTGAATTATTTAGAATTGTGGTTTGAAAGATATGCTCATTTGAATTTTTAGGGTTCATTTGCAAAAGTCAGGGACCTGCTGGTGATGAAAACAGAGAGAGAAGGGTGGCCGTGCGAAACAGGGAAAGCCCAGGGGGCTGGGTGCAAACCGCTAGATCCAGATCTGGATCTGGGGATTTTTCTCACCGGGACTGAGCCAGCCCCTGCGGCTGAGGCGCGGGCCCTGGCCACGCAGGCGCTGGCGTGGCGCGGGTGGAGGACGAGGTGGCAAACCACGCCACTGACGGACGGGCCCGTGCGCGCGGTGGAAAAGAAGCAAAAAGGGGGGCTTTTATTCCTGCGCGGAGGAGTCGAACCGGGGATCTCCTGGGTGCGGATAAGGTGCGCTGCCACTGGGCTGTGAACAGAGTTGTGATTGATATGGAATCTGACCGGAGATGAATATAAGTGTCGAGGTTAACTGAATTTTGACAGACAAAAGTTCAGACTTTGGAAACGGGACGGAAACAGAGGAGGAAGGTGACCGGCGGCGATCACGAATTGGCGGCGTCCCTGTGTGCGCTTGCAGCAACAGAGATGTGCTAGTGTGCGTAACCGTGCTGTGGGAGGGTGTGGATGTCATGGACGTGCACGCAGGAGTCTAACAAGGCCATGTGCCTGATCGAGGTACCCGCGTCCATGGCAGCGCCGAGGTGCTCCGACAGGGGCGCGTTGCAAACGGGCAGGGATCGAGCGGGAGAAGCTGGGATTTGGGACGAGGAGGCTCACCGGGGGAGCCTGGCGCAGACGGGTGGTCACGGCGAGGAAGGAGGTGGCCGGGGGGGTGACGAGGTTCAGGCTCGGCCGAGACGGAGAAGTGGAAGACGTCGCCGTTCTACTGCGCCTTGGGACCGTGCGTGGTGCCGAGAAGGTCGAGAGAGTCCTTGCGGTTCCGTTTCCGTCCTCAGCCCGGGCGTGTGGTCGCCATGGCCTATTGTCGACGACGGCGAGCTCCTCTGCAGCTTCCCCCAACGCCAAAAATTCAGAGAAAGAGAAACAGGACAAAGGGGGGGTAAGGATGTGGCGGCGGAGAGGAGGAAGAGGGGAGGAGAAGACGGAGGCTAGGGTTTGAGAGGCCGCTGCTGCCCTAGCTAAATAGGAGGAGGGGGAGCAGGTGGAGCGGAGCGACGTGGAGCTCGGAGCTCCACGGGAGGGGCATATGCCTCCCCGATCCTTCCGTACGAAGGATGACGAAGGCACGGGAGCGGGCTGATTTGGTGGGCTGGGGTGGAGAGCCTGGCTGTTGGTGGGCTGGAGGGTGGGT
This sequence comes from Alopecurus myosuroides, assembly GCA_028641055.1. NCBI lineage: Eukaryota > Viridiplantae > Streptophyta > Magnoliopsida > Poales > Poaceae > Alopecurus > Alopecurus myosuroides. The sequence goes on along the minus strand of CM054058.1, from coordinate 234,883,647 downwards.
AGTAGGTGGGCTGTTAAGCCTGCCTCCCCACGGGCTGGGTTGGGTTGTTTATTGATTTTTTCTTTTTTCTTTTTTTTGTAAGAGAAAAGAGAAGAGAAAAGGAATTTTAGGGGTTTTAAAAGTCAGAAAATTATGAACTCACATTCACTGCACTTGACACTTAAATGCCCAGTTGCACAAAAGTTTATTTTTGAAAATTTCAATTTCACAAATTATTTGAATTTGCAAACTTGAATTCAAATTAGGGGTTTATTAATACCAATTTGAAAACCAACCATTTGTAATTATTTCCAATCCCCAAAATGATTTGTTTGCAATTTTATTTGAAACCATTTGGGACATGTTTGAATTTAAATTGGTTTGAAAACAAGGTGCAATGCATATGATGCTTGATGCAAAGCAAAAAGGAAAACAACCAATTCTAATTGGGGAAAATCCCCCGGGTGTTACAGACGACACCACTAACAAGGGATTGCGCCCTCGCAATCCACCCACTAACCCGGGAGGGGAAAGAAGTTCGACTATCGATTCTTCACGCTCCCAGTTGATCTCCTCGACACCACTAACAAGATAATCTTGCTCGGGTTGATGACGATCTTCTCCCGCCAGGAATCTTCCGATGATCGAACCTATTAGGTTAACGGCTCAGAAAACATCCACCCACGTAGGATCCTAAAACTTTGAAAGATAGATAAGAGAGAAGACTCCAAAACAAATAAGATGAGAGGAGAAATAGAATAGAGATAAGGAGAAAACAAGAATCCTATTGAGATGTTTCCAAAACAGGTTTTGCACAAATAGTTTTTGTCACTCTAGAAACACGACCGTTAGCGAGGTTATCCTGCAGGCTTTGCGGATCCGTTGCTTCGATAACCATTCGTATCGAAACAACTTCGGGAATCGAAAACCATGCTCTGATACCATTTGTGACGCCCCGGGATCGGGCACTATGCAGATTTCAGCATTTCCGCCAAAATCCACATAATAACCGATTCCAGGTTGCCACTTGTGATAACATTACAACAGTTCACGAATAATCCACAACAACAACAGAGGAGGTATATACAAGACGACTCAAACGAGTCAAGGATACAACTGATACAATACAAAGATCCAAATGACAGCGGAAGGAACAACATAGTGTCCGACTACGGACAAGATACAAATTGGACTAAGAGTCTTGAAGATAACCGATGGCGTCCAATCCCTGCCTAGGCCAAGCCGGAGGGATTCCCAAGCTAACGTCGTCAGACTTCAAACCTGTTGACTGCAATGTGGAATATGCAGCCACGAAAGGGATTCGTGGGTCAGTACGGTTAAGTACTGGCAAGTGGATAAACCATACTCACAAGATACCAGCGTAACCAATCATCACAAGATACAAATACTTTGGGTACAACGGAAGGAAGGGATTATTGCAAAGAAGCGGCAGCGGGCTGCACTAACTAACTACAGAGACGCGCTACAACATCCGGCTAAAAGAAAGGGATAAGATAGCGTATCAGAACCAACTATAACTACTCACCAAACAATACCCATCCAATGTTACCCCCTACTAAGGAAGCAACCCAAGGAAACTCACACTGTTGATTAAGGTGACATTCATTTTTATGGTGGAGGTAATCTATATTACTAGTCAAGTTATCATCGTTAAGTGTAAGTTGTCTGAGTACTTGTTAGCCAGCACTTTCACCAAGTCATCCATAACCGCGGACAACACGGCTTCTCGAGAAGATTTAACCCTGCAGGGATGCACCAATTTGGCCGTACACGTAAGAATGACCCGCCAGATGGAAAGGCCCTTCCACCAAGCGAGGCACTCAACACAACCCAACTCTTCTTCGCATCAAGCCCAAAGAACCACGTGCTGTGCGTGCGCGGCTAATCGAGCCCCCACGAAGAAAAGGGGACCCTCATAGCACTCTAAGACCACGCCGCCCTAAATGCCGACTACAAAAGTTCCACCCTGGCGCCAAGGGTTCGCACCTGCATATGCATGCGGCAAATGGAAAACCCGAACTAAATGAGGCGATTTGGACGAGATGCGAATCGAATCAAAGTTGCGGGGGGCGCCCATACTCGCTTCCCACATGCGGTTAGCGCGCTCATCATGGATCGGAGGACAAGACCCTTTTCCTAATTAAGGTCGACACTAGCAGGCCTCAAAACCACGCCGGGCCTCCTGCCGGTGCCTTATCATCAAATTATTATTACCCAAAACATTAACATGTTGTTGATTGAAGTTGAAACCCAACTATCAACTAAACAGGTGATAAGACGGACAACAAGACTTGAGCGCAAACAACACTAAGCATGCAACTACGACACGAGGGCCAACAAGGTAAACAAACAACAGTTAATAGGAAGTGGAAGGAAGGCTATATCATGGCTGCAAGGTAAACATATGATAGGATCGAGACACAAGCATCGAATCATAAGGCTAGCATAAGGACAACGGAAAGAATCGGTAACAAGTGATGAAAGGCAGCCATAGGTAGCAAGTGAGTATACTTGCCTGAGATCCAGCAAGTAGAGGTACATCCGCAGAACTTGTCGTTGCTCACATCATCTCAGCGTCCTATCCGCGAAGAAGCAACGAACTAGAACAAACACCGGATGCAACAATTACTTCTACGGCAAAAGATCCAGCATGATCAAGATATGGATGCATGACAATTAATTGATGCATCAAAGTAAACCAGTTGACATGGTAAACATATTTAAATGGGCCCATATGCAATTTGGATTGCATATGGAAAAGCCCATGAATTAATGTTGAATTAAATGATCTACAAATAACCATCATGTGAAAGTTGATTAGAATGATGCATGGATGATGAAAACAATAAGAAAACAACAATAGCTTCAGTTTGATATGTTGTTTACCAAGTTTGGAATTTTATTTATTAAGTTATGAACTTTGGCATTTTAAATGATTTAAACAAACATTTGTTGTTTTCACCAGTTTTAAATGTTCAAAACAGATAACAAAATTTATATGTGGAAAGAACACAAAATTTTAGATGGAATACATATTTCATTTATTGAATTTGAATTTAAAATGAGCAAGTTATCAAATTAGCAATGTTAAATGCATTAAATAAACAATTAGTTGTTTTCAGCAAATTAACTTATTTAAAACAGATAACAAAGTTGATATTTGCAAAGTTCATGAAAAATGGGATGGAAAACATATTTTATATGTGCCATTTGAATTAAATTTGAAATAGATATGAATTTGATCAAATTTGAAAGAGATGTTTGAATTTGAATTTTTGAAACCATTTGAAATGTTCAAAGCAGTATATAAATGGTTTAAACATGTAGATAATTTAATTTAGCATGGAATACATATAAAGTTTGAATTATTTAGAGTTGTGGTTTGAAAGATATGCTCATTTGAATTTTTAGGGTTCATTTGCAAAAGTCAGGGACGTGCTGGTGATGAAAACAGAGAGAGAAGGGTGGCCGTGCGAAACAGAGAAAGCCCAGGGGGCTGGGTGCAAACCGCCAGATCCAGATCTGGATCTGGGGATTTTTCTCACCGGGACTAAGCCAGCCCCTGCGGCTGACACGCGGGCCCTGGCCACGCAGGCGCTGGCGTGGCGCGGGTGGAGGACGAGGTGGCAAACCACGCCACTGACAGACGGGCCCGTGCGCGCGGTGGAAAAGAAGCAAAAAGGGGGGCTTTTATTCCTGCGCGGAGGAGTCGAACCGGGGATCTCCTGGGTGCGGATAAGGTGCGCTGCCACTGGGCTGTGAACAGAGTTGTGATTGATATGGAATCTGACTAGAGATGAATATAAGTGTCGAGGTTAACTGAATTTTGACAGACAAATGTTCAGACTTTGGAAACGGGACGGAAACAGAGGAGGAAGGTGACCGGCGGCGATCACGAATTGGCGGCGTCCCTGTGTGCGCTTGCAGCAACAGTGATGTGCTAGTGTGCGTAACCGTGCTGTGGGAGGGTGTGGATGTCATGGACGTGCACGCAGGAGTCTAACAAGGCCATGTGCCTGATCGAGGTACCCGCGTCCATGGCAGCGCCGAGGTGCTCCGACAGGGGCGCGTTGCAAACGGGCAGGGATCGAGCGGGAGAAGCTGGGATTTGGGACGAGGAGGCTCACCGGGGGAGCCTGGCGCAGACGGGTGGTCACGGCGAGGAAGGAGGTGGCCGGGGGGTGACGAGGTTCAGGCTCGGCCGGGACGGAGAAGTGGAAGACGTCGCCGTTCTACTGCGCCTTGGGACCGTGCGTGGTGCCGAGAAGGTCGAGGGAGTCCTTGCGGTTCCGTTTCCGTCCTCAGCCCGGGCGTGTGGTCGCCATGGCCTATTGTCGACGACGGCGAGCTCCTCTGCAGCTTCCCCCAACGCCAAAATTCAGAGAAAGAGAAACAGGACAAAGGGGGGGTAAGGAGGTGGTGGCGGAGAGGAGGAAGAGGGGAGGAGAAGACGGAGGCTAGGGTTTGCGAGGCCGCTGCTGCCCTAGCTAAATAGGAGGAGGGGGAGCAGGTGGAGCGGAGCGACGTGGAGCTCGGAGCTCCACGGGAGGGGCATATGCCTCCCCGATCCTTCCGTACGAAGGATGACGAAGGCACGGGAGCGGGCTGAATTGGTGGGCTGGAGGGTGGGTAGTAGGTGGGCTGTTAAGCCTGCCTCCCCACGGGCTGGGTTGGGTTGTTTATTGATTTTTTTTTTGTAAGAGAAAAGGAATTTTAGGGGTTTTAAAAGTCACAAAAATTATGAACTCACATTCTCTGCACTTGACACTTAAAATGCCCAGTTGCACAAAAGTTTATTTTTGAAAATTTCAATTTCACAAATTATTTGAATTTGCAAACTTGAATTCAAATTAGGGGTTTATTAATACCAATTTGAAAACCAACCATTTGTAATTATTTCCAATCCCCAAAATGATTTGTTTTCAATTTTATTTGAAACCATTTGGGACATGTTTGAATTTAAATTGGTTTGAAAACAAGGTGCAATGCATATGATGCTTGATGCAAAGCAAAAAGGAAAACAACCAATTCTAATTGGGGAAAATCCCCCGGGTGTTACATATTGTCACCCTAGGGGTTTTTCCTAGGCATATAAACACGTAACCGATCGCCGCAAGGGGTACGATCATTCTCCCCCACACCTACGACCCGAAGGAAATTCGACATGGTATCACGAGCCCCTGCTCCTCCGCTCGTCTAATTGCTGCCGGTCGACCTCGACGCCTCCAGGATCCTCTCGTCAGCTCCGATTGCCTCTCCTTCCTTGCCTCGATCGATCGCTTCTGCCACAACATCAAAACCCGTCCCAATCCCTATAAACCCTAGACAAATTATTCTTTTCAAAACCCTAGAACCTAAACCCGAACTACAATCATCCTCCCATGGCGTCATCTTCCTCCACTTCGGTGATCGGTGCGCCCCCAGCACTCGCCTCATACGCGAGAATTTCCTCTTCTGGAAAGCTTAGGTTATGCCATCCCTCCGTGGCACCCGAGTTATGTCCCAGCTAGAAGGCAAAGAAGAAATCCCTCCCGAGTTCTTGGAGTATGAGGATGCGAATCACAAGAAGACCACAATTCCCAATCCATCCTTTGATGCATGGATCATGCGGGATCAACAAGTCGTCAGCTTTCTCCTGAACTCTCTCTCGGAGGAGATTCTTCCGCACACGTACGGTCTCGAGCATGCGGCTGAAATTTGGGATGCCATCACCAATCTCTTCTCTACACAATCCAAACCTTCGGTCTCCTCGTTGCGTGGTGCGCTTACAAACAAAAAAAGGTGGACATGACCGCTCAACAATTCATCTCTAAGATGAAAGGATTCGCCTCTAAACATGCCGCTGCAGGAAAGCGTGTGGATGATGATGAACTCAAGGACTATATACTCAATGGTTTGGATGGTACATATAATCTGCTTGTTGCTTCTATCAATGCGGTTCCCTCAACTACGCTCAATGACTTGTGCTCTCAACTTATGTCCTATGAGTATCGTGAGAACATGATTGACGTTTCTGGTCAAGGCACGGGCACGTTTACGTCATCAGTTAATGCAGCACCTCGTCGTCCTCCTTCTTCCTATGGTAATCCACAACCGAAACCTCCTCTCCTCCCACTACCGACACCTCCATCTTACCCACCACCACCTCCACCGCAGCCATATCCTATACCATACAATTCTCCACCATATTATCCCCACACACAACCATACCCGCCACCTCCTAACCACTCATACCTGCCACATCCTCCCCACTCCTACCAGACACCTTCTATGCCATATTATCAGCCACCTCCTACATCTTACTACCAGCCTCCACGCCCTATTCAGCAATCCTACCAACCATGCCCTCCTTCAAGTCCTCAACAGTAGGTTAAACAGGATCAGGGACGTCGTCCTAAAGGAGGTCGTGGCAAGCGTGACCGTGTTGTCACCCCTTGGCAGGAGGTTTTTTTTTGTCAGATCTGCAAAAAGGAGGGTCATGCTGCTGGTGATTATTGGTGGCCTATGGTGATGACAATGATGATGATGACACCTCACAGGAGAACAAAGCTGCATATGGAGTTGATACAAATTGGTATGTAGACACATGTGCCACCAATCATGTCACGGGAGAACTCAACAAACTTCAGGTTTATGACAATTATCAAGGGCATGATCAAGTTCATAATGCTAGTGGACAAGGTATGGATATTTAACACATTGGTCATTCAGTTTTACACAACCCTCATCGTTCTATTCAACTCTGCAATATTTTGCATGTCCCTAGTTCCTCCATGAATTTTCTTTCTGCCCATAAAATTGCCTTGGATAATAATGCCTTCATTGAGATTCACCCCTTCTTTTTCTTGATAAAGGATCGGGCTGGACACAGGATCTTCATGGCCTTCACTTACGAGAATGTCCAACAATATAAACTTGTCCCTTCGCCAATTATCGAGTCTTTACATATCATATGTTTTCCTATTTTGTATACACATGTGTGACATGAGAACGTTGAAGACTTCAGTTTGCAAGATACTATTTGTAGTCCGTACCCTTTTAGTTAATCGTTGATTCCCTAATGTTCATCTTCATAGTTGATGTGTAACCGGTTATTCTATATTTTATTTATTTTCTATGTAGGTCATGAAAAAAGGTTTGGTAGGACATGGTGATAAAGGTTAGGAATGGAGAAGAGGAGGTGATGACAGTGATTAGTGGAAAGCAAGGCCACTGTGAGTGGTGGTGGTCGACAAGAGGGATACACACTGAGATCTTGCTAGAATGGAGTTGGGATGAATCCGGAAATCTACCCAGGTTTTAACTAGGTTGAGCCCAAGAAGACTGTGGGCAGAAAGGACGGCTATCTTAGCTAGGAGGGGCTGAATGGACTCTCTGTCCGACTCTGAGGCAAAGGCGTTGAAAGTTTCGGAAAGGTCAAGGAGACCCTCCGAGTAACCCGGCAATTTCCTTTCGCCGGGTGGGGAGGTGTCCCGGCAATAGAAGAAAGATTGCAGCCAATGCTTAATATGTGAGTTAAGACTTAGAGTCGGCATAAGCGAATTTTTACGGCGTTGGACAGAAACTCCGCCGCAGGCCAAGAGGGCCCTGTCACCGCTTTCGCGGCACGGTTTGCATTGGAATAGTTCAATAAATAAAGCCAGATTTGGTGGGATGCACAAGTAGGATTCACAAAGGACTATGAAATGGGTTATATTCAACATAGAGTTAGGCCCTATGTCGAATACCCGGAGGCCGTAGTGGCTGAGGACTTCACGGAAAAAAGAGTGACCCGGGGGACGAAACCCCCGGATCACGTGCTCAACGAAGCAGATTACCTCGTTGGGGTTGGGGGTAGGCCGGGTCTCGTCACCCGGTACTCTCCAATGGATCTCCTTCTGAGGAGGGAGAACGCCTGACTCGGCGAGCTCCTCTAGCTTGGCCTGGGTCACGGTAGACCGTGCCCAGTTGGCGGAGATGGATTGGGTTGACCTTGGCTTTGCCGGCTGTTTGCCCTTGTTCTTTGGAGCCATTTGTTCGGTCTGCAGAACACAAGGCAAAGAGTACAAAACATGAGTAACAAAGACCCGGAAAATACCGATTATCCGAGTATCAGTAAACAGTATGGAATCCACGAGTTATCCGAGTATCAGTAAAAAGTACGGAAGCTATGAGTTATCTAAAGTATCGATGAGCAACTATGAAAAGGAGTTGATTGTCTGGTTAACTAGTGGAAATAGAAGATCCGGAAATAGAGAATTGTCCGGGTATCGAAGAACAACTGCGGAAATCTTAGACGGACTACGTCTAGATTGGAAAATTTCCAGAGAAATTCGTGGAGAAATTTATGATTGCGAGTAATAGGAGAGTGTAATTAGATCTATTATTGAGCGATTAAGCAAGCAAGGATGCTTGAGTAATCTAATTCGGTATGGAGCAAGAAACTAGCCCGCGGGCAAACCTAGATCCAATCTAAATCGAACGGAAAGTTTGGAGTTGAAATTAATGGAGATAGGAAGCTCACCGGTGCGGATTGAAGGATGGCGCGACGGCGGCAGATGGCGCAACTGTGGTGCCCCTTTGGAACTCCCGGCGGGCAGCTCGAGGGCGCGGCGGCGGAAGCTGACGGCGGCTTGGTACGATCCGTGGACGAGCGCAAGTGGCGGCGGCTCGGCTCCAGTGGCATGTCCGTGGGCTCCGTGGCGGCGCGGCTGTGAGCTCGAGCGAGATGGCACCAGAGAGGGAGAAGATGGAGGAGAAATGGCACGTTAAGCCTATGTTACCCCCCCCAGGGCACCTATTTATAGGTGCGGGTGGGGAAAATTAGGTCAAGTGAGCGGGAGCCAAAAATTTTGGAGAGGGATACCCGCCCGGAAATTTTGGGATATGCGTTAAGTGCCCCCGCGCGATATCCGAAAAAGATCGGAAGCAAATCCCTTCCGCGATATCCGGGCCAGTTAACAAACGAAATGAGGCGGGTCTACTACGTTTTCCTCGGAGTGTTGACCCGGGAAAATGAAGGTGGATTTGGAGAAAGCCGGGTTATTATATGGACCACCAGTGGAGTTAGGCCTAGTTGTTTATCAAAGCAACCTAACCCGGCCTCTATGAACTTGTATGTTTGTTATTTTTGCAGGGAATAGGATGTGCTTCAAGGAGGATCCCGTGAAGCCCAAGCTATTCTGGGGACTACTAATGGAGGGATGATAACCCGGTAGGCTAACGCCAAGGTGTAACTCGACCCAAAGGGCGCTGCGCAATATCCGGCTTAGGGAAAAGGAGTTTCTAGAAGGCCCAAGAGTGTAGGCCTCGTAACCCGGTTTGTGGGTTCCGATAGAGAAACTTAGGGTTTGTAAGCAGTGTCCGGGTAGGATTCGGAGTATGCCTTGGACGGTAAACCAGGGGGTCCGGATATTATATAAGCCGGCCCCTAGGGTAAGATCGACAAGAAATCATACAATTGCGAGATATTCGAGTATCCTTTGTAACACAAGAGTTGAGATAATATATTCAGATCGGAGACTCGGCGACTTGATTGCCGGCTACCAGATCGCATATCACCATGGTTTCCCTTGAGCTAAACCCTCTCCCAAACACCAGAGTCGAATTGCCCCAAGACAAGTTACCCCCGGTAACGTCTGCCGTGATTATCCCACGACAGTTGGCGCCCACCGTGGGGCCTACGTCCAAGGGTGTTTACATCACGGGAGAAGCTTGGGAGAACATGAAGAACCTCGTCGTCGGCGAGATCTACACCAACCCCGAAGGAGAGAAGATGGTGGACGATTTTGGCTGGGGGCCAGAGTCAGATCTGCTCGAATCCGGATCTGTCATCACAATCGGCCGGGTCAACATCTTCGTCGGCATGGGTGGGGAAAGAAGAAAAAGAACAGAATTCCTACTCTCACGTTTCATTTTTTCCTATATAGCTACAAAATAGTTTCTAGACTCAACTGCGGCCAGTAAAAAGGGATCCTACAGGCAGACATGCTCTGATACCATTTGTCGCACCCGGACTTCTAGGGGATACTCACAGTCCGTTAAACAGTAGATAAATGGCTTACGGGGCATACCGGCACCCGCATCTCAATATGAGCAGGCCAACACGTGAACGTGTGACAACCATTATCTTACTATTCATCGTCTGCGCAAACCATCCCATAGAAATCCAGACACTTCCATTGACGTACTTCAAACATACACACATTGTACGTCAACGGCGTTTGAACAAGTGATATCACAACAGATCTCTATGACACAAAAGATTGAAATAAGTTGCAACTGGCCCTCACTAGGGCAGAGAATAGCAAATACAATCATTCAGAGGGCACATGCCCCAACAATACATCATTACATCACAGCGGAAGCATCCAACATGTCTGAGTACAGACAAGATCCAAATAGGCCTAAGAGGCCGGAAACAAAAAGACGGAGCCCATCCACGAAGTCTCGGATCCTGCCCGGGTCCGCTATCTACTCGTCAGCAGTCTCGTCGTCATATTCCACGTAGTAGCCACCATGTAGATCCTAGGAAACGTCGTCTGCGTAAACCACAGCCCCAAAGGGGTCAGTACACCAACGTACTGGCAAGCAAGACTCACAGTTCACCAAAGTGTAACCCGTCAACACCAAGCACAGATGCTTTGGGTTCAACGGAAGGAAAGGGGATATAAAAGATGCTGCAACTGGCTGCGCTAACCAACTACAGAGATTCTACCACTTCCGGCTAACAGAAAGGAGATAAGATCGAGGATTGTAACCAACTGAAAGATAACTTCAAACAAACCCATCCTGGATCTCGCCCCTTATCCAAAGAAGCAATCCGAGAATAACTCACGCAGTTGTATTAAAAGTGAATCAAGTTATTATGTCATCAACCTATTACTAGTCAAGTTATTAATCATTGGGTGTAACATGTTTGATCATTATGTTTAAGTTGTCCTGAGTACTTGTTAGCCAGTACTTTCACCAAGTAATCCATAACCGCGGAAAACACGGCTTCTCGAGAAGATTATCCCTGCAGGGTTGCACCAATTTGGCCGTACACGCATGAATAACCCGCCAGATAGAAACGCCCTTCCACCAAGCGGGGCACTCAACACAACTCAACTCTTCTTCGCATCAAGCCCAAAGCACCTTAGGCGCACGGCTAATCGAGCCCAGAAGAAAATGGACCCTCATAGCACTCTAAGAACGTGTCCTCCTATATGCCGACTACGAAAGTTCCACCCGGGATCCAAGGGCTCGCAAGATCATGCATGCAGCAAATGGAAAGCCCGAACTAAATGAGGCGATTTGGACGAGATGCGAATCGAATCAAATTGAGGGGGGCGCCCATACTCGCTTCCCACATGCGGTTAGTGCGCTCATCATGGATCAGTAGACAAGACCCTTTTCCTATTAGGGTCGACACTAGCAGGCCTCAAAACCACAAAGGGCCTCCTGCCGGTGCCTTATCATCAAATTTATTATTTAACAATAACATTAGCATGATTGATTGATTAAACATCGAGCCCCCAGAACATAATAACGATATAGTAACTGAAGGTAACGGGTAACAAACTCGAGCAAAACAACCTAAGCATGCTAGTAAGACACGGGCAACAAGCAATGGTTATAGGTATGGAGGTGAGGCAATATCAGGGTTCAGGGTATCATGTGATGGGTTCGTAACAGAAACAACTACTACTAAGGCTAGCAGAAAAGAACAACGGAAAGTATCGGTAACCAATGTTGAAAGGAACACAGTGGTTCATGTGAGTGATAACTTGCCTGCAAAATCCAGTAGCCTGGTACTTAGCTAGATCCTTAGAAGGGTGTCGTAAGTATCATCGGTCTCAACGTCGTCGTGTAGCCGAGAAGGAGCAAACAAACAATGCAGAAAGATAAACAATCAATATCATGGCATAATGCGCAAACATGGGATGATGCATGACCATTTAATTGATGCATAGAAATGACTAGTTGACAAGATAGAAACAGGATTAAATGGACCCATATGCAATTGGATTGCATATGGAAAGCCCATGATTTATGGTTGAATTAATTGTTTTACAACTGAGCAACATGTGAAAGTGGATTAGCATGATGCGTGGATGAGGAAAACAGCAAAATAACAACAATAGAATCAATTGGAAATAAGGGTTACCAAGTTTAGAAATTCATTTATTAAGTGTTGGAATTTTGGTTACTTAAAGGTGTTACACAAGCATTTCTTGTTTTCATCAAGTTTAATTGTTCAAAACAGATAACAAAGTTTATATTTGAAAAGGTTATGCTTTTATGGTTTGAAAACATATTTTATATGTCCCAAAAGAATTTGATTTGATCAAGTTATGAATTTGGCAATATTAAATGATTTAAACAAGGTTTAAATCATTTAACCAATTTTAATTATTCAAAACATGAAACAAAATTTATATTTGGAAAGATGGTTTAATTTTGCATGGAAAACATATTTCATTTGTTGAAATTGGATTTAAAATGAGCAAGTTATTATTTTGGCAATTTTAAATGCAATAATTAAGAAACAGTTGTTTTCAGCAATTTAAATTATTCAAAACAGCACAAAAAATATATATTTGGAAAGTACATGAAAAGTTGATTGGAAAACATATTTAGTTTGTGGAATTTGGAATTTTTATGAACAAGTTATGAATTTTGCAAGTTTAAGTGAATTTGACAAGTTTTCAAATTTTGCACCAATTTAAAATATTCAAAACAGTAAAAAAAAATTATATTTGGATAGATCATTTAATTTGGGACAGAAAACATATTTAAAAAGTTAAAATTGGAGTTAAAATGATTTTCTTATGCAATTTACAAGATTTGGGGCAAATCTGCCATTTTTAATGCTCTAGGGACTTAGAAATAATTTTTTGCAGGGCTAGAATTAATTTGCAAGGGCCTAGCTGTGATTTTGTGAAGTTGCTGTGACCAAACAATTGGAAAATAAAAGGATGGTGTTAATTGAGGGAGGGGGGATTCGATCCCCTCACCTCCTGCTGGCGCTGGGGGGATAGAACCAGTGGGGTAGGCTGCTGTTTGTGGCTAGAAGGGAAACTGTGGGGGGTTATGGTTCAGACTGCGGGCTTGACTGAATCAAAAGGAATAAAGGAGCAGAAAAAGGGGTGGAGCTGGGACTTGAACTCGCGAGCTCTGGGCTCGCTGCGCGCGCTCTACCAGTGGGTCTAATGCGGCTGGTTTGGATACCTATGGGATCTATTCGTTTTTGTACCTAACGAATCGGATTTAACTGAAACGCAAACGAACACCTGCAGATGTCCTTCTCTGACGGAAATAGAGACACGAACAGGCGGCGACTGCCTCCATGGCCGGCCAAAACAAGGTGCAAACAGCAAGTAAAAGAGGGGGGTGAGTAGGGGAATGGATAGAGGAGATCACCCACTTCGCAGAGGTGGGCGCTGCGCTTCCGGAGGGTGTCGGGGGAGACGGCGGCGAGCTCCGGCGGCCGGCGTTCGTAGCAGCAGTTAACGGAGGAGCCTCTCCTCGATGGCGGCGGCGGTGGGGAGAGAGAGGGAAGGAGGCGGGTGTGGCTAGGGTTTGCCACGGGATGGGGAGAGGAAGATATATAGGAGGGGGAGGGAGAATCGGGTGGAGGAGGTGACAGCGCAGGTCGCTGTCCATGGCTGTCGTCATCGATTCGTACGGAGGTTGGGGGAGATGGGAAACGGGCTGCATCGACTTGGGCTGGGCCTGCCTCTCCCCCTCTCCTGGGTTTCTTTTATTATTTTCTTCTGGTTTATTTTTTTTTTGTAGAAAACCAAATGGAAGGAAAAGATAAGATTTTGAGCTTTAAAAATTTAGGGAAAAATCAGGGGGGTTTGTTAGCTCAACATCTACCCCATGACAACTTGGTTTTTGGAAATTTAAAAACTATTTGCTGTTTTGTCATTTGGTTTGAATTTAAATAACTTGCAACTTAATTGAATAATAAAGAAAACAACAAAAAAAAAAATAGGGTGAACCCTATTATTAAAGTGATTAAAATTATTGGAATAGTTGGTTAGTTTTCATGACTTGGAAGTTGGTGCTGTTTGAACTTGGATTATGTGATTGAATTTTATTATTAAAGGGTTATTGACAATATTGTTTTAAGAATAGGGTGATCAAAGCATTTAATTGGAAACAAAGAGCACAAAAGGGTTTGGATTATTTTTATAATTTCAAAAGAGGTGATGTTTAGTGAGTGGGTTTGAATTTGGGTAATTTGATAATTAAATGATTATTGATGAAAACCATGTTTTTATTAGGGTGACCCCTATAGATTAAATAGAACAAATGTGATTATAAATTGTTTGGTATTTTTATAACTTTCAAATTAAGTGCTGTTGATGATTGCTTGAATTTGAACCCAAGTTGGAAACTTAATTAATGGAAACAAAACACCATTTTATTAGTTGATCAATGTGGAATGATATGAAAGCAAAAATGGTTGTTTTTATTTGAGATTTTTATTTAAAAGGTTGTAACAGAGCAAGTATGAAAACAAAGCATTTGAAATTGTTTGAGTTTCCTTGTGAAAACAAAGAATAACAGATGCAAAACAAAAGGAACAAATGCAACAATATGATGACATGATGCAATACCTTAACAACAAGAAATCAAACATTCTAAATGGTAGGTTTTCATACTTGGGCTGTTACAGATAATAGGAGTGGAATGCATGGGACACCTTATATCAGCCAGCAGCACGTCAATAACTGCAATATTCAAACAAGTTCAGCGAGGCGGAGGGCAGAGCAGAAGCAAATGCCGCCTCCTACCCGCGTTCAAGCAGCGCCAGCAGTATCAGCAGCAAAAGCTATTGTGGATAGTTCCAGGGCCAGTCTAGCCACGGCCGGGTCTGCGGTGCACGGACCAGCAGCAGCGCCACGTCCAACCGTACCCACCGCAGGATCGCATGTTTCCCGGGTGAGGCCAGTACCGACTAATCTCGCTGGGCCCAAGTGTCTGTCGGACAACATCAGGGCTGAGCCTTACCCGGATAAATTCAAGGAACCGGGTAAAGTAGTGAATTATGATCCGACTATGGATCCAGAAACGTAGTTGAGCAGTTATGAGATGGCTATGTCGATTCGCAACGCATCTGAAAATCTTCAAGCCAAGTTTATGTACTTAATGATGTCAGAAGGAGCAGCAAAGTTGTGGTTCAACAATTTACCGGAAGGATCTATCAAGTCGTGGGGTGAGTTGAAAACTGCGTTTATCAAGCACTTTCATGGAACGTGCAGGAAGCTATTTACTATTGATGACCTAGAACGGTGTGTCCAGAAGAAGGGAGAATCGGCGCGCAGCTGGGTGCGCCGGGTTATGGAGATACTGCATTCATCTACAGATATTCAGCCGAAGGATGCGTTGCAAGCTATGGCCAAGACATGCAAGTATACGCCTTTAGTGCAGAAGTTAACTCACATGAAATCTAGTCGGAATGCTTCAGAGGTTACAATGGGAGAGCTAATGGATGCATGCAACAAGCACGCTGCAACGGATACCACGGAAGAGGACGTCGATGACAAGAAAGCAAAAGCAAATACGGGTAATAATGGAAGAACCGGCAACGGATCTACGCCGGGTAACCATGGAGGTAACAATGGGAACAACCAAAACAAGCGCCCGTTCGAGGGGAATTCCGAGTTTGTCGCCAGCACAGAAGCCGGGTCTTCAAGGCCCAGAGCAGAAGGAAATTTCAACGCAGGAAATCATAACGGAGGAAACTATCAAGGGCCAGCAAGGCCGGGTAACAATTGGGATATCTTCAGGATGGCGTGCCCGAAACACAGCAGGAACGGAAGACCGGCTAACCACTCATTGGAGCAGTGTGCGGATTTGCAGAGGTGGAAAAACGAGGAAGTAAACAAGGCTATGCAAGGGGCAAGCCGGGGAGGAGGACCGGGTCCGGGTGGAAACCCGGGCAACGGCCCACCCCCAGCAGGCAACCCGGGAGTCGGTAATCCGGGTAACAATCAGGGAGGAGCTGGAGGTTTCCAAGCCAACCCCAAGCAATTGGGCCAGTACCACGTTCACACCACAGGAACTTCTAACAAGGATAGAAAGATACTAAAAATGGCAGTAAACTCGGTTTCCTCGGCTGTCCCGAGATACCTGAGGTGGTCGGAGCAAGATGTAACATGGAGCAGAAGAGATCACCCGGAAAGCATAGAACACCCGGGAGTTCTAGCATTGGTGGTTGCGCCACAGGTTAATGGTTATGAGCTGAAAAAGGTCTTAATGGACGGCGGAAGCAGCATCAACATCTTATATTGGGAGACTTTTCTACGCATGGGTCTCAAGAAGTCTCAGCTACAAAAGAGCTCAACAGTTTTTCACGGGATTGTGCCGGGTCACTCGGCGTGCCCTGAGGGAAAGATCACTCTGGAGGTTGCTTTTGGAGAATCAAAGGATAATTTCCGGGTGGAGTGGCTCACGTTCGAAGTGGTGAAGTTGCGCAGTCCTTATCACGCACTTGTTGGGAGGCCGGCTTACGCCAAGTTCATGGCCAGGCCGTGTTACGTATACCTACATCTAAAAATCTCGGGTCCTAAGCAGACCATCACCATACATGGGAGCCGGGATATAGCGGCTGAGTGTGACGAAGGAGATGCGGCAATGGCAGAACAAGCCTGTAGAAAGGAGGAGCTCAAGTATTATCGGTCTCAAGTAGACCCGGATGATAGGACAGCGCTGAAGAGGCCAAATACGGAGGATGAGAGAGCAAATTTCAAAGCAGCACAAGATACCAAGATGGTGGCCTTTGTCGAGGGTGATCCCTCTAAGCAATTTGCTATAGGATCTAACTTGGACGATGAGCAGGAAAAAGCACTTGTGGACTTTATTCGTTCGAATCAGGATGTGTTTTCTTGGACGCCTAGCGATATGCCGGGTATCCCCACAGAGTTGGCAGAGCACAGTTTGCACGTTGACCCCAAATCCAGGCCTATGAAGCAGGGCCTGAGAAAGATGGATGAGGAAAAAAGAAGAGCTATAGGAGAAGAAACCGCTCGGCTGTTGACAGCCGGCTTTATCATGGAAGTATTTCACCCGGACTGGTTGGCAAATCCGGTTCTCGTGATGAAAAAGACTAACGAGTGGCGGATGTGCATCGATTATACGAGTCTCAACAAGCACTGCCCCAAGGATCCGTTTGCACTTCCAAGGATAGATCAAATCATAGACGCAGTGGCTGGAAGTGACCTATTATGTTTCCTGGACGCATATTCCGGGTATCATCAGATCAAGCTCAAGAAGGAAGACTGGGAGAAAACATCGTTCATAACCCCTTTTGGGGCCTTTTGTTACAAAACCATGACTTTTGGATTGAAGAACGCTGGCGCAACCTATCAGCGGTGCATTCAGAAGTGCTTCGAGGATCAAATTGGGCGCAATGTTCATGCTTATGTAGATGATGTGGTGATTAAGACCAGGAAAGCGGAAACGTTCATTGACGATCTAAAGGAAACATTCAAAAACTTGAGAAGATATCAGATGAAGCTTAACCCAACAAAGTGTGTATTTGGAGTTCCAGCAGGGAAATTACTCGGTTTTATCGTGTCAGAGAGAGGGATTGAGGCAAACCCGGATAAAATCAAAGCTATCCAGAGTCTGAAAAAGCCGGAAAACCTGAAGCATGTTCAGAAGCTTACGGGGTGCGTAGCAGCGTTGAGCCGGTTTATATCAAGACTCGGAGAGAAGGCAATACCTTTGTACTGGCTCTTGAGGAAATCTGATAAATTCATTTGGGACCAAGAGGCGGATGAGGCGTTCGAGGCACTAAAGAAACAGCTATCTGAGGCGCCAGTGCTAGCAGCCCCGGGTCCTAAAGAGCCCATGTTATTATACGTTGCAGCCGGGCCCCGGGCGGTTAGCGCGGTGGTTGTTGTTGAGCGTAAGGAGGATGGGAAAGATCACCCGGTTCAGAGGTCGGTTTATTATGGCAGCGAGGTATTATCAGAAGCAAAGCAGCGCTACCCACATTGGCAGAAGCTGGTTTTCGGGGTCTTCATGGCCAGCCGGAAATTGAAGCCGTATTTTCAGGAACACCCCATAACAGTGGTTAGCTCTATACCAATGTCGGACATCATCAGAAACTCGGATGCAACATGTAGAATAGCCAAGTGGGCGATCGAGATGGGAGATTATCACATCAACTACGAGCCCAGGTCAGCAATCAAATCTCAAGCTCTAGTTGACTTCATTAATGATTGGACTCACACAGGCATGCCCACAATGACTCCAAGTTCCGAGTCTTGGATAATGCACTTTGATGGTTCCAAGCAATACGAGGGATCAGGAGCCGGAGTGGTGCTCACATCATCCAAAGGAGACAAGTTGAGCTACGTGTTGTAGATTCACTTTGATTGTTCCAACAACGTGGCCGAGTATGAGGCATTATTGCATGGATTAAAGATAGCCAAGGAGATGAACATTAAGAGGATACGATGCTATGGAGACTCGGACCTTGTGGTACACCAGGTCTCGGGAACTTGGGATAGAAAAGATGCAACTATGGCAGCATACCGCAGAGAGGTGGACAGGGTTGCCGGGTGTTTTTCCGGGTATGAGGTGGAGCATATAGATAGAAGAAAAAACGAGGCAGCAGATGCACTCGCCAGACTCGGCTCGCGCAGAGAGCCGGTTCCACCCAATGTGTTCCTAGACGAGCTATGGCGGCCATCAGTTAAAACCGAGTCTGAGGAGGAAGTGGCTAACAAAGACCCGGATTTGGAGCTCGTGGCCACAATACGCACTGTTCCCGAGTGGACAGAGCCGTTTCTGGCTTACCTATCACGGGGCGAGTTACCACAGCAAGAGGTACTAGCAAGGTAAATTCTGAGGCGAGCAAAAGGTTATTCCATCATCAATGGGGAGTTATATAAAAGGAGTGTTGCAGGAGTATTTTTGCGCTGTGTGGCACCAGAAGAAGGCCGGCAAATCCTGAAAGAGATCCACGAAGGCGACTGTGGGCATCACGCATCCACAAGGTCCCTTGTGGCCAAAGCATACAGGCACGGTTTCTTCTGGCTCACAGCCTTAGCAGATGCGGAACGCTTGGTGGCAAGGTGCGATGGATGTCAAAGGTATGCCCGCCAAATCCATGTGCCGGCTATGGAGTTGCAAACAATTCCTTTGACCTGGCCGTTTGCCGTTTGGGGTATGGACATGGTTGGCCCCTTTCACATGTCACCTTGCAAAAAGACACATCTCCTGGTGGCTATTGATAAGTTTACCAAATGGGTTGAAGTTATGCCAGTTACCAATTGTGAAGCAATTACAGCAGTCAAGTTCCTGAAAAGGATTATCTACCGGTTCGGGTATCCTCATAGCATAATTACCGACAATGGAACCAACATGTCCCTTGGTGAGATGGAGAAATTCTGTGGTAACAACGGAATCCGGCTTGACATAGCTTCCGTAGCTCATCCACAAGCCAATGGACAAGTGGAGAGGGCAAATCAGGAGTTACTTCGTGGATTAAAGCCACGATTGCGAGTCCCATGTATCAGAGCTGCTGGAGCATGGGTTGAGGAGTTACCTTCAGTGGTTTGGGGTATCAACACTACACCTAACAGATCTACTCAGATGACACCGTTTTTCATGGTTTATGGCGCAGAGGCGGTGCTGCCGAGTGATATCATCCATGACTCGCCTCGAGTATCGGCTTACGTGGAGGTGGAGAACGAGAAGACCCGGCAGGACGCCGTGGATATGTTAGAAGAACACAGGGAACAAGCTTTGGAGAGATCAGCCATATACCAGCAGGACCTGAGGAGATATCACAGCCGGAGAGTCAAAACCCGGGTCTTCCAGGAAGGAGACCTGGTTCTCCGCCTGGTACAGTCAAAGGAAGGAAAACACAAGTTATCCCCACCATGGGAGGGACCGTTCATCATAAGCCGGAATCTGCACAACGGATCATATTACTTGATAGATGCAAGGGAAGAGTCGGCTACGCGTAATGACACCGCTCACACCACTTCATCTATGCAAGAAAGAGAAAGACCATGGAACGTAGCTCAGCTGCGTCCCTACTATACCTAGTTTAGGCTAGATTCACAAGTGGAATTACACGATGTAACAGGCAGCAGGTTTCAGACGCACTCTTTTCCTATCCAGGGTACCTAAGGGGACTGGAGGGTTTTTAATGAGGCGGCTTGCTGACCTAACTTTTCTCGTATCAATAAAGAGATGGTTAAACAATATATCGTTCCTTTTTTGTTTTTTATATTTCTGTTGTGTTCTTATTTTTCTTCCAGGTAAGTATTATTTATTGCTTTTAGTATATTAGTTTTTTCTAGTAAATTGCATATATCTAGGTCTTGGGGGCTGATTGCTTGAATAGCACAGTTACAAACTTAAAGACCCGGCCACGATGCCTATGAGTTATAAGGGCCGATTACTTGTACCAAGTACGGCTGCAAGCTTATAACCGGACAAAGGAGCCAAACTTTCTTGACTTTTCTTACTTAAGCTCGATGTGACTCGCACTAAAGTGGCATGCTTTGCTGGCGTATGATTACAATCAGTCATGATGCCCAACGGGACTTGCCTGACCCTGTCCTCATGCAGCTGTAGCAACATGATTATCCACGCGAAAGCCGGCTTATAGTACAAGAAGGTCAAAAGGGTCATCTAAACCACAAGTTATGCAGAGTACAAGGTTAATAACCGGAAACTCAAAGTTTATTAAGCATAACTTCAAATCCTATGTGAAACGGCTCTAGGTTTTGGGCTTAGCAGTAACAATTTGTTCCCTTCGAAAGACCCAAACACCCTAGACTCGAAATTTCGGGCCTTGGGGACTTGGGAATTTGAAAACAGAAACAAATTATCTAGCTATTCAGCTAAAAAACCCAAAAATCCGAGTCTTGGGGACTTGGGGACTCAGAAAAAAGCCCACTAGTCAAAACCCACGAGACCCGGAAACCGAGTCTCACAAAAGGAACCATAGCAGTAAGTCGGAAAATCAGGGATGAAAAAGCTCAAAGTCAAGAAATATCAAATTCAAGCAAAAGGCCAGAAGGGCCACGAAATATATTAAGGTCTTAAAACGTATTACAAACCAGGATAGTAGTATCATAAAGTGCACAGGCGCACTATCAAAAGAATAATTGTTTTAAAAAGGCCCATTGGCCGAATAAAGTGCTTGAGACGGTTGCCGATAAAGAGTTCACTCGGCCTCTTGGGCCGAGTCGTCCATCTTGCCCTTGCCCTTGGCAGCCGGGTCTTGTTCCTTGTCTTGTTCTTCAGCAGTCTTGGTGGCAGCAGCACCCGGGTCAGCAGTAGTGCCGGCCCGTGCGGGAGGAGGAACAACCGGCGTGGAGGTAGCAGGCGCAGAATCGGCCTCAGCCTTCTTCTTCGCGGCCTCCTCCCTCGCCTGAGCAGCCTCCGCCTTCCATCGTGCCAGCATGTCATATGGCTTGGGAAGATCCGACTTAACTGCCTTATCATCAGCATCATATGGTGGGACAATCGAACTGACGTCCAGACTATCGGCAATTATGCTAGCCGGGTGACGAACCTCCTTCTGAATAGCCTTGAAGTTCTTTACTGAGAACCTGGAGCCGTCGTGGTTGAACTCTGGAAACCCGCCTACGAGCTTTGCCGGCTCAAGTTTTGGAAAATATGCCTTAGCCAGTGCAAGCCCCCGGGTTACTCCAACCCGGCAGGACGAGCGTTTCCAGTGCTCAATCCACTCGGGGATAGTGGAGCACGCGTCAAGCAGTGTCTTCAAGCTACCATGCCCAACACCCGGCCACTTCAGATCCTGAAGAATCCATTTGGTTCCGGCACAGAGCTGCCGGATCGTGCTCTTTATGGTTTTCAGCTTTGCGATATCATCTTCATCCGGAGTTACATCATCCGGACCTGCAGAAAATAGAAAAAATCTTCGAGTAAGGAAATCCGACTATTTATCAGAATGAGAATCCGGGTTATAGTTATTAAGTTAGGAATAGTTACCAGTCAAAGCACGATATGTGTCGGCGATCTGAACAGAAAGCTTGGTCAATTCATCTTCTGCTGCGTGAGCTCTTTTTCTATATTTTCTTGCAATCTTCCCCGTCTTCTTGGCGTCAGCTTCAGCCGACTCACGCAGCGTCGTCTCCTTCTCGAGGAGTTTGGTGGCCTTCGCCAATGCTTTCTCAGAGTGGGTCACGAAGGCCTGCGTGGAAACACAAGGAAGGGTTAGCCGGATAAGAAGCAAACTATCAGTTGGATACACTATGAAAGTTCCAAGCAAATTATCAATAAGTTCACTCGGAACTTGGGGACTAGACAAGTATACAGGCAATATTACTCGGTTTTACCTCATGTTTGGCTATCAAGGCTTCTAGGACATTTTCTTCATCAGCCCTCAAGGTGTGCAGGGCGTCAAGCATCTGGGTAAAGGTCATATCCTCGGGCTTGGTACCGGAAGAGCCGGCGGCCTGATCACTCGGAGGACGAACCTTCTCCGACTTTGGGGTCGAGACCCGGGTTGCCTGGGTGTCCGGATTGGGAGTGCCCATCCTTGTGTCCAGGATCTCGACGTCGTCGTCCTCAGCTTCCTCAGATGGCTTGGGAGACCCGGCTTCCTGCCGGGCCGAGTCAGTCAGGGGGTCTTGTTCTTGGTTCTCTTCACCAGCACCGCCAGTTGCGGCGTCCATATCATCAACCGGCCCTTCAGTCTCCCGGTTATCCATGTCCATGTTATCCGGGTCACTGATCGAGACCTGGGCGCTAAGGAAAGAAAAGAGAAGTGGTCAGTAGCAAAAAGTGAAGGTTATCAAAAGGACTAGTATATCGCTTAGCAGGAAATGTAACTTACCCGGCATTCACCACGAAATCCGCCGGGAGTTCGCTGCTGGACGCGGATGAGGCTGTTACAGAATCCGAGAGTGAGACCCGGAGCTGTCCGGCTAATGGATGATTGGGGGAAGGGTGTCTTTGAGGTGAGTTGCAGGGATGAGATGGAGGAGTACCAGTGCGGCGAGCTGGGGACGTGGGAATACCCGGGTTGAGGGGATCATCACCCGGGGAATTCCGGGTTACCCTGCGCTTGGTCGGAGGCGGATCCTTCAAGTGTGGCGAATTGGATAACTGTCGGTTAAGTTCGTGCATATTATAAAAAGAATAGGGTTTGGAGGACATGGAAGAGTAGGGAACCTTGAAGACGACCCCCCGGGTTTTCCTCTTGGCTCCGACCTCAACTTCCGGCTCAGCCTCGCTTTTATCGCTCTCAGTTTCTTCCGGGTCTCCCTGGTCATCCTTGTCATCCTTATCATCCATCCCTGAAAGGCACAAATACATAGTCGGAAAAAGAGAAAAAATGGGAAAGCAAAGTAACAGAGGTTAAGGTGATTGAAACCCGGGTGATACCTTCATCAGTGTCAGCCGGTTCTTCTTCTTCCTCCGGGTTCCCGGAGTTGGGAGGGGTCTCGATGTTCCAGAAAGCATTATCAGCCTGAGATAAAGGCATAAAAGTGAGAGTTAGTAGTTGTATCAAGTAAAAGTACAAGAGTAAGTGAATAAGTATCGGATTTTACCGCTGGAGCCGGGTTATCCCGAGTGAACGGCGCTAACCCGGCTATATTTTTGATCACTTCCATCTTCTCGGTTAGGAAGGTTTTGATGGTCTTGTTGGTATCGCCAGCCGGATAATTCTTCGAGGAATAGCGGAGCGCGTCCGTGACGTGTCCCGAGTATTCGCACATCAGCTTTGAGCGAATGGAGTTGGGCTGAATCCGGAAATCTACCCAGGTTTTAACTAGGTTGAGCCCAAGAAGACTGTGGGCGGAAAGGACGGCTATCTTAGCTAGGAGGGGCTGAATGGACTCTCTGTCCGACTCTGAGGCAAAGGCGTTGAAAGTGTCGGAAAGGTCAAGGAGACCCTCCGAGTAACCCGACAATTTCCTTTCGCCGGGTGGGGAGGTGTCCCGGCAATAGAAGAAAGGTTGCTGCCAATGCTTAACATGTGAGTTAAGACTTAAGGTCGGCATAGGAGAATTTTTACGGCGTTGGATAGAAACCCCGCCGCATGCCAAGAGGGCCCCGTCACCGCTTTCGCGACACGGCTTGCATTGGAATAGTTTGATAAATAAAGCCAGATTCGGGGGGATGCACAAGTAGGATTCACAAAGGACTATGAAATGGGTGATGTTCAACATAGAGTTAGGCCCTATGCCGAATACCCGGAGGCCGTAATGGCTGAGGACTTCACGGAAAAAAGAGTGACCCGGGGGGCAAAATCCCCGGATCACGTGGTCAACGAAGCAGATTACCTCGTTGGGGTTGGGGTTAGGCCGGGTCTCGTCACCCGGTACTCTCCAATGGATCTCCTTCTGAGGAGGGAGAACGCCTGACTCGGCGAGCTCTTCTAGCTTGGCCTGGGTCACTGTAGACCGTGCCCAGTTGGCGGAGATGGATTGGGTTGACCTTGGCTTTGCCGGCTGTTTGCCCTTGTTCTTTGGAGCCATTTGTTCGGACTGCAGAACACAAGGCAAAGAGTACAAAACATGAGTAACAAAGACCCGGAAAATACGGGTTATCCGAGTATCAATAGACAGTATGGAATCCACGAGTTATCCGAGTAACAGTAAATAGTACGGAAGCTATGAGTTATCTAAAGTATCGATGAGCAACTGTGAAAGGGAGTTGATTGTCTGGTTAACTAGTGAGAATAGAAGATCCGGAAATAGAGAATTGTCTGGGTATCGAAGAACAACTGCGGAAATCTTAGACGGACTACGTCTAGATTGGAAAATTTCCAGAGAAATTCGCGGAGAAATTTATGATTGCGAGTAATAGGAGAGTGTAATTAGATCTATTATTGAGCGATTAAGCAAGCAAGGATGAAGTTGAGTAATCTAATTCGGTATGCAGCAAGAAAGTAGCCCGCGGGCAAACCTAGATCCAATCTAAATCGAACAGAAAGTTTGGAGTTGAAATTAATGGAGATGGGAAGCTCACCGGTGCGGATTGAAGGATGGCGCGACGGCGGCAGATGGCGCAGCTGTGGTGCCCCTTTGGAACTCCCAGCGGGCAGCTCGAGGGCGCGGCGGCGGAAGCTGACGGCGGCGCGGTACGATCCGTGGACGAGCGCAAGTGGCGGCGGCTCGGCTCCGGTGGCACGTCCGTGGGCTCCGTGGCGGCGCGGCTGCGAGCTCGAGCGAGATGGCACTGGAGAGGGAGAAGATGGAGGAGAAATGGCACGTTAAGCCTATGTCCCCCCCCCAGGGCACCTATTTATAGGTGCGGGTGGGGAAAATTAGGTCAAGTGAGCGGGAGCCAAAAATTTTTGAGAGGGATACCCGCCCGGAAATTTTGGGATATGCGTTAAGTGCCCCCGCGCGATATCCTGAAAAGATCGGAAGCAAATCCCTTCCGTGATATCCGGGCCAGTTAACAAACGAAATGAGCCGGGTCTACTGCGTTTTCCTCGGAGTGTTGACCCGGGAAAATGAAGGTGGATTTGGAGAAAGTCGGGTTATTATATGGACCACCAGTGGAGTTAGGCCTAGCTGTTTATCAAAGCAACCTAACCCGGCCTCTATGAACTTGTATGTTTGTTATTTTTGCAGGAAATAGCATGCGCTTCAAGGAGGATCCCGTGAAGCCCAAGCTATTCTGGGGACTACTGATGGAGGGATGATAACCCGGTAGGATAACGCCAAGGTGTACCTCGGCCCAAAGGGCGCTGCGCAAGATCCGGCTTAGGGAAAAGGAGCTTCTAGAAGGCCCAAGAGTGTAGGCCTCGTAACCCGGTTTGTGGGTTCCGGTAGGGAAACTTAGGGTTTGTAAGCAGTGTCCGGGTAGGATTCTGAGTATGCCTTGGACGGTAAACCAGGGGGATCCGGATATTAAATAAGCCGGCCCCTAGGGTTAGATCGACAAGAAACCATACAATCGCGAGATATTCGAGTATCCTTTGTAACACGAGAGTTGAGATAATATATTTAGATCGGAGACTCGGCAACTTGATTGCCGGCTACCAGATCGCATATCACCATGGTTTCCCTTGAGCTAAACCCTCTCCCAAACACCGGAGTCGAATTGCCCCAAGACAAGTTACCCCCGGTAACGTCTGCCGTGATTATCCCACGACAGGAACTAAAGTGGTCGGCTTTGTGTTGATTTGAATTTGATGGATCAAACTCGATGCCTTCGTTTCCTTTTCAATTACGGATCAATAATGTTTCATTGTCCTTTGTTGCCTTCTCATGTTGTTTTAAGATCCACTTAACCAATTGATCTATTGTCCCCATGATGGCCCATGTCCCTTTTTATATTTGAAATACTAGTAAAATGCCCGTGCGTTGCTACGGGAGCGCAAATATTTTAATTAGGTACTACTGAAGCGAAAAGCGGAACTAAAAAATTTACCACAAAGTAGAATGAATATTCAATCGTGTATCCCAAACAAAATTGCGAAAACAGACACATCAAGAAAGATCATGGGTGTTACACAATACCCCAAATGGACCATGACATATTGCTAGTCTTTTTCACCATATTTTCTTCAAATAAAGGGTCATTTCAGGCAACAGAAAAGACAGAAGAACCATATCTCCAAGATAGTGCTGAAATTCAAAAAGTGACATGGGTATCCCTAAGATTGGCTGAATAATAAAGTTTGTGCATCATAAGTGGTAGAAATACATTTGATTCTCCAAGAAATAGCACTGTCTTTGGTTCCACATCAAAAACTAATCAAGATGTCCGGACATAAACATTCTGGGTCTATGATGTCAGCCATGTTTGTGACTTCACTGATGAAGACGGTTTCCTTAGCATTCATGCCATCCATCTTTGTCAGTAGCTGATTCACTCTATCAGTAGCACCACCAGAGCATCGCCCTGACTGCCTCCTCTCTGTCATACGATAACATCTTTAAACCATGGAAGATGTGGCACCAAAGACAATGCTAGGGATAGGGGTGGCAATTGTCGAGCTAATACAAAAAGAGGACACATGATGCAGACTGAGCCGCCTTGTCAAAAATTTCACGAACATTGCCTGCATTCTCACCGAACCACATGATAAGCACCTACATGCCCTTGACAATAATGAAGTTAGCCTGGCACTCTTGGCAGTGAAGAGCAGCTTCAGTACGGAGGAGAATAAATGCCAATAAGAAGCCCCTGTTTATCAGCTATACTCCTCTTGAAAATCAATGATAGAAAGGCGGGATGGAAAAATCTGAATATAAATAAATCCACAGAGGCGCTGTCCTGATAGCAACCAAATGCACATGGTTAAATCATGTCATACGCAAACTGAATGTAGCCTGGCATCAGCTTAATTGATGAATCCGCTAGATAGGAGGCATTGGTATTAACATCAGTATTAATCTTTGCAATACCTACTCGACGTGGCTTCATATCACTTTTTGCATCTTACAGTTGATTTTGTTTCCAAGCATCTTTTTCTAATAAAATTTCTTACTATCTTCCCGTCCTTAAGATGGTTGATATTGACAGCACCAAGAATGAGCCTGAACATGACAAAGTAGATTCATAACATCAGAGATATGAAGCTGGTTTCAAACGCTGACCTTGAATTTGCATGTGAAGGGGAAACAGGACAGACTGGCACAGAGACAATAAATATACCAAGAATATTCCAGTAATTTTTTGTTTTTGTAAAAGTTGAGCCTAGAATGTCCACTCTCAGATCATCCCATGAGTTTATGTATGATATACTTCCACAATATGACTAAACTGGCGTTACATTTTGAACATGTGCTTCGTTTTATCAATTACAACTATGGATCAGCATGGGGATATTTCCTCCATACAATTTTCTAACTTCACCATGTCCGCTCCTAATTTGTTTCATCTAATGTCTCGACCTACAATTGCATCTAATGGCCCGACACAATTGCATAAAGTGAGTGAGGTCTAAATCCGATGGCCTAAAACAAAAGAGAATGCATTATGTCTTTGTGCTTGTTACAATTTAGAAATAACGAAATGTGGTCTAGGGGGATACAAACCTCCGTGAAGGTGCATATCATTGAACATAGTATATATGTTCCTAACATCTTAGTATACCGTACAATACCACAACAACAGAACCAAATTCCTTGCTAGAAAATGTGTTCTATTCCATTTAACATTAGTTGAATGCCTGTAACGAACAGTTTCGGGTCACTTAATAGACCATGATGTCGTGCATTGCCAAGCACGTCTATTTTTCTGGTAGAATAATAGAAATTTTTGCAAATATAAACTAAAAAACTTTAGCGCATGACCTATAAAGTGGTGAATGGAACATACAAAATCTGTTAAGAACTGTTTTCTCTTCCACGGAGCAATACAAAAAATTAAGAAGAACCGAATGAAAGAGATAAACTGAACCTAGTATCACATAAGATTACTAACTGCAGATGTATGTGCTTGGTAAAGTACTTGGTCTGGAAAGTGACACGAGTTTGTGGACCTCATCAATTTTCTATCTTACTGAACCTGCACATAAATCTAACATCAAGTTTACAAGAAAATACGTATGACTATGGAACTGTCTTGACATCTTTGAAGGTGGAAAATATTGCCGTCCACATTAATGGAATTCCATAAACCGGGTCTCGTAATAAAGCATGATACTTGAGATTTTTTTACCGTGTTAATGGTGAATTTGACTTGGCCAATTGCCTCAAGGAATTCAGCATATAGTAACATTCGTAAACAGACATGCAACCTGGAATAGTCTTCTCAGACTTTTCACTTGAATTCTCCAATTATATGAGAGAAGCTATCCAAGGATTACTTTAATCATCGTTCCATAAATCAACTCTACTGAAAAAGAGAAGTAACAGGTGTGCATGACTGTAACCTGGTACATTGTTGTCGTGGTGTGTCATATAGATGGGCGTACATCCAGAAGAAAGCTAGTACATATAGATTAGAGTCCAAAGAAATAAAGAGCCACTGACACGCGATGTTACTTAGGTACCTGCTCCTTGGTCTGAGTATTGAGCTGTCACGCAGGGGCCCGGGGGTGCAGGCGAGGGAGTGGTGTGTTGGTGTGACACCCCTTGCCTGGCGTGCGGCAGAGGCACACGGGCGCACACGTCCAGGTCTGCGACACAAAGCCACTCCTCCATGCTCATGGAGGCAGCAATTTTATCAGCCACTTCTAGGATTAGGGGACTTCTAGGAAAGAGAGAAAATTAACCACATACACACGTGCTTATTAACTCATTATGCTTGTCGCTACAGCCTCCCATACCTGGACTATCCCTGCCGCTGGCAACCGCCGTGGTGGTGGCCCTCTGCCCGGAGGTGGTGGGGATGCGGTGTGTCCATGGCAACTGCAGAAGGTTACCCAGGGCGTAGAGATCTAAAGCACATCCAATCAACTCCTCCTCTCTAACCTCCAACATAGTCACCATGGCCATGAATAGAAGGGAAGT
Organism: Alopecurus myosuroides; assembly: GCA_028641055.1. NCBI lineage: Eukaryota > Viridiplantae > Streptophyta > Magnoliopsida > Poales > Poaceae > Alopecurus > Alopecurus myosuroides. The sequence goes on along the minus strand of CM054058.1, from coordinate 234,854,257 downwards.
TCTTCTGCCCCGATCTTGGAGGAACGTCGCAGTGCATCAAACGGGAGCGGAAGAAAGAGCAGTAGGTGGATAAGTTTGCCGGCGAATACCCAGCTTGAGGAGGATAGAGACGCCAACATGTGAGGTTGAGCAGGTCTACCACGAGGATTGAGGCGGTCGCCACTTGCGGCATGGCCCAGACTCAGATCTACATGCCTTGAGTTGCCTCTGTGCTGCTGATCATTCTCGTGATCTGGGAAGGGCGTGGGGGGAGGTGTTGATGTCTGAATCCACGCGATTGAGGCGGTGACGGCCGGATCCAGCGAAGGACGCGCTAGATGCGGGTGGCTGGGTGCAGAGAGGGGAGGAGCGTCGTTGAGAAAGAGACGAGCGAAGGAGGCGCTAGATGGGGTTGAGGAGAGGGGAGGGGCGTCGTTCACGAAGAGACGAGCGAAACGTTTCCAGCGGATTCGAGGCTCTGGCCCACATGTCGGCGCTGGGAATCGCTGGGAGAGGATGGACGAAACGGGCGACGTATCGCGCGAGTGGAGAAGACGGAACGAAAAGTTTCTTTTAGATAGTAGAGATAGAGATAAACCCCCTTTAATCACTAGTTAGGGATTAATATCACTTCTTAATTCCTAATGGCTAGATCCAAACATCACAATGCCTAATCATAAGATGACGAAAACATTTTAACCCTAAACAATTCTTTTGTAGTTGTTGGTTATTTTGTAGGTGAAGATCAAAGATCAAGACAATTTTCTTTATTTTAATATTTGGAAATGTTGTACTATTCCAATTTTGTGTAACAATTCAAGTGAGATCAATAACGCTAATATTTCTTTATTAGTATTTTCGTCTTTGTTTTCTTATGTAATATATTTATTCATTAGAGCATTCTTAACTATTATATATTTGTAATAAAAATTTACCAAACCTGTCGGGGGGTTACCCCCGAGTAGGGTAAAGACAGGTGGTAAAGGCAGCTTACAGAAGAGAGGTTTGGTCGAGTAGCCGACTACCTGGTACTCGCTACCCGGTCGACTGCTGCTCGGTCTCACCTCAAGATGACCAGAAGGAGATATCAATCAAGTTCTGTCCTTTCGAGTAGAAGGATTGGCCCGAGTACAATTGGCGGGAACAATTGGCGGGAACCTACTCGGGCCAGAAAGTCAAAGGAGCCGTTCTGACACAGGATCCCGCGTATCCTGGGTCCGTACTTGGCAGCATTCGAACTACTGTTCACCTGGGACCGGCCTGCCTGACAGTGACAGCATGGAAGCAGGCGGTGACAGGATAAGGGGGCCTACTCTGTGCCTAGGTACAGTGATACCAGTCTGTCCCCTAGTTTTGCCCAACGACTTTACAGAAGCAGCCAAGGTTAGGAACCAAAGCTGTCAGCGGGTACTCGGAGAAAGGACGATGTGCACACTATGTCGACACTTGTCTAGATTTGGACGTATCCGGCTGGGCACCGTGTATATAAGGTGCCCAGCCGCCTCCTGCGCGAGGCACGCTAACAGTTGCTCACTGGGAACCCTAGAAACCCTAAGTTCTTGACCTAGCTCTACTCGGAGAGGAGCGAGAGGCTACTCGGTAGCAATACCATTTGTACTGTGGCTACTCGGAGAGACATCATAATACATAGAGAAAGGCAGGAGTAGGGGTTTTACCTCCTCACGAGGGCCCTGAACCTGGGTACATCGTGTTGTTTGTGTTGTGTGGATCTTACCTCACGCGGCTACACGTCGCGTGATCCCTCCCCGGACACCTCCAGCGTCCATCGTCCCCACATCTTTAGCCATCCCATGGCATCTGCCGTGACACCACCACGACAGTTGGCGCCCACCGTGGGGCAACCAGCGGCGCTGGCTGGAGTTTCTGTTCGGACGAGATCTTCTTCGGCGGAGCGCGTGGTTTGTGGCCTCGTCCACAGATTCGGCTCCTTCGACTTCGTCACCGACAACGCCGGCTGTTTCGGCGGCATGGCCATGCCCGAGGGCGGCTCGGTGATCTCCTTCGGCTCGCATCTCGTCTACGTCGCCACCGTCGCCAACAGCGCCTACCCCGAGCTGGTGCATGACGCGGAGGATCCTCCTGCGGTGGTTGCTGCTCGCGGAAGGCCTGCATGCAGCTCCGCATGCTGCGCTGAGGTGATGGTGACGGGCTTGGCGGCAAACACTGGCGCAGCTGCTACTGGCGCTGCGGCCGTCGTCGAGGAGGTTGACGACCCGCCTGCTGGTGGCAGGAACCACCGGCCCTACGAGAAGGAGAGCAACTTGCCGTCTTCCACGTCTACGGTCATCCCCGCGTCTGCTGCGCGAACCGGCATGCCCACTCCCACCGACATCGAGCTCCTAGCCGCGAGGGAGCAGCTCGAGCGGCAACGCCAGGAGCTGCTTGCCGAGCAGGCGGAGTTGGAGAAGATCAGGCTTGAGCTGAGTTTGGACCAGCTCGAGTACAACAAGGCTCACGGCTTCACGCCGGTCGCCAGGAGGCCCAGCAGAGTGGGCGCTACGCGGCGCAACCTGGGCGCCGAGATGGCGACAGTTGCGGAGGAGCCCGCGCAGTCCGCCACCGCGAACACCTTCACAAGGCCAAGGTACAGCACACCTGCCAAGACGCTCAGAGCTGCTCAGGCCGTGGCTGCCGAGTTGTCGCGCCTAGATGGAGAGGCGCGTCTCAGGCAGCAGGAGAGGCTCAACGAGTTGGTGCTGGAGGCCGCCAGGCAGAACGAGGAGTTCCGGAAGGCCAACCCGGGAGCTGGAGCTTCGCAGGTGGTTCACTCGCACGCGGCTAGATCTAACGATCAGGCCTCATCTCCGCATCCTAGCCGCGAGAAGAGCCGCAGCGGGCGTTCGGGTAGAGACAGGCAAATGCAGGTGTATGACCCGGCTGCTGCCGCGAAACAGGTTGCTGTGCCGCAGCAGCCCGGGCAGGAACACAACGCTGCAAGAGCAGGCTCTCAAGCCCATCAAGCTCAAAGCCGTGCCCGAGAAGCCGCGCGTCCGGGTACTTCTCGGCAACCCGCAGCTCAGCCTACTCGGCCGAGGCAGCAGCCGCGCCCAGTGGCACCAGTCGCCAACCCGGTGGAGCAGCCCGCAGCTATGCATGTGGATAGGTATGATGATGGCTACTCGGCTATGGAGATGGCTGGTTATGACATCCATGACCGTGTTGGTGAGCGCGTGTTGGCGCCTGGAGATGCGAGGCACCAGCTGGACCGTATCAGCTTGTCGGCACGGCTTGAGAGCACGGGTCCTCCCGGCCCCGAGTGCTTTGGCCCGCGCATCATGAACGAGCCTTCCGTGAAGGGCTTCCAGCTTGCAAGAGGCACCAAGAGCTACAATGGTAGCACCAAGCCCGAAGATTGGCTCAATGACTACGTCACCGCGGTCCACATTGCGGGTGGCAACAGGAGATGGGCAGTGCGGTACGTCCCGCAGATGCTAGAGGGTCCAGCTCGCACTTGGCTCAACAACTTGCCCAAGCACAGCATTAACTGCTGGCTGGACTTCTCGGACGCCTTCGTCAGCAACTTCACGAGTACATACAAGAGGCCGAATAGGCCACAGCAGCTGTCGGCCTGCAGGCAGCGAGAAGATGAGACGGACCGTGAGTACCTTACTCGGTGGAGCACCTTGAGGAACACTTGTGAGGGTGTGAATGAAGCACAGGCCATCACTTGGTTTGCGCAGGGTTGCCGACATGGCAGCATGCTTTGGCAGAGATTGCAGAGGGAGATGCCGAACACCCTGGACGAGACCATCAAGATTGCGGATCAATACGCACTCGGTGATCCTACTCAGCCATTGATGGACTCCTCTGAGCCGAGAAGAAACTTCAACAGCAGCAAGCGCAACGAGTTCCGCAACAAGCGCCGAGTAGATACTCGGTATGATCCCGAAGAGGTGAATGCAGTGAATGTTGGAGGCGGTGGTGGCCAAAGGCAAAAACCTGCGGGAGCCTACGGGCAGAACCAGAACCAGGGCCAAGGCAACAAGAAACCGTTCCGCACTGCGCAGTCGGGTAGCGGGAACTCCGAGCAGCCGAAGAAGTTTGTTTTCGATGACATGAAGGATGGCCCATGCAGCTTCCATACTCACCACCCCTCAAGGCCTGCGAACCATACTACTCGGCAATGCGAATGGTGGGATGTGATCAAGAGTGATGGCTTGCCTCCTCCTCCCCTGCCAGCTGCCAATGCTACTGTTCAGCCTACTCGCGCGCCCGCAACTCGGCCGCCAGTGTACCCGAGAAGAGAGAATGTCAACCAGGTGGCTTTAGGAGCCAACCGGAACTTCAACAATGAGAGATACCGCAACAACAACAACAACTACAACCGCAACAACAACAACAGAGGCAACAACAACTATCAGGGCAACAACAACGGCAACAATGGCAACAATGGGGGCAATGGCTCCAACCAGTACCAAGAGCACCATGAGAGCTATATGATCTTCACTTCTGAGGCAGTCGACAAGCAGTCACAGCACAGGCGGGCCATGGAGGTCAATGCAGTGATTCCGGCTGTCCCTCACTACATGTATTGGTGTGACCAGGAGATCAGATGGACTCGGGCAGATCACCCCAAGGTGATGCCCAATCCGGGTACCTATGCCTTGGTGCTGGATCCTACCTTCCTGGGCCCCGAGAAGAATGTGAGGTTCAGCAAGGTGCTAATCGACAACGGCAGCAGCATCAACAATGTGTACAAGGACACACTCGAGAAGCTTGGCCTGGCCGAGAACATGATGCTGCCCAGCAAGACCACTTTCCATGGCATTGTGCCCGGGATCTCATGCAACCCGATTGGCCGAGTGTGGATTGACGTGCTATTCGGTACTCGGGAGAACTGCCGCACAGAGCGCCTGCAGTTTGAAGTGGTGGATCATCAGAGCCCATATCATGCTCTACTCGGCAGGCCTGCTCTGAGCAAGTTCATGGCCTCTACCCATGTGGCTTATCTGAAGATGAAGATCCCTGGTCCCAATGGCATCATCACCATCTCGGGAGATTACAAGAAGTCCATGGAGTGTGCCTCTGCTAGCTCCCAGCTGGCGGAATCGATGGTGATTGCTGCCGAGAAGAAGAAGATGTATGAGGTGGTGGCCATGGCTCAGTCCGCACAAGCTGGCGCACAAGGTGTGCCGAGTACCCAGCATGGTACTGCTTTCCAAGCTGCCAAGGAGACCAAGACAGTCCAGGTTGACCCCGAGTTCCCGGAGCGCGTGGCCATCATTGGTGCCGGGTTGGCGGAGAAATAGGAAAGCGCGCTCATCCACTTCCTCCGTGAGAATCGGGATGTGTTCGCCTGGACCAATGAAGATCTACCAGGAGTCCCGAGGGAGTTGGTTGAGCACTCTTTGCATGTGCGTCCTGACGCCAAGCCCGTGAAGCAGGCTTTGCGCCGTTTCGGGGATGAGAGAAGGAAGGCCATCGGTGATCAAATCACCAAGCTGCTGATCAGTAACTTCATCATGGAAGTGCTGCACCCGGACTGGTTAGCCAACCCGGTCATGGTCGAGAAGAAAAAGGAAGATCCCAAGGCTGCCACCGCCTGGCGCATGTGCGTCGACTACACCGACTTGAACAAGGCATGCCCCAAGGATCCCTTCCCGCTACCTCGCATCGATCAGGTGATCGATTCCACTGCCGGCTGTGAACTGTTGTCTTTCATAGATGCCTACTCTGGTTTCCACCAGATTGCACTCAACCCTGCTGATCAAATAAAGACTGCTTTCATTACCCCGTACGGGGCTTATTGCTATCGTGTCATGTGTTTTGGCCTGAGGAATGCGGGTGCAACCTATCAGAGATGCATGCAGAAATGCTTGCATGACCAGCTCGGCAAGAACGTGCAGGTGTACGTAGATGACATTGTCATCAAAACGAATAAAACACATACTCTGCTTGCCGACCTGGAGGAAACCTTTGCTAACCTACGCAGGTACAAAATGAAACTGAATCCGAGTAAGTGCACCTTTGGTGTACCAGCTGGAAAGCTACTCGGTTTTCTGGTTTCTAGTCGGGGCATTGAAGCCAATCCGTCTAAGATAAAAGCTATTGAAAGCATGTCTCTGCCGAGATCACTGAAAGATGTGCAGAAGTTCACGGGTTGTCTAGCATCTCTGAGCCGTTTTCTGGGCCGAATGGGCGAGAAGGCTCTGCCTCTGTACCAGCTGATGAAGAAAAGCGACAAGTTTGTCTGGACTCCGCAAGCGGATGTGGCATTCAATGAGCTGAAAGCAATGCTGGCTAGCGCTCCCGTCTTGGCTAGTCCGCTACCCAAGGAGCCTATGCTGCTGTACATTGCTGCGACTAACCGAGTAGTCAGCGTGGTGATAGTGGTGGAGCGAGAAGAAGAAGGCAAGAGTGTGCAGCGCCCAGTCTATTATCTCAGTGAAGTGCTATCCAGTTCCAAGCAAAACTATCCTCACTACCAGAAGATGACATACGGTGTGTACCTGGGCGCCAGGAAGCTGAAACATTACTTCCAGGAGCACCCCATCACTGTTGTGAGCTCTGCTCCCATCTCGGACATCATGGGAAACAAGGAGGCGAGTGGCAGAGTAGCCAAGTGGGCAATCGAACTAGCCGCGTACGCTCCCGCGTATACGAGAAGAGAAGCAATCAAGTCTCAGGTCCTGGCGGAATTTCTTGTGGACTGGGCCGAGATGCAGTATGAACCTCCTGCTCCAGTTTCCAACTATTGGAAAATGCACTTTGATGGCTCAAAGGTGAAAGAAGGCCTTGGTGCTGGCGTGGTGCTTACATCACCCAAGCGGGATCAGCTCAAGTATGTGTTGCAGATTCATTTCAAGGCATCCAACAATGTAGCCGAGTACGAGGCAGTGGTGCATGGTTTGCGAGTAGCAAAGGAGGTTGGTGTGCAGCGCATTATATGCTATGGCGATTCGGATCTGGTGGTGCAGCAAGTCTCAGGTACCTAGGACGCTTTGGATGCCAACATGGCGTCGTATCGCTTCCTGGTGCAGTCAATGACTGGGTTTTTCGAAGGCTGTGAGTTCCAGCACATTCACCGAGCAGAGAACAAAGCAGCAGACGAGCTGTCCAAGTTGGGATCTTCTCGGCAGTCCATCCCGGCAGGGATTGCCTTGGAGCATTTGAGGAAGCCATCCATCAAGCCTTCTCCCAACTCGGAATCCATCTTTGTTCCTTCTCTGCCATGTGAAGAATCTGACCCAATGGAGATTGACTGGGAGAGTGCTGCAGGGAACCCGGGGACTGCCGTCCTCTACTCGGGGACTGCCGTTCCCTACTCGGGGACTGTCGTTCCCTACTCGGGGACTGCCGTTCCCTACCCGGGGACTGCCATTCCCTACTCGGGGACTGCCGTTCCCTACTCGGGGACTGCCACTCCTTACTCGGGGACTGCCACACTGTACTCGGGGACTGCCGCCCTCAACCCAGAAGCTGTCGCATTCATTGAAGAGGTTCTCGCTAATCGGTCAGGGCTGCAAAGAAGCGCTCCTACTCCTCCTGTGCAACCACAAGAGCCTGCCCCAATGGAAATGGACGAACCAGTGTTTCCCGTGCGGGAGACACCGAGTTGGGCAATGCCCATATTATCCTTTCTAAGGGACGGTACTTTACCTGAAGATGAGGTGACTGCGAGGCAGATTCAGAGAAGGTCCAAGGGTTACACCATAGTCCGAGATGTGCTGCACAAGAGAAGTGCCACTGGTGTGCTGCAACGCTGTGTGAGCCCGGAAGAGGGAGAAGAAATCCTGGTGGAGATACATCAAGGGGAATGTGGGCATCACGCCTCATCTCGGGCTTTGGTCAAGAAAGCTTTTCGGCATGGCTTCTACTGGCTCACTGCACTGCAGCAAGCTGAAGATATTGTGAGGAAGTGCACCGGCTGCCAGATGTTCGCAAGTAAGATTCACATGCCAGCTTCCGAGTTGAAGACAATTCCTATCACATGGCCATTTGCTGTTTGGTGCTTGGATATGGTTGGTCCTTTCAAGCCGGCTAAAGGCAATATGACACATATCTTGGTCATGGTGGACAAGTTCACCAAGTGGATTGAGGTGAAGCCTATTCGGAAGTGCGATGGGGTCACAGCTGTGAAGTTCGTGAAGGACGTGATCATGAGATATGGCTACCCGCACAGTATCATCACCGACAACGGCACCAACTTTGCAGAGGGGGCAATGGTGCGATTCTGCAGAGATAAGCATATCCGACTAGACGTTGCGTCAGTCGCGCATCCTGCCTCCAATGGGCAAGTTGAGAGAGCAAATGGGATGGTACTGGCAGGCATCAAGCCAAGGCTGATTGAGCCACTGCTGAAAACACCTGGGTGTTGGCTAGAAGAGTTGCCAGCGGTGTTGTGGAGTCTAAGGACTACCCCTAACCGGTCAACCGGCTACACGCCATTCTTCTTGGTATACGGGGCTGAGGCCGTGTTGCCAATAGACTTAGAGCATGACTCCCCCCGAGTAGCCCTCTACACTGAGGTGGAGGCGAGAGAAGCTCGAGAAGACGACGTTGACCTGCTTGAAGAAGCAAGAGAGCTGACTCTGTCACGTTCGGCTATCTACCAGCAAAACCTGCGACGTTATCATAGCCGAAAGGTGAACCCAAGGGTTTTCCGAGAAGGAGACATGGTCCTTAGGCTTGTGCAGCGCACAGCCGGGATGCACAAGTTGTCTCCTCCATGGGAAGGGCCTTTCATTGTGAGCAAAGCGCTGCACAATGATGCGTACTACCTTGTAGATGTGCGCCCGTCGCAGGCGAACAGGGCAGATAAAGCTGGAGAGGAAACCAAGCGTCCCTGGAATGTAGCTCTACTTCGTCGTTTTCATTCGTGAGCAAAGATGTGTATGTACCTTCTTATCCGAGTTGAAATTCTACTCTGCAATCTGAAATCGTTCTCGGGGACTGCCCTCGTCCAAATTTGCTCTAAGTGTTCTTACTCGGCTTGGCCCTTTGTCTATTCGGTTGCTCCACTTCAGAACTCAAAAGTGCATTGAGTACTGTGCTTAAACCTATATGCCAACTCTTCGACTTTGCTGCTGTCCGAAACCCGGCTTCATGGCAAGCAAGAGAACAAGCAAAAGGTCAATGAGCACACGAAAATCACTAAGGAAGAAAGAGTGCAGGAACCGAGTAGATTGTCGGTTACCTTTTGTTCCCTGTTTTCGTCTTCTCGGCTAACTGGTGGGCTGCGTTATCATGATTGTTTCTAGCGGCTAAGTATTTGCAGCCCTACTGCTTGATTCTTGTGACTCGAATACCAACAAGCGACAAGTCGCGGGTAGAGCAGAGATGAAAAGATAGGGTGAATAAGAAATGCTACTCGGGGACTCGCATGGAAACGCAACTCGGCGTTAAGCCAGCGTCGTTCAAATTGATTAATGTCGAAATAAACAGAGTGGGCATAAAAACTGAGTAGCAAGCAAAATAAAGATAGTCTATTACATCTGCTCCCGGCATCCCGGGGATCTGATAAGTTTTCGAGTAAAAGAGAGTGCAGGTTGCTTCAAGACGAAGAGGCAATGTTCTCGGCGCTGGCCTTGGCTGCTGTTTCTTCGGCGGCGGTCTTGGCAGCAGTCTCTTCGGTGGCGGCCGTGGCAGCCGTTCCCTCGGTGCTGGCATGGGTGGCATCCGTTCCCGTCTGGACGGTGGTGGACTCCTTCATCTCGGCATCACCCTGGGTGGCCGCCTGCTCAGAAGTGGCCGTGGCCACCGAGACGAGTACTGGAGCCGAGGAGGAGCCTGAAGCTTGGCCAGGAGGGGGCACCGTGTCGTCGAGAGCAGCACCTGAGGAGGTGCCAAAGTCGAGTGCGGCGGTGTCGATGTGGGCGTACTCGTCCTCATCGCTACTCGCGACGGCGACGTTCTTCCCCTTCCCGGCCTTGCCCTCCGGAGATTCGAAGAAGCCTTCTAAGTCGGATTCTACCGCGCCGTCCTCTTCTTCTTCCTCCTCGTACTCGGTGTCGGGCTCGGGGAGGCCATCGATGAAGATCTCCGTCTCAGCGCACTCCGCGACCTCGTAGGCGATCTGCTTACGTGTGGCCACGCAGTCGGGATCCACCTCCCACTTGGAATTGTTGCGCTTCCCGCGGATGAGCTGCATGTTGAGGTTTTCATACCAGGATGCTATGCAGAGAAGCATCACGTCTGCACCAGCACGGGCGCCCGAGGCTCTCCACTTCTTCAACTCCCTCTTCACATTCTTCAGCTTGAAGGCTAGGCCCTTCATGGTGGTTGGACGATCATCATGAGGCCAAAACAGCCTGTGAAGCTCAAAGCCCTCGTGCACCAGGTCAATTCCGACGCCAGCCAGCTGTTCGAAATAGTCCTTGAGCACCAGTAAGCTGTCCTCGATCCCGGCTCTGGTATCTGCTGCCTCACCTTTTGCAAGGCGAGCTGCTTGGGCCTTGGCCACCTTAGGCGCAGAAGGGGAATCAAGATGAGGCCAGATCTCTGAAATAGCATGTGGTAACTTCAGAACCGGGAAGAGAAGAACCGAGTATAGGAAAACCGAGAAGAAACACGACCGAGAAGAAAAGAAGCAGCGAAGAAAAGACTCACCGGACAGTTCATTGCGCAGCCGCTGCAACTGGGTCCTCCAGGACTCCTCGTTAGAAATGTGCTTTTCTTGGATCAGGCGCAAGGAATCCATCTGAGCGAAGAGATCAGCGTTGGTCTTCTTTAAAGTTTCGCATTCCTGCTCAAGGGCCCTCTCCTTGGCCTTGAAAGTGGTCTCGGCCTTGGCCTTCTCGGCGATGGCCTTGTCCCTCTCGGCGCCAATCTTGACGGCATCCTGGAGTGCCTGTTGCAACTGGAGTTGCAGCTTCTCGGTCTCTGTGGTGTGGTCCTTCAACAACTCAATGGCCTGGTCGGACAACTGCTTCTGCACCTCTGCTGGCTTGACACAGTCTTGGTGTGCCTCAGCAAACAACTTGTAATCTTCTGCGAAGAGATAGAGGAGGTTAGCAGAGGAGCAGAGAAGAAACAAATTCAAAGTCAAACCGAGTAAACAACAAACTTACCTTCTAGCCTTTTGATGGTGGCCTCGGAGTTCTCCACGAAGCTGCGGCACTTCTCATGTTCGTCTGCTAAGGCCTTCAGTTTTTCTGCAGAGAAGGAAAGGTTAGCACATAAGAAAGCATAAGCGAGCGTAAACAAGAAACGCATGAATCGCACAGCTAAAAGCGTACCTTGCACTTCAGTAAGTTGCTGGGTGCTGTCCTTGGCGTTCTTGCTGGCTGCCTCCGCAGCTGCCTTTTCCTTCTCTAGAGCAGCAATTCGCCTCCTGGCGATAGAGTGGTTCCAGAGAAGATGGCGGTATAAGTTGGTCCGCTTCAGGACGCTATCCTGAGAAGCGAGAAGAAGCAAGTTAGAAAAAAGCAGAGTAGATTCAACCCGAGTAGGAGGCTACTCGGAGAGTATCCACCTACTCGGCTAGAATCTCGGGGACTGGGAGTGATAAGAAAGAAGAAAGGCGAGTAGAAGAGAAGAAACTTCAACTCGGAAAAGACAAGAAGGACTTACCGCGTAGGACTGCTCGATGTCCTCGGCATTCTTGCGATGCAAGAACATCTTGGCTGCGAGTGTCGCGGTCTCGGTGGAGACGGACATGGGATTGCGTCCCAGGTCAACCTTGTTCCAATCCACGCGTATGTGGTCGATGCCGCCAAGGCTAAGACCGTGCCACTTATCCACGCCAAGAATCTTGCTATCCCATTTGGCGTCGATGAAGCCAATGGTGTCCAGTACCTGCTCAAGGCCTTTGGAGGTTATTGGTTTATCTTGGACTCCACGAGAAGCGATGTTGACAGATTGGGGTTGGCTTGGATCTGGAGGAGGGGAGTTCACGGCTACAACTTTCCTTCCCCTCTGGATAGCTAAAGCTTTGTCCTTGGGAGGGAAGCCGATTGAGTGCTGATGGCTAACCTCAATCATGTACTCCGGGTAGCAAGGCTGGCCAGCAGCGCGAGCATCGGCCGAGATCGCGGCGGGAATCGGGCCAGACTCATGGATCACTAGCGCTCCACCTGAGGCTGGTAGCGGCACTTGGTCTCTGGACCGCTTCTTCGTCCTTTCCTTCTCGGGATCTTGAGTTTTCTTCCCGTCAGCTTTGGCTTTCGCCTTCTCGGCCGCTTCCTTCTCGGCCTTGGTTCTCTCAGCAGCTTCCTTCTCAGCCTTGGCCTTCTCGGCGGCTTCCTCCTCGGCCTTGGCCTTCTCAGCAGCTTCCTTCTCTGCTGCCCTTCTGTCAACCTCACCCCTAAGAGCATCCAGGGCGCGTTGCCTGGTTACTCGCCCAGCAGGAGGGCTGGATGTATCCTTGGTTTTCGGCGGCGAGGAAGAGGTTGGCGCTGTAGGGCCTTGCGCAGTTGGCGGTGTAGGGTCTTGCGCAGTCGGAGGTGTAGGGCCTTGCACAGTTGGTGGTGTAGGGCCTTGTGCAGTTGGTGGCGCCGCAGATCCGTCGCCTTGTGCAGCTCCTGGCTGGGCGCTACTCGATGTCACGCCCGGTTGCACGCTGCTCAATGGATAGGCAGTGGCATCCGTGGCGGCGGTGTCGTCTACTCGCTGCGCGGCAGCGAGGCTCTCTCGTGCAGCAGCCCCTGTGGCGGGCTGCTCTTGCTCTGCTTCAGGCCGCTCGGCGGCGGCGTTGTCTTGCATCTCGTGATCTTGGTTCTCCTCGGCATTGCTAGCCGGAGGAGAAGGGGGTCTCCCATCATGGACGGTAGTGTCCTGTGCTGCTGGTTCAGATGCTGCTCCTTGTGCATCGGCAGTCTGTGGATTGGCAGCAGCAGCATCGGCGGTGTGGTCCTCATCATCATCGTCCAGATTGACCAGAGGTACTGGTTTTTCCTTACTGTGATCAGACGCGAGAGCTGCGTTCGCGTCCATAGGAGGTCTGCAGAGAAAGGGAAACCAGAAATTAGAAGGAATCTGGGAAAAATAGTACCGCGCGAGAAGGGAAACGACCGAGAAGAGGGCTTACGCGGTGGTGCATTTGAGCTCTCGTCTGGTTCTCTTCGCGACCGCCTTCTTCTCGGCGGGTTTCCTCTTCTTGGCAGGAGGCGCTGGTGCTCCGCTACCAGCCCGTTTACGGGTCTCAGGAGCGGCGATGGACAGGGGCTTGACGACTAGGGGCGCATCGCCCTCGTTCTCGTCTTCGTCCTCGTCGTCCTTGTCCGCGGCAACTTCATCTGGAAATCAAAGAGAAAAGAGGAAAGAATCAGAAACAGCAAACGAGGGATTGATGCTTCTCGGAAACAAACAGAGTGACAGTGTGGTTACCGTCAAAGTCTTCATCAGACCAGGTGCGGAGAGCATCGCGCTTGTCGGTAGTGGGGGAGCGAGAAAGGTTGGGCTGCTCCGCGGCATCGAAAGAAGGCACATCGTCCTCCTCACGATCAGGAGACCAGTTGCCCTCGAAAACCTCGCAGCTCTCGATTATCTGGCGAGTAAGAACCTGAAAAACAGAGAAGGATCACAAGCCAGCCGAGTACCAGGATGGAACTCTACTCGGATAGGCGTGCAGGTACAAAGCACACAAAGCCTAGGCAGTTTACTAAGCATTCTACCCGGATAGGCGTGCAAACACAAAGCATACTAAGCCTAAGCATGTTTGCCGAGAGATATTACTCGGAAGGGCGTGCAGGTATAAAGCACATCAAGCCTGAGAATCATTCTCGAGTAGGCTACCCGGCAAGGCGTGCAAACACAAAGCATACTAAGCCTAAGGCAATTCGGCTAGATGTCCTACTCGGAACGCAAGGCAATTGCTAGTTGATGCAAGAAGGAGAAGCTATCTACTCGGAAAGAGTATGCAGAGAGCGAAGTAAGGAAGGCATACCCGCTCGATTGGCTTTGTGCGGCTGTACGGGACGAACCCGTATTGCCAGTGGTCGCCAAGGCTTGTCGTCAAGATGTTCCTGGCGTGCCAGGGAACGTCGATGTTGTCGATCTCGATGGTGGTGGTCCTGGTGCAGTCGCGGGGCCCTCCCATGTAACACATGAGATGGCACCGCTCCTGCAAGGGCAGCACCCGGCGCTGGATCCAGCAGGCCACCGGATCGTCGTTCTTGAGGCCCTGCGCCTTCAGCCAGCCGAGTCTGTCTTCCATCTCGATGGCGTCATCGTTGTTGACGGGCTTGTCCTTCCAGTACATCCCGATTGGAGCGCGATTGCACCAAACGGGCAGGTTGATTCTATCGTTCACCGGGGCTCCTTCCGCGGCGGCAACGTTCCTGACGTAAAGGAACGTCTTCTGCCACAGCTTGACGGAGTCCAGCCCCTTGATGCGGGGGTGGTTCGTCCCGGACCGCTGCACCATCATGGCGCAGCCGGTGTCGGTGGCGCGGGCGACGCCCGCGGAGTCCTTCTTCCCGGTGGATTGCTGGCGCAGGTGGAAATACCTGAGCCACGTCTCCCACGTGGGCCGGATGCCGAGGAAGGCCTCGCAGACCACGGCGTGGTAGGCAAGGAAGACGACGGCGTTGGGCGGCAGATGGTGCATCTGGATGCCGAAGTGGTTGAGGAACTTCCTCATGAAATCGGAGGCGGGTAGTCCGAACCCGCGCTCGAAATGCGCCAGGAAGACGACGCGCTCTCCCTCCCGCGGGGACGGCACGATTTCACCGTCCGGCACCCGGCACTCCACGCCGGGAGGGACTCGCCGAGTATTGACGAGCCAGGCGCAATCTTCGGCGGTGACGCAGGAGCCGGCCCAGCCTGACTTGGCCATTGTGGCGAGTTGGGAAGGTGGAAGATTTCGAGGGGAGTTGGTTGGTGGATTGAGTCCGCGGCGGCGCGAGAGCTTGCGCGGCGGCGGAGAGCACGGTGGCGGAGAAGAGCAGGAGACGGAGAAGGAATAGTGCGAGGGAAGGGGAAAAGGAAGTTACCGGCGGGGGTATTTATATCTCCTCCGCGAGTTTACCGTTACCATCGCGGAAGTGGGATCGATTGCGGCGTGTGGTGGGTCCTGTGGCCGCTAGAAACGCACACAAGCGCCGGTTGCGCGCGTAATGGCCACAGTTGATCCCACCACCGAATCGTGGCCTATAACTGCACTTGATGGGACATGACGGCTGGTGGGCCCATTGCGTGAAAACTGGACGCGTGGCAGGTCGTGTCCTGGGCAACGAAACGACAAGGTCGTGGATGCTTGACACGTGTGCAGTTGCTGCGCGAAGGGCTGGATTGTGCTCTGTGCTGCAGAGGCTCAATCTGAGAAATTTCTCTAAGTCTTTTTACTCGGTTACAGAGTAGAAAGCAAGTGCTACTCGGGAAAGAGGAAACTCAAGGCACTTTCCAGATAGCTACTCGGAGGACCTACTCGGCATCTTGAGGTTCAAGGGCTGAGGTGCAAAGGCAGGTTTTAAGCTGGCAGAGCCTAGTGAACAAGTTCGCAAGACTCAACCAGCTTCGGGGACTGCTGTCGGGGGGTTACCCCCGAGTAGGGTAAAGACAGGTGGTAAAGGCAGCTTACAGAAGAGAGGTTTGGTCGAGTAGCCGACTACCTGGTACTCGCTACCCGGTCGACTGCTGCTCGGTCTCACCTCAAGATGACCAGAAGGAGATATCAATCAAGTTCTGTCCTTTCGAGTAGAAGGATTGGCCCGAGTACAATTGGCGGGAACAATTGGCGGGAACCTACTCGGGCCAGAAAGTCAAAGGAGCCGTTCTGACACAGGATCCCGCGTATCCTAGGTCCGTACTTGGCAGCATTCGAACTACTGTTCACCTGGGACCGGCCTGCCTGACAGTGACAGCATGGAAGCAGGCGGTGACAGGATAAGGGGGCCTACTCTGTGCCTAGGTACAGTGATACCAGTCTGTCCCCTAGTTTTGCCCAACGACTTTACAGAAGCAGCCAAGGTTAGGAACCAAAGCTGTCAGCGGGTACTCGGAGAAAGGACGATGTGCACACTATGTCGACACTTGTCTAGATTTGGACGTATCCGGCTGGGCACCGTGTATATAAGGTGCCCAGCCGCCTCCTGCGCGAGGCACGCTAACAGTTGCTCACTGGGAACCCTAGAAACCCTAAGTTCTTGACCTAGCTCTACTCGGAGAGGAGCGAGAGGCTACTCGGTAGCAATACCATTTGTACTGTGGCTACTCGGAGAGACATCATAATACATAGAGAAAGGCAGAAGTAGGGGTTTTACCTCCTCACGAGGGCCCTGAACCTGGGTACATCGTGTTGTTTGTGTTGTGTGGATCTTACCTCACGCGGCTACACGTCGCGTGATCCCTCCCCGGACACCTCCAGCGTCCATCGTCCCCACATCTTTAGCCATCCCATGGCATCTGCCGTGACACCACCACGACAAAACCTTCAAATTCAAACGTATAATATGGTGTCATCATGACACTTATGTCATGTTAGATTTGAGTTAAATGCGGATTACAAAAGCTTGAAAAATGAACAAAGCTCATGCTGGAATCTACCGTGGCGAGGTCGATGATCTTAAAGTTAATTCACCGACATACCCAGATGCCCTACTGCTTTCTCGTATTTGATAAAAAGGTTTAAAAAAATCCTGAATTTAACATGTATGAATGCAATGCATACCTAAACACTACCATTTATATTGATCGAGACGACGGAATCTTACTAGAACTTTGCATTTATGCTCTCCAGTTATCTCTAATTGGCAGAAAGAAGTCCTTACCTGTTCAACCTAAGATACCCTTGCGTTTGCAACCCCGAAATACCTACAAATTTTCCGCAAATCACTTATCGAATCATATCCAGAATTTTTTGTTAATGCATATATCCACAAAGAAATGTTAATGCATTAACAAGATTTTGTTAAATGCACGAATCCGGAAAAAAAATGAATGCAGAAATTCTGAATAAATCTATTCTGCTGCAAAATAGTGCTGTTACTACAAATTGGACAGGACGATCTAATGTGGAATCATTGAAGCTGAGGAGATATTCGTTAAAAATTGTGCACAAATCTTGAAGAAATGGACTGATGTGATAGCTAGGGATTGGCTCTCAAGTAGTCAAGTTCCTTCCAAACCATTTTGGCGTGCAATTGACCAGCATCAGTTTAATTTACACCGGCGCGCATTGAACAGCCACATCAGTCAGTACAGGACCGCATTTGCTAGTACTACGTTCTTTCTTGATCCCAATAGAATCCTGATGAAGTGACGACTGACGAGCATGACTACTCGGCGCTGGCAACGCCCGCGATAGCATGGTCGCATGAGAACGTCGAGCCGCCTTGCAGGCGCCGGCGCGAGCGCCCGACGTGGGCTGGCCGAGCCAAGGTCGCGACTGTTGGCATGCAGCACCAGAACTTACAGTTCATCGCGAGACGCCTCGCGATGGCGCTGCAGGTACTTCATGGCGAGGCTGGCGTGCATCGCCGCGCCGAATGGGAGCGCGCCTTCGTCGACGCGGAAGTGCGGGGAGTGCGCGTCATGCACCGACCCAGCCGCCTCGTTCCGTATCCCGACGAAGTAGAAGTGGGAGCCCTCCGGCACGGCCTCGGAGAAGGCAGCGAAGTCCTCGCTCCCCATGCACGGCTGCATGGAGCCCCGGACGCCGTCGGCGCCGACCATCTCAGTGGCGACGGTCTCGAAGTGCGCGTGCAGCCCGGCGCTGTTTATGGTCGGGGGCAGGAGCGGGCGCCCGCCTGCGTGGAAGTCCACCGCCGCCGCGCACCGGTGCACGGTCGACTGCGCCACGATCACCTCCTCGATCCGCTGCTTCAGCCGCATGAATCCCTCGTTCGAGAAGCAGCGGAAGGTGCCGCCGATCGTGACGGAGTCCGGGATCACGTTGAACGCGCCGCCTCCACGGAACCTCGTCACCGTCACGACCTGCGCTTCCAGCGGATCGGCCTCCCGGGAGACGAGGCTCTGGAGGGCGAGGACGACGCTGGAGGCGGCCACGACGGGATCCACACTGCTTTGCGGGATGGCGGCGTGGCCTCCCTTCCCGGTGATCACCGCCTCGAAGAAGCCGCAGCCGGCCAGCAGCGGGCCGGCCCTTGACCCCACCACGCCGGTAGGGAGTATCGCGGTGACGTGAAACCCAAAGATGGCCTCGACCTTGTCCACCGCTCCAGCGTCCACCATCTTCTTGGCCCCGGTGCCGACCTCCTCGCCCGGCTGGAACAGAAGGATCACCGTTCCCTGGAAGAAAGAGAGAGCTAACTTGTTAACCATTTGATCAAACACACATCTCTTTCTTTTACGTATCATTTTTGTACCAAAAAAAAGATTCATATGATTGAGAAACAGGTCTTCGAGCTAATCAGATCAGCAAGATCGACTAGGTAACATCTTCTAGGAGCGAGCAAGAAATACAACAAGAAACATTTGCAAATCTGATATCTTTGTTTGGTTCCAAATTATGACTGAAGTTTTCATCGACAAATCACATGTCTAAATAGGAGTATATGTCTTCTTCTGAAATATTAGTGTAGTCAATTCTACCAGTCTGTTGAAAAGAAAGGAGGTGGGCATGCAACTGGGCATCAAACCATTGCCGGGTTCTATGATTCAAATCCCTTGATCTGGACAGAAATTCAAGTCGGGCATATCAAGCATACTCATTTCATCGCAACGCTCTGCTCTCATTTCTTAAGACTATTTTTCTTCCCATCACTAGTTGACTTGTGGGTTCGTTCGATGCATTGTCCGCTTGACCAAAAACACTTGAAGAATCAGTATACTACTCAAATCGAAGAGGCAAATTCTCGCAAATCGATGGCAAATTGAGGTTGCCTTTAAGAGCAAGTTGAATATGGCTATAAGGTATGTCCCTATGGGGGTTTCTTAGCGCGGGTTCATAGACGTTTTGCTCATGTGGCACACTACTTAATGATGAGAGAGAGCAAGTAGAATAAGGTACAGTCAGCAGGCTGCAACCATTTAACTAATATATTTGTGCTTAGGTGGATCAGAGATAAGAGGAGAGGGAATGGAAGCGGGCTCTCATGCAAGAGCCAGCTGCAGCGCGTGCTCCTAGACACTATGTGAGAGTGGCATGTGGGTCATGCATTGGTAAAGTAGCACATTGTTATAGCTAATTGTTGTACATGTTGGCTATAAGTAGGCTATAGATGACATGTCGTTTTCTCATAGCCAAGAGCCGCTTGTCCTTGCTCTAACTAAGATACAACATTGGCACGCTATCATAGGTAAAAATGGTTAATAGTCCAATCACATCCATACATGAGCACCAAATCATTAAATTTAGAGACAACCTCTAAGGGCATCTCCAATAGTTGTAAGATAGGTGTTGATAGATTTTTCCACATAGAATTTTTGGTGATGTGGCATAAAATAAATGAGGTGAGAGAGTGAGGTTGTATGTTCATGAACCAACAACCCCTGCACAAGCTCCAAGGTAGAATAGAGAGAGGTCTTGCATATTCTCTCACCTCCTATTGGCCAAACTACATACAGCCATTGGAGTGGTTGTAAGATGCGTTGTTGGTTGATGACATGTCCAATTTTACCAACAAGTTAACCCACAAACAGTCAAAGATGCCCTAAGAAACAATGCATTGGGCTAGTAGTCTCTTAAATTATTAATGCACCTAATGCACCTATGGTAACGTGCTAAGAAAGGATGCATTGGGACATGCATAAGGTCCGTTCTAATGGGGGTTTCCTAGCGCAGGTTCATAGACGTTTTACTTATGTGGCACATTACTTAATGATGAGAGAGAGTGGGGTTGTACTCCCTCCATTCCATTTTACTCTACATCCTGCAAAAATTCAGACAAAATAAGCAAACATTTATTAGTGCTAGTTTGACACACATATGCATGCATTGTAATAATTGTACACAGGATACAAAGCATTATCCCGATTACCTATGATTAATTAATGCTAGGCACGCAATTTGCACCCAATAAGGAACCAACATGAGTAACTTTTCTCTTTCTTGTATTAATTCACAGCATGGGAATGAGTGTTATGCTTTCTCACTCTTTAATTAGTTAGGTGGGTCCTAGCCAAAATGTAGACTATTTTGAAACTTAATATGGATCCAGAATGTAGAGTAAAAAGGAATGGAGGGAGTATCTTAGTAGCTACTCGCTCCGTTCCTAAATATAAGATGTTCTATCTCATGTTATATAGAAGTGGACTAATATGAGTGAACATATACACGAAAGTTGTGTAGATACATATAAACATCCATGAATATGGTAAAGAGCTAAACCATCTTATATTTAGGAACGGAGGGAGTAAGATACAACATTGGCACGCTATCATAGGTAAAAATGGTTAATAGCTCAATCACATCCATGCATGAGCACCAAATTATTAAATTTAGAGACAATCTCTAAGAAACAATGTATTGGACTAGTAGTCTCTTAAATTATTAATGCAATATGGTAACGTGCTAAGAAACTATACATGGGACATGCCTAAGAAGCTGTCATGTCACTTATATCCAGCATATTAACATATGACTCATCTTTCACTCTCACAAACTGTCATGTGTTGCAGCTGGTTATTGCATGAGAGCTCACTCCCCTTATCTTTCATTTTCTCTCTCCTCTATGTTATTATAGAAATATTATTTTAATCCTTATAGCTTGCTAACATAAACCTTACTGTACTCACTCTAAACGCCTACCGTGACAGAAGAGTGAAGACCCAATATACCGTTGCAACATATTCAATTGGACCAGATAACACCGTCCGAGGCCCGCGAGAAAAACAAGACAAAGCTTCTTGATTTCCAGCGGCTTTCATGGGTCCACAGACTCGACGCCATTGACAAACACCGGACCCCATGGGGCACTCGAAAGGTTCGAAAGAGACGGCTGCTATGCTACGTACCTGCCGCTCATGGATGTGTTCCACTAGAATTTTAAATCGCGACTCGATCGAGGATGGTCCATGATAAATTACTAGTCAATTATTTCCCACTTCACCATAGTAGGGAATTAGGCCTCCTTTGATTTGAAGGATCTTCTCAGGATTTCCGTAGGATTCAGTTCCTAAGGATTTTTTCCCATCAAACACGTATGATTCGTTGGATTGTACCCGGCAGGAACAAATCCCATAGGGATTCCGTAGGCTGTTTTCACGGGAAAAGAAAAATGAGGTGAGACCTCATGGAAGAATCATGGCGTGAAGAAAGCATCCATTTGGAGTGTTCCTGTGGGTTTGCATCGTACAATCAAACATCTATTTGGAGAGTTCCTGTGCCCATAGGTTTGGTAAGGACACGCCACTCCGTTCCTTTGCACTTCCTATCCCTTTGGGATTCCTACCCTGTGATTCAAAGGGGCCCTTAAAGGGCCGCGATGCGCGCACAGGTAGCGCTCGCCGATAGGACAAAAAGCAGATCCTGACACGAACTAGGCTTACCTTTTTTCCGAAAGAAACACAATTAGCTAACGAAATGGAAATGACGAGGGGCACAATAACAACACGCCAGCTGATCTTGCTTCAACCTGGAACAGAAATATCTGGGGATATCTGCAGGGAAAAGGACGGCGCAACAAACGCGTGCTACCACCCACAGACGCACTGCTTCCAAATGGAGCCGCGCGTAAGACAATCGTGCGAGTCTGTTGTGCCGTGCGGCCATGCGAAACGCCGCCCAACCGATCGACAATCAATTTCGAATCAGGCAACAGGTAGAAAATCAAGCTAGCTGCTTCAGGCTGACGCGCAAGCAGTGCAGTGGTTCACAAGAGTCAAACTCTGCGATCACGATGGATGAAATGCGCGTGGGTGGCGATCGAGGAAGGAGAGAGCAGGGTATATTTGTAAACCTGCAGGTCGTGGCGGTGGTGGTGGAGGATCCTGGCGGCGCCGAGCAGCATGGCGGTGTGCGCGTCGTGGCCGCAGGCGTGCATCCTCCCGGCCACCTTGCTCCGGTGCTCCCACTCCACTTCCTCCTGGAACGGAACACAACATACGGGTTTCAGTTCCAGAATGCAGAGCACTTGAATATGACTTGGCTACTCGAAATGTTAGTGATCTTCCGGTGAGAGATGCGAGTAGGAGTACGTAGAGAAGAGGACGTCACGGCCTGCCTCGCCCTCTTGGTCTCGGTGCGTTCAACTTTTCCATACTGCTTTCCTTTTCTGAAACGTGTGTCCGGTTTTCCTACAGGGACACGCTCTCGCCTTAAGCACTTGCACCTGGACTGATCATCCAATTTGCCGCGGTTATACTTGATAGATTCTCGATGTACTACTCCAACATGCCGCTTTTTTTTTAGGCTATTGCTGTATCACGCCAAATGTTTCTGAACATGATCCGCCTCCAGAACAGAACGCGTAGCCAGGAGGAGCAAGGAAGCATGGGAAGAAGATGGGCACGGAAAAATCAAGTAGCCGCCCCTGGCAGGGCACCGCGCGGCACGTACGCACCTGCAGCGGGAGCGCGTCCATGTCGGCGCGCAGCGCGACGAACGGCGCGCGGCCGGTGCCGACGGCCGCGACGACGCCGGTGCCGGCGACCGGGTGCTCGTACCGCACGCCCATGGCGTCGAGCTCGCTCCTCACCAGCGCGCTCGTCTCGCGCTCCTCGAACGCCAGCTCGGGCCGCTCGTGGATGGCCCTCCTGACGCCGGCCATCCACGCCGCGAACTCCGGCTGCTTCGCCCGCAGGAGCACGTCCGCCGCGCCGCCGCTGACCGCCGCGTCCGAGGCACGGCACCGCAGCGCGACGACGGCGACGGCGGCCAGGAAGAGCACCGCGCGCGCGTGGAGGGCCATCGGTCGGCGGTTGCGCGTGACCGACCTCGCGCGAGCGCACGCGTCGGGGCGCGGTGTGGCGATCGAGGACGGACAGGGCTGGCTGGAGCTGGGCTGTGGTGGGTGAGCGTGCACGCGGCGCCCGCGTGTGGCGCCCCGCATATATACTCGTGCACGACCGCGACGTATCGTGCTTGTATTGTATGGCCCTGTTTGTTTCGTCACCGGACGCTTCCGTAGGGCGGACGGTAGCTAGCTACCGCTGTGCGACGCGCACGCGGCAAACGTGGCTGAGGGCGACGTCCGCGTGCTCCCGCGGGGATTAGAAACCAAAACATATATGGAGTCGTCGGCCGGAGGCTCGGGAGCTTGACGGAGTCGGGTCCATCGCGCACTGTACTGCCGACGTGCCTTCTTCCTACGACTTCGTCCTTTGCCAAACCACACTTGAACCCCACCAGTATAGTCCACTTCTTCCGGATATGATCGTTAAATCTGCATGTGCTCTAATGACGTGGACATGCTGCCTAAATCTGCATGTGCTCTCTAAGAGCAAGTACAATAGGATGACGTAGGCGGGCTGTAAGCATTTAAATACAATATTTTTGCTGAGTTGGAAGAGAGAGAAGAGGAGAGAGAAGGGAGGTGGGCTGTAGGATAAGAGCCCGCTCTAGCACGTGCTCCTAGGCACTTTGTGAGAGTGAATGGTGGGCCATATATAAATAAAGTAACACATTTTTACATCTAGCTATTGTACATGTTGGCTATAGAGATGACTATAGATGACGTGGCAATGTCTTATAGCCAACCCTTGGCTCTACTATTAAGAGCAAGTACAATAAGCTTATGTAAGCGGGCTCTAAGGATTAGAATACTATTTTTGTGATGACATGGAAGAGAGAGAAGAGGAGAGAGAAGAGGAGTGGGCTCTCATGCAAGAGTTAGCTGTAGCACGTGCTCCTAGGCACTTTGTGAGAGTGGGAGGTGGGCCATATATCAATAAAGTAAGACATTTTTATAGCTCACTATTGTACAAGTTGACTCTATAGTTGGCTATAGGTGACATGGCAATCTCTTATAGCCAGCTGCTAGCTATACTATTGAACTTGCTCTAAACTTGCTCTAATACTCCGGATATTATGCTAGTTAAATCTGCATGTGGCCAAGTTGGCGACCGTAAAACTTTGTCAAACCACCGTGAAAGTGAAAGTTGGCGATCCGCCTCGAGCATCATGGTAATGGTATGGCTTCCCGGTAAACTTCTCCGGTATTTCCACAACGAAAGTTGACATCTCCGGATTCCGATCGATGCATGGAACCAAAACATCTTTGATGCGAAAAGACAATTCGATCTGCAGAGGGAGAAAAGTTCTCGGAATTATTGAGATGTCGTCCGCGAAGAAATCACAGTACAACAGGTGCAGATTAGACTAGACCTGGTCTGTGCCGTCTGTCCCGACGTACATCATGAAATAGCATCAGTAACAAGGCGCCAGACTACCAGCCTACCAGGGCTGGGCCGGCGGTAACACATTTTTATCCCGTTGGCTGCACTATGTAATCACTATCACCGCCTTGTGCAGACAGTGCAGCCGTACGTGCAGGGGGTCAGATCACACTATTCCACTCGTGTTCTACCACGTGAAAACTCTTTTTTTTTCTCTTCTTATTGAGATTTAAGGTACTCCCTCCGATTCCTAATTAGTGTCCGGAGCTAAGTAGCAATTTGTACGTACGTGGACTACTTCCTCCGACACTTTTTTCGGATCGGAGGGAGTAGAATCTTTGCCTCGTCTCATGAATTAAGAAGCTTCAATCAAATGTTTAGCTCCCGGTGGTCACCCGATTTCTTGGCTCTTACTTGATGTCAGCCGCTACAAAACTTGGCATGGTAGATGTTTCACTAAAAACGCGTGTGTTTTGCTCCTTCTATATCTCCCGAGTGGCTAGCATAGAAAAGGAGGCAATGGCCTTGCGCCGGTATCCGGCTTCGAGGAAGAAAGAATGCGGGCCGAGCGATTACCTGCTAATGAGGATATAATAGGGGCACTGGCGTAACCAGAAATGGGGGGCCAAAGATGGTAATCATCCATTAGGGCTGGCGGGGGGGCAAGCACGCTAGTTTTTACTAAAAATGTTTCTAATCAACTTATATATCAAAAACAAAAAAAATACCTTGATGTAGCAAGCATAGGGGGGTCAAGGCCCTTGCTGGTCCCCCTAGCTCTTCAACTGAATAGGGAAATATGATGCTTATTCATGTTTGAGCTGGAAGGAAATATTGAATTTAATTGAGGGTGTTTATAAGGTGAATTCCTTTTTAATTGAATGTGAAGTTTATGTTTATGAAAATGTTATACTACCTAACCCTATGCATTTATGTATGAGCGGGTTTATTGATAACACAAACATTGGTGGAGGAGGACCTCGACATGCTAGAAAACAACAAGTACCTGCTGGAAAACAAGAGGAAACAAGTGGAAAACAATGACGGCATTTCACCACAAGTGCTTGAGGGAGGAGAGGGAGGCAGGAGCACAAGAGGGAGGCATGGAAAACGAAGTTGCTGCCGTGGAAAACAATATCAAGGAAATGATATTTCAGTTTGGACTGGCAGAAGTTCCGAATTTGAAATAATCATGGAATCTTCATATGGACCCCAAATAAAGCAAATAAGCACAATCCAAATAGGAAATTTGAATAGCTTTCCAATGGATCTGGACCCATGTTCCGATTCGACTCGTACAAGGTGTGGTGACTGAAAAAAGTCACGAGTCGTTTTCTGCCAATTTCCAAATAGAGTCAAATTGGCTGCACCTATGTTGGGTCAGTTTGTATCCGAGTTGGTTGAGTCAAACCAAGTAGGAATAGGCTAATTTTGTGGGAGACATCCCCCTCCTTCATATATACCTAGGTGATGCGAGTTAGAGAGGTTAGACTACGTTAAACCAAAAACCCTAGAACTTCTAGATTGTATTGCTTGAAGCATTCATGAAGTATACCTTTGTAAATTCTGCGTGTTATCTGTTGTTCCATTGGTAATAAGGGGATACAGGACCACCTCGTAGTCAGTGGCTGCTTTATACAAGTGTGTGTAGTTGAGAATATCCAAAGGGTTTGATTGTTGTTGCATTGGCAGCAGGGATTATCCCAGGAGAGTTTTTAGTGTAGGACTAGTTATCTTATCATACGTCCACCTATTCGTGTTGATCACAAGAGAAGATCGGGCCACCCCTTATCACCTGACCAATTGACGGTCGTGATCTCCGGTGCACCAAGCCAAGCTTTTATATTTTCCCAAACCCGGATAGAATATCTACATTTGAAAAAAATGTGCACTGCTAATACGTCATAAACGTATCCATAATTTCTGATGTTCCATGTTGTTTTCGTGCCATATGCTACATGTTTCCTTTACACTTTATGTCATTTTTATCGATTTCCCGAGACTAACCTATTGACAAGATGACACAGAGCCAGTTCCTGTTTTCTGTTGATTTTAGTTTCAGAAAAGTTGTTTTGGAAATATTCTCGGAATTGGACGATTCGAAACCCGAAAGTCTTAGAAAGTTGTCGCGCACATAGAGTCCAGAGGAGACCCGAGGGGTGCCCTGGAGCCCCCACACCACGGGTGGGCGCGGCCCCCCTGGCCGCCCACCGATGTTGCCCTCGCGCCTATATATTCTCCTCGAAGGGTTAACCCTAAATACAGAAGCCTTTTCCTCCAAAAACATCGGCAGCCGCCGTCATCGTCAACCCTAGTCCAGGAAGGTTCTGGAGCTCTCCCCGGCACCCTGTCGGGAGGAGGAATCATCACCGAAGGGCTATACTCCACCATGTTCGCCTCCGGAATGATGCGTGAGTAGTTCATCCTTGGACTACGGGTCCATAGCAGTAGCTAGATGGTTGTTATCTCCTCTTTATGCCTCATGTTTAGATCTTGTGAGCTGCCCTACATGATCAAGATCATCTTATTGTAATGCTACATGTTGTGTTTGCTGGGATCCGATGAATATTGAATGATATGTCCAATGATTATCAATTCATCATGTTCTTCTCATGTGTATGTTATTTTTTATCTTGCATGCTCTCCGTTGTTAGTATATGCTCTGGCCAAGTAGATGCTAATAACTCCAAGAGGGAGTATTTATGCTCGATAGTGCGTTCATGCCTCCCCTTCACGCACACTCGAGTGACAAAAACGTAAACGGGTGGGGGATGTGCTGTTGCCACTAGGGAGAAAACAACGATATTTACATTGTTTACATTACACACTTTTCTTACTACGATTATTTGTTGCTTTCAACTTAATACCCAAGATTTGCTCGGATGACATTCTGAGGGTGGATTATTAGTCATAGATGAAGTTGGATGACGGTCTATGTATCTTGTTGTAATGCCTGCATGAATCACATAGTAATCATCATGTCATGCATATGCACTACAGTGCAGCCTTTATATCTGTCAATTGCCCAACTGTAATTTGTTTACCCGACATGCTATCTATCTGTTTGGAGAGACACCACTAGTGAACTGTGGACCCCGGACCATTTCCTTTATACTGATAATACAACCACTACAGTCACTGTTTTCATACTGTTACTACTGTTTTCCTACCGCCATCATTGTTCTCTTTTCATACTGCAAACAAGTATTGTTTTCCATGCCATATATTTAACCTCTTTGTTTTCAGCAAAACCGGTGAGATTGACAACCTCTCTGCTTTGTTGGGGCAAAGTGATTTAATTGTGTTGTGTAGGTTCCACGTTGCTGCTGAACCAGTAGTGCGCCCTGCCAATATCAGCTGCATCAACCTTCAGAACTGATTTCTTTCTACTACTGGTCGATTCAACCTTGGTTTCTTTCTAAGGTAAACTTGCCACTATGCTCTTCATACCTTACACTTGGGGTTTCCCAACGAGTGCAGGCCCTCCACCATCAAGCAATTTCTAGCGCCGTTGCCGAGGAGAAAGAGGATTTTTGCAAGGGGAGTCTCTCACTTTCAATCTCTTTACTTTGTTTTAGTTTTAATTAGTTTATTTTATTTTGTCTTGTTTGCTTCTCTATATAAAACACACACAAAAAATAGTTCTTATTCTAGTTCTTATTTTTATCCCGTTTTTAATCTTGCTAAAATGAGTACTCTTGAGAACACTAAGTTGTGTGAATTCAATAGCACAAACAAAAATGGTTTCATTAGCACACCTATTGCTCCACATGCTCCTACTGCTGGTTTTTATGAGATAAAGCATGCCCTATTAAATCTTGTTATGAGAGAGCAATTTTCTGGTGTTAGTACTGATGATGCTGCTGCCCATCTTAATAATTTTGTTGAACTATGTGAGATGCAAAAAATATAAAGATGTAGATGGAGATATTATTAAACTGAAATTGTTTCCTTTCTCTTTGAAAGGAAGAGCTAAAGAATGGTTGCTATCTTTGCCTAGTGTTCGACGCATTTTTGTACGTGACCAGAGTGAGCTCACGTGAAGTTCGTGAATACAAGTGAAACTGTGTATACATCGATCAATTGAGACTAATGCATATGCATGAAGTTAGTGTTTTCATTGGTCCATTCCACGTATATGCATGAGACCATGTTCACGTTGGGCAGCTAGCATGCATAAGCGCCGGGACGATCTACTTGGCTGGATCGGTTTGTTTCGTAGCTGTGCGTGTACAGGCCAAAATACTACGGCGTGTATACGTATAGCCCGGCCGGCCGGCCGCGTGTACATCTACTCAATATGCTTGCTACAACTAACAGTTTGTTTGGCCGGCTGATACCAATCTGCAGATCGGATATGTACGTTCCAACGTTCTCGAGGAAGATCGATCGGTGGATGAACGAACCGGATAAACTCCCAGGGCGCAAGAAACGCAGAGGATAGAGCAGCCAGAGCGCATTCGGCCGGCGGCGCCGAAGATAACGCGTACGCCCTTATCAGCTGCCCACCTTTTCTTCTTATAAAAGCATCGACACTCAAGCCTTAGAGAGGGAGCACAGACCCGGAGGGCGCACACACAACGCTCGCACCTGGAGTCCAGCATCGCCGATCACATCTGGAAGCAAAGCTCACGCACACAACCAGAACCCATCCATCACATAGCTTATAACCAGAACCCGTCCATCGTCTACACAAATCCCACAACCCATCTACTATATACATATACACAAGAAGCTGCACACAGACAGAGCAAGGAGGAGCCATCATGGAGATGAAGCGGGTAGTCCCTAATGGTAAGCACCAGGGTTAAATATCTTGTCCCTCCTTCCCCTCTAGCTCTCTCTTCAGTACCACGACGGGCCGGCGTCATGGCTGCATGATCGGAACAACGAAATGGTGGCTCGTCGGCTACGTCTTGGGACGGCGGCAAGATGCGCATGTCGGAGCTGTCGGCGGGCAGCCCGCGGCCACAAACGGATGATGGCGATGGAGCAGTCAGGCTGCCGTCATCTTCACCGCTTCAAGCCATCATGTGAGCGCCGGGTTGCCGGCGTGTACATCGGCGCCACTTCACCACCATGACGACGTCGGGGCTGGCCAGCACCTTCTCCAAGGCCACGAGCCCGGCGCCATGCACATCTCCATGGCGATGCTGGCGAGGCGGCCGACGTCAAGACCGGCACCATGCGCATCTCCATGACGACGTCGGCGACCGGCACGCCGCCCGGCGCCATCTTCATCTCCACGGCGTAGCTGGCGTGCAGCCGGCGCCATGCGCGTCTCCACAACGACGTCGGCGGGGCGGCCTCCGTGCAGCTCGGCGCAATGTCCATCTCCACGGCGGCGGTGTGCCATCCGGCGCCATCTTCATCTTTACGTCGGCAAGGCGGCCGGCGTACAGACCGGCGCCATCTTCATTTCCATGCCCGCATCAGCGGGGTGGCCGGCGTGCACGACAGCACCATGCGCATCTCCATCACGACGTCGGCGGGGCGTCCGGCGTGCAGCCCGATGCCTTGCGCATATCCATGACGATGTCGGCGGGGCGCACGGCGTACAGCCCGGCGCCATGCTCATCTCCATGACGACGTCGACGAGGCGGCCGGCGTGTGCAGTCTGGCGTCATTTACATATCCACGGGGACGGCAGGGCGGCTGGCGTTCAGCCCGCATCTCCAAGACGACGTCGGCGAGGTGGCCGGAGGGCAGCCCGCATCTCCATGACGACGTCAGGGATGCCCGCGTGTAGCCCAATGCCATCGTCATCACCACGGCGGGGCAGCCGGAGTGTATCCGGCGCCATCTTCATCTCCACAACGACGTCGGCGGGGCGGCCTCCGTGCGGCCCGACGCCATGTACACATCCACGTCGGCGGCGTTCAGCGCTCATGCCATTTTCACCTCCACGTCGGCGGTGTGCCATCAGACGCCGTCTTCATCTTGACGTCGGCGGTGTGCCATCCGGCACCAGCTTCCTCTTCACGTCGGTGGCGTGCATTGAGACGCCGTCTTCATCTTCATGTCAGCGGCGTGTGTCCCGGCGCCGTCTTCGTCTCTACATCGGCAGCGTGCAGCGCGCGCGCTATCTTCGACTCCATGTCCGGCGTGCAGCCCAACGCCATCTTCACCTCCATGTCCGGCGTGCAGCTCAACGCCATCTTCACCTCCATTTACATCCGGCACGTGAGACGGCGTTCTTGTCTACGCCGACAGCCATGGCCTTGGCGTTGGCCAAGGCGAGGTGCCGACCACATCGGCTATGCCTACTGGCACATGTGCGTCGGTTTCGCACCGGCGCCGATCTCTACCATAGTACCCTGCGACCTCGTGAGGCGGCGTACTTGTCTATGCCAACAGCCATGAACTTGGCGTTGGCCAAGACGAGGAACCGACCACATCGGCTAAACCTACATGTGTGCGTGCGTCGGTTTGACACCGATGCCAATCTCCACCAACATACTCCCGCGAGGCGTAGCCCTTGCACACCCCGACGGACCTATTGATCGTCCAGATGTCCCAGCTGAGCGGATCCATGCTACTTCAACTCCGACTACAACAGCGCCGTCAAGACCGACGAGGCTCGACGGCGAGGGCGGGTGTGGCCGGAGCTAAGGCCACACTATTTGTGGCGTGTGTACCGACGAGGACACGGGCTCTGCCACTGCCCATACACACATCACCACCACATCATGCATGGAGAACGTGAAGCGAAGACGACGAAGACGACCACACGGCTTGGTCGGAGGTGTCTCGCGGCGTAACCCGCGGGAGTAATTAACCGGGTGCCTTCCGAGGCCCCGGGAACCGGAGATCGCAATCGCCACAGTTAGGATGGCCGCGCTAGCAGGCCACGGAGTGCATTGTATTAGGGACCTTGTAATTTGTTTCTCCAAGAGAGATTAATGAAATACATGTTTCCCTATCTTTTCTTTCTTTTGTGTACTACGGTACACTGGCACGCCCGCACTTCTTTTCTTTTACCCGGCGCATGAGAGAAACACGCTACACTAGCCATCGCGTTCTAGCAGCCTCGATATCGTGTTTCTCCTATCAAACACCTAGAAATAGTATTGATTCTTGGACTAAAAGTAAAGATGCTTTCATTGGAAAGTATTATCCTCTAAAATTATATCTTTAAGAAGTAGCATTATGAATTTTAAGCAACTTGGTAATGAGCATGTTGCTAAAGCTTGGGCAAGAATGAAATCTTTAGTAAAGAATTGTCCCACTCATGGACTGACTACTTGGATGATCACCCAAACCTTTTATGCAGGTCTGAATTTGTCTTCAAGAAACCTTCTGGATTCAGCTGTTGTAGGAACCTTTATGTCCATAACTTTGGGGGAAGAAAAAAAACTTCTTGATGATATGATAGTAAATTATTCTGAATGTCACACTGAGAGAGCTCCAACAGGTAACAAGGTAAATTCTAATGAAGAAACCTCTTCCTTTAGTGATAGGCTTGATGTTATTATGTCCATGCTTGTTCATGATAAAACTTATGTTGATCCAAACAATGTTCCTTTAGCCTCTTTGGTTGCTCAACAAGAGCATGTTGATGTGAACTTCATTAAAAAATAATAATTTCAATAACAATGCTTATATGAATAATTTTGGTAGCAACAACTATAGGCCATATCCTCCTAATAATAATAATGGTTATGTCAATTCTTATGGTAATTCCTACAACAACAATAAAATTGTACCCTCTGATCTTGAAAATATGCTTAAGAAATTTATTAGTACACAAACTGCTTTTAATAAATCTGTTGAGGAAAAGTTTGGCAAAATTGATGTTCTTGATTCTAAAGTTGATAGCCTTGCTCTTGATGTTGATCTTCTTAAAATAAAGGTTATGCCTCATGATGTTAAAGAAATAAAAAAATTGAATGCCATTCAAATTCGAATTGATGACAATGTTAGGATGTTAGCTGAATTGCATGCTAGATGGGAAAGAGAAGATGAAATTGCTAAAAAGAATAATATAGCTAATGTTTGCACCTTTACCACCACTAGTAAAACTGAAGATTTTCATACTATTAAACCTTCTGCTATTAATGGTAAAGTAATTGGTGTTGTCAATACTCCCACTTCTGCTGTTAAACGTTTAAAATTGCCTGAAACAATTGAAATTGTTCCTGATAAAAGTGATAT
This sequence comes from Alopecurus myosuroides, assembly GCA_028641055.1. Lineage (NCBI taxonomy): Eukaryota > Viridiplantae > Streptophyta > Magnoliopsida > Poales > Poaceae > Alopecurus > Alopecurus myosuroides. Next base: position 234,821,986 of record CM054058.1, on the reverse strand, counting down.
CTTTTCAAAATATGGGAGACAATGGTCCCATTAACTTTGATAAAAATCATCTTGACTTTGATGATTGCAACATATCTGAAGTAATTATGTTCCTAAAAAAGCTTGCTAGTTGTCCTAATGCTAGTGCTATGAATATGGCTTTCACAAAATATATTACAAATGCTCTCATACAAATTAGAGAAGATGAATTAAGATGTGAATCCTCTATCCCTAGGAAGTTAGATGGTGGTTAGGAACCCATCATTAAAATGAAGGTGAATGATTTTGATTGTAATGCTTTCTGTGATCTTGGTGCTAGTATCTGTGTTATGCCTCAGAAACTTTATGATATGCTTGATTTGCCACCTTTGGAACACTGTTATTTGGATATATTCGTCTTGCTGGTAATGTTAAAAAGAAACCTTTGGGGAGAGTTGATGATGTTCTTATTATGGTTAATAATAACCTTTTCCATGTTTATTTCATTGTTATGAATATTGAATGAAATGCTTCTTGTCCTATTGTTTTGGGAAGATCTTTTCTTATAAATGTTGGTGTTGTTATTGATATGAAAGAGGGGAATATTAAATATCAATTCCCACTCAAGAAAGGTATGGAACACTTTCCTAGGAAGAGAATGAAGTTTCCTTTTGGTTCTATTATTAGAACAAGTTACAATTTTGATTCTTCTTCACTTGAAAACACTTGATTCTATTTTTTGGGCCTAGCTAAAAGGCGTTAAAGAAAAGCACTTCTTGGGAGATAACCCATGGTTTTATTTTTGCATTGTTTTTCTCTGTTTTCCTATGTTTTCTTTGAGTCAAGGTGTTGTATAATTATGTAGAAACTCCTTTGTATTTTTATTTTCATGTATTAGTTGTGCCAAGTAAAGTTTCTAGCGAAAGTTGGTGTTGGTTTTGAATTTCTGCGCAGGAAACAGATTTCTGCTGTCTACCGTAAAAAAATCGCATAATTTACAGAAAGATCAAAATGAACTGAAATTTTGTGTGCTTATTCCTCAGCTAATTCCGAAACTTTTTAGTTTATTACGTTTTTCAATTTGAGCAACGTAAGTTCCCCCAAAAAATTCGTCTTTACAGACTGTTCTGGTTTTGACAGATTCTGCCTTTTTACTTGCATTCTCTCTTTTACTATGTCGAGTGGATTTCTTTGCTTCACGAAATGTTAGTGGTTGTAGCTAATGTTGCAAATGTTTAAAAGTATCAATAATGCTTGTGTCCATATAGAACATGTGAATTTTTGATTGTGCACTAACTATCTAATGCGAATTACATTGAGTGTGGTGTGAAGGAAGTTTTCAAGGGTCAAGATAAGAGGGTGATAAAATATGATCAAGAAGAGTTGAAAAGACAAATCTTGGGGATGCCCCTGTGGTTCATCCCAGAAAATTCAAATAAGACCCAAGCATTTAAGCTTGGTGATGCCTTGGGCATCCCCTTCTTCATCAACAATTTATTAGGTCACTTCTAGTGAAACTATATTTTTATTCGGTCACATCATATGAATTTTACTTGGATCGTCTGCTTGTTTTCTTTTGTTTTTATTTTGTTTTCCTTGCTGCAATAATATTTTTGGAACCAAGCATTCTTTGTGTGGCAGAGAGACACGCTCCGCTTTTTCATATGAATACTCGTTATGCTCGTATTCTTAGTTTTTCTTCTAGCTGCTGCAAATCTTTTTATCCCATGTTTTTCATGCATCTCTTATTCAGAGCTGTTAGTTCTAGTAGAGTTGTTTTAGTACTCTCTTGTTTCATTTCTATATCTCTTGGGGAGTTTTTCTTTAGTATAAAATGATTGGTGTTGGAAAGCAGCAGTACACTTTTCGTGCTTATAACGGTGCAAATAGAAGCTTGTATAGACTGTGGCTAGACTTTTTCATGTCATGTTAGATGTTATTTTGATTCTATGCTTAGTGGTTTTTATTTTAGCATGAATTGTCTCAAATAGCTTAGAGTGCTTAATGTGTCATTGAAAGAATCATCAGTTGTTTTTATCACATTGAAGTATAAATTTGTGGTGTTCTCGTTCGAATGCTTTATTTGGTTGACTTGGCACATGCTTACACCATGATTATAACTACAAACCAGTCACTCATAACCTCTATGATCATTTAGTTTTCGACTTGTAATACCCTTTATTCTTTGATTAATAATGTTTTTGTCTCTATGCATGATTATGGCCATTATTGATCTCTTGATTTGTCGCTCCCAGTCCAGAGGAGACCCGGAGGGGTGCCCTGGAGCCCCCACACCATGGGTGGGCGTGGCCCCCCTGGCCGCGCCCAGGGGTGGTGTGGCCCCCATGGCCGTCCACCGATGTTTCCCTCGCGCCTATATATTCTCCTAGAAGGGTTAACCCTAAATACAGAAGCATTTTCCACCAAAAACATCCGCAGTCGCCATCATCGTCAACCCTAGTCCGGGAGGGTTCTGGAGCTCTCCTCGGCACCCTGCCGGGAGGGGGAATCATCACCGGAGGGCTCTACACCACCATGCCCGCCTCCGGAATGATGCGTGAGAAGTTCATCCTTGGACTACGGGTCCATAGCAGTAGCTAGATGGTTGTTCTCTCCTCTATATGCATCATGTTTAGATCTGCCCTACATGATCAAGATCATCTTATTGTAATGCTACATGTTGTGTTTGTTGGGATACGATGAATATTGAATGCTATATCCAATGATTATCAATCTATCATGTTCTTTTCATGTGTATGTTATTTTTGATCTTGCATGCTCTCCGTTGTTAGTAGATGCTCTGGCCAAGTAGATGCTAGTAACTCCAAGAGGGAGTATTTATGCTCGATAGTGGGTTCATGCCTCCCCTTCACTCACGCTCGAGTGACAGGAACGTAAACGGGTGGGGGATGTGTTGTTGCCACTAGGGATAAACAACGATGTTTACATTGTTTACATTGCACACTTTGCTTACTGCGATTATCTGTTGCTTGCAACTTAATATCCAAGGTTTGCTCGGATGACATTCTGAGGGTGGATTATTAGTCATAGATGAACTTGGATGACGGTCTATGTATCTTGTTGTAATGCCCGCATAAATCACATAGTAATCATCATGTCATGCATATGCACTACGGTGCAGCCTTTATATATGTCAATTGCCTAGCTGTAATTTATTTACCCAACATGCTATCTATCTGTTTTGGAGAGACACCACTAGTGAACTGTGGACACCGGTCCATTTCCTTTATACTGATAATACAGCCACTACAATCAATGTTTTCATATTGTTATTATTGTTTTCCTACCGCCATCACTGTTTTCTTTTCATCTACTGCAAACAAGTACTGTTTTCCACACCATACGTTTAACCTCTTTGTTTTGCGATATTGACAACCTCACTGCTTTGGTGGGGCACAGTGATTTGATTGTGTTGTGTAGGTTCCACGTTGCTGCTGAGCAGGTAGTGTGCCCTACCAATATCAGCTGCATCAACCTTCGGAAGTGATTTCTTTCTCCTACTGGTCGATTCAACCTTGGTTTCTTTCTGAGGGAATCTTGCGAGTGTGTCAGTGTATATGATGTTTATCACGCTGCCTCCGTCCATGAATACTCTGGCTATGTTATAGTTTCCTATTTGCGCCTGGATGACGAGCGCTGCGTGCCCTGGTCGGTACACCCCTGGTGGGTGGTCCTCTATGGAGTAGGTGATCGGGTGCTCAGACATCTTCAGGTACTCAGTTTTGGACGGTGGATCTTGTGCTTGCACGTTGACGGGGCGGGTGTTGGTCTTCTGGATTCTTCGGGATGAGCAGACCTTCTGTATCATGCATATGAGCCCTTGGGGGTTCGGGTATCTGTTGGCTCCTTGATTTGCTGCGGCTGAGTTTGCTGGTGCTGGGTTTGCGACTATCGCCATGTTGTGTTGTCCCGCAGGAGGAGGTGGGGAGGTGGTGGCGCAACTACGTGTCCTCCCGGTAGTTGCAGGTACCCTTGATTGGTGGCTATCCGGTGTTTCGTCGTGTACGCCTCGTGGATGTCTTTGAACTTTCGGCAGTCTTTGAGGAGATGGGTGGCCTTGAGTTTGCCCGTGTGCTTATCTGTAAACATATACAAGGAGCAGTATCCATCAAGGTCTTCCTAATGCGTTTTGTCATCTGGCTTTGGCTTACACTCGCGATTCCCGCAGGACCCGCCATCGCGGTTTCTCGTGAATTCAGCCGCCACAAACTCTGACTGATCATCCTGGTAGTAGTGTCGTCTCTTTCTCCTTCTCCGGTCGCCGTTGCGATCGTCATCATGCACATGTGAGGAGGGTTTCTCATTGCGCAGGGATTCTGCACCGTTCGTCCATTTGTCGGCTATCACCATCAATTCTCCGATAGTCTTGGGAGAACATCGTCCCAGTTGTTCTCGGAAGGTTGTGCGTCGCGCGCCCTTAGTGAAAGCTTCGACTGCTATTTCCTCCGATATGTTTCCAGCTGTGTTTCTGAGCATGGTCCATCTCTGGATATATTCGCGAGTCGACTCGCGGCTTTTATGCCCACAGGCTTGCAATTCTTCGACATATGCGGGCCTTTTGTACGTCGCCTAAAAGTTCTTCTCAAAATCACGGGTGAGACCGTCCTAGGATCTGTAACACGCGCGTGGCCTGCCTTCGAGCCAGCTTCGAGCAGCTCCGACGAGGTGCGGGTTTAAGTACTGCATAGGCGTCACTTTATTCCCACGTTGGCACTTTACCGCGGTCAGGTAGTCCGAGAGCCAGGTCCTAGGTTCTTCCGATCCGTCGTACTTCGGGACCTCCGAAGTGAGCTTGAATCTCTTGGGCATTGGTGTCCCGCGAATGCTGCTGCTAAAGCACGTCGCGCCGCAAGCTTCCTCGCCAGAGGAGGTAAATGACGAGCGGGCGCGGTTCCTGCGTGCGTGGGCCCTGTCAACCTTGTTTTGGGTGATATCATCTCGAGCGTCGTAAGATGCGCGATCGCGACTGTTTCCCCTTCGTGGCTCCCTACTACGGTGTCGCAAGTTGCGGCCACTGCGTGGTTCTTCGTCGCGATGTCTCGAGCGGCCTCCGCGATGTCGCGGGCTGTCGTCACGTTGTCGTGGACTATCATCGTCACTGCGCGGGCTGTCGCCGCGGCGCCGTGCTTCCTTACCCCTATGACGGTGCGGCGACTCTTTGTCTCCACTTCTGGGCGACGTGCTCTCGCGTCTGCGAGGTGTTTTGACTGTCTGAGGTGTCGCGGCTTCCGGGGTGGCCGTTTTCTTGTGATTTTGAGCAGCGGTTGCCGATCTGGCTAGACCTAGCCCCCTTTGGACTTGGCAATGCTGCTCCGCGCGGGGGTCGTTTTCTGGCGGTTGGATTACCCGTAGATAGGTAGCAGCGGCCAGGACCGCGGCGGTGGGAGTTGTCGGGTGCACGTTGCCCTCCTCGTCGACGTGCATGAACGAGGTCTCTATGGTCTCGGAAATCTCGCTGAGGGTTTCTTGGTTCATGCGAGCAGTCTTGGAGGCGTGCTTCCCTCTCTTGGGGGGTTGTTCTCCTGTTGAGTCGCGACTTTTGGAGAGCGCCGCCCGCCGCGCACTTGAAGCTTCTGTCGTGCGCTGGCGCGCGTCGAGTTCTTTGCGGGTGTTTGCCATCTCTTGACTTTTTAGCGACAAGAAGTAATGGTACTCTGTCAAATCTTTCTGTGTGGCTCCGTCTGCCAGCGGTTGGCTCTTCTGTACCGCCGTTTTCGCCTTGTTCCAGGCGACTCACGAGACGTGGATTTGCTGCCTTGCCGCCAGGCTTGCCTCCGTTTCCGCGGGTTCCTCGACTGGGTCAGCCATGCAGATGTGGGCCAGATATGGCTCGTAAGTCCTTGGCACAGGACAGTAGTTCTCGCCGAGATCGGCGGGTTCTTCAGTCGCGATAGTGTGGAAGTCGAGCCTGTTGCGGCGAACGGAGCCGTCGCCAGACTCCGAGTCGCGGTCGGCGTTGTTGAGCGGCGATTCCTGGGTCGCCGTGCTCGAGACGGACTCAGTACAGATTCGTCGAGCGTAGTAGAGTCAGTCGAGGAAGCGCATGATCCTCTCTTTGCTGGCGCGGAAGTGGAGGTTGTCGAACGTCATGTTGACGCCCTCCTGGAGACCGCTGAACGTCGGGCGGGATGTCGATGAGTAGGGCGTGTAGACAAACGACCCGAAACAGATTGGCTCTGAAGGAGCCAAAGATTCCGGGCTCCATTTGAAGCTCGGTGCAGATGAAGCCGACGAAGCCATGGATCCAGCGCCTGCCGTTCCCACAGACGGCGCCAATTGTCGATGACTCATATCAACAAATCCCTCGGGTGAGCCGGTAGGGTTTCGAGTAGAGAAACGATGTATGCGCTGATGGACTCGACGACTAACAGGGGGCACGATTTTAACCAGGTTCGGGGTCCTCGTAGAGGTAATACCCTTACTCTGCTTGTTTGTCTCTGTATTATGATGTTTGGTTACAACGGCGGGTGCGCAAGGCCGAGAGATTGGATCTCGAGGCGCGACTTCTATGGTGTAAACCCTAGATTGGATGTCCCCACTCGGATGGTTCTCCCAGCCCTTATATAGGGGGCTGGGTCTCAAAACCGTACCCTGGGGGTTACAAACCCTAGCTCTAGTCGGTGGAACATTTCCATCTTGATCCACAAGTTTTGCGGGTGAGCCACGACTGGACCTTCTAGAATCACGAGGTGGTTTCTCATGCTGGGTTTTAGTGCTGGGCCTCGGACCGGGTAGGCTAATCCGATAGGCCCATGAGTCATCCCACGTAAGCCGGCCTAATCCTTTTTACTGTTGCCTTGGTCTTGAACTTAACTTAATCGGTAGATAATCCCCCGACAGTAGGAGATCATCGACGGGGTTGAAGAACAGATATAGATGTGAAATAAAATTGGATGTGGCATATTAAGTTGGAGTAATAAAACATGACAGCCAGAAGTAAAGAGTTTTTCTTTTTTGGACAGCTGAAGAGTAAGGATTTGGATAGCAAAGAAAAAAAAAAGCAACTCCGCAGCGTTGCCGATTACTCTCTGTTCACGATCAAACGCCGTGCCGGTGCAGCGCGGGCACCTACCGCCGTCGGCTTTGTTAGAGATCCACAAATCGGACGGCCCCACAGCCGTGCCCCCAATTACGCACAATACCAACGTGGCAGTGCGCACGCGCGGCTCGCGAAGCAGTCCTCCTGGTTAATCCGCCTATTTTATTCGACTGTCCGACCCCAAATCCCCCAATCCAGACCCGATCAAAAATCGAAGCTTCCGTGGAATCCTCCCCCGCCAAGTAGCACCGCCCGAATCCTCGTCGATTTCGTCTCTGCTCGATTCGAGGTCGCGGAGCGATTTGGGCGAGGAATTCGGAAGGGGGATTTCGGCGTGCGGACGGAGGCGATCAAGGGAGCAGCCATGAGCGAGGTGTTCGAGGGCTACGAGCGCCAGTACTGCGAGGTCTCCGCCTCCCTCTCCTGCAAGTGCACCGCCGCCTCCGCTCTCGATGGAGGTACGTGCTCAATTGCCCGTCTGCTCTCCGTGCCTACTCCCACCTGGAGATTCTTGCCCTTTTTTCTGGCTGTTAGCTTCGTCTAACACGGTGTGATCTCCACAGAGAAGAAGAAGCAGAGGCTCTCCGAGATACAATCCGGCGTGCAGGAAGCTGAATCGCTGGTAAATATTGTATCCGGTTTTATATTTAGGGATCCTGTGTCGTACATGGCGATGCGAATCTGATGACATTCTGCTGTCGGGGAGCAATTAGAACTGGGTTCAGTATTTTCGGGAGGTGTACGAGTGGACGCATCTTTTAGGTGTAACAGGGTGAATGTGTGATTTGGGGGAAGCCGTGTTGATTAGCTCGGCTGTGAGACTCTATATGTCCTTGTTGCAGTGGGAGATGTGGGCAATATGTGATGGTTTCTTTTATGTATATACAGATTCGGAAGATGGACCTGGAGGCGAGGAGCCTGCAGCCGAGCACGAAGGCAGTTTTGCTATCTAAGCTGCGGGAATACAAATCTGACCTCAGCAATCTCAAGAGCGAGCTCAAGAGGATCTCGGCGCCCAATGCCAGGAAGACTACAAGAGAAGAACTCCTCGAATCTGGCATGGCTGACACACTCGCGGTGAGCTCTCTAACTCAGATCAGTTTAATTGCCGCTTAGACTGTATATAATGTCGCTTGACATTGCAGCCCTCGGAGATGTTTGGTTCTGTATGTATGTTGCATATGTAAACAATAGGGGAATGTGTGAGCTCTTAATATTCTGATAACTATGTGTATATATTACCCCATGTGGTACTTGATTTTAGGCGATTGGGTAGAAATGATGACCGAGAATGATATATTGTGTTTATTCAAAAGAGGAAGTATCCATATATAGATCACTGACAGTATTGTGGAACCTTATTGGTGCCCATGATTAGATTAACAGTTACATATTGAACTCCAGTTAGGTTATTATGTCCTATAATACTATATTAGGTAAATCTGTACTTGAGTCATGTCATTGAAGTTGTATTTAGTACTGTAATAATGTTTCACATACTCAATTATGGTTAGATTGCAGGTAGTGACAAGTTTATTTGTTGTGTAAGACATAATATTTTACCTCAGTTCAATTGCCTTGTCAACCATGCTATTCATTTCACAATTTAGGTACCTTAGTAAACATATTTGAATGCTGGTCTAGCCAGTGGAGTTCCGTTTCATTTGGGCGTTGCACAATAGATGACATTTCTCAAAAAATGACGGTGGTTGCAGACTTGCAGTTACCTCTTTTTTTAAGATTGAGGATGATTGTAGTGACATTTCTCAAAATGATTACCACTATTGTGGCATTCATCTAGTTATCCCCCCCTTTTTTTATGGAGTACGTGCTAATTGTTACTGTAAAAGCAAATAATTTGATTATATTAGCTATTTGATTTACTTCCAGATTTAGATCCTCAGTTGATATTGTCTTCCACTGTACCATCGGGACTCATATGTCCCCTCACTAACTACGTTTTCTTCGAATTTTGAGTTGCATTTGACTGTTTATTGAAGAATGATATTGTTTTCACGACCATGATTATCTTCATGAGGAAGCAAGTGACAGATGAAGCAATAGAAGGACAGCCCGGTGCAGAAGCGCCCGCTTGCGCAGGGTCCGGGGAAGTGTCCGACCACTTTGGTTCTTTAGTACGCAGCCTTTCCTTGCATTTCTGCAAGAGGCTGTTTCCAGGACTTGAACCCGTGGCCTCATGATCATAGAGGAAACAATGATGGGAAAAAACTCAACCTTTACTATAAATATCCTCACTAACCAGGAAATCAGTTTTACAATTTATAGTTTTGTCTTATACGAAATATTTCCATTTTAATTTCATTAACATGACTGTAGCCTGAGAAAGTAAACTGCAGAGTTCAGAGTAAGCTATGACTATGATGAGTACTTAATACTTGTACCTGCTCGGACTAAAAATTTTGGGAAAAAAAAAGTTGTACCTATTTTTACGCAGATGGTAGCACCAGCGTTAATTACGAAGGCTACCTAATATTCGGAAGAAAGACTATTAGCCATATTATATATTCCTGGATGCAGTATAAATTCCACGGGTCTTGCCTTTTTGTATGCTGGAAACAATGTTCTTTGTGTGACATATTTGAAGTGTATAGGATAAATGTGACATTACTATGTTCATTTTGGTTTCTTAAGCATAATGATGGCAGTTTGGTTACCATTAGATTACCCTATATTCTCCCTAGTCCAAAAAAATGACCTACTTTTGTGATGACATCATCATTTTGAAAAATTTAGTTCATTATTTTGAACTACTAGATAGGGTAGAGGGTACCCTAATGGTGACCCACTGCCATCATTACTTAAGCATTATCTCAAAGTTCTTGCTGTTTGCTATCTTTTGTACTCATGTTGTGCTTGCGATTATTTCCTGGCTCAGGTGTCTACTGATCAGAGGGGAAGGCTGATGATGACAACCGAGCGACTGAATCAATCCACTGACAGAATTAAAGAGAGCCGAATAACTATGCTGGAGACAGAAGATCTTGGTGTGTCAATTCTTCAGGACCTTCATCAACAACGGCAGTCACTACTGCATGCCCACACTACCGTATGTATTCAGTCATAACTGCTTTACCGCCCACTTGGCGATATTTAGATTTACTTTCCCCTTAATGTTGTGATCCAGCACTGCATCTACTATAGCTCTCTTCTGTTCTTCATTCCCGATTATTGTTTTCTTGATATACAGGTAGATCAGCTGCAACGAGCAAATATATGTGAGAATTGAATACTAGTAGTTAGGTTCTAAGTTTGATTGATTTACTCTATCTATGTATAAATAAGTTAAGCTGGCATTTGCTTCAAATTGGAATTGTAGTGGTTTTAGGTTATTATAGATGGCATTAGGTGCAGCAGCTTTGAAAGGTGTCTCCAACTTAAATAATTCAGTTCATTTTTTTTTCTCCACCATTCAATCTTATTATTTGTAACCTAAGATATTACATTCCTTGTGCATACTTAATTTTGCTATACAAAACAATTGCATTGCATGTTGGTGAAAGTATACTGCTTGCTTAGGTAATGCTTCAAAGCACACACATTTTTTGTTGTATCGGATCATTCTCATTCAGGCATATTTGTCTAATTCTTTTGGTGGACGGGAACTGCATATTAGTTTATTCTGCAAGGTTGAACATGTGTTTGGTTCTGCTGATGTGTTGGTTGGCGGTTGACTAAAACCTCGTTTGGAAGCCTGGTTTTGGGACAAAAAGGGCATAAAATACACGCTCGTAGGATAATTCTACCTGACTGGAAAATTTGGTTTGGAAACCAGGTATTCGGCAGGTCCTAATCCGTCGATCACGATATTCACCCAGAAAACAAAAATTATGTTCGCCGGTCAGAATGACAGCAGGTATCTGAAGGGAGATGCCGGTGCTGCCATTTCTCCTCTGTCAGTCGTCTGATGAGCTCTCCTCCTGGCTTCCCTGCCGGCGATGGAGTGGTCCAACGATGCGCCGCTGGGGATGGAGCGAGGCGCCCTTACCGCGGACGGAGAGAAGTGCAGCCGCTGCCTGGCTTCTTTACCGGTCACTCCTTCTGCTGCTTCTCCCAGACTCCTGCTGTCACGGTCGTGGCCACCAGTCGTCTTCTCATCATCGATGCTGTCTGTCTCTCTGGGACAGCGATCTTCTTCTTTGTTGTGTGATGTCGATTTGACCCAATCCCTTCCTATCCAAACAACAGTTTACAACAAAACGATTTTCTTTGGATTCACGTTTTTTTTTTCGGATCTAGTAAATTACTGTCGCAATGTTTTTACAAGTGTAAAACATCTCCATTGCTCCCAAACAGGGCCTAAGTCTTTTATGCAGCCTCAACGGTTGAAAGGCTTGGCCACTTGGGTTCGCTACTATTTAGATTTTAGAAGTTAAAGCATATCAAATTGGTGTATTCTCTTGGATATAAAGCGCAAATAGTGAGCTCCCTTTTAGTCCATACGCATTCCTTTATACCTTTAATTCTGCTCAATCCATCATCTAGGTACACTATCTGAAATTCCTGTAAAATAGTGCGGCAATCTAAATTTCTTTTCAGCATGAAGATGTGTTTTGTTCTGCATGATGTGCCATTGTTCTATTTGTGGGATCCTCCTAGCATATTATTCATTAAGTGATAGAGTATTTAATTATTTTATCGTTCGCAACTCTGTAACGGTCAAACAGCATATATTCACAACGCCGTGTGGTGTTGCTCGCAGTTGCATGGGGTTGATGATAACGTCGGCAAGAGCAAAAAGATCCTGGCTGCAATGTCAAAGAGGATGGACAGGAACAAGTGGATCATTGGGGGAATCGCGACTGCTCTTGTTCTTGCCATACTTATCATACTCTACTTTAAGTTCGTGCTCTAAGCCTGCTAGGTCCTCCAAACTGTAAGTGCGCAGTAGTTGTGTGATACGGTTGTCTGGACGCTGTACATTGGACAACACAGGTTGTCCCTCCAAGCTCTCGACCATCCAAACCGTTGAGCGGTTCATTGTCATGTCATGTATAGCCACACTTTGATCAGGAAGTCTGGGTGTGTCTGGTCATTTTATGATGTAACCAACTGCTCAGAAAGAAAAGAAAAGCTAAACAAATAACTTGTTGATTTCGATGTTTCTGGAACACTTGCACATTTGATGTTGATTGTCCATCCTGTTGTTGTGTTACCGTGGAGTCTGTGTGTCCCAAAATCTGAACTTTTTTTTCTTTTAGAACCAGAATCTGAACTCTGAACTGTTGTTATTGTCCATCCTTATTAGCCAGCTCTGTGTCCAATTTGTTATCGTGAATTATTGGGCAGATCTGGTGGTGTGCATACAGAAGATGGATGGTAGGCGATGTAGGTTGGCAAGTGGGCGGTATGCGATATGGCCGCATCTGATGCTTTGATTTTCTGCCCATTCCGGGAATGGGTGGCGGGACGGGTGCGGCCAGCATCAGGGCTTTGTTGCGCTTTCCGAGCTCGAGGACTAGACGACTTTCCTTGAAGGGAAGGAAACCCTGGAGAACTCTTTCGGAAGGGAATCGCATCTTCTTGCTAATTGCGAAACAGTAAAGCGTCAGCGAAACCATTTTTGGCGCGTTTATCTTGAGCCGCGTGAGCGTTACGCATGTGCCGTCGAACATTCTACTTTGCCTGCGTTCGAGAAGGTTGTACTACTGTACGCCAACCGGAATCCGTTTTCTGAGAAGGCGCGGATTTTAATTCGTAACGACTGCATTTATTTTTTTAAAGAATAAGCCTACCGACGGCAAACAGCAAACCACCACCCGTCCGGCAGCGATGATTGTTTTCGATGGTTTTGAACCCAAAAAACCGGGTGCTGAACCAAACGGAATGAATGGCATGCGTACGTACGTACGCACCGCGTTGGGCCGGTATCCATGGCCAAATGAAATCAGCCGCCGTGACGTCTGGGCGAGCGACTCACAGCAGTTTCAGAGTCCCGAGGAGCTAAGCCTAGGAACGCCGCTTGCCAATCATCGGCGATATATTTGGATCATCCATCAAACGGCAAAGCAGGCCAGTTGCCGCCATCAACCCGATGATCTAGTACTCGCTAGCGAGTACTAGATCTTCTACCCATGGATTTTCGCGGGTGGATATCCACGAACTTATGGGTTGGGCATGGATGCAAATCAAGCTCCATGGATACCCGTTGGATATCCACCTAAATATAATGGCCCACATGTATGTGACACATATAATTTAATATGGCTTAAATCCTAAGTATAATTAATTAAAAAAACTAACATACAAGGCCCACTGGCCTAATTCTATACCTACTAAGGACTAACGCATTATTATGGACGGTGTTTTGTGTTATATGACCTTTTATTTTGATCGTTGATGTTTCCACGTCCACAATGTTATGGACGGTCTTTTGATGCTTCATGGATCTGGATATCCACGGATAGATGGATATCCAACGGGTATGGGCATGGGTAGCACCTGTGACCCATGGATACTTTCATGGATGGGCAAAGAAGAAGAACATGGATATGGGCATGGATTTGGATCATATCAACCCGCCTAAACCCGCCCCATTGCCATCCCTAGCCGCAGTAGTACACATCTCAAAGATTATGACGCTCCTTGACGCGCGGGCAAGACTGAAGAGGTCGTATCTCGGAGGGGCAGACTCAGGCTATGTGAACTCTCACGTCATATATGATTCGAACTTTCCAAGGATTCTAAAAAAAAAACAGGATTACTATGCCATGTTAGAATAAGTAATACGTACGATGTGTATACGTATTAAATCCGGACTTGTACAAACTTTATGTGCTATTAATATACAGAGAACCCTACCTGACGAGGGACGTCGGGTCGGCCTAAATCATTGCGTTCTGTTTTCGTTCATGGTATCAGAGCTCACGCTCCTGACCTAGCTTCCGCCGCCGCCGTCCGCTGAATCCCCCGCCGCTCCTCCGGCCGCGCGAACCACGATGAGTGAGTCATTGTCGACCTCCTCCGCTGTCCTCTCGTCAGTCATGACCACCGCAGCCCCGTCGACGGCAGCCACGATCTCCCCGCTGCCCGTCACCTCAGCAGGCGTATTCACGTCGCCCCTGGTCGCTGCATCAACTGCGGCCACGATCCCTGAGTCTGGTGCTCCTTCTGCGCCCATACCGCATCACTAGTAGAAAAAGGCCTTTCTGTGGCGCACCATTTTGGATTTCTGTGGCGCACCAAGGGGCCAGAGTGGTGCGCCACAGAATCTACGCCACTAAATCTTTTTCTGTGGCGCACCTCAGCCGTGCGCCACAGAAATGTCAATTCTGTGGCGCACCTCAGCCGTGCGCCACAGAAATTTGCAATTCTGTGGCGCACCAAGGGGGGGTGCGCCACAGAATTTTTTTTTGAATTTCAAAAAAAAAAGGCGGCCAGATCTGGCCGCGGTAATTTTTCGAAAACTCGAAATTTCGCCGGATTTCGTCGGATGCTCGCCGGAGTTGGTGGGTGGAGGATGGGGGTCACCGGAGTTGGTGGGGAGGAGAAGGAGAAACTCGCCGGAGGTGGTGGTGGTGGAGGAGGAGGAGGAGGTGAGGTGGTGGTGATAGAGGAGGAGGAGGAGGAGAAGAGGTGGTGGTGGAGGAGGAGGAGAAAGAGGAGGAGGAGAGGTGGTGGTGGTGGAGGAGGAGGAGCTCACCGGAGGTGGTGCTGGTGGTGGTGGTGGTGGAGGAGGAGGAGGAGCTCACCGGAGGTGGTGGTGGTGGTGGTGGTGGAGGAGGAGGAGGAGGAGGATGGTGGTGGTGGAGGAGGAGTGGTGGTGGTGGAGGAGGAGGAGGATGGTGGTGGTGGAGGAGGAGTGGTGGTGGTGGTGGAGGAGGAGGAGAGGTGGTGGTGGTGATGGTGGTGGTGGTGGTGGTGGTAGTGGTGGTGGAGGAGAAGGAGGAGAGGTAGAAGATGAGAAGTGGAGGAGAAGTGGAGGGGAGAAGGGAAGAAAAGGAGGGGAGGAGGCAGATTTCGAATCCTGCCTCCCAATTCTGTGGCGCACCCCCCTTGGTGCGCCACAGAATTTTTTTTTCTTTTTTTTTTATTTTCTAGTCAAAATCTTAAAACGGCTATAACTTTTGTTCCTTTTGGAATTTGGCGATTCTAAAAAAAGCTCACAGGCCGAAGGCCAGTGAGGTTGGGTTTATTTTTCTCTCTAGTTTTTTTTAATATCTTGATCATTTTTTTTCGACATCGTATGCAAAAGTTATGCCCATTTTACTTTTTTTTATAAAACTTTTGCTCAGAAAGTCGAAATACATATTTCAAAATTTGACAAAAAAGTAGACATTAAACTCTCCGTGCATCTATAAGGGATTTATTTTTTGATGCTTTTTAGACTGCCAACTCTTCCGTCAAAAACTAGAAAAGGCGTTCCCGGGGGGGGGGGGGTGGAGTTGGTGCATGTGGACAGAATTTTTTCGGATGGGAATTCTGTGGCGCACGTGGCAGTGGTGCGCCACAGAAATGTCATATTTCTGTGGCGCACTAACCACCATGCGCCACAGAATAGGAGTGTGGCAATCATGGTGTGGGCCCCCAACTTATTTCTGTGGCGCACCCCTATCCGGTGCGCCACAGAATTCCTGTTTTCTGTGGCGCATGCCCACCCGTGCGCCACAGAATTACATTTCTGTGGCGCACCGGATAGGGGTGCGCCACAGAATCTGTTCCATAGAAAGGCACTTCTCTACTAGTGCATGCTGGGATGCTCCCAGGTTCTCTGCCGCTTGCACACATGATGGGGCACACTCAGCCGCATCAGAACTTGCCTGCGATCGGATACTCTGCCGATCTGCCTGCTGCTCCGACTATGTTCGGCCCAGTATACAATCAGGGAGGCCACGTCTATAATCATATGATCCCAGGTGGACAGATGATTTCGGGAGGTGCTATCAACATCACAAATTCAATCACTATCAAGTTAACAAGCGAAAACTACCTGGTGTGGAGGGCTCAAGTTGGTCCCCTTCTTCGGAGCCAACTCCTCATGGGGTACGTCGATGGATCGACCCCGTGTCCTCCTTCTCAGATTGTTGTCAACCATGGGGGTACCATGATGCAGCAGCAAAACCCTGCGTACCACTATTGGGTTCAACAGGATCAAGCTATCCTCTCGGCGTTCGTCTCCTCGATGATGCCAGACGTTGTTGGTATGGTAATGTTTGCAGCTACCTCACGAGAGGCATGGGAGACACTCAGTGGATAGTTTGCTTCCACTTCCATTGCGAGATCCTCGGGTATACCTCAGCAGATGGCTGAACTCAAAAAGGAGACAAAGACTGCAACAGTCTATTTTCATCAGATGAAGGCACTTTCAGATCAGCTCACGAGTATAGGGCAACCACTTCGCCCTGAAGAATTCATCTCTTATGTTCTCGCTGGCCTCGATGGAGATTATGATGCATTACATGGTGTCATCACTGCTCGCAATACCCCGATACCTATACATGACTTGTTTGCTCAGATTGTTTCTACAGAGCAACGCATGTTGGCTCGGTGTGCAACTCCTACAGTGTCAGACCCCGGACCCAGAGGTATACATACTGTTATGTGCTCCTAGCCATGGACTCACAAGGGCTTCAGGGTTACCAGCCCCGGCCGCAACAAACAACGGCAGGCAGACCAGATTCATCGGCACGTAGTCCGGATCCCCGGTCTACTACTCCTTGTATCCATGCTAGTCATAACCAATTATGCATACCCAAGCGTCCACGAGTCGGATGAAACTGAAGGAACGGGACCAAAGTTATACAGAGATGCTATGTGTCCAGAAAGTGCAACAACAATCGAGGGTTACTGGGGTTACCTCGCCCCAGGCCGATCAAATCGACAGGCGGGCTCGGACATGGATCATCGGCTCCACAACCCCTCGACTGCGACAACTATGCAGGCATAGCCAAAACTGTATAACAATGAGCTCGAAACCAACAACCGATCAAAGCAGTACTCTAAACATGAAGCTTTATTAAACAGGTGTTACTAGAGTATAGCTTACAAGCAGAGGTCACATGACCCAACATTACATCAGACAACAGAAGGCAAATTATGTTGGTAAACAACAAGAACCAAAGAGGCCTAAGAGGCCGCAACATAAGGCGACGTTCCAGCCCATAGATTCCAGGCTGCTACCTGGGAACCCCAAACTACTCGTCGATGTCCACGTTGAATCACCACCGATGGAGTTCTTCTCCTGAACCAAAATTAAGCAAACCTGAGTACGGGAGGTACTCAACAAGACTTAGTTAACCTATTATATATCTGCCAGTTTCTGGAAGGGTTTTATGAAAGGCTGATTTGTATAAAGCAATCTTTGTTTTACAAATCGAGGAGGAATAGAACGTCTAAAGGAGTATTTTCAAAACAGATGAGAAGACTACTCAACTCTGAAATCATCATCTTTTCATCCACCAACATCATTTCTCAACACCTCACATGCTACAAGGATTACCCCTCCCGGCATCTCCGGGGAGGCACCCTTCATCTATTGCCTCCATGCTTTGTCAACATATTTTACGCCACGTTCAGGTTATCTATGGTCTTTGCCTTCACCAAGCCGTCCTTAACCGCGGACACGGCTTCTCGAAAAGATTGCCCTGCAGGGATGTACACTTTACCCACACGTACCAACTGACTCTTAATGCCAAGCTATTGGCACAATTCCGACGATGTGCCGGCAGAGTGTGGTCGGCCACAACCTTTACCTTACCCGACCCTATCCATGAGTCAACCCAAGACAGGGCCACCCCGTCAACAGGGAGTTGGCCATCCTTCTGACGGCACCTGTCTCTGTGAGGCGGGGTCAAGATCCGTGTACGTCCATCACTTGGCCCCGGTCACGCCCTAGCGGAGCATTTTGTTTTCAAAACTGTTTAAAAGGTTTTATTTGTAGTGCCGAATGGAAATCTCAAACTACGTGACTCATGGATCTGGCCAAACAAGTTAGTTGGTCGAGCGCGGTTACTTAGACCCCGCGTGTGGTTGCACGCTCAATCTTGGCTTCCGCTCGAGACCGTAATCCTAGGGTTGGCGAGTATAGGACGAAAAACCACTTCCCAAGTTGCCTCCCATACCAGCCTTAGTCAAGTTATCCACACAATGCTCATCTCACCACGTCATCATATCATACTAGATTATCGCAGCTCTGATTCATCAACCGGATGGAGCAGAGGTAACAAATATGTATGACCAAGTGAAGCAGATATGAGGCTCTGGCGATGCGCACAAGCAAATCTATGGCGGCTAGGAGCAGTGGATCAGGATATTGAGGCAATGCAGTATATAGGTGAGCTATATCTACTAGCATCAAATACTTTGGAATCGAATGCAAAGTACGAGATTCAAATGTTGTTCGAAAGCATATATGAGCAGATAAGAGGTTATGCTTGCCTTGGTTATAAAAAAACCCGGATAAAGTCTTCAGGAATAAGTGCTTGACTTGTCGGTTAAGATCAAGTATTCGTCATTGGATTGCTGGCCTTCTCTTCGGAGTCACGTTCTACCGAGGGGGAAACAAACACCGAAACAAGAAGAACAACAATCAACACATGGCATCGATGCGATGCGCAATATGTATGCATGAGAAAGTTAATGCACTGAAATAAAGCCCTAAGCATGATCATTGGGTTGCTAGGGTTCATATGGCAGATATGCAATTTTACTGAAATTAACCCGAAATAGACCCCGGAGGGGGTTTCGGGCGATCTTAGAAGTGAGTACAATTTTTATTGCTCAAATGGGTTTGTAAACATCATAAACAGATTGCAAATGTCATTTTGAGCATTTTGGTATATAACTTTTAATTTTCTAATTTTAGTGGATAAAAACTTATTTTTCTATTTTTAAATGATTAAACAATATTAAATAATGTCCAAAAATGAAATGTGTCAAACATGTATGAAAGTGACATTTTTGGGTAGCTTACATTTTTATGAACATTACCATATTTTTACTTTATTTTTCTGAGCTATAAAACAGAAGTTATTAATTAAACAAATTTCATTCATTTTCTGGAATTTAAATAAAGGTGGGGCCCACGTGTCATTGTTTTATCTTTTATTAAAACATTTTCGAAAACAGGAGGCTGGCCCATGATGACGTCCGCATGACATCATCATGACGTCAGCGGCGGCCAGAATCTCTCTGCCGGCGAGCAATTGCTCGATTGAGCAAGCAATTCACGAACTGGAATGCTCCAGGGTGTAGAGGAGACGGCAACGAGCATTAAGGTGGTGGCGCCGCTACCCAATCGCCACCGGAACATTGCCGGCGAGCCTAAATGGCGGCGGCGCTTGTCGGTCTCCGGCGACCACACGGAACAGAGGACGGGGCAGACAGGGGAGGGTTCCACGGGAAGCGGGAGCTCACCAAGAGCGTTGTGAGGAGGTCTAGGGGGGCGGAGAGGCCCGCGCGGCGGCGAATCGGCGGCGGGGCCGACGGCCGGAGGCGGAGAAGATGCGGACGGCGGCGGCGGTTAAGAGCTCCTCGGCTCGATTCCTTGGCTTAGGGAGGAGAGAAGACGACCACAACGACCTTGATGTGCTCGAGGGAGCTCGGGAGAGGCCGGAACGGCGTCGACGACCGGCGGCCATCACGGTTCGGTAGGGTTTGGTTTGGCAGGAAAGAGAGACTGAGAGGGAGGGCGACCTGGGGGTTCTGCGAGCTCGGCTTGATCCGGACGTCTCCCAGGCGTCCTTACCCTCGCCGTGACATAGAGCTGGAGGTGGCAACGGCGACGTCGACGACCAGCTCGTCTACTGGCGGGAGGAGGAAGAAGACAAAGGGGCCTTTTCGGAAACCCCCTGGAACTTTCAGAAACCACAAAGAGGTCCTTTTCTATTTAAAAACAGGACAGAAAACAGAGTTTTGGGGACCTTTTTGTGAACAGAAAATTTGGCAAAATTACTTTTTGGAAAGCTTATAAAATTTCCAACAACACCATGTGTTTCTTTGGTGTAATTGATATATTTTTCAGAACAAGATTTTGGGAACCAGAATAAGTACCATTTGTGGGATTTTTCTCAAACCATTTAAATTCATAACTTAAATTGGTTTCAATTTTTGTTTCCATGCATGTATGGAATGAACACACACCACACACCCTAGTTTAGCAAAATTGGGATGTTACATACAGCGGCTCATTACCCTGCCGCACACACATCCGTCTACGGAGGAGGGCCTCCTGCCGCTGCTTATGCTGCACGAGGTGGTCCGAGACCACCATACCGCCCCGATTCCCGAGCCCAACCTCAACAGCAGAAATCCGATGCCCCTAATAATGCACCGAAGAATAACGCAGGCCGTAAAGTTATTGTATGTCAGCTCTGCGGCATACCAAGGCACACAGCTGCTAAGTGCTTCAAGAGGTTTAATCGTGATTATCTGGGTATTGGCAATGATGGTAGTAACACAGAACGTCAAATCTCGATGGCTATGACCGCATCTCATGGTGGCAATCGTGGTGGTCAACAGGTGGTAGACCCGGCATGGTATGCTGATTCTGGTGCTACTCATCATCTCACTCATGACTTGGAGAAGCTAACCACGCATGAGCCCTACCATGGCACCGAGCAGGTTCACACGGCAAACGGATCAGGTATGCGTATTCATAATGTTGGTCAAGCTATCATTCCCACTTTGTCATCTAGATCCTTAGCTTTAAATCGTGTCTTGCATGTTCCCGATGCCACTCGTAACCTTTTATCCATGAGTAAATTTTCTCGTGATAATAATGTCTTTATTGAACTTCATCCTCATGATCTTTTTGTAAAGGATCGGGACACGAGAGCACCTATTCTTAGAGGTCATTGTCGTGGAGGTCCATATGAGATTAAAGATCCAGTTATCAAGCAAGCACTCAGCAGTGTCAAGGTGTCACGTCATATGTGGCATAGCCGCCTAAGTCATCCAGCTCCACAAGTCGTTCAACATGTCATTCGTAGTCATGAGTTACCTTCTGTCATAGAGTCCAATAAAACAATACTATTTGTGATGTTTGTCAGCAAGGAAGGAGTCACCAATTGCCCTTTTCCTTGTCAACTCGTGTAATAAAATCTCCTTTTGAGATAATTTATTCTGATGTATGGGGTCCTGCCCAAATATCTGTCAGTGGACATCATTTTTATGTGAGTTTTGTTGATGCTTATAGTCGATTCACTTGGCTCTATTTGGTTAAACACAAATCTGATGTGTATGATGTTTTCCTTCAATTCCAAAAACATGTTGAACGCCTCCTAAATAAACAAATTCTCCATGTTCAAACAGATTGGGGTGGAGAGTATGAAAAATTTCACCCCTTCTTTCATAACCTTCGCATATCTCATCGTGTTTCATGTCCACACACTCACCAACAAAATGGCACTCCTGAACGTAAGCACTGTCACATTGTTGAGACAGGTCTTACCTTACTTGCACATTCTTCAGTACCCCTATGCTATTGGAATGATGCCTTTGCAACTGCTTGTTTTCTCATAAATAGGCTTCCTAGTCGCACCATTGAGATGAAAACTCCTCTTGAGAGATTACTCCATGAAACTCCAGACTACACCTTTTTTAAGGTATCTGGGTGTGCGTGTTGGTCTCATCTTAGAGCGTACAACAATCATAAGCTTGATTTTCGTTCTAAAAAATGTGTATTCTTGGGGTATAGTGTTCTTCACAAGGGCTACAAATGCCTTCATGTTCCCTCTAATAGAGTGTATATCTCTAGGGACGTCATATTTGATGAGAGTGTTTTTTCTTTTGCCAACATGCCCACTTCTTCTAGCTCATCATCAATTACTGAGTCTTCCTTACTTTCAGCTGACCACTTTATAGATACTGCATATGCACCGTCTTTGCTTGCTAACCATGGTGCAGGTACGGGACGTGGTGCTAGTCTACATATTCTCCCAGAAAATGCAACGGAGCAACCCAGCGCCACGATACAAAAATCTGCTTCGGAATCTGTTCATGAATCTCCATTGAATAATGCGCATGCAGCGCCCTTGGGATCAGTGTCGCTGCTTGTCCTCCGCAGGGCTCCCGCGACAGATTCGCCTGCAGCTTCCAACCATGCAGTCGACAGGACACCTGCGTCACCTGTTGCTCCTAATCATGCGACAACTTCCACTGGCTTGACGGATCCCGAGACCACACCTGTCTGCGCGTCACCGGTCTCCCGCATGGGGTCTGCCAGTCCACTGCATGCAGGGTCGCTGTCTCCCCTGACGCACATGCAGGACAGTGCGCATGCAAGGAATACTTCTCCGTCATCACCGCAGTCTGCAGAGCAGCCGACGCCACCTGATTCGCCTCCAGCTCCTGTTCGTGTGCCTTTTGTCCCATCTCGACCGGTTACACGGCTCCAGCGTGGTATACGGAAGCCCTGGGTGCCCAAAGACGGTACTGTTGCTTGGCACAGTATTGTGGCCGCATATAAAGCTTACCGGAGTTCCGCTGAAGCACGTGGCTATCAACAGGCCCTTCGCATACCTCACTGGCGGACTGCTATGGAAGCAGAATATTCTGCACTTCAAGCTAATGGCACGTGGAAATTTGTGCCTCCGGTTCCTGGGGTTAATTTGATTGATTCTCGCTGGATTTTTAAAGTCAAACTTCATGCTGATGGCTCAATTGAGAGGTACAAAGCTCGTCTTGTTGCTAAAGGGTTCAAACAGCGGTATGGTCTCGATTATGATGAGACGTTCAGTGCGGTGGTTAAGCCTGCAACTGTTCGCTTATTACTCTCTATGGCTCTCTCTAACAAATGGCATCTTCGCCAGCTGGATATTCAGGCTTTCCTCAATGGTTTTCTCGATGAGCAGGTTTATATTAGGCAGCCACCTGGTTTTACTGATCCTGATAAACCTGGACACTATTGTCAGCTGATTAAATCTCTCTATGGGCTCAAGCAGACTCCTCGTGCATGGCATGCTCGTCTCGGCTCAGTTCTTGGTTCCTTGGGGTTTTCACCATCTGTCCCTGACACGTCCCTGTTTATTTTGCGGCGTTCTGGCATGATTATGTATCTATTGGTATATGTTGATGATATTATTGTTATCAGTTCGACTGAGCCTGCCATTCCCAATCTTATTGCTCAACTACGGTCTGAGTTCTCAGTTAAAGATCTTGGCACTCTTCATTACTTTCTGGGAATTGAGGTGATTTCTTCCTCACACTCGGGCAGTCTTGTTCTTCGACAGCGCAAGTATGCTCTGGAGCTTCTTGCTCGTGCTGGCATGTTAAAATGTAGCCCCAACACTACTCCCTTGTCCTCGTCTGAGCGCCTTTGCAGCAGTGATGGTGATGTTCTGTCACCCAAGGAAGCGACTCCTTACCGCAGTATTGTTGGTGGTCTTCAGTATCTTACGGTAACCAGACCTGATATTTCCTTTGTCGTCAATAAAGTGTGCCAGTATCTTCATGAGATTGTGGTCTTCGGTTCCGGTCGTCCTCTTCCTCGTTGCTCTCAGCATTTTCTGATGCGGACTGGGCTGGCAATATGAATGATCGGCGATCCACGGGGGGATATGCTATCTTCTATGGAGGAAATGTGATCGCCTGGAGTGCTCGTAAGCAGTCTACAGTTTCTCGCTCAAGTACTGAGTCTGAATATAAAGCCCTTGCTAATGCTACAGCTGAGCTTGTCTGGGTACAGTCATTGTTACAAGAACTTGGAACTGCTCAAACTCAACCTCCAGTGCTATGGTGCGATAACATTGGTGCAACATACTTATCCTCCAATCTAGTATTTCACGCAAGAACAAATCATATTGAAGTTGACTTCCACTTTGTTCGTGAGCGTGTTGCTCAGAAGCAACTGCAGATTCGGTTTATCTCGTCGAAAGATCAAGTTGCTGACATTTTTACTAAACCACTCCCGTTACCCTTGTATGAGCATTGTAAACGCAATCTCAACCTCCCACCAGTTGAGATTGAGGGAGGGTGTTAGAATAGGTAATACGTACGATGTGTATACGTATTAGACCCGGACTTATACAAACTTTATGTGCTATTAATATACAGAGAACCCTACCCGACGAGGGACGTCAGGTCGGCCCAAATCATTGCGTTTGGTTTTCGTTCATGCCATCCTCACTACAATCCTTCGTATGTACCGGAGACTCTGTATGGTTTCATCATAGGTAAATAAAGGATTCTAAAAAAAGTGGTTTGAGTCAATGTTATTTTTTTGATAAAGGAATTTCATTACTTAACAGTGTAAGCATTAAACACAGTCTCTGCGTAACAAAGATACACACAGCCACGAACTAACAGCACGACAAAATAAAATGTTGCACGCGACTAGTTACAATCATGAAGAAGTAAACCGTCCTCGCCTACAAAGGTCCTATCCCAAGATCAAGCTGTCATCCATGTGGGGTAAAATATCCCTCGCCATTTTTTCTAGCCACACACACGGCTCCGTAAAAATTTCTCTGATACCCCGCCTGTTGTAACGTGGATCACGAACGGATAATACATGTGCACTGGAATAGAACATGTAAACGTGAGAAATGTTTACCATTAAAAATCTTGTCATTTCTAAAAAGGCAGAGCGACCATATTATAGCTAGCACTCCTACCCTAAGAATGGTTTTGAAATTATTATCTATCTTATGTAACCAATTGCAATGGTAACGGGTTCGTATAAGTTTAAAACCATTTGGATAGCTGACTAAATAGAACATGCAAACTTGCAATCAATGAACATGTGTTTTATCGTCTTCTCTTGGGACATGAAACACATTTGGTACTACCATGACAGTTACGCTTGACAAGATTGTGCTTAGTTAGAATGACACCTTTACAAAGGTACTATGCGAATATTTTCAGTTTTAATGGTACCAAATCTTCTTCTTATTATTTACTGGCATTTCAGAATGGACTAATTGCCGTGGTGGTGTCACGGCAGATGCCATGGGATGGCTAAAGATGTGGGGACGATGGACGCTGGAGGTGTCCGGGGAGGGATCACGCGACGAGTAGCCGCGTGAGGTAAGATCCACACAACACAAACAACACGATGTACCCAGGTTCAGGGCCCTCGTGAGGAGGTAAAACCCCTACTCCTGCCTTTCTCTGTGTATTTTGATGTCTCTCCGAGTAGTCACAATACAGATGGTATCGCTACCGAGTAGCCTCTCTCTCCTCTCCGAGTAGAGCTAGGTCAAGAACTTAGGGTTTCTAGGGTTCACTATGAACGTGGGAGAGCATGGAATGAGATCGTCCCTCGCGCAGGAGGCGGCGGGGCACCTTATATACACGGTGCCCAGCCGGATACGTCCAAATCTAAACAAGTGTCGACATAGTGTACACACCTTCCTTTCTCCGAGTACCCGCTGACAGCTTTGGTCGTTGATTTTGGCTGCTTCTGTAAAGTCGTTGGGCAAAACTAGGGGACAGACTGGTATCACTGTACCTAGGCACAGAGTAGGCCCCCCTTATCCTGCCACGGCCTGCTTCCATGCTGTCACTGTCAGGCAGGCCGTCCCCACGTGAACAGTAGTTCGAATGCTGCCAAGTACGGACCCAGGATACGCGGGATCCTGTGTCAGAACGGCTCCTTTGACTTTCTGGCCCGAGTAGGTTCCCGCCAATTGTTTTCGCCAATTGTACTCGGGCCAAACCTTCTACTCGTCAGGGTAGAACTTGATTGATATCTCCTTCTGGTCATCTTGAGGTGAGACCGAGTAGCAGTCGACCGGGTAGCGAGTACCTGGTAGTCGGCTACTCGACCAAACCTCTCTTCTGTAAGCGGCCTTTACCACCTGTCTTTACCCTACTCGGGGGTAACCCCCCGACAGCAGTCCCCGAAGCTGGTTGAGTCTTGCGAACTTGTTCACTAGGCTCGGCCAGCTTAAAACCAGCCTTTGCATCTCAGCCCTTGAACCTCAAGATGCCGAGTAGAACCTCCGAGTAGCTATCTGGAGAGTACCTTGAGTTTCCTCTCTTTCCGAGTTGCAGTTGCTTTCTACTCTGCTTCCGAGTAAAAAGACTTAGCGAAAATTCGCAAACTGAGCCTCTGCAGCGCAGAGCAACATCCAGCCCTTCACGCAGGCACTGCCCACGTGTCAAGCATCCACGACCTCGTCGTTTGGTTGCCCAGGACACGACACCACGCGTCCAGTTTTCACGCTGTGGGCCCACCGGCCGTCATGTCCCATCACGCGCAATTACTGGCCACGATCTGATGGTGGGATCAAATGCGGCCGTTACGCGCGCAGCCCGCGCTTGTGTGCGTTTCTAGCCGGCCACAGGACCCACCACACGCCACAGTCGATCCCACTTCCGCGGTGGTAACGGTAATCTTGCGAGGGAGATATAAATACCCCCGCGGTAACTTCCTTTTCCCCTTCCCTGCACTTTTCCTCTTCTGCCTCTTGTTCTTCTTCGCCACCGAGCCCTCCGCCGCCGCGCAAGCTTCCGCGCCGCCGCGGACTCACTCCACCGAGCAACTCCATTCGAAATCATCCACTCCTCCCACTCGCAACGATGGCCAAGGCTAGCTGGGCGGGTTCCTCCGTCACCAAGGCCAATCTCGCCTGGCTCGTGACCAGCAGAAGGGTTCCCCCCGGCGTGGAGTGCCGGGCACCCGACGACGAGGTTGTGCCAGCTCCACGGGACGGCGAGCGGGTGGTCTTCATGTCGCACTTCGAGCGCGGCTTTGGACTGCCCGCCTCTGACTTCCTGCGCAAGTTCCTCGATCACTTCGGGCTGCAGATGCATCATCTGCCGCCCAACGCGGTCGTCTTCCTCGCCTACCATGCCGTGGTCTGCGAGGCTTTCCTCGGCATCAGGCCCACGACTGATACATGGCTCAGGTATTTTAATCTTCGCCAACAGTCAGTCGGGAAAAAAGACGCCGCAGGCATCGGCCGCGCCACCGACACGGGCTGTGCCATGATGGTGCAGCGGACCGGGACGAATCATCCCCGCATCCAGGGGCTGGATTCCTGCCGAATGTGGCAGCAGACGTTCTTCTATGTCAAGAATGTCCCCGCCACGGAAGGGGGTGCGGTTGATGATCGAATCAACCTGCCCGCTTGGAGGAATCGTGCTCCACTCGGGTCAAACTGGAAGGAGAAGCCCACCATCGACGAAATCGCCATCGAGATAGAAGATAGACTCGGCGAGCTGAAGAAACTGGGCCTCAAGAACGACGACCCGGTGGTGTGCTGGATCAAGCGCCGAGTGCTCCCTCTGCAGGAGCGCTGCCATCTCATGTGTTACATGGGAGGCCCCCGCGACTGCACCAGGACCACCACCATCGAAATCGACGACGTCGACGTTGCCTATCATGCCAAGAACATTCTGAAGACAAGCCTTAGCGAGAAGTGGCGGTATGGTTTCGTCCCGTACAGTCGCACGCAACCGATTGCCCGGGTACGCTGTTCCTACTCTGTTTTCGCCTCTGCTTCCCGAGTAGATAACTTCCCTTTCCGCCCCGACTAGCAATCAACTGGTGCACCGAGTAGAGCACTTAGTCGACTCGCGCTTAGGCTTAGTATGCTTTGTGTTTGCACGCCTATCCGGGTAGAACACTTAGAAAACTGCATAGGCTTAGTGTGCTTTGTGTCTGCACGCCTATCCGAGTAGAATACTTAGAAAACTGCATAGGCTTAGTGTGCTTTGTGTTTGCACGCCTATCCGAGTATAGTTCCATCCTGATACTCGGTTGACTTATGATCCTTCTCTGTCTTTCAGACTCTTACTTGACAGTTGATTGAGAGTCGCGAAGTTTTTGAGGAAAACTGGTCCGACGATCGCGAGGAGGATGACATGCTGCCTTCTGATGACGCGGAACAGAGCAGCCCCGTTCCTGACAAGCGCGATGCTCTCCGCACTTGGTCGGATGAAGGCTCTCACGGTATTGTTATTTTCATCTTGTTTGTTTCTGAGAAACACCAACCCCTTGCATTGCTGTTTCTGATTCTTCCTTCTTCTCTTTTGAATTTCTCAGATGAGGCCGCTGC
The DNA here is from genome assembly GCA_028641055.1 of Alopecurus myosuroides. Lineage (NCBI taxonomy): Eukaryota > Viridiplantae > Streptophyta > Magnoliopsida > Poales > Poaceae > Alopecurus > Alopecurus myosuroides. Next base: position 234,794,008 of record CM054058.1, on the reverse strand, counting down.
GGAGAAGGACGACGAGGATGAGGACGAGAACGAGGGCGATGCGCCCCTTGTCGTCCAACCTCTGTCTACTGCCCCTCCCGAAACCCGCAAGCGGACCGGCAGCGGAGCACAGGCACCTCCAGCCAAGAAGAAGAAGCCCGCCGAGAAGGAGGAGGCCGCCGAGAAGAAGAAGAAGGTTACTGTAAAGAAACCCCGACGACAGCTTAAATCCACCACTGCGTGAGTTCTCTTCTCGTTTGCCCTCCTTCTCGCGTAGTACTGTTTTCTCCCAAATCTTCTTCCAATCCCTGATTTCTTTCTTCTCTGCAGTCCTCCCATGGATGCGAACGCAGCCTTTGCGTCCGACCAAGACAGGGAGACAGCAGTACCCCTGATCGACCTTGTTGACGACGAGGGCGACGCCGCCAATGCGGCTGCCACCAACGCACAGGCTAGTGATGCTCGAGGAGCAGAACCAGAGCCAGCAGCACAAGATACCACCGTCCACGAAGAGAGACCCCCTTCTCCTCCGGCTAGCAACGCCGAGGAGAACCAAGAACAAGAAATGCAAGACGCCGCCGCCCTGGAGCGGCCAGAAGTAGAACGGGAGCAGCCCACCACCGATGCTGCTGCACAAGAGAACATCACTGCCGAGCAGCTGGTGAAAGACGACACCGCCGCGGATGCTACCATAGCAGATGTCTACCCACTGCCAGGCGGCGCACCGAGTAGTGTTCAGCCAGGAGCTGCACCGGGCGATGGATCTGCGGCGCCACCAACTGCGCAAGGCCCTACGCCACCAACTGCGCAAGGTCCTACACCACCAACTTCCTCCTCGTCGCCACAGAGCAAGGACACATCCAGCCCTCCTGGGCGAGTAACCAGGCAACGGGCCCTTGATGCTCTGAAGGATTACTGTTCCGAGAAAGGCCTTTCTGAGAAGGAGACTGCCGATAAGGAGGCTGCTGAGGAGGCCAAGGCTGAGCAGAAAAGAGCCAAGGCTGAGCAGAGGAAGGCCGAGAAGCAAGTTGCCGAGAAGACTGCCGCCGAGAAGACGAAGGCCAAGTCTGACGGGAAGAAACCCGAGGATCTCGAGAAGCAGAGAATCGAGAAGGAGCAAACGAAGAAAAGGGCCAGAGACCAAGGCGCATCCACAGGCGGAGCGCTCGTGATCCGCGAGTCCGGCCCCATTCCTGCTGCGCTCTCCGCCGACGCACGCGCAGCTGGCCAACCCTGCTACCCGGATTACATGGTCGAGGTTAGCCAACAACACACCATCGGCTTCCCTCCCCAAGATAAAGCTTTAGCTATTCAGAAGGGAAGGAAAGTTGTAGCCAGGAATACTCCTCCCTTCGATCCAGCTCAAAACAAACCCGTCAATATTGCTTCTCGGGGAGCCCAAGACAAGCCAATAACCTCCAAGGGTCTTGAACAGGTTTTGGACACTGTTGGCCACATCAACGCCAGGTGGGACAGCAGGGTTCTCGGAGAGGAGAAATGGCACGGCTTGACCCTTGGCTCCATCGACCACTACCGCGTGGATTGGAACAAGGTTGATCTGGGACACCAGCCCATGTCCGTCTCCACTGATACCGCAACCCTCGCAGCCAAGATGTTCTTGCACCGCAAGAACGCCGAAGATATCGAACAGAGCTACGCAGTAAGTCTTTTTTGCCTTTTCCGAGTTGAGATTCCTTCTCTTCTATTCGCCTTCCTTGTTCTTTACCATCACCCCCAGTCCCCGAGATTCTAGCCGAGTAGATGGATACTCTCCGAGTAGCCTCCTACTCGGGTTGAATCTTCTCTGCTTTTTCTAACTCGCTTCTTCTCGCTTCTCAGGATAGCGTCCTTAAGCGGACACACTTGTACCGCATCCTTCTGTGGAACCACTCCATCGCCAGGAGGCGAATTGCTGCGTTGGAGAAGGAGAAGATAGCTGCTGAGGCCGCGAGCAAAAATGCAAACGACAGCACCCAACAGCTGGCCGAAGTGCAAGGTACGCCTTTAGCCACGCGGTTTCTGCGTTTTATGTTTACGCCCGCTTCTGCTTTCTCACGCGCTAACCTTTCCTTCCCTGCAGACAAACTGAAGGCCTTGGCCGATGAGCATGAGAAATGCCGCACTTTCGTGGCGAACTCCGAAGCCACCATAAAGAGACTTGAAGGTGAGTTTGCTGTTTACTCGGCTTGATCTTGAATCTGTTTCCTTTTCTACTTCTCGGCTAACCTTATCAATCTCTCCGCAGAAGATCACAAGTTATTTGCTGAGGCACACCAAAATTGTGTCAAGCCCGCAGAGGTGGAGAAACAGCTGTCTGACCAAGCCATTGCTCTGGTGAAGGACCACACCACTGAGATGGAGTCGCTTCAGCTTCAGTTGCAGAATGCACTCCAGGATGCCGTCAAGATTGGCGCTGAGAGGGATAGAGCGATCGCCGAGAAGGCAAAGGCCGAGACCACCTTCCGAGCCAAGGAACGGGCCCTCGAGTCTGAATGCGAGACTCTGAAGAAGACCAATGCTGATCTTTTCGCTCAGATGGACACCCTGCGCCAGATCCAAGACAGGCATATTGGCAACGAGGAGTCCTGGAAAACCAAGCTGCAGCAGCTGCGCCGCCAACTGATCGGTAAGTTTTCTCTTCATTGCATCTTTTCTTCTCGGTCTTGTTCCTTCTCGGCTTCTTCTTTCTTCTCGGTTTTTGATCTTGCTACTCGCTATTTCAGATATCTGGCCTCGTCTTGATTCTTCCTCTGCGCCTACGATAGCCAAGGCCCGAGCAGTTCGCCTTTCGCTGGGTGAGCCAATTGACACCAGGGCTGATATCGAGGACAGCTTGCTGGTGCTCAAAGGTTACTTTGAACAGCTGGCCGGCGTCGGAACTGATTTGATGCATGCGGGCTTCGAGCTCCACCGGCTGTTCTGGCCTCATGACCCCCAGCCAAGGAACATGCGGGATCTCGCCCACAAGCTGGAGAACGTGAAGGCCGAGCTGAAAAAATGGCGAGCCTCTGGAGCCCGTGCTGGTGCGGACGTGATGCTTCTCTGCATAGCATCTTGGTATGAAAACCTGGATATGCAGCGCATCCGCGGGAAGCGCAATGATTCCAAGTGGGAGACGGATGCCGAGAGCGTGGCCTTGCGCAAGCAGATTGCGTATGAGGTCGCAGAGTGCGCCGAGACGGAGGTCTACATCGAGGGCGTCCCCGAACCCGACACCGAGTACGAGGACGAAGGAGATGATGACGAAGACGACGATCTTGACGGCTTCTTCGAATCTCCCAAGGGCAAGGCCGGAAAGGGAAAGGCCACCGTCGTCGCGAGTAGCGATGAAGACGAAGGGGCGCACATCGACAGCGAGCCACTCGACTTCGGCACCTCCTCAGGTGCTGCTCTCGACGACACGGTGCCCCCTCCTGGCCACGCTTCATGCTCCTCCTCGGCTCCAGGACCCGTCTCGGTGGCCACGGCCACTTCCGAGCAAGCGGCCACCCAGGAGGATGCCGAGATGACGGAATCCGCCACCGCCCAGGCGGGAGCGGATGCCACTCAAGCCAGCACCGAAGGAACGGCTGCCGCGACCGCCACTGAAGAAACTGCTGCCAAGACCGCTGCTGAGGAAGCATCAGCCAAGGCCAGCGCCGAGAACGCTGCCTCCTCATCTTGAAGCAACCTGCATTCTCTTTCAAACTTGAACACTTATCAGATCCCCGGAATGCCGGGAGCAGATGTAACAGACTATCTTTATCTTACTTGCTATTCAGTTTTTATGCCCACTCTGTTTATGTTGACATTAATCAATTTGAACGACACTGGCTCAATGCCGAGTTGTGTTTCCATGCGAGTCCCCGAGTAGCATTTCTTATTCACCCTGTCTTTTCATCTCTGCTCTACCTGCGACTTGTCGCTTGTTTGGTATTCGAGTCACAAGAATCAAGGAGCAAGGCTGCGAATACTTAGCCACTAGAAACAATCATGATAACGCAGCCCACCACTTAGCCGAGAAGACGAAAACAGGGAACACAAAGTAACCGACAATCTACTCGGTTCCTGCACTCTTTCTTCCTTAGTGATTTTCGTGTGCTCATTGACCTTTTGCTTGTTCTCTTGCTTGCCATGAAGCCGGGTTTCGGACAGCAGCAGAGTCGAAGAGTTGGCATATAGGTTTAAACACAGTACTCAATGCACTTATGAGTTCTGAAGTGGAGCAACCGAATAGACGAAGGAACAAGCCGAGTAAAAACACTTAGAGCAAATTTGGACGAGGGCAGTCCCCGAGAACAATTTTAGATTGCATAGTAGAATTTCAACTCGGATGAGAGGGTACATACACATCTTTGCTTACGAATGAAAACGACGAAGTAGAGCTACATTCCAGGGACGCTTGGTTTCCTCTCCAGCTTTATCTGCCCTGTTCGCCTGCGATGGGCGCACATCTACAAGATAGTACGCGTCATTGTGCAGCGCTTTGCTGACAATGAAAGGCCCTTCCCAAGGAGGAGACAACTTGTGCATCCCGGCCGTGCGCTGCACCAGCCTAAGGACCATGTCTCCTTCTCGGAAAACCCTTGGGTTCACCTTTCGGCTATGATAGCGCCGCAGGTTTTGCTGGTAGATAGCCGAACGTGACAGAGTCAGCTCTCTTGCTTCTTCAAGCAGGTCAACGTCGTTTTCTCGAGCTTCTCTCGCCTCCACCTCAGTGTAGAGGGCTACTCGGGGGGAGTCATGCTCTAAGTCTATTGGCAACACGGCCTCAGCCCCATATACCAAGAAGAATGGCGTGTAGCCGGTTGACCGGTTAGGGGTAGTCCTTAGACTCCACAACACCGCTGGCAACTCTTCTAGCCAACACCCAGGTGTTTTCAGCAATGGCTCAATCAGCCTTGGCTTGATGCCTGCCAGTACCATCCCATTTGCTCTCTCAACTTGCCCATTGGAGGCAGGGTGCGCGACTGACGCAACGTCTAGTCGGATATGCTTATCTCTGCAGAATCGCACCATTGCCCCCTCTGCAAAGTTGGTGCCATTGTCGGTGATGATACTGTGCGGGTAGCCATATCTCATGATCACATCCTTCACGAACTTCACGGCTGTGACCCCATCACACTTCCGAATAGGTTTCACCTCGATCCACTTGGTGAACTTGTCCACCATGACCAAGATGTGTGTCATATTGCCTTTAGCCGGCTTGAAAGGACCAACCATATCCAAGCACCAAACAGCAAATGGCCATGTGATAGGAATTGTTTTCAACTCGGAAACTGGCATGTGAATCTTACTTGCGAACATCTGGCAGCCAGCGCACTTCCTCACAATATCTTCAGCTTGTTGCAGTGCAGTGAGCCAGTAGAAGCCATGCCGAAAAGCTTTCTTGACCAAAGCCCGAGAAGAGGCGTGATGCCCACATTCCCCTTGATGTATCTCCACCAGGATTTCTTCTCCTTCCTCTGGGCTCACACAGCGTTGCAGCACACCAGTAGCACTTCTCTTGTGCAGCACATCTCGGACTATGGTGTAGCCCTTGGACCTTCTCTGAATCTGCCTCGCAGTCACCTCATCTTCAGGTAAAGTGCCGTCCCTTAGAAAGGATAATATGGGCATTGCCCAACTCGGTGTCTCCCGCACGGGAAACACTGGTTCGTCCATTTCCATTGGGACAGGCTCTGGTGGTTGCACAGGAGGAGTTGGAGCGCTTCTCTGCAGCCCAGACCGATTGGCGAGAACTTCTTCAATGAATGCGACAGCTTCTGGGTTGAGGGCGGCAGTCCCCGAGTAAGGAGTGGCAGTCCCCGAGTAGGGAGTGGCAGTCCCCGAGTAAGGAATGGCAGTCCCCGAGTAGGGAATGGCAGTCCCCGAGTAGGGAATGGCAGTCCCCGAGTAGGGAATGGCAGTCCCCGAGTAAGGAGTGGCAGTCCCCGAGTAGAGGACGGCAGTCCCCGGGTTCCCTGCAGCACTCTCCCAGTCAATCTCCATTGGGTCAGATTCTTCACTTGGCAGAGAAGGGACAAAGATGGATTCCGAGTTTGGGGAAGGCTTGATAGATGGCTTCCTCAAATGCTCCAAGGCAATCCCTGCCGGGATGGACTGCCGAGAAGATCCCAACTTGGACAGCTCGTCTGCTGCTTCGTTCTCTGCTCGGTGAATGTGCTGGAACTCACAGCCTTCGAAAAACCCAGTCATTGACTGCACCAGGAAGCGATACGATGCCATATTGGCATCCAAAGCATCCCAGGTACCCGAGACTTGCTGCACCACTAGATCCGAATCGCCATAGCATATAATGCGCTGCACACCAACCTCCTTTGCTACCCGCAAACCATGCACCACTGCCTCGTACTCGGCTACATTGTTGGATGCCTTGAAATGAATCTGCAGCACGTACTTGAGTTGATCCCGCTTGGGTGATGTAAGCACCACGCCAGCACCAAGGCCTTCTTTCACCTTTGAGCCATCAAAGTGCATTTTCCAATAGTTGGAAACTGGGGCAGGAGGTTCATATTGCATCTCGGCCCAGTCCACAAGAAATTCCGCCAAGACCTGAGACTTGATTGCTTCTCTTCTCGTATACGCGGGAGCGTACGCGGCTAGCTCGATTGCCCACTTGGCTACTCTGCCACTCGCCTCCTTGTTACCCATGATGTCCGAGATGGGAGCTGAGCTCACAACCGTGATGGGGTGCTCCTGGAAGTAATGTTTCAGCTTCCTGGCGCCCAGGTACACACCATATGTCATCTTCTGGTAATGTGGATAGTTTTGCTTGGAACTGGACAGCACTTCACTGAGATAATAAACTGGGCGCTGCACACTCTTGCCTTCTTCTTCTCGCTCCACCACTATCACCACGCTGACTACTCGGTTAGTCGCGGCAATGTACAGCAGCATAGGCTCCTTGGGTAGCGGACTAGCCAAGACGGGAGCGCTAGCCAACATTGCTTTCAGCTCATTGAATGCCACGTCCGCTTGCGGAGTCCAGACAAACTTGTCGCTTTTCTTCATCAGCTGGTATAGAGGCAGAGCCTTCTCGCCCATTCGGCCCAGAAAACGGCTCAGAGATGCCAGACAACCCGTGAACTTCTGCACATCCTTCAATGATCTCGGCAAAGACATGCTCTCAATAGCTTTTATCTTAGACGGATTGGCTTCAATGCCCCGACTAGAAACGAGAAAGCCGAGTAGCTTTCCAGCTGGTACACCAAAGGTGCACTTACTCGGATTCAGTTTCATTTTGTACCTGCGTAGGTTAGCAAAGGTTTCCTCCAGGTCGGCAAGCAGAGTATGTGTTTTATTCGTTTTGATGACAATGTCATCTACGTACACCTGCACATTCTTGCCGAGCTGGTCGTGCAAGCATTTCTGCATGCATCTCTGATAGGTTGCACCCGCATTCCTCAGGCCGAAACACATGACACGATAGCAATAAGCCCCGTACGGGGTAATGAAAGCAGTCTTTATTTGATCAGCAGGGTTGAGTGCAATCTGGTGGAAACCAGAGTAGGCATCTATGAAAGACAACAGTTCACAGCCGGCAGTGGAATCGATCACCTGATCGATGCGAGGTAGCGGGAAGGGATCCTTGGGGCATGCCTTGTTCAAGTCGGTGTAGTCGACGCACATGCGCCATGCGGTGGCAGCCTTGGGATCTTCCTTTTTCTTCTCGACCATGACCGGGTTGGCTAACCAGTCCGGGTGCAGCACTTCCATGATGAAGTTGCTGATCAGCAGCTTGGTGATTTGATCACCGATGGCCTTCCTTCTCTCATCCCCGAAGCGGCGCAAAGCCTGCTTCACGGGCTTGGCGTCAGGACGCACATGCAAAGAGTGCTCAACCAACTCCCTCGGGACTCCTGGTAGATCTTCATTGGTCCAGGCGAAAACATCCCGATTCTCACGGAGGAAGTGGATGAGCGCGCTTTCCTATTTCTCGGCCAACCCTGCACCAATGATAGCCACACGCTCCGGGAACTCGGGGTCAACCTGGACTGTCTTGGTCTCCTTGGCAGCTTGGAAAGCAGTACCATGCTGAGTACTCGGCACACCTTGTGCGCCAGCTTGTGCGGACTGAGCCATGGCCACCACCTCGTACATCTTCTTCTTCTCGGCAGCAATCACCATTGACTCCGCCAGCTGGGAGCTAGCAGAGGCACACTCCATGGACTTCTTGTAATCTCCCGAGATGGTGATGATGCCATTGGGACCGGGGATCTTCATCTTCAGATAAGCCACATGTGTCGAGGCCATGAACTTGCTCAGAGCAGGCCTGCCGAGTAGAGCATGATAGGGGCTCTGATGATCCACCACCTCAAACTGCAGGCGCTCTGTGCGGCAGTTCTCCCGAGTACCGAATAACACATCAATCCACACTCGGCCAATCGGATTGCACGAGATCCCGGGCACAATGCCATGGAAGGTGGTCTTGCTAGGCAGCATCATGTTCTCGGCCAGGCCAAGCTTCTCGAGTGTGTCTTTGTACACAATGTTGATGCTGCTGCCGTTGTCGATCAGCACCTTGCTGAACCTCACATTCTTCTCGGGGCCCAGGAATGTAGGATCCAGCACCAAAGCATAGGTACCCGGATTGGGCATCACCTTGGGGTGATCTGCCCGAGTCCACCTGATCTCCTGGTCACACCAATACATGTAGTGAGGGACAGCCGGAATCACTGCATTGACCTCCATGGCCCGCCTGTGCTGTGACTGCTTGTCGACTGCCTCAGAAGTGAAGATCATATAGCTCTCATGGTGCTCCTGGTACTGGTTGGAGCCATTGCCCCCATTGTTGCCATTGTTGCCATTGTTGTTGCCCTGATAGTTGTTGTTGCCTCTGTTGTTGTTGTTGCGGTTGTAGTTGTTGTTGTTGTTGCGGTATCTCTCGTTGTTGAAGTTCCGGTTGGCTCCTAAAGCCACCTGGTTGACATTCTCTCTTCTCGGATACACTGGCGGCCGAGTTGCGGGAGCGCGAGTAGGCTGAACAGTAGCATTGGCAGCTGGCAGAGGAGGAGGAGGAGGCAAGCCATCACTCTTGATCACATCCCACCATTCGCATTGCCGAGTAGTATGGTTCGCAGGCCTTGAGGGGTGGTGAGTGTGAAAGCTGCATGGACCATCCTTCATGTCGTCGAAGACGAACTTCTTCGGCTGCTCGGAGTTCCCGCTACCCGGCTGCGCAGTGCGGAACGGTTTCTTGTTGCCTTGGCCCTGGTTCTGGTTCTGCCCGTAGGCTCCAGCAGGTTTCTGCCTTTGGCCACCACCGCCTCCGACATTCACTGCATTAACCTCCTCAGGGTCATACCGAGTATCTACTCGGCGCTTGTTGCGGAACTCATTGCGCTTGCTGCTGTTGAAGTTCCTTCTCGGCTCAGAGGAATCCATCAGTGGCTGAGTGGGATCACCGAGTGCGTACTGATCCGCAATCTTGATGGTCTCGGCCAGGGTGTTCGGCATCTCCCTCTGCAATCTCTGCCAAAGCATGCTGCCATGTCGGCAACCCTGCGCAAACCAAGTGATGGCCTGTGCCTCATTCACACCCTCACAGGTGTTCCTCAAGGTGCTCCACCGAGTAAGATAATCGCGGTCCGTCTCGTCTTCTCGCTGCCTGCAAGCCGAGAGCTGCTGTGGCCTATTCGGCCTCTTGTAGGTGCTGGTGAAGTTGCTGACGAATGCGTCCGAGAAGTCCAGCCAGCAGTTTATGCTGTGCTTGGGCAAGTTGTTGAGCCAAGTGCGAGCTGGACCCTCTAGCATTTGCGGCACATAGCGCACCGCCCATCTCCTGTTGCCACCCGCAATATGGACTGCGGTGACGTAGTCATTGAGCCAATCTTCAGGCTTGGTGCTACCATTGTAGCTCTTGGTGCCTCTTGCGAGCTGGAAGCCCTTCACGGACGGCTCGTTCATGATGCGCGGGCCAAAGCACTCGGGGCCAGGAGGACCCGTGCTCTCAAGCCGCGCCGACAAGCTGAGACGGTCCAACTGGTGCCTTGCATCTCCAGGCGCCAACACGCGCTCACCAACACGGTCATGGATGTCATAACCAGCCATCTCCATAGCCGAGTAGCCATCATCATACCTATCCACCTGCATTGCTGCAGGCTGCTCCACCGGGTTGGCGACTGGTGCCACTGGACGCAGCTGCTGCCTCTGCCGAGTAGGCGGAGCAGCGGGTTGCCGAGAAGTACCCGGACGCGCGGCTTCTCGGACACGGCTTTGAGCTTGATGGGCTTGAAAGCCTGCTCTTGCAGCGTTGTGTTCCTGCCCGGGCTGCTGCGGCACAGCAACCTGTTTCGCGGCAGCAGCCGGGTCATACACCTGCATTTGCCTGTCTCTACCCGAGCGCCCGCTGCGGCTCTTCTCGCGGCTAGGATGCGGAGATGAGGCTTGATCGTTAGATCTTGCCGCATGCGAGTGGACTACCTGCGAGGCTCCAGCTCCCGGGTTGGCCTTGCGGAACTCCTCGTTCTGCCTGGCGGCCTCCAGCACCAACTCGTTGAGCCTCTCCTGCTGCCTGAGACGCGCCTCTCCATCTAGGCGCGGCAACTCGGCAGCCACCGCCTGCGCAGCTCTGAGCGTCTTGGCGGGTGTGCTGTACCTTGGCCTTGTGAAGGTGTTCGCGGTAGCGGACTGCGCGGGCTCCTCCGCAACGGTCGCCATCTCGGCGCCCAGGTTGCGCCGCGTAGCGCCTACTCTGCTGGGCCTCCTGGCAACCGGCGTGAAGCCGTGTGCCTTGTTGTACTCGAGCTGGTCCAAACTCAGCTCAAGCCTGATCTTCTCCAACTCCGCCTGCTCGGCCAGCAGCTCCTGGCGTTGCGGCTCGAGCTGCTCCCTCGCTGCAAGGAGCTCGACGTCGGTGGGCGTGGGCATGCCAGTCCGCGCAGCAGACGCGGGGATGACCGTAGACGTGGAAGGCGGCAGGTTGCTCTCCTTCTCGTAGGGCCGGTGGTTCCTGCCACCAGCAGGCGGGTCGTCAACCTCCTCGACGACGGCCGCAGCGCCAGTGGCAGCTGCGCCAGTGTTCGCCGCCAAGCCCGTCACCATCACCTCAGCGCAGCATGCAGAACTGCGCGCAGGCCGTCCGCGAGCAGCAACCACCGCGGGAGGATCCTCCGCGTCATGCACCAGCTCGGGGTAGGTGCTGTTGGCGCCGGTGGCGACGTAGACGAGATGCGAGCCGAAGGAGATCACCGAGCCGCCCTCGGGCATGGCCATGCCGCCGAAACAGCCGGCGTTGTCGGTGATGAAGTCGAAGGAGCCGAACCTGTGGACAAGGCCACAAACTACGCGCTCCGCTGATGAAGATCCCGTCCGAACAGAAACTCCAGCCAGCGCCGCTGGTTGCCCCACGGTGGGCGCCAACTGTCGTGGTGGTGTCACGGCAGATGCCATGGGATGGCTAAAGATGTGGGGACGATGGACGCTGGAGGTGTCCGGGGAGGGATCACGCGACGAGTAGCCGCGTGAGGTAAGATCCACACAACACAAACAACACGATGTACCCAGGTTCAGGGCCCTCGTGAGGAGGTAAAACCCCTACTCCTGCCTTTCTCTGTGTATTTTGATGTCTCTCCGAGTAGTCACAATACAGATGGTATCGCTACCGAGTAGCCTCTCTCTCCTCTCCGAGTAGAGCTAGGTCAAGAACTTAGGGTTTCTAGGGTTCACTATGAACGTGGGAGAGCATGGAATGAGATCGTCCCTCGCGCAGGAGGCGGCGGGGCACCTTATATACACGGTGCCCAGCCGGATACGTCCAAATCTAAACAAGTGTCGACATAGTGTACACACCGTCCTTTCTCCGAGTACCCGCTGACAGCTTTGGTCGTTGATTTTGGCTGCTTCTGTAAAGTCGTTGGGCAAAACTAGGGGACAGACTGGTATCACTGTACCTAGGCACAGAGTAGGCCCCCCTTATCCTGCCACGGCCTGCTTCCATGCTGTCACTGTCAGGCAGGCCGTCCCCACGTGAACAGTAGTTCGAATGCTGCCAAGTACGGACCCAGGATACGCGGGATCCTGTGTCAGAACGGCTCCTTTGACTTTCTGGCCCGAGTAGGTTCCCGCCAATGGTTCCCGCCAATTGTACTCGGGCCAAACCTTCTACTCGTCAGGGTAGAACTTGATTGATATCTCCTTCTGGTCATCTTGAGGTGAGACCGAGTAGCAGTCGACCGGGTAGCGAGTACCTGGTAGTCGGCTACTCGACCAAACCTCTCTTCTGTAAGCGGCCTTTACCACCTGTCTTTACCCTACTCGGGGGTAACCCCCCGACACTAATTCTCTATACATGGAATCAACCGAGAATTTTCTATTCCCATTTAGATTCCAACGAAACTCCTTGGATGCTTGCGACAGCTGTACCAATGATAGCCGATCCAGTAAGGTATTCCAAGACACAAGTCTCAGACCAATTAAGTCTCGCATGAACATCACATTAGGGGGTGAAACTTGGATCGCCGTGGTAAGCGTATCCCTCTTATGACGCACAATATTGTATAAAGCCGAGTATTGCTCTCGGCGAGTGGTATTACCTAACCACATATCCTCGCAAAACCGTATCTGTGATCCATCCTTAATCTTAAATACACTAAAGCAAATGAAATATTTCCAAAAGTGGGAATCCTCAGGTTTCCAAATAACCTGGGATACCGCTTTTGTGCCAATGTACTTCCGTTTAAGGAGCGTTTGCTATACATCATCCTGCGTGAGCAGATTAAAAAGTCACTTACATAGGAGAACTTTTGTTGCAATGTTATATTTCTTATGAAATTAAATCGGCGCGAGCAAAAGAATAGAAAATAAAGGGCGATCCCCAAGGAGGCTAGGGTTTCATTCTCCTCCGCTGGCAACTCCATGGTCCGCCACGCCTCCGATGGTCTCTCGGGCCATGGAGGTGTGACGGATCCCGGCCTCTCGTCGGCAAGAGGGTTTCCATTTTAATTTTAGTTAGTTTCTATGTTTTTATCAGGTTGGTGAGGCGGTGGTCCTCCCTGCATGATACCCACTCCATTCGTATGCCTTGTGTTGGCATAGGGCGCGTGGAGTTGTATGCCCGGTGGAGGTCCTACCCACCTGATTTCCACTCCAGTGGTCCGTCTTGTGTTGGCGCAGGGCGTTGGAGTTGTGTGACTGATGGAGGTCGATTTTTCGTGTTTGTTGGTGTGGTTGCAGGTCTAACTCTTCCAACCTACGGTCCTCATTCTTTAACGATGGTTGTTATTTTGATGTGATGTTCCTTTGGAGTCTTAACATGATTACTTCTCGTGACAACAAGGTTTAGTACGACAATATTTTCCTCGCTCCGTGGAGGCAGGGCGAGGACGGCGGCTCACTATCAATTCATGACACACTTCATAAGTTGATGGGGATTAAGTGTGAAATGTTTGTATTAATGAGTAAGAAACAAAATTAATTTTCTCTGGAATGGACAACGGTCTTGTATTTCCCTCCATCTCAATTTACAAGGCATGCACATACTCTTAGGTCGTTAATCTAACCAACATAATACAAGACATATAGTATATAAAATATACCATTATAAATTTTAGATGTTCTATTTTCGAATGGTAGAATTTTTATATTATATTAGTGAAAATTGGCAACACATACGTACACGCCTAGGACTTTTAAACTGAGATGGAGGAGTAGTACTACTCCATAGAGAAACAAAATTTCGTGGCATGGCTACAAAGATAGAGGAACGGGTCCAAATACCCATGTCTTTGGCTTAGAGCATCTCCGCTCGCCCCCATGCCATTTTTTCGGTGCCGACACTTCCAAAATCTCTGACTCGCCCCCCAGGACGCCAAAAACCGTCGGATTGCACCAGGAAAACACCAGGCGTTTCCAGCCCGAACCCAGCGTCCCAGGGTCACTTGGGCGGGCAAAATCGCCATGCGGGCTAACCCTGTCAGGGGAAAAACGACTTTCCCCCTGATTCGTCCACCCACGGGCCAAAGGAGAGCCATCCTCCCCAGCAAACCATGCCGGCTTCGGCGCCACCCGTCCGTCCGCCGGCACTAATCCGCCGCTAGAAGGGCCCCCTGCCGCCGCAAAAAAAACAGCCCTCGCTGCTCCGCCATGCCCCGCCCCTCCTTCCCCCTTCCAGGCGAGCCATCCAGGCGAAAATGGGTAGCTACCGGCAGCCACCACCCACCCACGTCCGTGAGGTGTTCGACCATTTTCCTCTACGGCGATGGATGAAAGATCGGGAGGTTAACTACAAATTTTAGCTTCTTTTTTGATTTAACAAGTTAGTGCTCAGATATAGATTGTCTAGATTATGCAACTAGGTGAACAATCATATATGTTGAGGAAGTACAACTAGCACAAGGTATATTTATGACTAAGCTAGTAGCAACAAGTAAAGGTAAATTGAGGGATAATCGAACACAATGACGCGTAGATGTATCCCAAAGTTCACTTCCCAATGGAAGCTAATCTCCGTTGGAGCGGTGCGGTGCCACCAATGTGGAACACCGAGTAGCTCTCAAATGGCACACCATATCTCCTTTGAGTCCTTCCACCGATGTGGAGAGGATCGAATCACTATGTTGCCGTTGAGGTTGACAAATAGAACATTTACAAGGATGAGGCACACTCCACAACTTTGGAGGGTCCTCACTAAATCCTGAAAGCCACCAAGACTTCGAGAAACAAGATCCACGAGCACAAGAGCTCCGGGGATATCAACAAGGCTCTGAGCTCCGATGAGTTAAGAGAAACAAGGTTCTTGGCTCCGATGAACTAAGAACTACAAGATCCCTAAGGGATAAGTGGTGTGATTTCTAATCGTCTTGGTGGAGTTGTAGATCGGGGATGTCTCCTCCAAATCCCAAAGTATCACAAGCTTTGGTTGGGGATTTGCGGAGATGCTTGAGCTTGGAGGTGGTCAACAATGGTGGAGAGAATAAGTTTAATTGACACCCACTAAAGGTAGGGGATGACCCCCTTTTATACCCGGAGACGAAATACGGCCGTTGGGGGGAAGATCCCCTTCACCGCGGTCCACCCCGGCCTAGGAGGGCGGCCAGGCCGGCCAGGGAGGCCGGCACATCCCCACCATCCCACCACGGTCTCGTGCCTATGTGGGGCCGGCTGGCACCCGGCCTGGGGCTGGAACCCCCTTTCCACCTCGGCCTTGCGCCACCTAGAGGCTGACGGGAGCCGGCCTGGGGCTGGCGTCCCACCCCGGCATGGGGCCGGCGTGGAGCAGGGAGAAGGCCGGGGCAGTGCCCGAACGACCCGGCCTCGTGCCCGACCTGGGGCCGGCGTGGAGATGGAGCAGGGCTGGGGCAGCGCCCGTGGCACCCGTCCTCCTGACCGGCCTAGGGCTGGCGTGGAGCAAGCCAATGCCGGGGCAGTGCCCGAGCAGTACGGCCTAGGATCCCGGCCAGGCCGGCCTGGGAGGACGTCACCCCTGTTTTCTCTTCTCCTTTTCCCATTTATTTTCTTCCTTTTTGCTGTCAATCACATGAATTTCCAAGGAGGTATATGATTGCATTTCTTCATGATATATTCTGAAACCACTTAGGGAAAATATTAGATGTTCCATATGTTGTGATCAAACACCGAAAACAAGATTAGGAACAAATGTCCTTTCAATCTCCCCCTTTTTTATGTTTGATGACAACACATGGATTTGCATTATGAATAACTTATCATGGATATTTGCAAGGAGATAAAACTTATAGAGGTACTCCCCTATTTGTGTGACCAATCATAAGATATATATTTGATAAACAAATGTAGTGCAATGATTTTGATCCTTATCTCCCTTTATTTTATAGGTCAGTAGCATATGTGATGTGAACATGATATTCATATGTGAATGTGAGGATTATTATATAATTATCTAGCACTATAGATGGATATGTATAAGCTATGAGTTTGTTGAATCAACTTTGAACCAAGAGCAAAAATACATGTATAGGCTTGATGACATTCTATATAAGTGATTGTATTGCACACAAAAAATATCACCATAGCTTTCATCTCATAATAGATAGATAGATAATGAATAACCTCACTAAGGTCTTCATAACATCAAATAGTGGGTAGATAGATAGTATGATAACCTTACTATGATCTTCATCACATCAAATATCACATCACATAGTAGTACGATAGATAGTAGATACATAGTCTTACAATAGCAACAAAGTTCAACGAAACACACAAATAGAAGATCAACTAAGATCAAGGAAATCAATAGCGATGATAAGACACAAATGGATGCATGATATGAAATGCAAAGCGTTGAGGATCCTAATACTTCTCCCCCTTGGCATCAAGACGCCAAAAAGGGAGAAAGTGATGCACGTACAATCACTCGTCATCATCCATCTCATCATCCGGCACGGGAACTTCCTCAGTAGGTGCATGACTTGAACTAGCTGCAGCTGCAAAGTAGGCCCCAAAAGGCCCGAGAGAACTAGCATCATCACCAAGCCAGAAGGTGTGCTTTGACTTCCATGTGTCCTCCGTGAGCTCCTCCGAGCTAGAAGAGCCGAGTGGAAGCTGAAGAGCTGTCATGATAGCCCGCTGGTTGCGACGAGAGGCCTTGCCCTTGCTATAGTAGTGATAGTCTTGCTTCTGCTTGTCAATGAAGAAGCAATTCATCGTTTGAAGAGCCCTCTTGATGCTGAATGTGCCACAAACTGGGACAGGAGGGTCTAGAGAGGAAGAGATGGGGATGCCATGAGATGTACTAGGCTCAGTGGACAATGTGCAAGTACGCTTGGGGCGTTGAGCAGCAACCATCTCAGCCTCTACAGCCGTGAGAAGAGCAGACTGTTTGGGAGTCACCTTGGAGTAGTTGTTGATGAGATCAGCTGGAATCTTAGACTCAATGAGGATATGAAGGTATGAGCCATAGATGGGGACCCTCTTATCACGAACCACAGTCCTCATCTCATGCCACATGTAATCCAGAATATCCAAAGGCTTGTTGTTCCTCGTAGCAGTGCCAATATGAAAGAGGAGATTCACCAACCATTTGCGGACCTCGGCCTTCTCACCAAACTTAACATTGATAGTGTTCCGTAGAATGTTGTGCACAATGTACCAGAATTCAGTGAAGTATCTGACCTTGTGAATATGCTGAGATCCAGTACCTGGTGGGTAGCAATGACACAGATCATCATGAGCCTTGAGAAGGTACTTCAGATCACCATGGATTCTTATGTAGGACATGGCATCAAAGATAACCGGCGGAAGACCGAGAAGGGAGCCAAACTCAGTCATGGTGGCGGTACATTGGACACCACCACTCATCCAAGTCAAAGTGCGAGTCCCTCAGTGGAGAAGAAAACAGTGGCATAGAATTCCTTAAGCAGCTCGGGAGCAAATGGGCGAGAGTTAGAAGACCCCATGAGAGTAGTGATACCATGAAAATCCATAAGATCCATAACCCCGGGCCAATGCTTGCGGGCTGATTCCACATTAATGAAATGCTGATCAACATGAGTGTTCTGAAGTTTACCAAGGACGAGCTCATACATAATCTGATGCATCTTGGAGTAGAACCGGAGATCGGCACAAGTACTCTGCCCAAAAGCATAAGGATTGAACTTCAAACGAGCAGTCTCAAAATCAGTGGTGCTCAGACCGACCCAATTAGGAACCACTGGCTCAGCTGGATTGACAGGAAGTAGAGCACCCTGTCTCTGAGAAGGAGTAGAGCCAGCAACATTAGCTGCACTTTTCTTGCGGGGACGAAGAGCATGTGGTCCCTTGCCACGTGGTGCATCGGCATCGCCTGAGAGGAATGATGCATGGATATAGACAATTATAGTAAGTGCGCATGATCGTTGTTGTGTTAATAAAAAAATGTTCCATGCTGATGAGTTATAGTGACAAGAGTGGGAACAAAAATCGTCTAGTGAGTAATAAGACATTAAAAAGGGGGGGGGGGCTCTAATGGTGGTTGTGTGTGGAAGAAAGGGGGAGGTTAGGGATGCGGTCGTGTCCCCTCCCCCTTGTGTTGTGCGTGCGTGCGGGTGCCCGGCCTGGGGAGCCGGCCAGGCCGGCGTGGGCGCGTGCGGGGCCGGGCGCGTGGCCGAGCGCCCCGGCCTGAGTCCAGGCCTGAGGCCGGCGTGGGAGCAAGCGGGGCCGGGCGCGCAGCCGGGTGACCCGGCCTGGGATCCGGCCTGATGCCGACGTGGGAGCGAGGGGGCCGGGCGCGCAGCCGGGCGACCCGGCCTGGGATCCGGCCTGAGGCCGGCGTGGGCTGGGGAGAGGCCGGGCGTGTGGCTGAGGCAGCCGGCCAGGCCGGCCGTCTAGGCCGGTTCCAGGCAGTTTTGTCTTCCCCTTTTTTTTAAGTTAAGCATAATTCCTCCTCATAATATTTGTAAAAATTCAAAATAAAAATTTACTTAAAAGAGTGATGCAACGGTAACTTTTATTTTAGCAAGTTTTACTTTATTGTTGTGAAATTGTTTTACTTAACCATGTGCACAAATGTGATGAGATGAAATAAACATGATGGTTTCCATATGCATCCAATGGGAGAAAAAAAGAAAAGTGGACAAACAACATTGGATGCAATATTAAATATGAAGAACGAAAATGCATATGAGTGGAACACAAAATGTCTTATCAATATGAAAAACCAAACAACAATTGAATCTTGAATTTGTGCGGTGGCCTTAGACACCATGTATGAGTATGTTCGATATGACACCACGAAGATATATCTTGGGTGCATTGTCGAGACTCATCATTGAAGCACATTATATCATTTGAAATGACCATTATGCATGATTTGTTTATTTATGCATTGTATGATTAGTGTTGACTCATTGATTGAGCTACACTCCCCCTATGTCTATGCGTACATCTAAGAACCAAATAGGAGTCTACTAGAGGTGTGTATGCAAGATTTTGAATCAACTAAAATTGCTTGCACATACGACATTGAGCTTACTCCTTAATGGGTTGAATCTTTTCTAATCTAGAGGTTTTGTAAGGATGTCGGCAAGTTGATCTTTGGTGTTGACATAGGAAAGCGAGATATCTCCATTGGCCACATGATCTGGAATGAAATGATACTGAATCTCAATATGTTTGTTCTTGCCATGAAGTATCGTATTGTGACCAATCTTTATAGCACTCTCATTGTCACATAAAAGAGACATTGTCTTAATCTCAATTACAAAATCCTTAAGACATTGCCTCGTCCATAAAAGTTGAGAGCAACAACTAGCGGCGGAAATATACTCCGCTTCCGTGGAGGAGGTGGCAATGCAATTTTTTTTCTTATAAGACCAACACACGAGCGACCTACCAAGGAATTGGCAAGCACCCGAGGTTGCTTTTCTATCCACCTTGTCACCTCCCCAATCCACATCCGAATATCCCACAAGATCAAAAGTTGTGTTTGATGGATACCAAAGGCCATGTGTAGGAGTGTCAACCAAATACCTAAGAATCCTTTTGACCGTAATCATATGGCTTTTCTTTTGGTTTGATTGAAATTTTGCACACAAAGCCACACTAAACATAATATCCGGTCTAGATGCACAAAGGTAAAGCAAAGATCCAATGATAGAACGATAAAGTTTGAGATCAACCGGTATACCTTCGTGATCCATAGTAAGATTCAAGGTTGTTGACATTGGATAATCTAGTGGTTTGGCATTGTTCATATCAAATTTCTTGAGCATATGTTGAATATATTTTGGTTGACAAATAAAAGTCCCTTCATAATATTGCTTGATCTCAAAACCAAGAAAGAACTTCAATTCTCTCATCATAGACATCTCAAACTCACTTGTCATTAATTTGGCAAATTGGTCTACAAAACTCACATTAGAAGATCCAAATATAATATCATCAACATATACTTGACATACAAATAAATGTCCATATACACTTTTGGTAAAGAGTGTGGGGTCAATTACCCCAATTACGAAACCACGATCTACTAGAAACTCCTTTAGATGATCATACCAAGCACGTGGGGGCTTGTTTGAGGTCATACAAAGCCTTATGGAGGAAGTAGACATGGTTAGGATACTTGGGATCCTTGAACCCCGGGGGTTGTTTAACATATACCAATTCATTTAGAGGACCATTTATAAAAGCACTTTTAACATCCATTTGATGCAAGATAAAGTTATGGATAGTGGAAAATACAAGTAATGTACTAATGGATTCAAGTCTAGCTACGGGAGCGAAAGTTTAACCGTAGTCAAGTCGTTCGACTTGAGAGTAGCCTTGAGCAACCAATCGAGCCTTGTTGCGAATCACTTGCCCATGAGAATCTTGCTTGTTCTTGAACACCCATTTTGTTCCAATAACATTGTGATCCTTGGGTCTTTCCACAAGTGACCATACTTTGTTTCTTTCAAAGTTATGGCTCTTCATGCATGGCTTGAACCCAATCTTCATCTTCAAGAGCATCATACACTTTGATAGGTTCAACATGAAAGACATATGAATGAATACCACAAAACTTGAGCACTTGTCCACGAGTGGAGACACTTCTTCCCAAGCCACCAATAATATTCTTTTGATAATGTGACTTTTGTTGCAATCTTGAGGCTTGACGAGTCATGATACGAACTAGTGCGTCATCGGCATTATCATTTGGAGGGATATCCTCATCATTTCCTTCATCAAGACCATGATCCATCCGGAGTGGAGTTCTTGGTGAAGAATCACCAAAATCATTGGGTGCATCTTGACCACTTTCTTGATGAATGGTATCCACTTGAAGGTCTTGTTCTTGTTGTTGGTGTACCATTTGATTGGTGGTTGATGTAGAGGGCTCCACTTGCGTAGAGCTAGTCCCATCCACATTTTCCACAAGGTGTCCCTCAATGGGTATAAGGGCACCTATACCCATTCTTCCTATGGCTATGGAGGAAGGCTCATCACCTACATCATCACAATCAATTTTCTCCACTTGGGAGCCATTTTCCTCATGAAACTCCACATTCATAGATTCTTCAACACACCCGGTGGATATGTTGTAGACTCTATAAGTGTGAGAGTTCGTGGAATAACCAACAAATATACCTTCAAAAGTTCTAGGATCAAATTTAAACAATCTAGTCCCTTTAATGTAAACTTGACATTTACACCCAAAAACTCAAAGATACTTGAGGTTGGGTTTGTTACCAATTAGGAGTTCATATGGAGTCATACCAATCATCGGACGAAGGAAGAGTCAGTTAGATAGATGACAAGCGGTGTTGTTGGCTTCGACCCAAAAGTTATATGGTGATCTGAATTCGGCCATCATACTTCTTGCAATATCAATAAGTGTGCGATTCTTCCTCTCCGCTACACCATTTTGTTGAGGGGTGTACGCAGCGGAATATTGGTGTCTTATTCCCTCTTCACTCAAGAATTCATCCATGGTGTAGTTCTTGAACTCGGACCCATTGTCACTCCTAATAGACATGATCTTGGTGTCATATTGGCGTTGCACTTCCGTGGCCCAAGATATGAACCTTTCTTGAGTCTCACTCTTCCTCTTGATATAGAATACCCAAGTGTATCTTGTATAATAATCAAAAATCATCAAACAATACTTTTTGCCGTCGAGACTATCATATGTGGGAGGCCCAAATAAGTCCAAGTGAATACGCTCAAAGGGCCTTGTTGTGGAGATGATTGATGTCTTGGGATGATTCTTCTCATGCATATTTCCGGAAATACAATAGCTACAAGGGCGATCTTTGGAAAAATTCACACTCGTTAGTCCTACCATGTGCTCACCCTTCACAAGAGTTTGTATATTTCTCATGCCGACGTGGCCCAAGCGGCGATGCCAAAGCCACCCCACGTCGGATTTAGCCATTAGACAAGTGGCGATATGTGTATTTTCTTCCGAGAAATCCACTATATACATACCATTTTCCACAAATCCAACAAAGGCTACTTTAAGAGAAATGGTGTGAAGAACAAGCACGTGATGTCGCCCAAATACACATGTAAAATTGCATTCACAAAGTTGCAAGACGGAAAGAATATTATAGCCAAGGGACTCAACAAGGAGGACTTTCTCAATGGATGAATCCGGAGAAATGACCACCTTTCCATGTCCCAATACCTTAAGTTGTGAGTGATCACCAATAGTTACAAGAGCAAATTTGAGTAGTTGGAGTTTTAAGTCATTCAACACTTCCTTTCTTCCGGTCATGTGTGCGGAACAACCACTATCAATCATCCATGATGTTCCACCGGAAGCACAACCCTACAATGAATCAACTTCTTGTCTTAGGTACTCATTTTTGGATGGGTCCTTTCTTGTTAGTCACAAGGGTCTTATGAACCCAAATAGCATAATTGTAATCATCACCATATGAGGTGCCAACATATTTTGCATAAACATGACCATCAATAGATTTAAGAAGCACATAAGATGGGTTATACTTTCCCGCAAAGTTGTTGTGAGTAGTAGTATTCCTAGGAACAATACTCTTAGCAATCATATCAAACTCATATTCATCATTAGCCAACTCCCCCTCCTTCACAAAAACAATAGAGTTGGTGGAGGGAGTTGACTTCTTCTTGTAGGCCACCTTGGAAGTGGAACCAAAACCAAGGCCTTCCTTGCCAATAACTCTCTTTTGACTACTCAAAATATCATTAAGGTTCTTTTGCCCTTGGATGCATGTGGAAAGACCTTTGTTGATTTGTGCCTTCAACCTATTGTTCTCCTCAATGAGAGTTTCCTTGACACACAAAGGGTTAGTAGTACAAGAGTTTGCATTTACATTATTTACCCTTTTTAAGGTTTTGAGCTCATTTGAGATTGTTCGATGATCAATTTTAACCTTATCAAAATTCTTAATGATTTGATTGTAACCTTGGTTAGTTGCATCATTTAAGGCCATGAACTCCGTTACCTTAGTAAAAGAATGCTCACAATCAAGTTTTACTTTAGCTATGTCAATTGCAAAGGTTTTCTCTATGCTTTCTCTAAAGCAATGTGATTCATCTAGAGCTTTCTCAAGCTCCTCAATTTTACTAGCATCATCACGAGAAAACTTTTCAAGTAATGTTATTCTCTCCTCATGTTCGTCAATGAGGCCATGTGCCTCACTTAATTTATCCATGAGAGATACAAAGATATATTTAGTTTCTCCTTCTAGTTTCTCCATAAAGTTTGTCAAGGGGTTTTCCTCAACACAATTTAATAGTGAAGGAGTAGAAGAGTTTGCAAGTTTGAGTGTAGGAGTCACCTTTGGGGATATACCCTTGGACATGAAGCACTTGTGACTTGAGGGACCCTTGTTGTCATTAGGGTTGGAGAAGAGAGAGCTTAAGTTAGGAGGTACGACGCCCCTAGCCATGGCCGCCATACCTACCTGTTCATCATCACCATCACTCTCTTCACCACCGGACGTGTACTCAACTTCTTTTGCAATCATTGCCCTAGGAGGGCCTCTCTTGATGAAGTTCTTGGACTTGGGAATGAAGGTGGATTTCTTGATAAGTCTTCCACCATTTTCAAATCTACTCTTGAAGGGGCACTTAGCAAAAAGTGCTCAGTATCTCAACAATTGAAGCAAGTCCTTGCCTTCTTCACGCTTGAGACTTCTTTTCCCTTGTTCTTGGTGGCATTTGATCTAAAATCTCCCTTATTCCACCACTTGTGTTGATCAAGGGCCAAGCATTCTTCATGTGATGTCTTCATCTCTTTCTCGGAGACCTCATGTGTGGATCCACCATCATCACTTGAGTCATTCTCTTCATAGGGGGTGGCCTTGGCCTTCAAAGCAATAGATGGTCTCTTCATTCCGTTTACACGGGCCATGACATCATCGGAGGTTTGCTTCATGACTTTTAGAGTGACGAAGAGACCCAAGACATCATTGGGGAATAGATCCAAGTAATTGGCCTTTGATTACACATTCATCACCATGTTTTCACTGTATGGAATCAAGGTGAGTAGAAATTTCTCCTTGACCTACAATCCTTGAAGCCATAATCTCTCATGTCATTTACAAGAGCCTTGAGTCTTCTAAACATGTCTTAAATGTTCTCTCCATCACCCAAATGAAAGTGTTCAACTTTTCTTTGGATGATTGACTTCTTGGATCATTGAAGATTGATGTTGATGCCATACATATCGACAAGGCAATCCCAAGTTTTCTTTGCACTTGAGATGGACCGGATGTGCTCAACTCCTTCCTTTTCCATTGCCTTCTCCAACATGTGCATGGCATGAGCGTTGAGTTTCTCATCTATGATGTCACTTGAGCTTAAGTTCTTGGGTTCCTTTGGCTTATACCCCTTATCAACAATTCTCCATATTTGCATTCAAGAGATGCACATGTAAGACTTCATGGAAGCTTTCCAATTAGTAAAGCGATTCCTATCTACCATAGGAGGTGGACCAAGATGATTAACATGTGGATGTTGAACATTTGGAGCATTGTTATAAGCAAAGCCAAAAGAATTTCCACCAGTACCACTTCCGGGTGCCGATGTTGCGGACCCTTCCTTAGATGGAATGGGGTTTCCATGTTCATCTAAGACAACATTCTCTCTAGATTGATTAGATGAAGATGCCAATTCCTTTAGTCCCTCCATCTTTTTCTTGAAGCTATCAATCATAGCTTGGATTAGCTTTTGAATCCCCTCCATGGTGACGGGATCATTAGCCATCCTTTCCTCCTCTTTAGGCGGTAAAGCCCTTCATAAAGAGACGAGGCTCTGATACCAATTGAAAGATCGAGAGGTTAACTAGAGGGGGGGTGAATAGGTTAACTAGAAATTTTAGCTTCTTTTTCGATTTAACAAGATAGTGCTCAAATATAGATTGTCTAGATTATGCAACTAGGTGAACAATCCTATATGTTGAGAAAGTACAACTAGCACAAGTTGTATTTATTACTAAGATAGTTGCAACAAGTAAAGGTAAGTTGAGGGATAACCGAACACAATGATGCGAAGATGTATCATGAAGTTCACTTCCCAATGGAAGCTAATCTCCGTCGGAGCGGTGCGGTGCCACCAATGTGGAACACCGAGTAGCCCTCAAATGGAACACTATATCTCCTTTGAGTCCTTCCACCAATGTGGAGAGGCTCGAATCACTATGTTGCCGTTGAGGTTTACAACTAGAACCTTTACAAGGATGAGGCACACTCCACAACTTTGGAGGGTCCTCACCAAATCCTGAAAGCCACCAAGACTTCGAGAAACAAGATCCACGAGCACAAGAGCTCCGGGGATATCAACAAGGCTCTGAGCTCCGATGAGCTAAGAGAAACAAGGTTCTTGGCTCTGATGAACTAAGAACTACAAGATCCCTAAGGGATGACTGGGGTGATTTCTAATCGGCTTGGTGGAGTTGTAGATCGGGGATGTCTCCTCCAAATCCCAAAGTATCACAAGCTTTGGTTGGGGATTTGGGGAGATGCTTGAGCTTGGAGGTGGTCAACAATGGTGGAGATAATAAGTTTAATTGACACCCACTAAAGGTAGGGGATAACCCCCTTTTATACCCGGAGACGAAAGATGGACGTTTGGGGTGGGGGGATCCCCTTCACTGCGGTCCACCCCGGCCTAGGGGGGTGGCCAGGCCGGCCAGGGAGGCTGGGACATCCCCACCATCCCACCATGGCCTCGTGCCTATGTGGGGCCGGCTCACACCCGGCCTGGGGCCGGGACCCCCTTTCACCTCGGCCTTGCGCCACCTGGAGGCCGACGGGAGCCAGCCTGGGCTGGCGTCCCACCCCGGCCTGAACCCGGCCTGGGGCCTGCGTGGAGCAGGGACAAGGCCGGGGCAGTGACCGAACGACCCGACTTTGTGTCTGGACTGGGGTCGGCGTGGAGATGGAGCAGGGCCAGGGCAACACCCGTGGCACCCGGCCTCGTGCCCGGCCTGGGGCCGGTGTGGAGCAAGCCAAGGCTGGGGCAGTGCCCGAGCTGTCCGGCCTGGGAGGCCGGCACCCCTGTTTTCTCTTCTCAAATCCCTTGTCCGATAAACCAGTCTCTTCCTTCCATTGTAGCAATTCTAGCGTGATATCGAGATTTGTGTTGCCATCTTTGCAAGTTGGTTACAACTTTTTTTTTGTGATCCTCTAACATGCGCTCCAACTTCAACTTCTCATTTGCACTTTCTGCTTCTCTCTGTGCATCAACGATGGCCCGACGAAGATAATCATCTAACATTGGCTCATCTGGTGCCTCTTCATCTTTATTACCACCGTATTCAGGGAACATATGCATAACCCCTGTTTCTCCATGCTTGGTCCAACAATTATAGCCGGACATGAAACCATACTTAATCAGGCGGACGTGAGGGTTTTTGAGGAAGATTAATCCTTCTCATTCTGACAGACACAACACAGACAACACATAAAACCATTTCGCATGTTTGCCTTAACCACATTGAAAAAATAACACACACCTTGCATGTACTCTTTAGAGCGTCGGTCGGCGAACATCCGTGAATGTCTTATCTGCATTATATAAGTATATCAAACGCAATCATGATGCTAAAATTAGTACAGGTCTAAATGAGCTTAATTGTCAATGAAAGATGAAAGGGTTTATGTGCTAACCTCTTGGAATGCTTTAATAGAAGGTGCTAACCTCTTGAAACACTTCAAAAACAAAGGAGAAAAAGTTGGCTAGCTCGGATATTTCATCGAGCACATTAGGTGCATAGGTAAAAACAACAAACTAGCAAACACCCATCAACATCTAAAATGAAAAAAACAGAGGAGAGGGGAAGAGGGGGGGGGGGGCTCCAACTTCAACTTCTCATTTGCACTTTCTGCTTCTCTCTTTGCAAGTTGTGTCACGAACCTGAGACTAGAGGTTCTCACACGTAGTCGTGTCGGACGAGACCCCTGTAATCCCGGTCTGTATTACGAGCTGGGACTAGAGGTCACGTTCGACCTGGGACTAGTCCGGTGCGGCCTCGTAGATGTTGAACCAGGACTAGTCCCCCACACTCCTCTAGTCCCGGTCCAAACGCTAACTGGCACTAGAGTCAAATTGGCCTCTGGACCAAAGGGCTGTTTTCTGCTAGTGTTCGCCGGTAGCTTCGGCGCAACGACCGGGAGGTATGCCGAATTTTAAGCTGGCACGCCCCCAAACGGCGATATTTTGACCCGTAAAAACGGCCTATGAGGCGAACGAGTGGGGATGCTCTTAAACATGTGTGCCATGAATTTGCAAAAAAAAAAACATGTGTGCCATGATTCCGTTGTACTGCTCCTAGGGACGATGCTAGTACAAATGGTGCGTCTAGGGTTTTACCCTGCCACACCATTGCATGCGTCAACGGTAAATCTATTTGCATGCATGGAGGAAAGCTAGGCAGGTTGAGGAGGACGCTAGCAGCTAAAGGACCTTTTTCCGCGTTAACTTAATCATCCCGATTCATTCCCACGCTTTTTATCATCAGCATGCAGAAAGCCTGGACCAGCTGCGAGCATACACGATGCAGATAAGATAAAAAGACGAGCTATATATATATTCATAGCTAGATTAGATCGATAGGGAGATAGATATATAGCATCTAGATCATCTTTGATTACCAGAAAAAAGGTTGAGCCTTTTAATTATAATATATCTGAATATATATCTCCGTCCCTACTTCCCTGAGGTAGTGTAGCGGGGTACCATTGCGTTTTGTGGATACAAAAGGAGAAGAAAAGTGGGTAATCATGCTCGATCGGAGCCGGAACAAAAGAGATCGATCGGTCGCCGGCCGGTCATTGATGCCCAAGTACCTACGCGAACATGCATGCATGAACCCCAAGGTAGCTCTGCAGTTGTGTGACTGACGGCATGCATGCATATGCATGTGCAGCATTCAGATGGTGATGAGAAGAACAAATCGACATGCATGCATGCATGCAGGATTCAGTTTTGGCTTGAGAAAAAACATTAACGGATAGTTTTCCTGTAACAATACCCAGGGCCTTTTGCAGCTACAGTACCTGTTTGCGTTTAAAACTGTTGTGAACATTTGGTTTCATGATGAAATCAACATGCATATGCTACGCTCTATATTAACAGAATCACTATATCATAACCAAGTACGAATTTTTCAAATTCCAGTCGATCTCTGACCCTGTGCTGTGTCCTCGTCCTACTCCTCGATCTCTCTCTCCCAGCCTCTCATGCATCTAGACGTGGGTCGGCTAGCGGCTCATGCGCTGGCAGCCGGAGAGCACCAGGGATGGGGAGGAGAACGTGCGCCGGTGGCACTAGAGCTGGGAAATGGGTTAAAACAATGGAGAAGATTGGGGGAAGGAAGACGACCCAATGACCTGTGATATAGCCAAATCCTGAGATAAATTATGACCGAAGTTAAACATGCATGGGAGTGAAACGACGCTGGCTACAGTTTCACGTGCATGTCCATCTTCTTCATCGTAAGATAAAAAGACGACCTATATATAATCATATCCTCCCTCTGTCCCCGTCAGTATTTATAAGTCATTTTAATTTAGGGCACATACGTTATAAAATGAGGGAGTGAATCGACTCATTTTTTATTGATTCAGGGCCTCTTTGAATTATAGAATTTCATAAGATTTTTGTACGATTCCAATCCTTAGAATATTTTTGTATGGATTTCGTTTGAATCAAAGGAATGGCCTACCAAGATTTCTATGGATTGAGTTCCTATGCCCCAATTCCATAGGAATTTAGACATCCACTTCAACCTCTTTTTTAAGACTCAAATGCGTAGTATCGAGCCATGTTTCCTGTGCTTTTCATGTGTTTCATATCCAAACGACTATTACTTGGTTTTCCTCATTGAGGTTCCTACGTTTTTTCACATTCCTGTGTTTTTTAACCCTGCAATACAAAGTGGCCCTCACTCATTTTACTATGTACGTGGTTAAAATTAAAATGATAAGAAGTGTAACTTATAAAAGTGGACCGATCTACAATTGAATCTTTCAATTTTTTTATTATTTTATCTTTTTCTCCAATCATATGGCATGCATGCCACGCTGCAGCTGAATTGCGACGATGCAGCGGTTCCAAATCACGACTACACTAAAACCATACTACTAGTATATGTATAGTATGTACTGTACTGTACTAATTAAGCACGTACGCACTCTTGACACGACTACCTGAAATAGTAGGAAACAACAACATGGAGTATAGACACGATCAACTCATGCATACTAGAAACAGTACTACAACAGTCTTGTTGCATTTCCATTGGTAGTATTTCCGAAGACGTAATTGTTGCTGTTATTTTTGGCAAATCCACGGAATCCAGGGTTGTTTCCGTAATACCGCTGCTGTAACCTGGTCGTGCTGGCGGCGGACACGGCGGCGTTGCCGGTGGCGCTGTTGGTTCCTAGGGTTTCCAGCCCCTGGATCTGGGATTTGAGGAACTTGAGGTAGCTAGCGGCCTCGTCCAGCATGGACGCCGTGTCCATCTTGCTGCCGCCCGGGACGAGCTTCTGCAGCACGCGGAGGCGGTCGCTGACTCGCTCCCGCCGCAGACGGGCCGCTACCGTCTGTGGGTCGCTCGAGATGCGCACGTTCTTGCGCCGGGGCTTGCTGCCGCTGATCGCGGGGGGCTCCGCGACGAGGTTCACCGGGCGCATTGCCGCCGCGCGGTAGATCATCTCCTTCACCTGTGCCATCGCCTCCATGTCCGGCTCGTACCCGCCGCCCGCCGCTCCGGCGTTGGTGTCGACATGGCCGAAGCTGATGCTTGTCGCCGTCATGCTGGTGGGCGCCTTCCTCTTTGATCCGGCGCGTGGGAGCGGTGGCGCCGTTGCTATTGTGGTGCAGTTGTCGGCGGGTAGCTTCCGGTTCGCGTGGAGCGCATGTGCCGACGTCGTTGTCCTGGGGAGCCACGTCGTGGTGGGCGATATAGTGGACGTCGGCGATGCCACCTCCGTGTCGTGGCCGCCGCCGCTGTAGTGGTTGGACTCCCCGGAGGAGATGTTGCCGACGGTGGTGCCGCTATAGCAGGAGAACATGGCGCCGCTCGAGACCGCTCCGGGGTCGCCCTCGCCCCCGCACGCGAGCACCCTGGAGTAGTCGAGCGCCGCGTCGAGCAGGCCGTCGTGCGCGCCGGCGCCATCGACGACCGACGAGAACACTTCGTTCCCCGTACCAAAGAATCCCACAGGGTCGTTAGCAGTCGAGTCTGCCGTCGCGCCTCCGATGGCACCGAAGCTCGAGCTCAGCTGAGCCTGGCTCGCCACACCGCCGACGTCGACGACGCCGTCGCAGTGGAGCTGGCTTAGGAAAGCGTCGTCTAGCTCGAACCGGCCGCAGCTCAGCTGGCCGACAAGACGCGGCTGGTAGAGGTCGTCGTGATGGCCGGCGCCGGCCCAGCCGAAGGTGTCCATCGCCGCACCGCCGGGAGAGCGTAACCGAACCGACCCAGCGGCAGGATCTTCTGGGATGGCTGCACGTAAAAAAAAGAGTAGGGAATGTTAATCTCCGCCGTAAAAGGCAGTGATATATGATACGAATACGACGGAGCGGCCGGAGATCGAGCAAGGAGGGAATCAAAACTGAGGCATGTAATGGAGTGGACCGCGCGGTGGCGACGTGAGGGAACAGTGTCACGCGGGCGAGGCATTGATGGACGGACAAGGACGTCCTGCGAGCGAGCGAGCGAGAAAGAAATCCGAGATGTTCCGGACCTCATAATTACGCCGCCATTTTTGTACTCTACCACTTCTACCAAGCTCAAGATCGAATCACCGATCGAGATGCTGCTAACACAGGCACATGTGTCTGCCGTTCTGAGAATCCGTACATATGAACGTATATGCATGCACGCATCTCTTCCGTTAATTACCATGTGAAAAGTAGGCTAGTACAATATGTACTGCTGCAACGAGACACCAAGCAACCTAGCTAGCTAAATTAAGTGTGCGTGCATGAAATCACATTCGCTAACTGTGGGATACTAGTAGTAATTAGCAAGTGTACAGGTTCATTGCTTCTCATCATACCTGTCAGATGAAATCAGATGGTTGGATGTGATTGATTTCAAGCCTTCAGGGGGTAGAACAGCAACGGGGCAACAGCTCCGCTGATGGAGATCGACCTGAGTTTGAAAGACGATGGATCAGATTCACCGGCCAGGAACTCCTCGATCAGGGAATTAGCAGCCTAGCGCACCGTCAATAACGGTGGAGAGATGCGGCACGGTTCAACCTGAGGAAGGAATCAGACAAACAAGGGTTGGTCACCATGAACTAAACTAAGCTGGCTACCATATAAGCATGCAAAGGAGAAGATGAAGAAGAGAAAGGCAGGACATGTAGCTGCATATATACAATGGAGATTTGAACTCAAGTGCTAGACTACTACTACTCTAGTAGCCGTGGATACATGTAGAGGTACCTGTGTCGAACTTCCTGAGATGAGTGGCAGGATTGCACAACCAGCTTTGGTGGTATGTATATACTCGGCCGAGCTAGCTTCCTGGAAGAAGCTCACGATGGATCTTAGCTAGCTTTTGAGCAGGGAAGGGGGAAGGGAGAGGAGAGGAGGAGACAGCACAGATCATACGTGTGGGATATGGTCCTCCCGTCGATGGCAGTATGTGGGCTTCTTTTATAGATGGCTAAGCTAGCTATATGTCTTCTCCTACTATGCATACGTGTGATCTAACAAGCTCTCAATCGAAAATGATAGGAGTCGAAGGTATGGTTTCTCCGTCTTTGTAATTTCTCTCTCTGTAGCATTCTCTGTTCCTGTGGGTCTCTTCAGTTGGGAAACGATGATGATGAGTTGGCGGTGCACACATTAACTTGCACAGCCGACGCGCTCTCATAAATACTTGCCCAGCTCTGTAATCTTTATGTATCTTACGGTTCTGTTATGAACGATGCCTAGGTTTGTTTTTTCTACTACGTACGTAAATCTGCAGTGTAGTGTAGGTCTCCAACTCTCATCACTATGCACAATTCACCCTAGCTTATAACACTAAAATCAGGAGAGAGATAGACATTATGTACTACATGTACTCAAATTAGATATTCTCCCTGAGTAGAATACTCCTAGATCGGGAAAAAGGTCTCCGCTTGCTTTTGTCTCTGATCAAAAGCTTCCTGCTTCTTCCTGGGGCTCTGCTAGCTTTTTTTGTAACCTTTGGCTACAGACTGAAGAGTCTGAAGAGATTGGTGTCTGCAACGCTGTCCTGTCCGCTTCAGCGGTAACTTTTAATCCATTCTTTCCTTTTGCCCATATGTACTAATGAGGAATCAGGAGCAAGCCAAATTTGGTTTACTCCCCTTCTTGCATGCTTGCGCCTGTTTACTGTTGGCACCACTCGCATGACAACGTTGTGGTTTATTGCTTGGGCATGGATGATTCCCTATCTATGTATAATAGGATGATTCATTGCCACCATTATAAGCGCATTGACGGTGCAATTGCGTAGATCTCAGTGTCAATCATCTTGCAGGGAGCAAGATGACAACCCAGCTACAGCAGCTGGTTGCTGGAGAGTAGATGCAAATTGGGGTATAAAAAGACAAAACCATGACAACAAAGCAAGGAGAGGGAAACAAACACTCCCAAAAAACAAAGAGGGAAATCTAGTGCTTGCGTATTTTTACATATATTTTATCTTTGATTGATACAAGATAGGAGGTCCCATGAAATCTGTACATGACAGGGCCATGTAGAGGACCACACGTTGATGATGATAGGCAACCGATTTCATAAGATTTGGAGCCTATAGCTTGGTTACATGTATGCATTTCCCCCCCACCAACTGGAGACGTTTGACAGTTTGGAGCTTAGTTAGCTATCACACCATGCTGGTTAACCCCCTCAATCAGCAGTGAGCATAAGTGGGTCAAACTAGTCCTGAGTATTTATGCACATGGTAGGCGCTTTAACTTACCCTCAAGTATAATTAACACGTGTTGTAAAAAAAAAGTATAATTAACACGACTGTGTAAGGATCAACAAACTTTTGTACAAGTAAACTATATATGTGGAGGGAATACCTGAATTGGTTTTATACGGAGTTTCTCATGCTGCAATGATGAGTTTGAGTATAATTCTGGTATCCTGAGGAAGTAAATTAACACTGCGTTCTAAGAAAAAGCAACAATA
Source organism: Alopecurus myosuroides (assembly GCA_028641055.1). Taxonomy (NCBI): domain Eukaryota; kingdom Viridiplantae; phylum Streptophyta; class Magnoliopsida; order Poales; family Poaceae; genus Alopecurus; species Alopecurus myosuroides. The sequence continues at coordinate 234,760,999 of CM054058.1, read as the reverse complement.
TATGTTTAGTGCGTGTAAGTTAACATGCTTTCAGCATATTAATTTTGCATGTACCATCTCATGTTATTGGGAGACACGTGAACTTGTCTTCACATGTTTATCATCATGTACACTACTATACATTTAGATTTAATCAACCACTTAACAATTTTTCATAAGTTCGTTAACGGCTTCTATTTATGGAAGGTCAAGCCAATTATGGTGCCCTGGGGCCAAGATGTAGCAAGTGGTGGAGGCTTTGGATAGCTATTAGCACTGGTAGCAAAAACCTGGTTGGTGCTTGCTAATGATCTTGTATATTCTAGCAAATAATGCAAGTTTTCGAGATTAGTCACATAAGCAAATCATTGCGCAGTGTGCGACATGTAAGCAAAACTTTTATTTGTCAATTTTTTTTAAAAAAAATCGATAATAGAGGGTGCAACTTGCAAGTATGAGTAGTCATTCACCAGCCATAATTCATCATAAACATCCTAAATTAATTAATGTTAAATACAAACATTTTTATTATGCATTCCATCATATCTTTATTAAAATAACAATCAGTTCCTCCCTAAAATATAAATACATAAAACAGCTCCTTATCACACACACACATATATTTATATACAACTTCAGATACTGTATACAAAGCTGCTGAGCAGTATTCTTCATGGACTGTTTTAGCATTTGAGACAACTTTATGTGTAGATCAGTCACATCGTCCCATGTTAGATTTAATCATACAAAACCCTGTATCCAAGATTTATGAGTATAAAAGATTGTCAAATCATGCATTCCTCCCTACTTAACTATCTTGCGGAGCATGTCTCAAGCCGGAAATACCTAACGTGTCGTTGATCACTCTGTCATGTGTTACATGCACTACTGGTATCGAGCACTTTGCCGAGTGCTAGGTACACTTGACATCCCTAGATCTGAGTAGGATTGGTGTTGTTGCTTCGCGCCAATTTCAAACAGATTCAAAACGTAATGAGAGTGATTCAAACAAATTTAGAAGGCAGGAGCACGCTCAGGGTCTTGACAACACTTCACGAAGGCCAAGAAACACTAGGAAAACCACTCGCCGACAAAATGCTCTTTCTCGTGGTTTTTCTCTCGGGCACTTGGCAAAACCTTTGTCGACGATTAGAATCTCATACTCGACAATATAAGGCATCTACCGGCCAGCATATGGAATAAGATTCCTTCCACGTGTCCACCAGGTTTACTGAGTGCCTAGACGGTGACGCTTGGCAAACTACGTAAACATGAACAAAAAAATATTCGCCCTCCATCGACCACTTCCCGGACGCCGCATCGTGCCTCTCATCGCGCCACGTCTCGGCAGCCGCATCCCGCTTCGCCACCCTGCCCAGGCCACAACAACATGAGCCTAAAGGCGGCGCGGGTTTTGTCATAGACGAGACATGGCCACCGGAGGGACGGTAGAGGCACGACCATATTATTTGCATTTTCTTAAACAAATTTAGTATTGAAAAATGGGAAAAAATATAAACAAAAAAATAATTCAAAACTCCTTTTAGGAATATTGTGTGACATGGCAGAATTCACATTTGTCCCAAAGATCATTTGGCTTGACGGGTAAGATTGTTCATACATGATAGACCATTTTGCGAAATATTTTTTTCAATAGTTGTAAAAAATCAAATTTATCATTTTCCTTACAACTAGTACACTAAAAGAACACAATGCCAAAGGATTGCATTTTTTTTATTTTATTCATTTTCTTTAATAACGTTCAAAACATTGTCAAATCTCCAACACATCTTTCAATAGCAATGACATGAATCTTTCGACACTCTCCGTAACTATTGTATATATTACTATTTGGTACGTTAATTTTTTTTTGGAAAATTTTAGGACAAAACTATACTACACTTGTAATTTAAATTTTATTTTCTTCCAGGAAATTGGGTAGAATTCATTTAAATATACAGAAGTAGTTACAAAACTAGGGCATTCAAAATACTTGGGCATTTCCCATCAAATACGGTATACTTTTTGCCTCATATTATTGTACTTGCTTAAGAAAACCCATTCTCACATTTAAAAATATAAGAATATTATTAGATAAAAATTAGAAACTCCTTATCAATATTTTGTGCAAAAATGGGCACATTATCATAAACCCTGTCATGAAAAATTTGTTGGATCAAAAAATTGGCGTAATTTTTTATTATCTTTGCCGAGTTCTCTTAGATTAGGTGACACTAGGCAAAGAGGGTGTCAATGTCCCACTTCCAATGACCACACGGGTCTCCGCAATGTCGTAATACCATGTATAGGGGTTGAATTCTGCCTAATGCCGCAAGGTCAAGAAAGTTGGTGACCTGATGACATGGAAGCTGACGACGGAAGCCCGGTGAACGACGACCGTAACTATAACGGTCTTATAGTAGAGAACATCATTTTCGTGTAAGTTCCGACCCGCATGACTTTTGCTCGCTTAACCAACCCACTGTCTATGAGTTGTCGGCTCATTATTCAACTCCTGGTCTACGCTCCTGAATTTACAAAAATTGTCCTACATAGTCCGTCAAGATCACTATGCAGATAACAATGCACACATACATGCATTGATGAAGATCACGACTAACCGGGCAGCGGATTCGATGCAGTCTTAGAAGAATTCTGAACAAGCATAGATCTTCACAACTAGGCCTAGTTGTAAGGATGTCGCTAAGCTCCCCCCGTCAAGGATCACACGTGTAATATATCTTATGGTGTGAACGCGTACGCTCGTGTCAACCCATCAGCGCTCCGTCGTCCAGGACTCTGTACCGACGAAGAGAGACAACTTTTTGGTGTTGCTAATTGGTAGCACTAATCGACTGCGATTAGAGCTATATGATTCTGTAAGTTTCTCAACCCATGAGAGAGAGTAGTAATAAGATCTAGGTCTAATTGGGAGATGAAACCTCAAACCCCAATTAGAATAAGCTATAATCCAATTAGAGAGGCTCTAATTAAAATCCCTAATTGGACCCTCTAATTCTAGTAGAAAGACAGAGAGGCTCGAGAGAAATTTGTTCTTAATATTGTGGTTTGCCTCAAGCCTTATAGTTGGAGGGAAGGGGGAACCTGCCTTGGGGGGAGTCCTACTCGAACAGGAGGGGGGTTTGGCCACACCACCTCTCCTAGTGGAAATCGGATTGGACTCTACCTTTGGGAGTCCAACACCACCTCTCCCCCCTTTTCCTTTCTTTTCCCCTTGAAAACAATTAGGAAAAACTCTGGAAGGTTCCATGCTAAGTGGCCATGGGGCCCACCTGTCAGCCCCACCATGTGGTGCGGCCATGGGGGTAATTCTGCCCCTTCCGGCACTGCCCCCTTCTCAGTTTTTGCCCGAAACTCTTTTGGAACCTTATGAACCCTAGAGATAAAATTATGAACGAAACATTTACCTTGAACACCACCTCCGTGCCGGAGTCTAGCGTGGAGGTGGACGTCTCACCTTCTTCTTGGTCGTACGCACGAAACATCCTTGTGTCTGGACGAGGTCAATGAGAGGATTCATGCCGATACCATATACCACTCCACCTCCTCCTTCGAGAACGACAAGGATGAGGATGACACCGAGGTTAGGGCTAGGACAAGCGGAGACAACATCCTTCGGCTGGCGGAAGCAAAGACGAAGCCATCTTGGCTGGCGATGATGGGAAAGGCACCAGAGACAACACGACGATGACTCGGTCCTAAGATAGAGGATACTACATCCTCCGCACATACGACATAGGTAAGAGGTATTGGAGAAATAACAATGGCAGCGAGACATCGCCCAGGAGTGTGATGACTAGGGAGTGAGAGTGGCATGCGTGGATTGTGGAGGCTATGGTTGAGAATGGAGTGTACGAGAGCAATTGGTGTGGGCCAGTGGGGTGATAATTGATGACCCACAAGTATAGGGATCGCAACAGTCTTCGAGGGAAGTAAAACCCAAATTTATAGATTCGACACAAGGGGAGCCAAAGAATATTTATATGCCTTAACAATGGAGTTGTCAATTCAGCTGCACCTGAAAGTAGACTTGCTCGCAACAATTTATCAGTGCTAACAGTTTTATAGCAGCAGTAGTAGTAAAACAACAACAGGAATAAAATAGTAACAACAGTAGCAATCGCGAAAAACAACAGGATGAAAGTACCGTAGGCATAGAGGGAATGGATGAACGGGAGTTGCATGAATAAGATAGGTCATGTAATAATCTAAACATGGGTATTGTAGTAATAATAAATAAGCATCCAAGTTCTAGGCAAACCATAGGCATGTGTTCCAATATAGTCATACGTGCCCGCAATGAGAAACTTGCACAACATCTTTTGTCCTACCAGCCCGTTGCAGCGGGGCCTCAAGGGAAACTACTGATAATTAAGGTTCTCCTTTTAATAAAGCACCGGAGAAAAGCATTAACACTTTGTGAACACACGTGATCCTCACATCAAAACCATCCCCTCCGGTTGTCTCAATTTCTGTCACTTTGGGGTCTCGGGTTCCGGACAATGACATGTGTAAACAACTTGCAGATATGATCAAGAAACATAATTATACTCATGAAACAATAACATTTTCAGATCTGAGATCATGGCACTCGGGCCCTAGTGACAAGCATTAAGCATAACAAGTTGCAATAACGGTAGAAAACACTAACAGTATATACTAGGCACTATGCCCTAGCAATTTAGGCACTATGATCAATCTCATCCAATCCCTTCCATCCCTCTCAGCCTACAGCAGTGTTTACTCACACATGGACGGGGGAATCATGGATGGTTGATAGAGAAGAGGCGGCGGTGTCGATGGCGATGATGTCCTCCGAATCCCCGTCCCGGCAAGGCGCCAGAATAGAAACTTCTGATCACCGAATTGAGTTTCGAGGTGGCGGCGGCGCTCTGTTGTGTTTCTGTCGAATATTATGAACCCCCCCCCCCCCCCCCCCCCCGCGCGTGTTTTAGGTTTATGGGGCATATGTAGTCGAAAGGGGAGCCCGAGGGGCTGGAGGTGTCCCCCACACCACCAGGCGGCGCAGCCTAGGGGGCACGCCCAGGGGTGGTTTGGGCCACTCCCTGCCCCCTCCAGGTGTCCTTCTGGCTCCCGGGGTCTTCTGGTGATATAAGCTCAATGGGGTCTTTTTCGGGCAATTTCCCGAAAGTTGATTTTTCTGCACAAAAACGAGACACCAAGGTAATTCTACTGAAAACAGCGTTAGTCTATGTTAGTGGTATCCAAAACTCACAAGTTTAGAGGCAAACAATAAGAAAAGTGTTCGGAAAAGGAGATACGTTTTAGACGTATCAATAACATATTTCTAATAGGTGGATTGTTGGGCTACCAACAATAAAAATTGGCAAATTAAAATGTCCATTGATGACCAGCTTCTCATCAGAAACAAGCCTACATAAATACTTTTTGCCAATTTAGGTGGCCCCACTGTAGCCGACAGTGGCCACGAAGATTTGGATATACACATTGATAACATGAGTATCCCATCAACGACCAATTTCTGGCACATTCTTCAATCACTTTGATTTTTAACAATGATCCTTGTAAATGTAGTTGCCGATGAGGGGTGTCCGTGGTATCACTTTGTACTGGTGGACGGAGATCTCCAATCCGTCGCTTCAGGCTGAGGAGCAGGTGCCATAAGGAGTTACTTGCCACTTTCAATGGGCATCCACGCGGCTTCGGCTAGTGGGGGATCGAAGGAGAAAGACTCACAGCATATGTGACGGACCGCTATTGGATTTCCTTTTCGCTCAGAAGGCAAATGAAAAGAGGGGAGAAAGAGGGGCGAGGTAGTGGCTAGGACGGCTGAAGTTTGTCTGATCCTGCCCAAGTCCACCGGGATGAAACGACTCATGAGGCGCCTCTGTTCATCATAGATGTCCGTGAAAAATAAAAGTTATTTTCTTCTTCTTCTATATCTTTCCCATTTAATTCTGAACTATCCATCAGGCAGCGCTGTCAACCCACAAAAGCATCACCCAAAATCCATGCAAACCCAGAACCTCCCTTCGGACCTACAGAACCACCCACATCCAAGGAGGTAACCACATGCATGATGCTAGCCTCTATCCAGCAATCACTAATTATCGAAAAACAACACCTTCCACGCACCAGTATCTACATAGTGTGTCCTACGGAGACACATTAGCGTCTGAAACACCCAAAATGCAACAGCAGCTACACAAACCTGGAGAGCAGCCCAAGGCCGGACGGGGACAACCGGGTCATGAAGAGAACCAGACGGGACGTCTAGGAACCGGATTAGGCTAGGACTTCGACGACGGGGATGACCCGGACCCCCTTATAAACCGTGGTACTCGTCCACTATATAAGGCGAGACCCTGGGACGTAGAAAGACAAGTTCTAAGTGAATAGCAAGGTAGCTCGAGACATCGAGAGCCAGAATCGGCCTTTGTAACCGAGACCTTGTTTCCCGATAGTAGGAAGGCAGGAGTAGGTTTTACCCTCAATCGAGGGGCCAAACCTGGGTAAACTTGCGTCTCTCATTTCCGCCTTAACCCTTTTGAAGTTTCTCTTAGTAGCAATGGCCTCGCAATATAGTTCTCATATGAGGACACTTGTCGTGAAAACACCACGACAGTTGGCGTCCACCGTGGGGCCTGCTCGCGAAAGCGTCGTCTTTTCAGAATGAGCGTTACCTGGGATCGAGAATCTTGCGATAGGCCGGCTCAGGAGGAGCCGGCGTGGAAATCAGGGTTTCGAGTCCCCTTTAGTGGAATCCATGTTTTCGTTGGCTTCGTAGGAGGAACAGGCCCGGACCCGGACCAGGAGTAAGATTCGGTCTCTAGGGAAGCTACGATGATACACTCTGATGGTGAATCCTCGGTTGGGAACAATGATGACCGTGATGAGACAGTTTCTATCCACCAGCTCTTTGAAGATCGACTAGGTGGAGGCCTTGAACCAGATCTGCAAAGTCTAACGGAAACGGCTCATCATGCAACTGTCTACATGGCTGGACCGACGCGACCTGCGGAACCCAGGAACGATGCCAGTGGAAATTTGATTACAAAAACTGCTTCAACCTCAAATCCGGTTCCAGGAGGACCGGGTGTTTCAGGGACAGCACCCATTGGGCCAATGGCAGCCCCTGTTGGGCCAACAGCAGCACCTCCAACATGACCTAGGCCAGCGAGCTCTAGGCCTGCAGAGCCAGTGATTGATTTAACAAAGCCCGCGCCATATAACCCGAGGCCTGAACTAATAGCTACGGTGGATTCGCTGAACGAAATCCTGGCTACACCAATTACACCGGAGAACTTGGTGCAGCGCAATGCAGAAATCGAGAGGCTTCGATAGAAAATAAGTTGCGCCCGCCGGGAGATTGAGACGGAGGTAACATGTATAAATAAAGCTCAGTCAGAAGTGCTGGAGGAAGCAACACATCTGGAAAGAGAAGGGATTCACCTGAATTTCAGACAGAGGGAAGTAGCCTCGATACAGAATAGGCATTACCATACCAGGTTGAATAATGAACTTGGCACAGGACTGGGACCAACCAATCCTCAGAACTTGTTCACATCTCCAGTTGGGACGCCTGGTGCACCAAACCCGGCCGGCCCGGGTCATCTAATGAATCCGCCAGGTTTCCATGTTCCGGTTCAGCTAGCACGTTTTCAGCCGCCTATCTAGCTACATGGTAACCCAAATCCTGCCCCAGTCTAGTAGCAGCCCCTGCAGGAAAGGTTCCATGCGCCACTAGGTCATTTCGACAATCCAATGGATAACATTTGGGCAGCCACAAACAGTCTAGCTCGAATTCCAGTCAACCCAAATGATCCCATAGGAATTGAAGCCAGGAGGGCAATTGAGATGTTGCAAATGGCAGTGGTTCAGCAGATGAATTATAGTAATCAGGAAAAGATATATTCGACTCCCTACAATAGCAGGAACTCATTGTCAAGAAGTCATCATGGAAATTCACCGGTTCCGGCTGGCTCTAGCAACGCGAACCGACAGCAACCTATTCCACCCAGGCAGACTATGTCCCATGCACCAGGAGTTATAAATACAGGACATAGAGCTGCAGAACCAGAAAACAGAAATCTGGGTCATGTTTAGTTCCCGGTTCAGAATACAGTTTCGAACCCAACTCCGACTGGGTCTCGCAGAATTTGAATTCAATGCCTTGGTCCGGCAATTAGGATCGAGAGAATACCAGCTGATTTTAAAGGATCTCGGAGAGTTATAAACTATATCCCAGACATGGAGCCTGCAGACTGGATAGAAGGGTATGAGATGGCCATGGAGATATTGTAAGTAAGCGATATGGTGTGCGCATGATACCTGAGTGCGATGTTAGAAGGACCTGCAAAATCCTGGTTAAAAAACTTGCCCGCAAATTCAATCAATAGCTAACAAGAGTTGAAAGATCAGTTCATCAAAAATTTCCAAGGAACATGTAAACGTCCAACGACCATTACAGACTTAGAAAACCGCTTTCAGAAGGAAGGGGAGTCTGCCCAACATTGGTCTCGGCGCGTTGCAGAAATTATTCATTCATCTGTCGGACTCACTGCCCAGCAAGCAGTCATAGCCTTGGAGAGAAACTGCAGATTTGACCCATTGAAACATAAGCTGGGACGTATTAAGCGATACGTGAGCGATATGAGCGAGCTGATGGACGCCATGACCAAGTATGCAGAGTCTAACAAAACAAAGGGCGCATATTTAGATGATGAGAAGTCTGCAAAAGGAAAGAAAACTGGGACCAAGGGTAGCCAGAACCCGAATCAGAGTAACAGCAACTCCCAGAACCATAATAATAACAAGCGCAAGAACGGGGAGGGAATCTCAGATCTGGTGGCAAATACAAATACAGGTTACATAAACCAGCATCAGGGTAATAATTTCAGAGGAAATCAAAAAATTTGACCAAACAGTTTTGCGCAGCCTCAGCAGGCTCTGAAAGGACCATGTCCCCACACAGCAAAAATGGAAAGTTAGCAAATCATTCTTGGGAAAATTGTTTCATCATGCAGGGCTTCAGACCTAGTGGAAATAATAACTATGGACCAGGAAACAATGATGGTGGCAACTCAGGTAATATGGGAGTTGGACATCCGGGAGCTAGCAATTCCGGAGCTGGAAATCATAATCTGGGTCATCATGGTCAGGGTAACCAAGGAACTAGCCTGGGTGGCAGTTACCAAGGAGGAAATTCTGGTTTTCAAACAAATCCAAAGAAATTAAGCTCTGGCCAGTATCATGTATTTACCAGTAGTTCATGCAGGAGAGAACGAAAGGTGCAGAAGCGTGCAGTCAATACAGTAACTCCTGCTGTTCCTAGGTGGCTAAATTGGTCAGAACAACCCATAACCTGGAGTCGGGCAGACCATCCGCCACGAGTTGATAATCTAGGATGCATGGCTCTAGTTGTGGCTCCACAGGTTGCAAGATATAAGTTAGACAAAGTGTTGATGGATGGAGGAAGCAGTATAAATATACTTTACTATGATACGTTCAAGAGGATGAACCTACAAGAGAAACAACTTCAGCCATCATCAACTATATTTCATGGGATCGTACCCGGTAAGTCCGCACAACCTATCGGAAAAATATATCTTGAAGTTGCTTTTGGAGTATTTGAAAATTACAGGATAGAGATATTAACATTCGAACTGGTCAAATTCAAAAGCATGTACCACGCCTTATTTGGAAGACCGACTTATGCCAAATTTATGGCAAGACCCTGCTATGTATATCTTAAGCTGAAGATGCCAGGTCCCCATGGAAATATTACTGTCAATGGTGATAAATACATAGCTTTAGAGTGTGAGGAAGGTGATGCACCTTATGTAGAGTCCTCTTGTGCAGAAGAGGAGTTAAAGTTGTATAAGCTGCAAGTTGATCCAGAGGATATGACCTCGCTCAAAAAACCATTAGCTGATTCCAAGTTGAAGTTTAAGTCTACACAAGACACCAAGATGGTGGACTTTACCCCCGGCGACTCATCTAAACAGTTTAGCGTCAGGGCTCATATGACGGAAGAATAGGAAAGCGTGCTCATCAAGTTCCTCCGTGAGAATTGGGACATCTTTGCATGGAAACCTTCTGAGCTGTCAGGTGTTCCAAGGGACTTGCTGAGCACAGTTTGAGTGTGGATCCTAACCTGAAACCTATTCGTCAGTTCCTTCGTCATTTCATTGATGAGAGAAGGAAAGCAATTGGAGAAGAAATAGCTAGGGTTCTCGCAGCTGGGTTTATAGTGGAAGTGTTACACCCAAAGTGGTTAGCCAATCCACTTCTCGTCTTAAAGAAAAACGGAACCTGGAGAATGTGCATAGATTACATAGACTTGAACAAAGCATGTCCTAAGGATCTGTTTGCCTTACCCCGTATTGATCACATTATAAACTCTACGGCTGGTTGCGAACTGCTATGTTTCCTGGATGCTTACTCGGGTTATCATAAAATCAAAATGAAGGAAGAGGATCAAGAGAATACCTCATTCATTACACCCTTTGGAGCATTTTTTTATACTTCAATGCATTTCGGACTGGAGAATGCATGAGGAACTTATCAAAGATGCATCCAGAATTGTTTGGAAAGACAGATCGGACGAAACGTGCACGCTTATGTGGATGACATAGTGGTCAAATATAAAAAAGGTGACATCCTGATCTCAGGCCTGGAGGGAACATTTGCCAGCTTACGCAGATACCATATGAAACTAAATCCAACAAAATGTGTTTTTGGAGTACCGACTGGAAAATTACTAGGTTTCATTATTTCAGAGAGAGGAATTGAAGCAAACCAGGAAAAAAATCAGGCCATACATAACCTGAAAAAACCGGTTTGTCTGAAGGACGTTCAGAAGTTGATAGGTTGCGTTGCTGCCCTGAGCCGGTTCATAAGTAGACTGGGTGAAAAAGCCATACCTTTATACCGGCTCTTGAAGAAAACTGACAATTTTGTTTGGAATCAAGAAGCTGATGAGGCATTGGAGGCCTTAAAGAGCAACTTTCCAACGCACCTATACTGGCTGCACCCGAGAAGAAAGAGCTCATGTTGTTATATATTGCGGCCAACAATAGGGATGTAAGTGCAGTTGTGGTTGAGGAGCGTAAACTGGAAGGAAAAGAGGGTCTCGTTCAGTGGCCGGTTTACTATGTGAGCGAGGTCATGACAGAGTCAAAGTAGTGGTACCCACACTAGCAGAAATTGGTCTTCAAGAACATCCCATTTCTGTGGTCAGTTCAGCACCTTTGTCTGATATTATTCAGAATAGAGAAGAAACCGGGAGGGTTGCAAAATGGGCTATTGAGATGGGGCCATATCACATCAAATATGAGCCAAGGACAACAATAAAGTCTCAAGCCCTTATCGAGTTTATAAATGACTGGACAAAGTTACAGGTCCCGCCAGATAAGCTAGACACTAAATATTGGACTATGCATTTTGACGGGTCACGACAACTGGAAGGGTCAGGAGATGGTGTGGTCTTAACATCCCCAAGAGATGATAAGTTTCGATATGTCTTAAAAATTTCGTTTAAATGCACTAATAATGCAGCGGAATATGAGGCTTTACTTCATGGGCTTAAAATTGCAAAAGAGATGAGTATAACCCGGATTCGATGTTTGGGTGATTCAGACCTTGCTTCTCAACAAGTTACAGGAACCTGGGATTCTAAAGACCCAGTTATGGCAGCTTATAGGAGAGCAGTTACCCAGCTGGCAGGACATTTCCAAGGATATCAAGTTGATCATATTGATCGATGTCTTAATGAATAGTTGATGCATTGTCTCGTCTAGATTATCAGGAAAAACAAGTTCCACCCAACGTTTTTCTCGATGAAATTCATAGCCCGTCAGTTAAAGTTCCAACAGAGGAAGACCTGGCAAATCCAGATCCTGAATCAGAATCGGTAGCTGCTTTACATACAATCCTAGAGTGGACTGAACCATATCTGGCTTATCTTACGAGGGGCGAGCTCCCGCAGAACAAGGTTATCGCTCGTCAGGTTATAATAAGATCAAAGTCATATACAATTATCAATGGTGAGTTATATAAGCGAAGTGCTACTGGAATTTTTCAGAGATGTGTTTCTCCGGAAGAAGAGTGTTAGATTTGAAGGAAATCCACTCAGGAGATTGCGGTCACCAAGCAAGTTCCAGATCTTTGGTTAATAAGGCTTTCAGGCATGGATTTTTCTGGCTAACTGCCAACACTGATGCAGAACAAATAGTGAGAATATGTGAAGGGTGTCAGAGGTCTGCAAGGCAGTATCATATGTCAGCTCAGGATCTACGCAGATTCCCATAACCTGGCCGTTCGCAGTCTGGGGGCTCGACATGGTAGGACCTTTCAAAAAGTCGTCTGATAAAAAGACTCATTATTGGTAGCAGTTAACAATTTTACAAAGTGGGTAGAAGCAGAACCAATTAGTAAATGTGACGCGGTTAGAGCAGTCAAGTTTTTGAAAAAGCTGATTTTTAGGTTTGGTTACCCACATAGCATTATAATGGACAATGGGACAAACTTGTCAGAATGAGCAATGCAAAAGTTCTGTGAACAGAACCATATACGACTCGACCTGGCTTCAGTGGCACATCCACGGTCTAATGGACAAGCAGAACGAGATAACCAAGAATTGCTAAAAGGTATCAAACCTAGACTCTAGGTCCCATTAGAAAAGACTGCTGGTTGTTGGGTTGAAGAGTTACCTGCTGTTTTGTGGAGCATAAGATCTACCCCAAACAGATCAACATGTTACACACCATTTTTTCTGGTTTACGGAGGTGAGGCAGTTTTACCAAGTGATATTTCTCATGATTCACCAAGAGTAGCTGCTTATGTGGAAACCCAGAATGAGAAAGCTCGTCAAGACTCGCTTGATGCTTTGGAATAAGCACGTGAACTTGCAGCATCCTGGCCAGCCATATACCAGCATGACTTGCGTTGCTATCATAGCCGCAGGGTTAAAACTCAAAGTTTTTAAGAAGGGGACTTAATGTTACGCCTGATCCAGAAAAAGGATGGGATGCACAAGCTAAGTCCTCCATGGGAAGGACCGTTTGTGGTAAGCAAGAAACTACACGGTGGATCATATTACCTCATTGATATGTGTGACGCTGATAAATCACGAATATCTGAGGAAGAAACTGGAAGACCTTGGAACATAGCCCAGTTGAGACCATATTATACATAGGATCATTGTAATCACTATGTTATAATTGCAATAAAGGACAGACCTGGAAAATCTAAGTTATTGAGATTTGTTCCAAAAATTCATCATTGTTACAGGGAGTTGAAATTTTCATATATGATTACTTGGGGGTTGATGCTAGAGCACAGTCTATATCTCAAGAATCTGGCATACGCCAAACTATATTGATTATACTTGCCTGCCAGTCAGTGGCTACACGCAATTTTATGACCTAGATGTTTAACCTGGGCGAGTCAATCATGTTATAACCCGACAAAACCGGGTTATTATGACCATGAACTCGCCAGAATTAGAAATACTAGAATATGTCATGCGATAAACCGACTGAGCTAGATAGAAAAGAAAAACCAAGTCAAGTAAAATTTCAATTACAAAACAAAGATGTTGCATAGTTACGAATAAGAGGTAACCCGGAAATTTTTGCATAACTTAGCAAGAAAACCGAGTTATTACACACCAATTGTAGCATCAGTGCACATGCACACTTTCAAAAAATAGAGCTAGAAATAAAGCAGTTTATCTAGCCTATTACAAACCCATCAGGGTTGTATTATTATCGAATTAACCAAATGTTCATTCTGCAACGGACTTTCCCTTCTGTTGGGCATCGTCTAACCCGGCGCCAGAATCCGGGTCTTGTGCTCCCGGGTGTTCCTCATCATCAATTTGGACGTTTTCTGCTTCTTCAAGATCAGCCATGCAAACGTACTTCCACTCTAGCTGGGCCAAAGCATCATTGGTGTCCTCCGGCTCATATAAGGGACGAGGTGGAGCACAAATCAAAGGAGTAATAGATTGAGGCGCACCAGATGAAGAGGCTACGGAAAGCCGACTCTTCTGCGGAGCCTGGCGGATGATAGTTATAACCTGAGGAGAGAAAGACGGTTTGCGCTCACCAGAGGAAGTATAACCCGGACATAGTTCCTTCAGCTTTACTTTTTCCGCAATGGAGCAAGCTTGGAACCGGTAATCCTTTTCAATTGGCAAAGTCCTTCCTCTCATACTTGGTCCTATCTGCCCGATACTCTGGGAAACCTCTGACTAGGAGATCCGGATTCATTTCCGGGTGATATGCTTTGGCTAGGGACATGACCTTGATGGCTCCACGACGGCATGCTGAAATTTTGTGTTCTTCTATCCATTTTGGAACTTGAGTTAGTTCCACAAGGATATCATGGAGTTTTTTAGGAGCATTGTCCCAGTTCCTGACGGCCTTGATGCATTCCCCTCCTCCAACATATAGCTGCCGGATCAAGGTGAATAGAGCCGTCAATTTCATGTCAGGAAGCGGAAGGTTATTACCATGCATTCTACCTGTCAATCACAAGAGCACTTTTTTCAGAAACCGGATTATTATAACCAGGCAACGAAGATCATAAACCGGAAAGAAGGGCATAAATATGCTGCATATGGAGCAAACCTACCAAATAAACTACAAGTAATGTCTCCTAGCAGATCCTTCACCTTGGCAAAATTGCTCCAGGTTTCCTCTAACTCCTTTTCAGCATTTTCTGTCCTCTCAATAAGAGTCTTTTCATGGTTCTCAAAATCCTGCTGAAGAACATACAAGGTTTTGGTTGCTTCTGTAACTTGCTTCTCAATGTCTTGCTGTAGAGTCCTTGCTTTTTCAGTTTTCTAAGCCTCTTGTGCTAGCAGGCTCTTCAAATTTGAAATCTCCTTTTGCGAGGAAGATTCAAGACTCTACATAAATGTTGGTTACATAAAAACATAGGTTATAAACAGATTCAAAATATAAGTGGAGGAAATTCCGGGTTCTAAAACATAGCCCGGAAGATTGGGATCTTGCAATGATTTCTAGCCTACTCAAGAATATGTTCAAGTCCCGAGTAGTTGCAGGCTTGCAACCCGGCACTTGGGGGATACACTATTTAAGTTTCAGAAAGTTGTTTGTCAGATATGATAAAGTCCCGAGTAGCTGCAGGCTTGCAACCCGGCCCTTGGGGGCTACAGTATTTCAGTTTGAATTTAAATTACTAACTGTAAAAGCAGAACAAGTCCCAGTTCACAATAAATTTGTAAACCGGCCCTTGGGGGCTACAGCATTTCAGTTCAAATTCAACGATAAATTTCCAAGTTCATTCTACAGATATAAACTGGAAGATTGGGGGCTACATGTTATGGCTATCAAGGTTACCTTGTATCTCTTCTTCAGGAAATCAATGATCCCATCTGCACGACATCGGTTCTCACCAAGTTCGTGAACCAGAGTGTCAAAATCCTGGCCTTCAATGTTCAGGTTGGAAGGAACTGCTTTTTATTCTACAACTAATTTCAAATCTTCCATAACTTTGGACATCACAGTTGAAGTCCCAACGGTTTTCACTGGCTGAGAACTGGTAATCTCTACTTCCGGGTCTGATATATTCATGTCATCAACAAGAGGATCATTATCTGGAGTGTTATCAACCGAATTCACCTCTTGGTCATTAGCCTGGGCGGGATCATTGATAAGACCCGGTGAGTGAGCAGCCGGTTCTTCTTGACTCTCTTTAGGAACTTTTTCTTTTAAGTTTTCAGCAGGAGCAGCAGTTGAAACAGGAGTAACCTTTAGCACAGCTTGGGCCCTGCAACGGGAGAAAGGTTATAAACCGGATAGAGAATAAATGGTTATGATTATGAATCAAAAGCTGAAAGCCTAGCTTACCCAGAGTTAATAGAGAATTCGCTAGCTCCGCTATAGTGGGAGGAGCTAGAATTGGGGGAATCTGAAGTAAAAGGACGACTCAACTCAGGCCTGATTTTCCCTGCCAAAGGATGTGAAGGGGTAGGCGAAACTCGAGCCTTGGAAACCCGGCGGAGAGGAGTTTTCTCAGGCAAACCTCTTGTAAGTCACTTGACCCGAAGCTCCGGTTCCTCCTTCTCTTGCTGGTATCTTCGTCGCCCTGCGTTTTCTCCATATGTAAGGATGGGTTTAAGGGGTTTTTGGACAGTCTAGAAATAGGCACCTTTGCAACGGCTTGTCGGGTCCTCTTATTGCCCACAGGAGAATCCTTTTCAACCACCACATTGGACCAGTAATAGGAGTGGTGGGAATGAGATCCAGAGCGTTCTGATCTGTCGCCTCTTGACTGGCACCTCCTTGGCCTAACCCGCCGCCCTCTTGCTCTACCGGTTCATCGTGCGAGTAACCAACGTCAGCAAATTAATTGTGCAAGTGACCAAGGGAGTCAAATTCAGAAACCTCATCATCTTCGTCACTTTGCTCTTCTGGCTCATCATCTTCAGGAGAGGAAGCAGGCTCTTGGGTAGTAACCCAGAAAGCATCTGAAGGCTGTAAATCGAAAAAAAGCAGGGTTAGCATTTGCGTAACCTTTGAATAAGAATGAAAGTTACTTATAAAAAAGATGAGACTTACAGGAGGAGCCAGGTTAGAAGCGCAAAAGTCAGCAAGCCCAACATCGAAGAACTTGTCCCTCTTTATTCCAACGAAGTCTTTCAGCGCAGCCACCATGTCAGACTTGGAAAATGGAGACTCGGAATATCGCATATGATCTGATAAACCGGTGTACTCATGGAATAGCCGGTTCCTAATGCTAAGGGGTTGGATACGCCAATCCACCCAAGTCTTGGTCAGGTCTAAGCCAGTTAGCCCGTGAACTATCAAGGAAGTTACACACTTGAGAAGGGGTTTGATTTTGATTTGATGAGCAGGTTTGGCATAGGAGTTCATGGTACTAGTGTAAACGAGATACTCTGGACGATAACCCGGAAGAGCCAGTTCACCTTCAGTAGAGGTGTTTTTGATATAAAAGAAAGTTTTCTGCCAGAGTTTCAGATGACTAGCAAGGGGGATACCCGGATAAGCGATGTCTTTCCTCCTTTGAAACGAGACGCCACCGCAGTGGATCAGCTCACTCCCAGCTACTTCCGGGTGTTTATTACAATAGAAGTACTCAAGAAAAAGATCTAGGTTGGGCTCTATTTGGAGATAGTCCTCACAAAGAACAACAAAGTTGCTGACGTTAAGTATGGAATTGGGGGAAGGTCTTGAAGATGAAGACCATAATATCTTAGAAGCCAGCGGAAAAAAATGAGACCCGGGAGGGCGAAACCCGCAAAAAATGTGGGCTTCGAAGATTATTACCTCATTCGGCCCAGGTTAAAGCCGGATCTCATTCCCAGGGGCACGCCAGGATAGATTCTTTGGTAGTAAACCGGAATCTTCCATCTCCGTAAGCCGGCCTTGGGTCATTTACGACTTGCACCAATTCACTTGCATCATGCCTCTCCCGGACTTGGCCGCTGTAGAACCGGAAGTACCCTCGGTCTTCTTCTTCTTTCTGGTTCCCTGGCATTGGTCGCCAGGCTCTTCTCCTTCACCATCTTGCGACGAAAGTCGGCGAAGCTCCGGCCGCAACGGCGTAAGAAAGAAAATGGAGCTCTCGAGCTATTTTCGGAGGAAGAAGAAGAAGTGGTGGGCGCGGGGTGCGAATGATCCGGTGGCCGTACCAGGAGACTATTTATAGGCAGGGGCCTAAACCCTAAGTTTAATTGGTGATTTTGCACAAAGAACCCTCAAGATTAATCTTTTGTTGGAAAATATATGAAGAGATTGGATCTACAAAGAAAGATTCTCTGAGAAAAATACATTAAATACACGGAGAAGAATCCGGGATAAACCGAAATATTTTTGGTTTCCGAGATCATGGAGATAAAGACGCAGAGTTATCTTTTCAAAAAACGGAAAGATATGATCCTGGTGATAATGATGAAACCCGTGTAATACGGATTAGATACTCTAAGGGTTATTTTCTCAAAGCAAACTATTTGTGTTTAAATTGTTTCGGGAACAGCTTAACATGAACAACGTAAGTTTTAACTTAAGTGTTCACGTTAACCTGGGGGAAAATGTTGGGGGAATAGGTGAGGGGCTGCCTCACCGTCCACCCACATAAACCGGAATTTACCTTAACTGGTTCATAGCACTCGATCCGGTTCATACCGAGAGGAGCTAGATGAGAGGTGGCCAGTCAGCAGAAGAAGATCCGAGTTACCATGAGTGTAACCCGGAAAGGACAGAGGAGCCGGCCCATGATCCGGGTTAGAAGACTCAGAGGCCCAAGACCTGGAGAGCAGCCCAAGGCCGGACGGGGACAACCAGGTCATGAAGAGAACCGGACGGGATGTCCAGGAACCAGATTAGGCTAAGACTCCGACGACGGGGACGACCCGGATCCCCTTGGAAACAGCGGTACTCGTCCACTATATAAGGCGAGACCCTGGGACGTAGAAAGATAAGTTCTAAGTCAATAGCAAGGTATCTCGAGACATCGAGAGCCGGAATCGCTCTTTGTAATCGAGACCTTGTTTCCCAATAGTAAGAAGGCAGGAGTAGGTTTTACCCTCAGTCAAGGGGCCGAACCTAGGTAAACTTGCGTCTCTCGTTTCCTCCTTCACCCTTTCGAAGTGTCGCTTAGTAGAAATGGCCTCGCAATCTAGTTCTCATATGAGGACACTTGCCGTGAAAACACCACGACAGGGACCCAACAAGACAAACAATGACGGAGAGCCTCCACCTTCCCCACAAATCCTAGATCAAATAGGACACTAACAGGCCAACACCAAATCACTGACAAACAAAGCTGACAACCACATCTGCAACTAGAAAATAACAAACAGGTAGAGTGATACATTGTAAAGTCACTATAATTTTTAATGATCCATGCTTGTTTTCTATCCAATGCCTTTATGTTTTCTACATGTTTTCAAATGGACTAGAGCTGTGTGCATTATATGCACCACAAGTAATCGACCCGGATCATTCAATACGACGGTATGAACACGATACAAAGGCAAACCCATGGAAATACCCCTTTAGGAAAGAAAAATAGACACGATGTCGCTTTATTTTATCGCATTGGAAAAAACCTGGTATTCCGTTCTGTCGGGCCGAACATGTTCGTCGCCAACTCTGACTCCCAGTGAGATCGGATCTAGTAAAGACCAGATCTATTACGAAAGTTGAAAAAACACAATGGCCATTCCTATTTCCTTGTTCTACGGATTTTTCCCAGAAGGCCAGGAGATACCAATGTATTTAGTGAGTGATAAGCTTAAGGCAGATCCGCCAGTAGCCGTGATTGGATTCCTCAACAATGAAGTAAATATCATATGAGATCGGATCGCGTCATTCATAATGTTCCATTGTATCCTATCTTGTGAAGTTAGACTTGGTATCATAGCTGGTGCGGATCCGTTGTTTTTTGGATGTTTTCATGCACTAACCTATTAATAAGATGCCCCGGGCCAGCTGCTGTTTTTTTTGTTGTTTTTGTATTTCAGAAAAGTTATTAAATAAATATTCTCGGAATGGGCTGAAAATCCACAGAGATCATTTTTTTACCCGGAACAAAGACGAAGTCCACAGGAGAGCCGGAGGGGGGCCAGGATGCCCAGGGGGGTGCTAGGTGTGGCCCCACCCTAGGCCGAGCCTGGTGGGCCCCTAGGCGCCTTAGCCATCGCCTCTTGTCGCCTCTTCGCCTATAGGATGCCCTCAACCCTAATTTTATCAGGGACAGAGATATTTTCCACGAAACACAGAGAGGCGCCTCACGTTGAAAATCCAATCTAGGTCTTCTGCAGCCCTGTTCCGTCACCCTATCGGAGGGGGAATCGTCACCGGAGGCCTCTTCATTGCCATGATTGTATCCACGATGATGTGTGAGTAGTTTATCTCGGGACTACGGGTCCATAGCAGTAGCTAGTTGTCTCTATTATGCCTCCATGTTTAGAGTCTCGTGAGCTGCCTCACATGATCAAGACCACCGTTATGTAATTTTGCATGTTATGTTTGCTGGGATTCGATGAACCATGAGATTATGATTATTTTTTCATGTCAAACTAAGATGCTTCACTTATATCTTTAGAGAGTTTTAATGTTGTCTTGCAATAGTCTCTGGTGTTTATGATTACCTTGGCCATGTAGTTGTTTTCACCTCCAAGAGAGGGTTTATATGCTAGATAGTGGGTTCATGTCTTCCTTACATCTATGCTCGAGTGACATATTTGTGACGGGTGGGGGATGTTTTGTTGCCACTAGGGAGAAAACAATGGTGCTCTTGTCTGCGGACGAGAAACATTACTTACATTACGTACTTTGCTTAATGCAATTGTCTGTTGCAAACAAAGCAATCACTAAGTTGTTGCAACTTAATACCAGATAGATTTGTTGGATAGCTTTCTTGAGGTGGACTATCAGATATGGATTTATTCTGGATAACGGTCCATATGCCTTGACGTAATGCCTACAATTTTAGAACTCGTGAACTATATCTCGTCATAATAGTATTGTTATACGTTCATGATATGTCAATTGCCTAGCTGTAATTTGTTCACCCAACATGTTTGTTTTCTTTGGAGAGACACCACTAGTGAAACTATGGGTCTGGTCCTATTTTCCTCAATATTACAAAATTCTTTCAAGAATTTTCATCATTGTTTTCTTGCAGCACCATTTTTTTACTTTTATTGCTTTTCATTACTCTATACATTTAATTCTCTAGTTTTCAGCAAGACGAGAAGACTAACAACCTTCCCAAAAAGTTAGGGACAAGAGAGAGTTTTCGTGTTGTATGCAGGTTTTGCACTTGTTGGCATGCCAGACAACAAGCAACCTTCTCCAAGTCTTTGAAGTCCTACTGGTCGATAAACCCTGGTTCCACAATTGGGGAAAAATTCCGATAGACCACATCATACCTTCCTCTTATGGTAACCCAACGAGCGGGTGATCACGTCTGAGAGAATCATAGAGCAATCCATCATTCCCCACACAGACGAACGGCACAACCAACCGCACACACCAACAACAATACAATAGCCAGCTGGAATAGAAAGAGAAGCGGCAATGAAGAACCTGCGAATCGCAGCCCAGAGCGGTAGCGTACCCACCAACCCCCGCTCCTAGAGCGCCACCAACCTCTGAAATCCATTGCAGTAGACCTGGAAAGCAAAGAACGGGTGAAGAAAAGCAGAGTAAAACTACCGAATAAATGGAAGGAAGGAATCCTTGCGGATGCAGACTCAACGAACAGCCCACCGACGGCAAAAAGAAAATCACGGGAGAGGAAGAACGGAATCACGGCGGCAGCGACCAAGAGAGAAAGGTGGAGAAAAATAAAGCCAGGGCGAACCGGCCCTCCCAGCCACGCGGCCATCATGCGTGACCGAAGCGAACCGACTGAGGTAACTTGTTCGCCTACACGTGGGCCCACTTCTAGCGTGGAGGTGGATGTCTGCACCTCCTTCTCGCGTCGTACCCATGCAATGTACTTGTGTCTAGACAAGGCCAATGAGAGGAGTCATGTCAACACCATATCCCGCTCCTCCTCCTCCTCCTCCTCCGAGAACGGCGAGGATGAGGACGACTCAGAGGTTAGGGCTAGGATAGGCGGAGGCAACATCATCTGGCTGGCGGGAGCAAAGACGAAGCCATCTTGGATGGCGATGGCGGGAATGGCACCAGAGACAACATGGCAGTGACTCGTCCCTAAGGTAGAGGAGACTACGTCCTCCTCACATACGACATAGGTAGGAAGTGTTGGAGAATCACATCGGCAGTGATCCATCGCTCGGGGGGTGTGGCGACTAGGAAATGAGAGCTGCTTGAGTAGATTGTGGAG
Organism: Alopecurus myosuroides; assembly: GCA_028641055.1. Taxonomy (NCBI): domain Eukaryota; kingdom Viridiplantae; phylum Streptophyta; class Magnoliopsida; order Poales; family Poaceae; genus Alopecurus; species Alopecurus myosuroides. Next base: position 234,739,162 of record CM054058.1, on the reverse strand, counting down.
GCTACGGTTGAGAATGGAGCGTATGAGAGCAATCGGTGTGGGTCAGTGCGGATGATAACATATGTCGAACATGTGGATTTCTGGGCTACCAACAATGGAAATTGGCAAATGAAAGTATCCATTGACCACGAGCTTCACATTGGAAACAAGCCAAAATAAATACTTGTTGCCAATTTGGATGGCCCCGCTGCAGCTACAGTGGCCACGAAGATTTGGATATACCCTTGCTAACATGAGTAGCCCATCAATGGCCAATTTATGGCACATGTATCAATCGCTTTTATGTTTAACAATGATCCTTGTGAATGTAGTTGCCGATGAGGGGTCTCCTTAGTATCACTTTGTACTGGTGGGCAGAGAGCTCCAATCTATCGCTTCGGGCTGAGGAGCAGGTGCCATTAGGAGTTAGGGCGCGTTTGGTAGCTTGCAGCTCTTTTGGGGCTGCAGGTGGGTGGTACGTCATAAACGTATCCTTAATTCTGATGTTCCATGTTGTTTTCTTTTTTTCCCACATGTTTGCTATACACTTTATGTCATTTTTATCGATTTTACGGACTAACCTATTGACAAGATGCCATAGAGCCAGTTCCCTGTTTTCTGCTGTTTTTAGCTTCAGAAAAGTTGTTCTGGAAATATTCTCGGAATTGGAAAATTCGAAGCCCGGAAGTCTTAGAATTCCCAAAGGTTCCACGGAGTCCCGAAGAGACCCGGAGGGGGGGCTCACGGGGGCCCACACCATAGGGCGGCGCCCCCTTGGCCGCGCCGGGGGTGGTGTGGGGCCCCTAGGCCTCCACCGCCTTTCCCCTTTTCGCCTATTTAATCCCCCTCAGACATAAACCCTAAAGATATCCCACTTTTTCCCTAGAAAGACCCGAGGCCACCGTCACCATCATCCCGAGATCGGGAGGGTTCTGGAGCTCTCCCCGGCACCTGCCGGAGGGGGAAATCATCACCGGAGGGGTCTACACCACCATGCCCTCCTCCGAAGTGATGCGTGAGTAGTTCATCTCTGGACTACGGGTCCATAGCAGTAGCTAGATGGTTGTTCAATCCACTTTGTACCTCATGTTTAGATCTTGTGAGTTGCCTATCATGATCAAGATCATCTTTATGTAATGCTACATGTTATGTTTGCTAGGATCCGTTGAATGTTGAATGCTATGTCTTCTGATTATCAATCTATCATGTTATCTTCATGCTTATGTTATTTATGATCTTGCATGCTCTCCGTTATTAGTAGATGCTCTGGCCAAGTAGATGCTAGTAACCCCAAGAGGGAGTATTTATGCTCGATAGTGGGTTCATGCCTCCTTTTCATCTGTGCTCGAGTGATAGAAACGTGACGTATGGAGGATGTGTTGTTGCCATTAGGGGGAAAACAACAATACTTTGTCTAAGGATGATGTTATTGTTTACATTACACACTTTTCTTACTGGGATTATCTGTTGCTTGCAACTTAATACCCAACGTTTGTTCGGATGATATTCGGAGTGTGGATTTTTAGTCATAGATGCAGTTGGATAACGGTCTATGTATCTTGTTGTAATGCCCGCATGAATCACATAGTAATCTTTACGTATTGCATATGCACTATGGTGCAGCCTTCATTTCTGTCAATTTCCCAGCTGCAGTTTGTTCACCACACATGTTATTTATCTTTCACGGAGAGACACCACTAGTGAACTGTGGACCCCGGTCCATTTTCCTCATAGTGGTAAAACACCTAATGCTTTCATACTGCTGCTACTTCTTTCATACTATTCTCATACTGTTTTCCACACCATACGTTTAACCTCTTTATATTCAGCAAAACCGGTGAGATTGACAACCTCACTGCTACGTTGGGTCAAAGTGATTTGATTGTGTTGTGTAGGTTCCATGTTGCTGCTGAACCGGTAGTGCGCCCTGCCACCTCAGCTGCATCAACCTTTAGAGATTGCTTGTCCTCCTACTAGTCGATTCAACCTTGGTTTCTTTTCTGAGGGAAAACTTGATGCTGCACTCTTCACACCTTGCACTTGGGGTCTACCAATGTAATTCATCAACAAAGTTTTTGGGCGCCGTTGCCGGGGAGGAAGAGAATTTCTGCAAGGGGAGTCTCTCACTTCCAATCTCTTTTCTTTGTTTTTGTTTTGCTTAGTTTATTTTATTTTGTCTTGTTTGCTTCTCTTTATCAAAAACACAAAAATAGTTCTTATTCTAGTTGTTATTTTTGCTTTATCATGCTTGCTATCAATGGTTGATGTCTTTGAAACTAGATCTTGTTGTCAAGGTGGGTTCACGGATGAACAACAAAAATATTATAAAGAACACCGCTTGTCACAAAAAGGGATACACTTATGGGAGAAAATTAATAAATTGCATGACTATGCTAAAAACTTGTGCACTTATAATGTTACTTATTGCTTTGATAAATCATGTTGTTGTAGGAGGTATAAACACCTCCCTTTTCAATGTGAGTATAATGATGATGTTACCATATATTCTTATGTTAAGGGAAATTATGAATTATATGATGTGGAACAAATTGAAGAATTTATTGCTTGGAAGGGTGCATTTGAAATTGCTTATTTACTTGAAAGTATTGATGATGCACCTTATAAATACGAGATTTATGCTATACTTGAATATTTCTTTGATAATTACAGGATTATAACTGATACATAATGGATTATCTTAATACATGCTCTCAACCTAAGGAAGAGACTAATGCCTTGCAAGAACCTATGCAAGAAGAAACTGCTGAATCTGGAAGCTCATTGGATGAAAAATAGGAGGAGAGTGATGATCAAGAGGAGGAAGAATGGAACCCATGTCTACCTCCCAATGATTGTAACTCTTTAACTCATACATTATTTGATGAAATTGATACTTGATATGCTTCTGACCTTGATACTTATATGAATGAAACTTGTGAGAATGATATTGCTACTATTATTCATGATAATCCTCTATTTATTCCAACTATTGATATGCATGATAATGAGGAAGTTTGTTTAGAAAATTTATATGATAATGCTCTTGATGATGGTCCTACGTTACTTAATGTTATAAATTATAATGCTACTGAAAATATGATTGCTACAATGCATCCTATACCTTTAATGAGTGATCAATCATCTTGTTTTGCTATTGCTAAAACTGAAAAAAAGAGGAGCTGATTTTAAACTTTGATCCCACTATTTTTGAGCTTGATATGAATTGTGTGATTTTAGGTCATGACAAACATGTTTTATGTGATAATTATGTTGTTGAGTTTGTTCATGATGCTACTGGAAATTATTATGAGAGAGGAAAATATGGTTTCAGGAATTTTCATGTTACTAAAACACCTCTCTTTTTGTTGAAAGTTTTGAATTTGCTCTTGTTCTACTTTTCCGTGATTTCTAGTTTGAGCTTCTTTAATTTATTTCTTTACAAGATTCCTATGCATAGGAAGTGGATTAGACTTAAATTTGTTTTATACTTGCTTCTTGATTCTATCTTATTCCAAATTCATATTTCTTATGTGAGCATCTACTTCCACTTTTCTGGGCCTAGGTAAAAGGCGTTAAAGAAAAGCAACTTCCTGGGAGATAACCCATGGTTTTATTTTTTGCTTTGTTTTTCTCTGTTTTATTTGGGTCAAGGTGTTGTATACTTCTGTATCAACTCCTTTGTATCTTTATTTTCATGTTTTAGTAGTGCCAAGTAAGATTTCTGACGAGAGTTGGAGTTGGTTTTCGGATTTCTGCGCAAGAAACAGATTTCTGATGTCCACCGTAAAACATCGTATAAAATCCTGGAAGATCAGAATGATCTGAAATTTTTTGTGCTTATTCCTTAGCTGATTCTGCATCTTGTTTGTTCTTTAAGTTTTCCGATCTGAGCAACGTAAGTGCCTCGAATTTTTTTTGTCTTTACAAACAGTTCTGGTTTTGACAGATTCTGCCATTTTTCTTGCATTTGCTCTTTTACGATGTCAAGTGGGTTTCTTTGCTTCAAAAAACATAAGTGGTTTTAGACAATGTTTAATAGTATCAATAGCACTTTTATCATACAGAACCAATGGATTTTTAATTGTTGCACTAACCCTCTAATGTGAATTACTATTTGAGTGTGGTGTGAAGGAAGTTTTCAAGGGTCAAGAGACGAGGTGATATATGTGATCAAGAAGAGTGCAAGGTAAAAGCTTGGGGATGCCCCTGTAGTTCATCCAAGCATATTTTTAGAAGACTCAAGCATCTAATCTTGCGTATTTCCAAGGCATCCCCTTCTTCATCAACTATCTATCATGTCACTTCTCGTGAAACTATATTTTTATTCGGTCACATCATCTGAAGTTTACTTGGAGCGTCTGTTTGTTTTTCTTTTGTTTTCTTTCATTTTCTTTTGTTTTCCTGGCTGCAATAATATAGTTGGATCCTAGAATTTTTGTTTGGGAGAGAGACAAGCTCCGCTTTTTCGTTGGAATACTTTCTATGCTAGTATTCTTAGTTTTTCTTCTAGTTGCTGCAAAAATTCTTGTTTAGCTCTCGTTTTCATTGCATCTCTTGTTCAGAGATGTTAATTTTAGTAGTGTTTTGTGAGTCCTCTAATTTTTGCTTGCTGTAGAATTTAGAGAGTGTTTGTTAAAGCATTATTTGTATGGTGCTTGTTGGGAAAAGAAACTGCTGCTTGAGGTAGAATTTTTAACGGTGCAAGTAGAATCTTGTATAGACTCTGGCTAGACTTTTTCATATCACGCTAGATGTTATTTTAGTTTAAAGCCTTGTGGCTATTGAGTAGCATGATTATCCTCAAATAGCTGAGAGTGTTTAATGTGCCATTGAAAGAATCATGAGTTGTTCTTGTCATATCGAAGCATAAATTTGTGGTGTTCTCCTTTGAATGTTTTATTTGGTTGACTTGGCGCATGCTCACACCCTGTTTATGACTATGAACCAGTCACGAATAGCATCCATGGTCATTTAGTTTTTGATCTTGTGGTACCACTTATGATTTTATTAATGATGTTTACGTTGCTATGCATGATTATGGCTCTTATGCTCTCTTGATTTGTCGCCCCCCCTCTTTTGCTAGCCTCCACCTGTACTGAGTATGAGCTCTACTCGTGCATCCAACTCCCAAAAACCAAAAAATTTCCATTGTGTCCACCATACCTACCTACATGTGGTATTTAACCGCCACTCCAAAGTAAATTTCTCATGTGTTACCTTTAAAACTTTCAAACTTACTCCTTTTTTTGTGCTCCTGTTTTAGCTCATGAGGGTGTAAATAGAGAATATTCATCCGCTTATCCAATGATAGAAGAGCTGGCAGTGGGATGCCCAGCCCCAAATTAATAATACAAATTCTCTTAACTATTTTTTCCCTGATTTATCAGTCAAAGCATAATTGTGTAAACAAAAGAGAAAAGGGGATGACCTTCTACCCAGATGCGTCCTTCTATGGGAGCCGCTCTTGTGAAGTCTAGTTGGCTTGTGACGTACTATATTTTCTGTTTACCATTCGTTGACATAAGCATACACCTCTCTTAAAATATAGACACTCCTCCACAATATGTGATTGTTGGCAGGCACCCCAAGGATTCGGTTAGCCATGGTTTGTGAAAGATGGTTGGGAGGAGTGTCAAGTTTTCAATACCTCTGTTTAATAAGATAAAAGCTCTAGCAAATGAGTAATCCATGCTTCCCTCTGCGAAGGGCCTTTATTTTACTTTTATGTTGAGTCTCTATCTTCTAAATTTATGCATAGTTGAGAGAGCATTTTTGCCATTCTGGGTTTTATGCGCACTTGTCCCAGAAACATTATTAATTGATTCATAATGTGTTATTTCTTGTTCTCTAATTATTTGTTCTAGTCTTCCTCATGAACTTTGAAGGTCTCCTGGCATTTATGTTTTGCCCCACTCTTAAGGACTAGCGAAATATCACTTTGACATGTTTTATCTAGACTTGAAACAAACGTATATCTTTCTTTGCATTGTTATTCATGATCTTTTATTTGAGTTACTTCTCATGATGCAAAGTGATTTCTATGCTTTATTATTAAAGTTCTATTTATCATGCTTGTGTTAAAGTTCTATGATCTCAGCTTACTTATGCTTTTACATTATTTATGATCAAGTTTGTGTTGGTAGCATGCCACCTCAGAAATTTTGTGTTTCTATCGTTTACCTACTCGAGGACGAGTAGGAACTATGCTTGGGGATGTTGATACGTCATAAACGTATCCTTAATTTTTGATGTTCCATGTTGTTTTCTTATTGTTTCCCACATGTTTGCTATACACTTTATGCCATTTTTATCGATTTTCTGGACTAGCCTATTGACAAGATGCCACAGAGTTAGTTCCTTGTTTTCTGTTGTTTTTAGTTTCAGAAAAGTTGTTTTGGAAATATTCTCGGAATTGGAAAATTCGAAGCCCGGAAGTCTTAGAATTCCCGAAGGTTCCATGGAATCCCGAAGAGACCCGGAGGGGGGCCTTAGGGGGATGATACGTCTCCAACGTATCTATAATTTCTGATGCTCCATGATCATATTTTGCGAATTGCTACTTGTTTTCTCCCTTACTTATATCATTTTTATACGTTTTCCGGGACTAACCTATTAACAAGATGCCAAGTGCCAGTTCCCTGTTTTCTGCAAACATTCTCGGAATTGGACCCCACAAAGCCTGAAGTTCCTATTTTCCCGGAAGCATCTAGAACATCGAAGAGGAGTCGAAGAGGGGCAACAGGGGGGCCACACCATAGGGTGGCGCGGGTCCCCCCTTGGCCGCGCCACCTATGGGTGTGGGGCCCCTGGAGCTCCACCGCCTTTGCCCTTTCGCCTATTTAAGCCCCCCGGATGGAAAACCCTAAATACCTGATAAAAAATCCCCGAAAAGTTCTACAGACTCCGTCACCGTCAACCCTAGATCAGGGGGGTTCTGAAACTATTTCCGGCACCCTGTCGGAGAGGAGATCATCACCGGAGGCTTCTACATCACCATGCCTGCCTCCGGAGTGATGCGTGAGTAGTTCATCCTTGGACTACGGGTTCGTAGCTGTAGCTAGATGGTTGTCTTCTCCTCATATGCCTCCATGTTTAGATCTCGTGAGCTGCCTATCATGATCGAGATTGATCTTATGTAATTCTATATGTTGTGTTTGCTGGGATCCGATGAATATTGAACTTATGCCAAGTTGATTATAGTCTTTCTTTGCTTATGCTATTTGTGATCTTGCATGCTTTCCGTTGCTAGTGGTTACTCTGGCCGCGTAGTTGCTAGTGACTCCAAGAGGAAGTATTTATGCTCGATAGTGGGTTCATGCCTCCTTTTCGCCTTGCTAGAGTGACAGAAACATCAAGGGGAGGATGTGTTGTTGCCATTAGGGAGAAAACAGCGGTGAGAGTGCCTGCGTGCATAATCATTGCTTATACTACACACTTTGTTTAATGCAATTATCTGTTGCTTGCAACTTAATACCTATGTATCTTGTTGTAATGCCCGCACTAAATATCATAGTAATCTTCATGTCATATTGTGCACTACGGTGCAACCTCTATTTGTCAATTGCCCAGCTATAATTTTTTCACCCAGCATGCTATCTTTTATAGAGAGACACCACTAGTGAAACTATGAACCCCGGTCCATTTCCACACCGTTAAACAAACCACAACAATTTCCTGCTTTCTTTACTTACTGTAAGCATACATTGTTTTCCACACTATACGTCTATCTTTGTTTTCAGCAGGACCGGTGTGATTGACAACCTCACTGTACCGTTGGGGAAAGTATTTTGGTTGTGTTGTGTGCAGGTTCCACGTTATTGCTGACACCGGTGAAGCACCAGTACCACCGTCAAAGGCATCAACCTTCCGAAGGTCCTCTTTCTCCTACTGGATTTATAACCCTGGTTCTTAACTAAGGGGAAAACTCCTACCTATGTGCTCATCATACCCTCCTCTTGGGGTTCCCAACAAAGTGCATCAAGGATTTTTCTGGCGCCGTTGCCGGGGAGTAAGAAGTCGTCTGGCAAGGGGAGTCTCTCACTCTCAACCTCTTTATTTTGCTTATTGTCTTGTTTTTAGTTTTTGTCTTGTTTTGCTTCTCTATATCAAAAACACAAAAAATTTAGTTTACTTTATGGCATAAAAGGGCAACTCAAGTAATTTCAAGTGAAGCATTCACTTGTTATTTTTTGCTTTATCATGCTTGCTATCAATGTTTGATGTCTTTGAAACTAGATCTTTTAGGAAAGGTGGGTTCACGGATGAACAACAAAAAAATTATAAGGAACACTTCTTGTCACAAAAAGGGATACACTTATGGGAGCAAATTAATAAATTGCATGACTATGCTAAAAACTTGTGCTCTACTTATAATGTTACTTATTGCTTTGATAAATGTTGTTGCTGTAGGAGGTATAAACACCTCACTTTTCAATGTGAGTATAATGATAATGTTACCATATCTTCTTATGTTAAGGGAAATTATGAATTATATGATGTGGAACAAATTGAAGAATTTATTGCTTGGAAGGGTGCATTCGATATTGCCTATTTGCTTGAAAGTATTGATGATGCACCTTATAAATATGAGATTTATGCTATACTCGAATATTGCTTTGATAATTACAAGGATTGTAATTACTACATAGTGGGATATCTTAATAAATGCTCTCAACCTAAGGAAGAGACTAATGCCTTGCAGGAACCTGTGGAAGAAGAAACTGCTGAATCTGGAAGCTCATTGGATGAAAAAGAGGAGGATAGTGATGATCAAGAGGAGGAAGAATGGAACCCATGTCTACCTTCCAATGATGGTAAATCTTTAACTCATACATTATTTTATGAAATTAATACTTTCTATACTTGTGACCTAGATACTACTATGAATGAAACTTGTGAGAATGATATTGCTACTATTATTTATGATAATCCATGCTACTTGGATAAATCTTATGATAATGCTCTTGATGATGGTCCTATGTTACTTGATGTTATAAATCATAATGCTACTAAAAATAGGATTGATATAATGTGTCCTATACCTTTTATGAGTGATCAATTATCTTGTTTTGCTATTGCTAGAAGTGGGAAAGAAGAGGAGCTGATTTTAAATTTTGGTCCCACTGTTTTTGAGCTTGATATGAATTCTGTGCTTTTAGACCATGAGAAACATGCTTTATGTGATAATTATGTTGTTGAGTTTGTTCATGATGCTACTGGAAATTATTATGAGAGAGGAAAATATGGTTGTAGGAATTTTCATGTTACTAATACACCTCTCCTTTTGTTGAAAGTTTTGAAGTTGCTCTTGTTCTACCTTCCCATGATTTCTAGTTTGAGCTTCTTTAATTTATTTATTTACAAGATTCCTATGAATAGGAAGTGGGTTAGACTTAAATTTGTTTTATAATTGCTTATTGATGCTCTCTTCTGCTTAATTCATATTTCTTATGTGAGCATCTTGTCCCTTTTATGCCTAGCTGAAAGGCGTTAAAGAAACGCGCTACCGGGAGACAACCTGTTTTATTTTGCTGTTTTCAACCCGTTTTCTTTGGTGTTCTTTGCTCCTAGGTGTTTTATACTTAGTTAGCAACCCCTCTGTATCTTTTGTTTTGAGTTTTTGTTGAGCCAAGTAAAGCCTCTAGTGGAAAGTTGAGCCTATATTTCGGATTTCTGCGCAGGAAACAGATTTCTGCTGTCCACTGTTAATTCCGTTAAAAATCGCAGAAAACTAAAAATGACCTGATATTTTTTGTGCTTAATTACGAGTTATATACGCAAATTTTCTTAGAAGACCACTTTTTGATTTGAGCAACACAATGTTTTTGAAAAGAACGATCTTTACCTGCTGTTCTGTTTTGACAGATTTCTGCCATTTATCGCGTTTGCATCTTAATCTATTTCTTTTGGTGTTCTTTTGAGAAAAAGAGTTTCAAAAGAATTTGTAACAGTAGCTAATGTGTTTTTGAGTGTTATAATTGTGTTGAAAATGAACCATGTGAATTTATTATTTCAATTGCACTAACGTTGCTAATGAAGATTGTGAGAATTTTGATGTGAAGCAAGTTTTCAAGGGTCAAGAGAAGAGGATGATATGATGTGATCAAGAAGAGTGAAAATCCTAAGCTTGGGGATGCCTCGGTGGTACATCCAAGCAAATTCCAAGAATACTAAAGCGTCTAAGCTTGGGGATGCCCAAGGCATCCCCTTCTTCATCAACAAATTATCATGTCACTTCTAGTGAAACTATATTTTTATTCGGTCGCATCTTATGTGCTTTACTTGGAGAGTGTTTTATTTTTGTTTTCAGTTTGCTGTTGCTTTTGCTTTCTGTTTTTTTTACTTTTTCAATAAGCTTGGTTTGACCCCAGCATTCTTTTATTGGAGAGTGACACACTCCTTTTTTTCATGAGAATACGTTGTATTCTTAATCCCTGTCTAACTGCTGCATTTATTTAGCTCCTGTTTTGCATGCAACTCTTATTAGAGCTGTTAGTTTTAGTAGTGTTATGTGAGTACTCTCATGTTTGCTTGCTATATCATAAAGAGTATTTTTGTTAAATCATGTTTTGTATGGTGCTTGTTGGGAGAAGAAAACTGTTGCTTGAAGTAGAATTTATAACAGTATTAGTAGAAGCTTGTATAGACTGTGGCTAGGACTTTTTCATGCCATGCTAAATGTTATTTTAGTTTTAAAGCCTTGTGGTTATTTAGTAGCATGATCAGCCTCAAATAGCTGAGAGTGTTTGATATGTCTTGAAAGATTCATGAGTTGTTCTTGTCATAGTAAAGCATCAATATATGGTATTCTCTTTCGAATGTCTTATTTGCTTGACTTGGCGCATGCTCACACCATGTTTATGACTACACACCAGTCACGAATAGCCTCCATGAACACTTAGTTTTTGAACTTGTGATACTGCTTATGTTTTAATTAATGATGCTTATGTCGCTATGCATGATTATGGCTCTTATGCTCTCTTGATTTGTCGCTCCGAGTCTTTTGCTAGCCTCCACCTGTACTGAGTATGAGCTCTACTCGTGCATCCAACTCCCTTAAACCAAAGTTTTTCCCATTGTGTCCACCATACGTACCTAGATGTGGTATTTAACTGCCACTCCAAAGTAAATTGCTCATGTGTTACCTTTAAAACTTTCAAAATTACTCCTGCTTTATATTCATGTTTTTTCTCATGAGGACGTCAATAGAGAATATTTATCTCACTTGTTGATTGGATTTCACACCCTGGACTAGTGGCTTGATCCGCTTATCCAAATGATAGAAGAGCTGGCAGCGGGGTGCCCAGCCCCAAATTAATGCAAACGGATTCTCTTCACTATTTTTGCCCCTGATTTATCAGTCAAGGCATAATTGTGTAAACAAAAGAGAAAGAGGGATGAACTTCTACACCAGTTGCATCCTTCACCATGGGAGCCGCTCTTGTGAATCCAGTTGGCTTGTGACGTACTGTATTTTCTGTTTACCATTCGTTGACATTAGCATACATCTCCCAAAATATAGACACTCCTCAACGGTATGTGATTGTTGGCAGGCACCCGAGGATTCGGTTAGCCATGGTTTGTGAAAGATGTATGGGAGGAGTGTCAAACTTTTAATACCTTTGTTTAATAAAATAAAAGCTCTAGCACATGAGTGATCCCTGCTTCCCTCTGTGAAGGGCCTTTTTTTTACTTTTATGTTGAGTCTCCATCTGCTAACTTTATGCACAGTTGAGAGAGCATTTTTGCCATTCTGAGTTCTATGTGCATTTGTCCCATAAGCATCAATATTTGCTTCATAATGTGATATTATTTGTTCTTAAATTATTTGTTCTAGTCTTCCTCATGAACTTTGAAGGTGTCCTGGCATTTATGTTTTGCCCCACTCTTAAGGACTATCGAAATATCACATTGCCATGCTTTCTCTATATCTGAAACAAACTTTTACCTTTCTTTGCATTATTATTCATGATCCTTTATTTGAGTTACTCTTCACGATGCAAAGTAATTGCTATGCTTTATTATTAAAGTTTTATTTATCATGCATGTGTTTAAAGTTCTATGACCTCAGCGTGCATATGCTTTTACATTTTAGTGATCAAGTTTATGATAGTAGCATGTCACCTTAGAAATTGTTGTGTTTTATCGTTTACCTACTCGAGGATGAGTAGGAACTAAGCTTGGGGATGCTTGATACGTCTCCAATGTATCTATAATTTCTGATGCTCCATGATCATAGTTTGCCAATTGCTAGTTGTTTTCTCCCTTATTTATAGCATTTTTATACGTTTTCCTGGACTAACCTATTAACAAGATGCCAAGTGCCAGTTCCCTGTTTTCTGCTGTTTTTGGTTTCAGAAAAGTTGTTCTGCAAACATTCTCGGAATTGGACCCCACAAAGCCCAAAGTTCCTATTTTCCCCGGAAGCATCCAGAACACCGAAGAGGAGTCGAAGAGGGGCCACAGGGGGGCCACACCATAGGGTGGCGCGGTCCCCCTTGGCCGCGCCACCAATGGGTGTGGGGCCCCTGGAGCTCCACCGCCTTTGCCCTTTCGCCTATTTAAGCCCCCAAGATGGAAAACTCTAAATACCTGATCAAAACTCCCCGAAAAGTTCCGCAGCCGCTGTCACCGTCAACCCCAGATCAGGTGTGTTCTGAAGCTGTTTCCGACACCCTACCGGAGAGGAGATCATCACCGGAGGCTTCTACATCACCATGCCTGCCTCCGGAGTGATGCGTGATTAGTTCATCCTTGGACTACAGGTTTGTAGCTCTAGCTAGATGGTTGTCTTCTCATCATATGCCTCCATGTTTAGATCTCGTGAGCTGCCTATCATGATCGAGATTGATCTTATGTAATTCTATATGTTGTATTTGCTGGGATCCGATGAATATTGAACTTATGCCAAGTTGATTATAGTCTTTATTTGCTTATGCTATTTGTGATCTTGCATGCTTTCTGTTGATAGTGGTTACTCTGGCCAAGTAGTTGCTAGTGACTCCAAGAGGGACTATTTATGCTCGATAGTGGGTTCATGCCTCCTTTTCGCCTTGCTCGAGTGACAGAAACGCGAAGGGGGAGGATGTGTTGTTGCCATTAGGGAGAAAACAGAGTGGGAGAGCCCGCGTGCATAATCATTGCTTACATTACACATTTTGTTTAATGCAATTATCTGTTGCTTGCAACTTAATACCTAAGGGGGTTCAGATGATAACCTGAGGGTGGATTATTAGTCATAGATGCAGATGGATGTCGGTCTATGTATCTTGTTGTAATGCCCGCACTAAATATCATAGTAATCTTCATGTCATATTGTGCACTACGGTGCAACCTCTATTTGTGAATTTCCCAGCTGTAATTTGTTCACCCAACATGCTATCTTTTATGGAGAGACACCACTAGTGAAACTATGAACCCCGGTCCATTTTCCACACTGTTAAACAAACCACAACAATTTCCTGCTTTCTTTACTTACTGCAAGCATACACTGTTTTCCACACTCTCCAATCTTTGTTTTCAGCAAGACCAGTGAGATTGACAACCTCACTGTACCATTGGGGCAAAGTATTTTGGTTGTGTTGTGTGCAGGTTCCATGTTATTGCTGACACCGGTGAAGCGCCAGCACCACCGTCAGTGGCATCAACCTTCTGAAGGTCCTCTTTCTCCTACTGGATTGATAACCCTGGTTCTTAACTAAGGGGAAAACTCCTACCGTTGTGCTCATCATACCCTCCTCTTGGGGTTCCCAACAAAGTGCATCAGGGGCCCACACCATTTGACAGCGTGCCCCCCTTGGCCGCGCCGGGGGGTAGTATGCCCCCCCAGGCCTCCACCGCCTTTTCTCTTTCGCCTATTTAATCCCCCAAGACATAAACCCTAAAGATATGCCACTTTTTCCCAAGAAACACCCGAGGCCGCCGTCACCGTCATCCCGAGATCGGGAGAGCAAAACCGGTGAGATTCACAACCTCACTGCTACGTTGGGGAAAAGTGATTTGATTGTTATGTGTAGGTTCCATGTTGCTGCTGAACCGTTTAAGTGCCCTGCCACCTCAGCTGCATCAAACTTCAGAGATTGCTTTTCCTCCTACTGGTCGATTCAACCTTGGTTTCTTTTCTGAGGGAAAACTTGCTACTACACTTTTCACACCTTGCACTTGGGGTCTACCAACGTTTTTCATCAGTGGGGCAGGCTGGCCAGTGCCTGGCCATGCTCAGATGATATGTGTTCCTCTTGTGTGAGTTTTTTTGGTATAGTGCATCAGAGAACAGGGTCAAAAGTGACAGTGCGTTTGGTAGGTTGCATCCTCCATTTCTGGTCGTGTAGCAACAAGTGCATGGTGTTTGGTTCCGTTCTCTGATGCACTAAGAGCCGATCCACTCACCACTTTGAAATCGGGTGAGGTTACTGACGTGGGGATGCCTCCCGAGTCTCCCTAGTAGGCCTATCCGGTCTAAGCTAAGCATAAAGGCCCAACACAAGGAACCACCCTAATCTTCCATAATTCCCAACTACGGCCCACCCGCAAGACTTGTGGGCCAAGGCATGGAGAAGCTACCGACTAGGGTTAGAGTTTGTAACCTATCCGGGTACGGATTCGAGACCTAGCCTCCTATATAAAGGCTGGTAGAACCACCCGGAGGGATGAGCTAATCTTTACGGCCGCCATAAGTGCTGCCTCTCGAGATCCAATCTCTCGACTAGAGCGCCCATCATTGTAATCTCGCCTCAATACAATCCAGACAAGCGGGAGTAGGGGTTTTACCTCCTCGAGGGCCCCGAACCTGGGTAAATCGTGCCCCTGTTAACCGTCGAGTCCGCCAATGTCCAATCGTTTCCTACTCTCAAACCCCCATCATGCCATCCGAGGGATTTGTTCATATGAGTCATCAACAATTGGCACCGTATGTAGGAATGACAGGCGCTGGATCCACGGCTTTGCCGGTCTCATCTGCACCGGGCTTCAACCGGAGCTCAGAATCATCGGTTCCTCTGGAGTCAATCTGCTTCGGGTCGTTCATCTACACACCCCACTCCCCGGCTTCTCGCCCGATGTTCAGCGGTCTCCAGGAGGGCGTCAAGCTGACGTTCAGTGACCTCCACTTCTGTGCCATCAAGGAGGGAATATTGTGATTCCCCGACTCTTCGGCACCCGCCAAATATGACGCTGAATCGATCTCAAGAACGACGACCCCGGAATCACCACTCGCCAACTCGGATTGTTGTTCAGAGTCGAGCCTCGACTCGATCCGCCGCAACAAACTTGACTTCCACTCCATAGCTGCCGAAGAACCCCGCCGATTTCGACGACAACTACTGGCTCGCCCCGAGGACTCGCGAGCCATACCTGGCCCACGTCTGCATGGGGAGCCTATCGAAACGGCGGCTAGCGCGGCGGAGAGGCAGACCTTCAATGTCTCACGGGCGGCCTGGCTCAAGGCGAAAAGAGCGGTGCAAGCGGGCCTCATGCTGGAGCCCAGAGCCACTCAAGAAGACTTGAAGGCCTACCATTACTTCCTGTCGAAGAAAAACTAGGAGGTGATGAGGGCGAATCGAGAACTCGATGGCCGTAAACGCGCGACATAGGCTTCAAGCGCCCGAAGGGAAGATCTGTCCAGAACTCACGAGTCAACGGGAAACGAGCCGCCCAGAAGAGGAATGTACGTCTTGAAAACCGTGCGCATGGACAAGGAGTCTATCAGCGGGACTTCCAAAACCCTCGAGTCCTCGTTCATGACCGTCAACAAAGACGGCAACGTGCATCCCACGACTCCCGCGGTCGCGATCCTCGCTGCCACAACCTACCTGCGGGTAATTCAACCGCCGGAAACCAATCCTTGCACAGAACAACATCGCAAAGCAATCAGAGGGTTGGGTCTGGCTAGTACGGTGATCACTGCCAAAGCTCACAAGAAAACGGCTGCCCCGAAAACTGCGACACCTCGAGCAGAAAGATCACCTCGCTGTCGCAAGAATACGCCACCAAGAGGAAGAAACGAGGGGTCCCCTCGCTGTCATCGGAGCAAGGAATTGCGACGCCGCGAGGACAGCCCGTGACACCGCTGCGGTCGCACGCGGCATTGCGAAGAATAATCGAGAAAGCGCAGTGAAGAGTCGCGGCGGCGCAACGAGCAACCACGACATCGCAGCACAGAGCCCCAACTCACACTTGCGACTCGCGACACCGCAACAGGGAGCCGTAGAGCAACGATAGCCGCGACCGAACAACGCACGACGCGCGAAGCGTCATCACTCATCATAAGGTCGACAGGGCCCGCGCACGGAGGAATCGTGCACGTTCCTGATCCGAGTCCGACGAAAAAGCCTGTGGTGCACTATGTTTCATTTGCGACATCCGTGAGGCGGAGATGCACAAGAAATTCAAGCTCACTTTGGAGGTCCCGAAGTACGATGGCTCCAAGAACCTAGGACTCGGTTGTTAGACTATCTGACCGCGGTCAAGTGCCAACACGGAAACGAGGTGACGGCCATGCAGTACTTAAACCTGCATCTCGTCGGATCCGCCCGAAGCTGGCTCAAAAGTAGACCACGCGCGTGCTACATATTTTGGGACGATCTCAATCGAGACTTCAAAAAAACTTCCACGCAACATACAAAAGACCTGCATCTATTGAGAAGCTGCGAGCTTGCAAGCAAAAAAGAGATGAAACCACCCGCGAGTACATCCAGAGGTGGACCAGACTCAGAAATACAAACGGAAACGTATCAGAGGAGGCAGCAGTCAAAGCATTCTCGAGAGGTGCGCGCCGCGCAGCCTTCCGAGAAGAGCTGGGCGTTGCGCATCCAAAACCATCGACAAGATGCTGACGATAGCAGACAAGTGTGCTTGTCTGTGAAGAGGTGCAGGGAGCAGTATGCATCGAGGTCCTCTTTGGGTGACTTGTCGTATGCCTTTAGCCTCCACTCGCAGTTCCCGCGGTTTCTGGTAAAATCAGCCGCAACAAACTCCGCCTTATCATTCTAATCGTAATGTCACATCTTTTTCCTGCGGTGGTTGCTGTTGCGGTCATCATCGGCTGCGGGTGAGGCGGTTCTTTCGAGATCAGGGCCACCCATCTCCTCATGGACTGTCGAAAGTTCCTGAACATCCATGAGCATGAACCACAACGAGCCAGGGATACCCGCAAGTACCTGGGAGTGGTGCAGTCGCACCAAACGCAACCCCCACCAGCAGCAACAGTAGCACAGCCCACCATGGCGATAGTCGCAAACCAGGGGGCCAACAGATACCCGAACCCTCACAGAACCCTAGGCATGGTACAGAAGGCCTGTTGATGTCTACGCACGCTTCTATTCTTGTAGACAGTGTTGGGCCTCCAAGTGCAGAGGTTTGTAGAACAGCAACAAGTTTCCCTTAAGTGGATCACCCAAGGTTTATCGAACTCAAGGAGGTAGAGTTCAAAGATATCCCTCTCAAGCAACCCTGCAATCAAGATACAATAAGTCTCTTGTGTCCCCAACACACCCAATATACTTGTCAGGTATATAGGTGCACTAGCTCGGTGAAGAGAGAGAGAGTAAAATGCAAGTAATATGGATGATAAGACGTGATAATAGCAATCTGAAATAAAAATGACAGCAAGCAAACATGTAGCAGAATAGGCGGAAAACGGTGTTTCAATGCTAGGAAATAAGGCATAGGGCTCCTACTTTCACTAGTGGACACTCTCAACAATGATCACATAATTGAATAACTAAACATCTTCTCTTCACTATGCTACTCTTAAACCTCTCCGGTTGAATAACGAACACTAATCATTGCGTAGGGTTGTAATAGCACTCCTCAAGTTTGTATTCCCATGTCTAGTTAACCCCATGCTGTCACTATGAGCGCCCTAGAAGGTACTAAGAAAACTCCATAATTTCATAGAGGAGACACACACGGTGTGCACACTGTCACCTTCAAACCGCAGTACAAGGTGACTCCAAAGTTCATATTAGTAAAGCACTTGAGTAGCAAAATATGAAGAGTAACATCTACGAATTCAAATAGATTACAAAGCTCATGATAACATATAGATCACACCATGAGAGAGAGAGATGAACCACGTAGCTACCGGTAGAGCCCTCGGCCTCATGGGAGAACTACTCCCTCCTCATCATAGGAGACAGCAACGGCGATGGAGATGGCGGTGGAGTCGATGGAGATGGCTTCCGGGGGCACTTCCCCGTCCCGGCAGGGTGCCAGAACAGAGATTTGTCCCCCAAAACTTGTCGGCGGCCGTGGCGGAGTTACAGATGTATTTTGTGGAAAAAGGTCGATTCTTTCTAGGGTTTATGCCTTGGGGAGTATATATGGGCGAAAGGGCGATGCCGGGAGGTGGCCAGGGGCCCCACACCCCTAGGTGGCACTCCGGGGCTCTTCGGGACTTATGGAAGCTTCCGGGACTTCTAAGACTTCTGGCTTTCGAATTTTCCAATTCCGAGAATATTTCCAGAACAACTTTTCTGAAACTAAAAACAGCAGAAAACAGGGAACTGGCTCTGTGGCATCTTGTTAATAGGTTAGTCCTGGAAACCATGTAAAAATGCTATAAATAAGGGAGAAACATGTAGCAATTGGCATAATATCATCATGGAGCATCAGAAATTATAGATACGTTGGAGACGTAACAAGCATCCCCAAGCTTAGTTCCTACTCCTCCTCGAGTACGTAAACAATAAAACACAACAATTTCTGAGGTGACATGCTACTATCATAAACTTGATCATTAAAATGTAAAAGCATATGTATGCTGAGATCATAGAACTTCAAACACAAACATGATAAATAGAACTTTAATAATAAAGCAAAGCAATCACTTTTCATCATGAAGAGTATCTCAAATAAAGGATCACGAATAATAATGCAAAGAAAGATAAACGTCTGTTTCAGGTATAGAGAAAGCATGGCAAAGTGATATTTCGCTAGTCCTTAAGAGTGGGGCAAAACATAAATGCCAGGACACCTTCAAAGTTTATGAGGAAGACTATAGCAAATAATTTTAGAACAAATAATATCACATCATGAAGTAATTATTGATGCTTATGGGACAATGCACATAGAACTAAGAATGGCAAAAATGCTCTCTCAACTATGCATAAAGTTAGAAGATGGAGACTCAACATAAAAGTAAAAGAAAGGCCCTTCGCAGAGGGAAGCAGGGATCACTCATGTTCTAGAGCTTTTTATTTTATTAAACAGAGGTATTAAAAGTTTGACACTCCTCCCATCCATCTTTCACAAACCATGGCTATTCGAATCCTCGGGTGCCTGCCAACAATCATATACCATGGAGGAGTGTCTATATTTTGGGAGATGTATGATAATGTCAATGAATGGTAAACAGAAAATACAGTACGTCACAAGCCAACTGGATGCACAAGAGCGGCTCCCATGTGAAGGACGCATCTGGGTAGAAGGTCATCCCTCTTTCTCTTTTGTTTACACAATTATGCTTTGACTGATAAATCAGGGGCAAAATAGTGAAGAGATTTTGTGTGTATTAATTTGGGGCTGGGCATCCCGTTGCTAGCTCTTCTATAATTTGGATAAGCGGATGAAGCCACTAGTCCAGGGTGTGAAATCCAATCAACAAGTGAGATAAAGATTCTCTATTGACGTCCTCATGAGCAAAAACATGAACATAAAGCAGGAGTAATTTTGAAAGTTTTAAAGGTAACACATGAGCAATTTACTTTGGAGTGGCAGTTAAATACCACATGTAGGTACGTATGGTGGACACAATGGGAAAAACTTTGGTTTAAGGGAGTTGGATGCACGAATAGAGCTCATACTCAGTACAGGTGGAGGCTAGCAAAAGACTGGGAGCGACAAATCAAGAGAGCATAAGAGCCATAATCATGCATAGCGACATAACCATCATTAATTAAAGAATAAGCGGTATCATAGTTCAGAATCTAAGTTTTCATGCACGCTATTCGTGATTGGTTCGTAGTCATAAACATGGTGTGAGCGTGCGCCAAGTCAACCAAATAAAACATTCGAAAGAGAATGCCAAAAATTTATGCTTCCCTATGACAAGAACAACTCATGAATCTTTCAATGACATATTAAACACTTGTCGGGGGGCTACCCCCGAGTAGGGGTAAGGCAGGTGAGAAACAAGGTTCAATTTGATGTTTACCAAGTTCAGCCGTACCGAGTTGGTACTGGCCAAGTAGGCGGCTACCCGGGTATCTGGTATCCGGCTGGTGCTACTCGGTAGAATGAACAAGAGGCATGAAGAAAGATTCAAGTGTTGTTCTGGATCAGCCGGGTAGCGCTCGGGTGATCCGGATAGACGTGCAGCTGTTCTACTCGGGCACAAAGTCAATGGAGCCGTTGGAGGAGATCCCGCGTATCCAGGGGCCGTACAGGCGTGCGGTTCAACTTACTAGGTGCATGGTTATCGCAGAGAGACGTGGGAACAGTACGGGTGGGTAGCTGTCAAGTCCTATCACTGACAAGGGGGACAGGACATGTCAGTGGCCTACCCTATGAGACTGACAAGGTGGACAAGACCTGTTAGCCGCCTACCGCAGCGACTTTCAGCGACGATGTCAGCGGGAACACGGAGGCGTGCGCCGTTGGCACAGTGAGGTTGTCTACTCTATACCTTTTATTAGTATAATAGTGGTTGGCCACCAGTATATAAGGTGGCTCACGCCCTCCTGCGTGAGGGACGTTGGACCTGAGCTCATTTATTGTGAGGCTTGGTAGTTGAGAGAGACAGCAGTAGTGAGAGTTGAGCGTTGGCTACTCGGCAGAGAGTGAAACACTGAGATATTATAACTTCTGTACTCGATGTGACCCAATACAGAGAGATAGGAAAGAGTAGGAGTGTTACCTCCACACGAGGGCCCCGAACCTGGGTAGATTATGTTGTTTGCAGTGTTTTGAGCGCGCGTATTCGACATGCGATTCCTCCCCGAATACCTACAGCGTCCATCGGCCCCAAACTTAAGCCATCCCATGGCATCTGTCTTCTCCACACCACGACAGTTGGCGCCCACCATGGGGCCAGCAGCGGCGCTGGCTGGGGTGCATATTCGGACGGGACCTGTTTCTCCGTCGGGGGAACGCGTGGTTTGTGGCCTTGTCCATAGATTTGGCTCCTTCGACTTTGTCAACAACAACGCTGGTGATTTCGGCGGCAGGCCCTTGCCTGCAGGCGGCTCCGTCCTCTCCTTCGGCGCGCATTTGGTACGTCGCCACCACCGTCATCCGCAAAAACCCCGAGGTGGTGCTCGTCGTTGAGGACCCTCCCGTTGTTCTCGCTGTCCGCGGGAGGCCGGCTGGCTGCTCTGTGGGCAGCGTGGAGGTGATGATGACTTGCCCGGCTATCGATGCCGGGAAAGGCGCGCCCGCTGCGCCTGAAGTCGTCGACGAGCCGGCTGCTCGCCAGGGCCACAAGCCCTACGACCGGCCTCAGAACATGCCGGTCTACAGAGAAGCCACTACATCGATCGTGATACCGGCTGCTCGCGCCGGTGTCGAGCACCTCGGTATGCCTCTCGCCACGGACGTGGATCAGGCGGTGGTGACAACGCAGCTCGAGCAGCAGCGCCTGGCTTTGCTGCAGGAGGCCCAGGAGCTGGAGAAGTTTAGGCTTGAGCTCAACCTGGACCAAAATGAGTACAATAGAGCACATGGTCTTACTCCTATATCTAGAAATCCTAGCAAGATAGGAGTTATTCGCCGTAACCTAGGTGCTGAGCTGGCTAGAGATGGTAGAGCTGCTAGCAAGTCTGCAAGTTTAACCGCTGCTGGTAGGCCGAAATATATCTCTCCTGCCAAAACACTTAGAGCTGCAGAGGCAGTTGCGGCCGAATTACCAAATCTGAATGGCGAAGCCCGCACTAGGCAGTAGGAACGGCTCAATGAGCTCGTTCTAGAAGCTGGTAGGCAGAATGAGGCTTTTAGGCAGGCTAATCCGGGAGGCGGTGCATCCCATGTTGTTCATTCGCATGGGGCAAGATCCATAGGACAGGCCTCATCGCCACTTCCCGGCGGTGAGAGGGCCCAGAGTGTGAACTCTGGGAAGAACAGACAGATGCAGGTGTACGACCCGGCTGTCGCCGGAAAACAGCACGCTGTAGAGCGGCAGCCCTGCCAAAAACACAATGCTGCAGGCACTGGTCGCCAGGCCACCCGATTTGACCAAGAGGGGCAGGGAATAACCGAGATGGTCCATCTCGGCAGCATGTTGCTAACCCGGTTCAACATGTTGTTCAGCCACAGGTGCTTGCTGCAGTAGTCAACCCGGTTGTGCAACCCGGTCCAGTGTACCAAGACCGCTACAACAACGGGTACTCGGCAATGGAGCAAGCCGGGTACGCGGACCCAAGAGATCTCACTGCTCGGTTGGGAGGAAGAATGCTGGAGCCAAGTGACAAGATACAAGCTGGACCGAATCTATCGGTCCGAGGAGATAGAAGTAAGGGGCCCACCCGGACCAAGTTGTTTTGGTCCCAGGATCATGGGGGAGCCGGCCGTGCCCAAGTTCCAGCTGGCTAGAGGGACCAAGACCTATGACGGAAGCACCAAGCCAGAGGACTGGCTGAATGACTATGTGACTGCCGTGTACGGTGCAGGTGGAAACCGGAGATGGGTTGTTCGGTATGTGCCCCAGATGTTGGAGGGCCCTGCCCGGATCTGGCTCAACAACCTGCCGAAAGACAGTGTTAACTGCTGGCTTGAATTCTTGGAAGCCTTCATCAGCAACTTCCAGCACTTACAAAAGGTCAAACCGGCCACAACAGCTCTCGGCGTGCAAGCAGAGAGAAGAGGAGACTGACCGCGAGTACCTTACTCGGTGGAGCGCTCTGAGGAACACCTGCGAGGGTGGGAACGAGTCGCATGCCATTGCCTGGTTCGCTCAAGGATGCCGACATGGCAGCATGCTGTGGCAGAAACTGCAGAGGGAGATGTCGAGTACCCTCGCCGAGACAATCAAAATTGCAGATATGTATGCTCTCGGTAACCCTACTCAGCCTCTGCTTGAGTCCTTTGAGCCAAAGAGGAAGCACCATGAAGGATCCCAGCGCCATGACCGCCAAGACTTCCGCAACAAGAGAAGGGAGGACCGTCCGGATATCCGCTACGGGTCGGATCATGTAGCTGATGTTACTCAGGATCAAGGTGCTGCCGGGAGCAGCCAAAGGCAGAAAACTGCTGGAGCCCAATACGGGCAGAACCAGACTCAGGGCGAGAACTTCAAGAAGCAGTACAATGCTCCCCAGCAGAACAACGCCCCCCAGGAATCTGGCGATCCTCCAAGATTTGTCTTTGAGAACATGAAAGGATGGGCCGTGCGGCTTCCATACTCGGCATCCGAGTAGGCCAGCCAACCACACTACCCGGTAGTGCCGGGTCAGCTGGTGGGACCGGATCAAGAGCGAGGGCTTTAGTCAGCTGCCTCCTCCCCCTCTTGCGTTCTCGAGTGCCAATGTGCAGCCTGTCCGGGCAGCTGCTCCCAGGCCGGCTGAGAACCAGAGGAGGGAGAACGTGAACCGAGTGGCGCAGGGAGCCAACAACAACTACAACCGCAACTACAACAACGACAATCGCAACAACAACTACTACACCCTCAACAACAACCGCAACAACAACAATGCCAACCAGAAAAACAACACAATGGTGGTGCTGGGGACCGGAACAAGTACCAGGAGCATCATGAGAGCTACATGGTGTTCACCACTGAGCCGGATGACAAGCAATTCCAGCGCAGGCACGCAATGGAGGTGAATGCAGTGATGCCGTCTGTGCCACATTACATGGAGTGGTGTGACCAGGATATAATCTGGTCCATAGATGATCATTCCAAGATAATGCCCAACCCGGGTACATATGCTCTGGTGGACCCCACTTTCTTGGGGACCAAGAAGAATGTGAAGTTCAGCAAGGTGTTGATCGACAACGGGAGCAGCATCAACATCATGTACTGAGATACCATGGAGAAGCTCGGCCTTGCCGAGAACATGCTGCTACCCAGTCGGACTACATTCCATGGCATTGTGCTGGGAGTGTCTTGTGCTCCCATTGGTCGGATCTGGATGGATGTGCTTTTCGGCACCAGGGAGAACTGCCGGACCGAGTGCCTGCAGTTTGAGGTGGTTGATCTTCAGAGCCCCTATCATGCTCTACTCGGCAGGCTTGCTATGACCAAGTTCATGGCCTCAACTCATGCGGCCTATCTGAAGATGAAGATCCCTGGCCCCAATGGCATCATCACCATCTCGGGTGACTACAAGCGCTCCCTGGAGTGTGCATCTGCTGGATCTCGGCTTGCCGAGTCCATGGTCATTGCTGCCGAGAAGAAGAAGATTCATGAGGTGGTGGCCCTGGCCCAAGCATCTCAAGTCGGTATGCCTGGCATGCCGAGTTCTCAGTATGGAGCCACCTTCCAAGCATCCCAAGAAACAAACAAAGTGCAGATTGACCCAGAGTTCCCGGAGCGTGTGGCCATTATTGGTGTCGGGTTGGAGGAGAAATAGGAAAGCGAGATCATCCACTTCCTTCGTGAGAATCGGGATGTCTTTGCATGGTCCAATCAGGACCTGCCGGGAGTCCCAAGGGAGTTGGTTGAGCACTCGTTACATGTGCGGCCGGATGCCAAGCCGGTAAAGCAAGCTATGTGCTGGGAGTTGGCTGAGAGGAGGAAAGCCATTGGTGATGAGATCACAAGGTTGCTAGCAAGTGGATTCATCATGGAGGTACTGCATCCGGATTGGCTGGCCAATCCGGTCATGGTGGAGAAGAAGAAGGATGACCCCATGGTCGTTGTGGTGTGGCGCATGTGCATAGACTACACCGACTTGAACAAGGCCTGCCCCAAGGACCCGTTCCCGCTACCCCGCATAGATCAGGTGATTGATTCCACTGCCGGGTGCGAGCTTTTGTCTTTTATTGATTCCTACTCTGGTTTTCACCAGATACCTCTGAACCCGACTGATCAAATAAAGATTGCTTTTATTACCCCGTACGGGGCTTATTGCTATCGTGTTGTGTGTTTTGGCTTGCGGAATGCTGGGGCTACTTATCAGAGATGCATGCAGAAATGCCTGCATGAGCAAATTGGAAAAAATGTGCAGGTGTATGTGGATGACATTGTCATAAAAACAAAATAAAAACACACTCTGTTGAGCGATATTGAGCAAACATTTGCTAGCTTGCGCAAATACCGGATGAAACTGAATCCGACCAAGTGCACATTTGGCGTCCCGGTTGGCAAGTTACTCGGTTTCTTGGTATCCAGTCGGGGAATTGAGGCCAATCCTTCGAAGATAAAAGCTATAGAGAGCATGTCTTTGGCGAGATCACTGAAGGATGTGCAGAAGTTTACCGGGTGCTTGGCATCGCTTAGCCGCTTCCTGGGAAGAATGGGCAAGAAGGCCTTGCCTCTCTATCAGCTCATAAAGAAAAGTGACAAATTTATCTGGACCCCGCAAGCTGATGTGGCCTTCAAGGAGCTCAAGACCATGATGGGTAGCGCT
The DNA here is from genome assembly GCA_028641055.1 of Alopecurus myosuroides. Classification (NCBI taxonomy): domain Eukaryota; kingdom Viridiplantae; phylum Streptophyta; class Magnoliopsida; order Poales; family Poaceae; genus Alopecurus; species Alopecurus myosuroides. The sequence goes on along the minus strand of CM054058.1, from coordinate 234,713,681 downwards.
CCCATCATGGCAAGCCTTTTGCCTAAGGAGCCAATGCTGCTCTATATTGCGGCTACCAACCAGGTAGTAAGTGTGGTGATGGTAGTGGAGGGTGAAGAAGAAGGCAAAACCGTGCAGCGGCCGGTGTATTATCTCAGCGAGGTGCTATCCAGCTCCAAGCAGAACTATCCACACTACCAGAAGATGACATACAACGTGTACCTGGGTGCCAAGAATCTCAAGCATTATTTCCAGGAGCATCCAATCACGGTGGTGAGCACTGCCCCCATCTCGGAGATCATGGGCAATAAGGATGCAAGTGGCCGGGTTGCCAAGTGGGCGATTGAGCTAGTAGCATACACTCCTGTGTATGCAAGAAGAGAAGCCATCAAATCACAAACTCTGGCGGATTTCTTGGTTGATTGGGCCGAGATGCAATATGAGCCTCCCTTGCCGGAAACAAATTTCTGGAGAATGCATTTTGATGGCTCAAAAGTGAAAGAGGGGCTCGGTGCCGGTGTTGTGCTCACCTCACCCAAGCGAGACCAGCTCAAATATGTGTTGCAGATCCACTTCTCGGCGTCCAACAATGTAGCGGAGTATGAAGCCTTGGTCCATGGGCTGGAAATTTCCAAGGAGATTGGAATCCGGCGGATCGTGTGCTATGGCGACTCAGACCTGGTGGTTCAACAAGTCTCGGGGACTTGGGATGTGTTGAATGCCAACATGGTGTCTTACCGGTTCCTCGTCCAAAATATGACCGGATTCTTCGATGGCTGTGAATTCCATCACATTCACCGAGCTGACAATGATGCAGCAGATGCTCTGTCCAAGTTGGGGTCTTCTCAATAGTTTATCCCACCCGGTATTGCTCTGGAGCACTTAAGGAAGCCTTCTATCAAGCCATCACCCGACTCGGAGTCAATATTCATCCCGGCTTTGCCAGACTCAGGAGCTGTTCCTATGGAGATTGACTGGGAGAGCTCAAAGGAGAACCCGGGGACTGCTCCATCCAACCTGGGGACTGCCTCTGCAAACCCGGGGACTGTCACATTCATCGAGGGGATCATTTCTCAGTACTCGGGGACTTGTCTCCAACTCGGAGCAAGTTATGGAAGATGATCCAATGGAAGTGGACGAACCAATGTTTCCCATTCGGGAGACACCGAGTTGGGCTTTGCCCATATTATCCTTTCTGATGGATGGCACTTTGCCGAGTGACGAGGTCACGGCCAGGCAAATTCAAAGAAGATTCAAGGGCTACACCATCATCAACAAGGAGCTGCACAAGAGAAGTGCTACCGGTGTACTCCAACGCTGCGTTGAGCCAGAAGAAGGAGAAGAGATTCTCAGGGAGATACACCAAGGAGAATGTGGGCATCATGCCTCATCTCGGGCCCTGGTCAAGAAAGCATTCCGAAATGGATTCTTTTGGCTCACTGCCTTGCAGCAAGCAGAAGATCTGGTGAAAAAGTGCAATGGGTGCCAAAGGTATGCAAACAAGATCCACATGCCAGCTTCCGAGTTGAAGACAATTCCCATCACTTGGCCATTTGCTGTTTGGTGCTTGGATATGGTGGGCCCTTTCAAGCCAGCTCGGCGCAACATGACTCACATCTTGGTCATGGTTGATAAGTTCACCAAATGGATAGAAGTGAAGCCAATCCGGAAGTGTGATGGAAACACAACAATAAGCTTCCTAAAGGATATCATCCTGAGATACGGCTACCCCCATGTAATCATCTCGGATAATGGAACCAACTTTGCTGAGGGAGCTTTTGCTCGGTTCTGTAAAGAGAAGCGGATCCGGCTAGACATTGCATCAGTCGCCCATCTGGCTTCCAATGTGCAAGTTGAGAGAGAAAAATGGCATGGTCCTTTCCGGAATAAAGCCTAGGCTGATTGAGCCATTGCAGGGAACCCCTGGTTGTTGGCTAGACGAGTTGCCGGCGATGTTGTGGAGTCTAAGGACTACCCCTAACCGATCAACCGGATACACGCCATTCTTCCTGGTATATGGAGTTGAGGCCGTGTTGCCCACTGACCTTGAGCATGACTCACCCAGAGTAACCCTCTATACTGAGGCGGAGGCAAGAGAAGCCCAAGAAGATGATGTTGACCTGCTGAAGAAGCAAGAGAGTTAACTATGTCGCACTCTGCTGTATATCAACAGAATGTGAGACACTATCATAGCCGGAAAGTAAGCCCAAGGGTTTTCCGAGAAGGAGATTTAGTGCTGAGGCTTGTGCAATGCACGACAGGGATGCACAAGCTTTCCCATCCCTCGGAAGGACCTTTCATTCTGAGCAAGGCGTTGCACAATCATGCCTACTATCTCATCGATGCACAGGCACCGCAGAAGAACAGGGCGGATAAATTAGGAGAGGAATCCAAGCGTCCATGGAATGTAGCTGTACTCCGTCTCTTTCATTCCTGAACAAACTTTGTATGTATATCTTCAACCGAGTTAAATTACAAGTCGGCACTCCGAATTGAACTCGGGGACTGCCTGTGCTAAAACTGCTCTATGTTATTTATTGTCTTTACTTTGTCTACTCGGTTGGTTTACTCAAAATTTCACGTGTATATCAAGTAGTGTGTTTAAACCTAAGGGCCAACTCTTCGACTTTGCTGTTGTCCGCAACCCGGCTTCATGGCAAGCAAGAGAACAAGCCAAAGGTCAATGGACACACGAAAAATTGCTAAGGAAAAGAGAAGTGTGTCAACCGAGTAGGGTGTCTTTTCTTCTGTGTTTTCGGCTAAGTGTTGGGCAGCGTTAGTATTCAAATCTCAAAGTGGTTAAGTATCAGAAACTCGGTTTTGGAAATCTTGTGACTCGACTAGAAAAAAGCCACAAGTGGCAGGTAGGAGCAAAGACAAAAGAACCGAGTGGATGAGAAAAGCAACTCGGGGAATGGCATTTTAACACAATCCGGCATTGAGCCAGTCTTGACAAGTAAACTTAATAAAAAAAAGTAACACTGGAACGATAAGTTGTTAATACATCTGCACCCGGCATACCGGGGATCTGATAAACAGTTTTGAGGTAAATTCAGAACAGGCACTTAAGGCATGGTCGATGGAGTGGAGTCAGCCTCTAGACTTGGTAGATCTGAAGACGGGACACTGAGCGTGGAAGCAGGCCCAGGAGCAGCAGTAGAGGTTGGAGTCGCGGAAGAGGAAGCAATGTTCTCGGCGGCGGCATCCGTTGCGCCCAACTCGGGAGCCGGAGTTTCGATCACCATCTCGATGGTGACTGTTCCGATCGGGGCAGTGGGTTGCAACTCGGGCTGGGCTTCCTCGGAGCCAGCTCCCTGCTCAGTGGCCCCCTGGTCGACGTTCGTCGCGGCCTCCTTCTCGGCATCACCCTGCTCGGCTTCCTCCTGGGCATTGCCATGCTCGGCCTCCTCGTCGCCAAGTTCTTCCTACTCCTCCTCCTCGTCGCCAAGTTCTTCCTGCTCCTCCTCCTCGTCGCCGTGTTCACCTTCCCGGCCAGCGTTGTCCTCGTGGCCTTCCTCGCCATCCTCAGCTTCATCGCCTTCAGCGTCGTCATCTTCTTCCTCAACATCGGTATCCGGCTCCGTGGGGCCGTCGATGTACTGCTGAGTGTCTGCGTATGGTGCGAGCTCGTAGGCGGCTTCCTTGCAGCGCAAGATGTACTCATCTCGGTTGGTCCATTTGGAGTTGTTCCGGAGATCCTTGAGCTTCTCCAGATCCAAATTTTTGTACCAAGAGAGCACAGTGTGGAGGGCTTCATCCGCACCAGCGCGGGCTGCAGAGGCACGCCATTTCTTCAACTCCTCCTTGACATGATCCAAGTCGGAGGCAATCCGGTGGATTGTTTCTGGGATCTCCCTCTCCGGCCAGAAGAGCTTATGCAGGCGCATAGCAGTTGATACCATCGCAGCACCCATGCCCTTGAGAGAGAGCATCTGGGCCTTGATATTCTCGATTTGATCATCTATGGAGGCCGGGTCACCAACACTGAGGCCGACAGCTGCCCTCAGTTTCCTAGCCTTCTCCACGGTAGTCTCGACGGCAAGGTTGAAATCCGAGAAGGTACCTAGGGTAGGACATGCTGGGATGAGTCAGAAAAAGAAACCGAGAAGAAGATAATCCGAATAGAAGAAACGGAAGGGAAGAAACCGAATAGAGCAAGGGTTTGCGGCAACTCACAGCGTAACTCTAAGACAAGGGCTCCTAGCCGGCGGTTCCAGTGTTCAGCCTGTCGGAAGTGCTTGTCCTGAAGGCGGCGCGAGTCGACCACCATGGTGTCGAGTTCTTGATTCCTGTTCTTCAGAGACTCAATCTCTTTCTCGAGCTCCAGCTTCTCGGTGGCTGCCCGGTTCAGCGCCTCGGTTTTGTTGTTGCCGGCCTGCAGCGCACCCTTCAGGGCCTCAGCAAGCTCAATCTTAAGCTTGTGGACTTCAGCCTTCTCGGCATCCAGCCTCTTCTCTAGCTGGGCCTCTCGGGCCTGCACCTGATGCTGCACCTCGGCGGGGGTGACACACCCCTGGTGTTGCTCGAAGAAGGTCTTGCGCTCATTTGTGAAGAAGTGAACTCGGTTAACTAGGAAATAGAAGGCAAAAGCCGAAAAGGAAAAGATGCAAAGTAACTTACTGTCCAGAGAAGAAATTTTACTCTGCGCAGATGCCGCCATGACTTCGCAGTCCTGGTGCTTCTCGGCGAGAGCCTTAAGCTCACCTGCAGAAAAGCAGAATGTGAGCAAAGATGAACAAATGGGCGTAGGCACAAAACGCATAAACCAAAAGTGTGGGCACTTACTCTCTACAGAGGACAGCTTGGTGATGGTGTTGGTGACACTTTGATCCAGGATAGCCCTCTTACGCTTCTGCTCCTCCAGCTCTCTGTTCTTGTTCCTGACAACTCGATGTGACCATAGGAGCTAGCGGAAGAGCTTGGTCCGGGTCTTAGTGCACTCTTGCAGAGAAGAAGAGGGCATTATGAGTTGGAAGATTCGGCCCGAGTAGATTGCAACTCGGTTGAGCCTTATCTACTCGGCCCAAATCTCGGGGACTGGATGGTGGATAAAGCAAAGACTAAAGAGAAGAAAGACGACAACTCGGAGATTCAAATAGAAAGGGAAATGCATTTACCCGGTTGGTGTTCTCGGCGTCTTCAGCAGCCTTGCGCAGACAATACATATTGTGCGCCAGAGTGCTGCTGGAGGAGGACATCGCCATCGTGACGGGACCGGCATCGGCTTTGTTCCATGGTTGCCGGTAGTTGTCAATATTGTTAAGCCGCACACCTTCCCACTCGGGGCGGCCATACTTCTTACTGTCCCAGTCCTTCTCAATGTATCCTATCCGGTCAAGGATAGTCTCCGTGTCTTCTCGGAGGTCGTACTCAGCCTCTACGAAGGGGGCATCACCCTGGATGGTCAAGGAAGTAGTATCCTTACCCTTGGATCCGGAGCGGGCCAAGGCTTTCCGCTGCTTCAGCTCATCCAACCGCTTGGCCTCTTGCGCCATCTTTATCTTATGCAGCTCCTGCAACTCGCGCCAGTGCTCCGGGAAGTTAGGAGGCTTGGTGGTGCCACTGACGCCGGCTCCGGGAGCCTGTTCCTCCGCAAGGGCGAACTTGATGCTGGTCTGAACCAGCTTGGAGCTCCAAGTAACGGGGCCACTCTTGGCCTGCTCGACTGGGGGTTTAACTTGCTTAGGCTTGTTGAGTGTCCAGTAAGTCTTCTTGGCTGGCGGCTGCTGCTGCTCTGGCTACCCGGCTTGCTTGGCACCTGGCATCGGGTACTCGGAGGATTGTGGGGTCCGTTGCTGCGATGGTTGCTGCCGCGGATTCTCGGGATGTTGCTGCCCAGCTTGCCGCTTCTCGGGCGGCTGCTGCCCAGTTGGCCCTGCAGTTTGTTTTGACTTCCCCTTGGGCGGTTGCTGCTGCAAAGGCGGCTAGCTACTGGCGGTGCTGACTGTTTCTTGGAGGCTGGCTCGGGAGGCTGCTGCTACGGAGTTGGCGCCGCTGCTGGCTGCTTCTCGACAGCAGGCTCTTGAGGTGGCTGAGGTACTGAAGGAGGTGGCTGAGGTGCTGAAGGAGGTGCTTGAACTGGTGGTGGTGTTGGCTTCCGAGCACTCGGCTCTGGTACTGCCGGAGTTGGCTATTGCGGCTCTGAGATGGGCTCGGGAGTGGACTGCCGCGTCTCGGTGGGCCGCTCCATGGCTGGCTGCTCGTCGTTGGGTTCCGGCTCCTCCAGAACCCGATTAGTCTCCACCTTGGTGCCGGTGTTCTCGGCACCAAGGTCTTGTTCTTCATTGCAGGGAGAGGGCGCCTTGGCCCTCTCCTCTGGGTGATCTTCCCCATCGTCAGTGGTAAGGTCCACGACGTCCTCGGGTGGATCGTTGGTGGCGTCTGCATCCAGTGGATCGTTGAGAAGAGAAGAAAGAACAGAAAAGGAGATGAGAACAAAGAAGAGCAAGAGAAAAGGCAGAGAAGACAGTAAGAAACCAATGCAAAGGGCAGCTTGGAAGGACTTACGCGTCCACGACGGTGCGTTTCTTGCGCCCGGTGACCTTCTTCTTGCCGGCAACCTTCTTTGGTTTCTTGGCAGGGGGCTCAAGTGCTCCACTGCCCGGCCTTCTCTTTGTTGCAGTGGGGGCGTCCATGGAGACGGGTTGCACGTCTATGGGCTCCTCTCCCTCTAGATCATCTGTGACCGGAAAGAAAAAAATACAAGAGTGGGAAAAAAATAAAGATCAAGGCATGATGCGGTGCACGTACGGGTGAACTCGGTCACCTTCATCGTCCTCTGACCAGTCCCGAATAGAGGTGGAAACTCGGGAATTACCATCCTGGCCGGCGAGTGGGACAAAGAGCGTATCCTGGATGTCAAACGCCTTGGCGTCGTCCTCGGTCCGATCTGCCTCCCAGTTCTGTTCCCGGATGGGCTTGTCTTCACTTTTCTGGCGGGGGATAACCTAAGGATGCAAATGCAGAGAATAAGGAATAAGCGATAATTGAGGATATCGGGTAGAAGTTCTACTCGGTCTAGCATGCAAACATAAAGCATATAAAGCTAAGTCCTAGCAAGGGAAAAAAGTAGAGATTCTACTCAGAGCAGTATGCAAGCACAAAGCATAATGAGCTAAGTCCTAGCACAGAAGTTCTACTCGGTCTAGGATGCAAACATAAAGCATACAAAGCTAAGTACTGGAAAGGCAATCGGATGGAGGTTCTACTCTGAGTAGCATGCAAACATAAAGCATATTAAGCTAAGTTCTAACAGAGGGGCCCTATCCGGTATTTAGTGCAAACATAAAGCACATTGGTGAAATCGATTAAGTATGTGAAGAAGAGTACTTACTTGGGGGATGGGCTTGTTGCGGCTATATGACACGAAGCCGTAGAACCAAGTCTCCGAGAGCGTGGCCCTGATGATGGACTTGGCCCAGATTGCCACCTCCGCCTTGGTGAGCTCGAAGGTGGTCGTCCGGGTGCAGTCGCGGGCTCCGCCCATGTAGCACATCTTGTGTGCTCGCTCTTGAAGCGGGAGAACTCGGCGCTCCACCCATCAGGCGATCAGATCGTCCTTCCGGAGTCCTTGCTCCACCAACTCCTGCAAGCGATCGTCTACCCGGTTGACGTCGTTTATCGTATTCTTGGGGTGGTACCCCCAGTTCCGCATCTCGATGGGGGGCACGTTCTGGAACTCGGGCAGCTTGATAAGGTCAATGAGCTTCTCGCCTGGCGCTGGAGTTGGATTCTTCACGTACAAGAATCTCCTCTGCCACTTCCGGCAGGTATCCAGTCCAAGTACCCGCGGGTGGCTACCCGTGGACCGTTGGAGCATCATGGCTGCACCAGTTTAAGTCATCTCTTTCTTGGCGATTGGATTGGAATGATTTGGGACGACTTGCTGGCGGAAGAAGAAATATTTCGCCCAGGTGTCTACCGTGGGCTAGACACCAAGAAAGGCTTTGCAACACGTGACGAAGGTGGAAAGCATGGCGATTGCGTTGGCGGGGAGGTGATGAGGCTGGAGGCCGAAATGGCGGAGAAACTCCTGTATGAACTTGGAGATCGGGAGGCCAAATCCACGCTTGAAATGGCTTAGAAACACCACGTACTCATCGGGGCCGGGAGTCGGGACGAGCTCCTTGCCGGGTGGACGGCAGATGACGCTGGGAGGGGCCCGACGGGTATTCACCAGCCATTGGCAGTCCGAAGCCTTGACGTCAGAGCCCTCCCAGGCGGCGCGCATCGTTGGAGGCCCCTCCTCGTGCAGATCTGTAGCGGCGGACTAGAGCTCCATTTCCTCTTCTCCGATGAGGAAGCGATGGCGGAGAAGAAGAGGTACGGCGGAGCGCGATAGAGACGCGGGGTCGGAGAAGACGGCGCCGCGCGGTGAAGGCTTGGTCGCAATTGAGCACTATCTGATGCGCGGCGGCGTACGGGGGTGAGCTCTTCCTCCCTGAGCTCGCGGAGCGGCGGCGTGTTGTGAGTTCGCGGGTGCGCTGCGGGCTCTCTGTGAGAGGGGAGGCGAAAAGGGAGCGGTGCAAGGGGAAAGTGACGAGGAAAATTGGACGAGGGGCAGTGAGGAGGTATTTAAACCTCCTCGGGTGCAGTTATCACTCGTGATTGATCGTGGAGGAGATCGTGCGGCGCGGGAGTTACCACGCCCGTTAGAAACGCACATAGCGAGTAACTCGCGCGTAACGGGCGCAGTTAATCCCACGTCGCAGATCATGTGCTATTGAGTACATGTGCGAAGGGACACGACGATCTGTGGGCCCGCCGTGCACTGACAGGCACGTGCCACGTGGCCACGCCAGAACCGAGGCGTCGTGGGTGCGGTTGCATGACACGTACACAGCCTGGACACGCGAAGATGGAACCGCTCTGAGCGGCAAGATTGTTGGAAATTTGGCTAAGTGTTGGGATCTCGGTTGGACCCAAGATTGCTTGGTCTACTCGGCACAACGGTGAAAGCTCCAAAGATCACAATAGTAAAGGCCCGAGTTTGGATTGTGAGCATCCGAGTTGAGGTGCAACTCGGATGGGACTCATAAAAGGAAGGTATTTTGGTTTAAGCTGGCAGGGCCCAACGCCCAAGTTCGCCGGACTCTACCAGCTTCGTTGACTAATGTCGGGGGGCTACCTCCGAGTAGGGGTAAGGCAGGTGAGAAACAAGGTTCAAGTTGTTGTTTACATAAACTAGCTTCCCCAAGCTTAGAATTTTCCATAGCATTAGCAATAATGGTGTTCAAAGAATTCATACTAATAACATTGGTATTAGCATGCAAATAAAACTCCATAGGTTTTTTAATTTTCTCTTCAAACACTTCATGTCCTAACTCAAGATAAATATTATAAAGCTCTCTCATATTTTTGTTGTTTTCCATTAAGCCTAACTAGTGAAAACAAGAAACAAAAAGATAAAATTGCAGAATCTAAGATAAGCACTCACACCCGAGGATGTGAGAACCTTTTACCTTACCTCCCCGGCAACGGCGCCAGAAAAGAGCTTGATGTCTACGCACGCTTCTATTCTTGTAGACGGTGTTGGGCCTCCAAGTGCAGAGGTTTGTAGAACAGCAGCAAGTTTCCCTTAAGTGGATCACCCAAGGTTTATCGAACTCAGGGAGGTAGAGGTCAAAGATATCCCTCTCAAGCAACCTGCAATCAAGACACAAGAAGTCTCTTGTGTCCCCAACACACCCAATATACTTGTCAGGTATATAGGTGCACTAGTTCGGCGAAGAGAGAGTAAAATGCAAGTAATATGGATGATAATACGTGATAATAGCAATCTGAAATAAAAATGGCAGCAAGCAAACATGTAGCAAAACAGGCGGAAAACGGTGCTTCAATGCTTGGAAATAAGGCCTAGGGCTCCTACTTTCACTAGTGGACACTCTCAACAATGATCACATAATTGAATAACTAAATATCTTCTCTTCACTATGCTACTCTTAACCCTCTCCGGTTGGATAACAAACACTAATCATTGCGTAGGTCTGTAACAGCACTCCTCAAGTTTGTATTCCCATGTCTAGTTAACCCCACGCTGTCACTATGAGCGCCCTAGAAGGTACTAAGCAAACTCCACAATTTCATAGAGGAGACACACACGGTGTGCACACTGTCACCTTCACACCGCGGGACAAGGTAACTCCAAAGTTCATATTAATAAAGCACTTGAGTAGCAAAAGATGAAGAGTAACATCTACGAATTCAAATAGATTACAAAGCTCATGATCACATATAGATCACACCATGGGAGAGAGAGATGAACCACATAGCTACCGGTAGAGCCCTCAGCTTCGGGGGAGAACTACTCCCTCCTTATCATAGGAGACAGCAACGGTGATGGAGATGGTGGTGGAGTCGATGGAGATGGCTTCCGGGGGAATTTCCCCGTCCCGGCAGGGTGCCAGAACAGAGATATGTCCCCCAAAACTTGTCGGCGGCGGCGGCGGAGGTACAGATGTATTTTGTGGAAAAGGTCGATTCTTTCTAGGGTTTATGCCTCGGGGAGTATATATGGGCGAAAGGGCAATGCTGGGAGGTGGCCAGGGGGCCCACACCCCTAGGCGGCCGCGGCCAGGGGGACCCGCGCCACCCCATGGTGTGGCCACCCTGTGGCCCCCCTCCGGGGCTCTTTGGGACTTCTGGAAGCTTCCGGGACTTTTAATACTTCTGGCTTTCGAATTTTCTAATTCCAAGAATATTTCCAGAACAACTTTTCTGAAACTAAAAACAGCAGAAAACAGAGAACTGGCTCTGTGGCATCTTGTTAATAGGTTAGTCCCGGAAAATGTGTAAAAATGATATAAATAAGGGAGAAAAGATGTAGCAATTGGCATAATATCATCATGGAGCATCCGAAATTATATATATGTTGGAGATGTATCACCTGTCCATCTCGACGAGTTCAGAAGACAAACACTCTCCATGTTAATATGACAGTGCAAGCGCCACCATCCAAAAGAGAGTACCTCAAGATGTCCGCGCAGCCCATCACCTTTTCTAGGGAGGGTCACCCACCCTGAGTGTACCGACTAAGACACGCAGCGCTCGTCATCCAAGTGCATGTAGCAATTGGCATAATATCATCATGGAGCATCCGAAATTATATATATGTTGGAGATGTATCACCTGTCCATCTCGACGAGTTCAGAAGACAAACACTCTCCATGTTAATATGACAGTGCAAGCGCCACCATCCAAAAGAGAGTACCTCAAGATGTCCGCGCAGCCCATCACCTTTTCTAGGGAGGGTCACCCACCCTGAGTGTACCGACTAAGACACGCAGCGCTCGTCATCCAAGTGCAGATAGGCAACTACAACCTGACCAGAGTGTTCACGGATGGAGGAAGTGGGATCAACATCATATACGCGGACACACTCCGCAAAATGAACAGGAACCTGGAAGGACTCGCAGAGTCGGAAACCTCATTCCATGGCATAGTGCCAGGCAGCCAGTCCGACCACTCGGCTCAATAACCCTGGAAGTAGTCCTCGGCGACCCGAGTAATTACAGACGGGAATTCTTTGACTTCGAGGTAGTCGACTGGCCATCCCAGTACCACGCCATTCTCGACCGAATTGCATTCGCGAGATTCATGGCAGTTGTACTCCCACGGGAGTACGAGACAATTACCGTGAAAGGTGACTTCCAGAAATCAGATAAATGTGACACTAATTTTCAAGATACCGCCAAATCCTTCGGGATGTAGGAAGAGCTGGCGGAACTAGAAAAAACCACGGAAAACTCCATGTTGCCATTGACAAAGAGGATCGCTCCAGACCTCGAGTTCAACCCAAGCAATGACACCTAAAAGCATCAAGTCCACCCGACAGAGCCAACAAATATGGCGATGATCTCGACGAACCTTTCCTCCGTATAGGAAAGCGCGTCGAACTTCTCCATGAGTACTGGGAAATTTTTGCCTTGCAGCCATCTAACATGCCAGAGATACCCAGGGAGTTCGCCGATCACACACTAGAAGTGTTCAAAGACACAAAACTAGTCAAGTAGACTACTCGCCGCTTCTCCGAGCCTAATCACCTCGCACTCGGAGCAAAGTTCATAAGGGAGATCAAGATTTCCACCTGGTTAGCAAACACGATGCTGGTTCCGAAGAAAAACACTAACATCCTTCGCGTGTGCATCGACTACACATCGTTGAATAAACACTGCCCCAAGGATAACTTCCCGCTCCTGTGAATCGACCAAATCATCGACTCCACAACAGGCTGCCAACGCCTCTCCTTCCTCGATGCCTACTCGGTCCATAATCAGATCAGGATGAAACAGGAAGACGAGAAAAAGACAACATTCATCACACCATACGGTGTATACTGCTACACAACCATGCATCTATGACTAATAATCCACCCTCAGGACGTGATACGTCTCCAACGTATCTATAATTTCTAATGCTCCATGATCATATTATGTCAATTGCTACTTGCTTTCTCCCTTATTTATAACATTTTTATACGTTTTACGGGACTAAACTATTAACAAGAATCCAAGTGTCAGTTCCCTGTTTTCTGTTGTTTTTTGTTTCAGAAAAGTTGTTCTGGAAATATTCTCGGAATTGGACCCCACAAAGCCTGAAGTGCCTATTTTCCCCGGAAGCATCCAGAACACAGAAGAGGAGTCGAAGATGGGCACCGGGGGGCCACACCATAGGGTGGCGTGGGCCCCCCTGGCCGTGCCAGCTATGGGTGTGGGCCCCCTGGTGCTCCATCGGCTTTGCCCTTTCGTTTATTTAATCCCCCCGGATGGAAAAACCTAAGCACCTGATCAAATCCTCGAAAATTTCTGCACCCGCCGTCACCGTCAACCCGAGATCAGGGGGTTCTGAAGCTGTTTCCGGCACCCTTCCGGAGAGGAGATCATCACCAGAGGCTTCTACATCACGATGCCTGCGTCCGGAGTGATGCGTGAGTAGTTCATCCTTGGACTACGGGTTCGTAGCTGTAGCTAGATGGTTGTCTTCTCCTCATATGCCTCCATGTTTAAATCTCGTGAGCTGCCTATCATAACCGAGATTGATCTTATGTAATTCTATATGCTGTGTTTGCTGGGATCCGATGAATATTGAACTTATGCCAAGTTGATTATAGTCTTTATTTTCATATGGTATTTGTGATCTAGCATGCTTTTCGTTGCTAGTGGTTGCTCTGGCCAAGTAGTTGCTAGTGACTCCAAGAGGGAGTATTTATGCTCGATAGTGGGTTATGCCTCCTCACCACCTTGCTCGAGTGACAGAAATGTGAAGGGGAGGATGTGTTGTTGCCATTAGGGAGAAAACAGCGGTGAGAGTGCCTGCGTGCATAATCATTGCTTACATTACACACTTTGTTTAATGCAGTTATTTGTTGCTTGCAACTTAATACCTAAGGGGGTTCGGATGATAACCTGAGGGTGGATTATTAGTCGTAGATGCAGATGGATTTCGGTCTATGTATATTGTTGTAATGCCCGCACTAAATATCATAGTAATCATCATGTTATATTGTGCACTATGGTGCAACCTCTATTTGTCAGTTGCCCAGCTGTAATTTGTTCACCCAGCATGCTATCTTTAATGGAGAGACACCACTAGTGAACCTATGAACCCCGGTCCATTTTCCACACTGTTAAACAAACCACAACTATTTACTACTTTCTTTACTTACTGCAAGCATACATCATTTACCACACTATATTTGTTTTTAGCAAGACCGGTGAGATTAACAACCTCACTGTACCGTTGGGACAAAGTATTTTGGTTGTGTTGTGTGCAGGTTCCACGTTGTTGCTGACACCGGTGAAGCGCCAGCACCACCGTCAGTGGCATCAACCTTCCTGAGATCCTCTTCCTCCTACTGGATTGATAACCTTGGTTCTTAAATGAGGGAAATTCTTTCCACTTTCTCATCACACCTTCCTCTTGGGGTTTCTAACACGCCATCCATAGCAATCAAGAATTTCTGGCGCCGTTGCCGAGGAGGAAGAAGTCTTCTGGCAAGGGAAGTCTCTCACTCTCAACCTCTTTATTTTGTTTATTGTCTTGTTTTTATTTTTGTCTTATTTTTTCTTCTCTATATCAAAAACACAAAAATATTAGTTTACTTCATAGCTGTTATTTATTTGCTTGCTTTTATTTGACTAGAATGAGTATTCCTGAAGTTGAGGTTCGTTCTTTTAGGCAACAAGGGGGAGAGAGTTTAAAAGATGCTTGGTATAGAATAAATGATGCTCATAATAAATGTACAAAAAAATATTCTACCTTGATATTCCTGAGGAACTTTTATGTTGGTATTTCTGGCTGGCATAGGCATGTGTTAGATACTCTTACGGGTGGAAATTTTCTAGGAACTCCTGCTTTGGAAGCCTGCAATTTGATTGAAAGTTTAGTAGGAGCACCCCACATTACAACTGTTAAAACTGAGATCACTTTGGAGGATGTTATTTATAAACTAAACTCTTTGGAAATTAACTTATCAATTTTCCTGGATAATGCTAGCAGAGTTAATGAATTAATACTTACTATTGATAAAAGAATCACTGCTCTAGAAGCTAGCAACACTCATGATAATCAAAGTTTTAGGATTGGTAAGCTAGAGGATGCTATGGGAACTTTAAGCTCAACCTTTTCATCTCTTAAATCCAAAAAGGAGAAAGCCTTTGTGGGAAAGGAGCAAAGATTCATGTATGCTCCCAAGATGGCTAAACCCAAATCTCAATATGTGCTGAAAATTGCTAAAACAATTAATGAAACTAAGAGTGAACTCCATGTTGAATCTTCAAAACCATCTAGAGTACCGATTGCTGCAAATAATGGTTTATAGGAAGTTATAGAGGATGCGTCTTCACTTTAAAATACTTGAGTTGCCCTTTTCTGCCTAGCTGAAAGGCGTTAAAGAAAAGCGCTACCGGGAGACAACCCGTTTTATTTCGCTGTTTTCAACCTGTTTTGTTTCATTTTCATTGGTGTTCTTTGCACCTGGGTGTTTTATATTTCCTTAGCAGCCCTGCTGTATCTTTTCTTTTGTGTTTTTGTTGAGCCAACTAAAGCCTCTAGTGGAAAGTTGAGGCTATATTTCGGATTTCCGCGCAGGAAACACATTTCTGTTGTCCACTGTTAATTCCGTAAAAAATCACAGAAAATTCAAAATGACCTGAGTTTTTTTGTGCTTAATACTGAGTTATATACGCAACTTTTTTTAGTTGGCCACTTGTTTATTTGAGAAACAGAAATTTTTTGAAAAAATCGATCTTTACCTGCTGTTCTGTTTTGACAAATTTCTGCCATTTATTGCATTTGCATCTTAATCTCTTTATTTTGGTGTTCTTTTGAGAAAAATAGTTTTAAAAGAAGTTGTGAAAGTATCTAAAGTGTTTTTGAGTGTTATACTTGTGTTGAAACTAAACCATGTGAATTTATTATTTCGATTGCACTAACATTGCTAATGAAGATTGTGAGAAGTTTGCTGTGAAGGAAGTTTTCAAGGGTCAAGAGAAGAGGATGATATGATGTGATCAAGAAGAGTGAAAAGCCTAATATTGGGGATGCCCCGGTGGTACATACCAGAAAATTCCAATAAGACTCAAGCGTCTAAGCTTTGGGATGCCCAAGGCATCCCCCTCTTCATCAACAAATTATCAGGTCACTTCTAGTGAAACTATTTTTTTTTCGGTCGCATCTTATGTGCTTTACTTGGAGCGTCTTTTATTTTTGTTTCCAGTTTGTTTTTGTTTTTTTCTTTCAGTTTGTTTTTACTTTTCAATAATCTTGGTTGGACCCCAGCATTCTTTTATTGGAGAGTGACACAGTCCGCTTTTTCATGAGAATACATTGTATTCTTAATCTCTGTCTAGCTGCTGCATTTATTTAGCTCTTGTTTTGCATGCATCTTTTATTAGAGCTGTTAGTTTTAGTAGTGTTATGTGAGTACTCTCATGTTTGATTTCTGTATCATAAAGATTATTTTTGTTAAAGCATGTTTTGTATGGTGCTTGTTGGGAGAAGAAAACTGCTGCTTGAAGTAGAATTTATAACAGTACTAGTAGAAGCTTGTATAGATTGTGGCTAGAACTTTTTCATGCCATGCTAAATGTTATTTTAGTTTTAAAGCCTTGTGGTTATTGATTAGTATGATTAGCCTCAAATATCTGAGAGTGTTTACTATGTCTTGAAAGATTCATGAGTTGTTCTTGTCATAGTAAAGCATCAATATATGGTATTCTCTTTCGAATGTTTTATTTGGTTGACTTGGCGCATGCTCACACCATGTTTATGACTACAAAATAGTCATAAATAGCCTCCTTGACCACTTAGTTTTTGAACTTGTGATACCGCTTATGTTTTAATTGATGATGCTTATGTCGCTATGCATGATTATGGCTCTTATGCTCTCTTGATTTGTCGCTCCCAGTCTTTTGCTAGCCTCCACCTGTATTGAGTATGAGCTCTACTCGTGCATCCAAACTCCCTTAAACCAAAGTTTTTCCCATTGTGTACACCATACCTACCTACATGTGGTATTTAACTTCCACTCCAAGTAAATTGCTCATGTGTTACCTTTAAAACCTTCAAAATTACTCATGCTTTATGTTCCTATTTTTGCTCATGAGGACGACAATAGAGAATCTTTATCTCACTTGTTGATTGGATTTCACACCCTGGACTAGTGGATTAATCCGCTTATCCAAATGATAGAAGAGCTGGCAGCAGGGTGCTCAGCCCCAAATTAATGCAAACAAATTCTCTTCACTATTTTTGCCCCTGATTTATCAGTCAAAACATAATTGTGTAAACAAAAGAGAAAGAGGCATGAACTTCTACACCAGTTGTGTCCTTCACCATGGGAGCCGCTCTTGTGAATCCATTTGGCTTGTGACGTACTGTATTTTCTGTTTACCATTAGTTGACATTATCATACATCTCCCAAAATATAGACACTCAGTGTCAAACTTTTAATACCTCTGTTTAATAAAATAAAAAGCTCTAGCACATGAGTGATCCATGCTTCCGTCTGCGAAGGGCCTTTCTTTTACTTTTATGAGGTGACATGCTACCACACAAGTTTGATCAAATAATAATTTAAAGCACAAGTCGTGAATGAAGTGATCCAAGTCAATGGTCTATAGTTTGCTAACAAATAGATAATGAGTAAACAACCGATTCATATGAGCAAAAACTTTTCATGAATAGTACTTTCAAGACAAGCATCAAAAGTTTTGCATAAGAGTTAACTCATAAAGCAATAGATTCTAAATAAAAGGCATCGACCAACACATAGAACGATTTAAGTTTCAGCACTGGCTTTCAACTTTCAACATATATATATATATATATATATATATATATATATATATATATATATCATGTATATTGTCAACACAAAGAAATATAATAAGTGCAATAAACTAGAATGTAAAAAAAATTGCACACAAAGTTGACACAAGTGTTTGCTTCTGAGACAGAAAGAAGTAGGAAAACTGACTCAACATAAAAGTAAAAGAAAGACCCTTCGCAGAGGGAAGCAAGGATTGTAGCGTTCCCACATTTAAATAATGTAAGAACCCTCTGTTACTGTGCTAGTCCCTGGATCAATTGCTAGCACCATAGTTCAAAATGAAATATGATGCAAATGCGTCAAAATCTATTACATCGCATCATCTAGTCTTTACCAAATATGATTATAATTTGCATAGTCTCAGAAGACTAGCAGGAAACAGAATTACAGCGGGAAACATAGTACAACACTGAGCCTCATCTTCTTCATGCGACACAGGAAAAACATGTTGCTTGTAGACTCGAGATCCTGAACGAAACCTCACTCGTCTTCAGATTCAGCTGCAGGATGGAATATGCAGCCACAAGGGGGTCAATAAATTTTAATGTATTGGCAAGTAACACTATGGTGGATATAAATGGCAAGACTAATACTAAATGCATATTTGGCTGGGTGGAGTTTAGGCTATTTGCGGAAAGCAAGTTTTTCCCTAACACTTTTGAAAAAGAATTTTCTTTTCAAACATTGGTACCATGGGACACACCCATGAGCACCACAACTAATATTGCCAAATTTTACTTCTTCAAAACGGTGTTCAGATTCTTCTGTCCATCCTTGTCCAGCTGCTCGAAGTCGTCCATTACCGGGGACACGGCTATGATCATAGTTTCTAACTCTGCAGAGGTTGTGCACTTTCACCATTTATCTTCAATTAGCCCAAACATCCTACACACACAGAGTGCATCATGGAAAGGAGAGAATTGAGACGAGATCTTTCAGAAGCAAGAGTTCAACCAAACTAGCAAGACCCGTTCCACCTACAATTATGCTACATCTTCATGTCAAGCATGGGCTGAACTCTCACAACTTAGTTGATCAAGACAGAGCCCATATGTCAAAGGGCTGCATGGGAAGCTAATAAACTTAGAGGACTTGGTAATCTCTTTGTTTCCTGGGTGGAATTTCTCAAGTGAACTCCTTAGGAGATTAAAGGCCCTAAGGAGACACTCAACTTTCGACAAACACGCAATACCAAACCCACCCAGGTGGTTCATTGAAGTTTATACTTAGAAATTTTGCACAACATTGAGTAAAACAAATTTGTAGAAAAGCTAAGCATCCATTAAGTACTAAGTCTTCCAAAATAACAAGTTAAAAGGATGGCTACGCACTACTTGGGATTTTGCATAGCATAATAATAACTTAGTAAAATTCCCTATCATGCATACTACTAAAAAACACTAGTAATGCATAGTGAAAACATGGGGGATTTGATGGTGTGTCACTTGCCTTTAAAGTTGGTGAAGAACAATCACCTTCTCTTCACAAATGAACGTTGCTCTCTGTACAATCTAAACATTGAAAATACAACAATAGAATAAACATGCATGCTAGCAAACATACAAACAAATGAAGAAAACATACAAAACAACAAACAAGGCAAAGGATAGATGTGAAAACATTTAGTTCCAATGCACAAAATAAACTAAGTGGTTGTAGTTAGAGTCCGGCATTTGTGACTAAGGATTGGTCTTTGATTAGGAAGATCACACAAAAGTCTAATCTATTTTTGTCTTGTTTTCTTCAAGTTCTCTCTTGCCTCCTTGAGTTGCTTCTGATGTTAAGTATTCAATGGCCTTGCTTGTAGTCTTCCTTAAAAGTATAGGTACTTGGTTATATGAAAATATAAATAGATGGGATTGCTAGAGTCCCCTAAAAGGACTTGTAAAATCTTCTCTTCTTCTTCTTCATCTTCTGGGAGAATAGTTGAAGTTGGATTCTTGTTGATGTCTTGGTGAAAAGTTCTCATCTCACTTGAGAAACTAATTCTAAGTCTTAGACAACTTGAAAACAAATTCCAAATCTTGGAAAACAAATCCTAAGTCTTCACATGATTGGTCTTGGAAAATCTTCACGCTCCTTTGTAGTTTTCCTCCTTGGTGTGGTGGCTTCATTGAAACTTCCAACACTTGATGGTTCTAGTACTAACTAGGGCCTGATCTTTATTTAACTTAGCCATAGCATAAGTTCTAAGGGAACAGAAAAGAAAAAGAAGAAAGACTTAGAGAAAAAGAGAGAGATGGGGTTGATCTTCTCGTCTTCTTGATTTTCTTCTAAGTGCTTCTTCATGGAAATGCTTCTGAAGTTTGTCTTCTTGGCTAAGTACTTCTTTGGCCTTCTAGCTTCATGTTGAAATTCTTGAGATGGCTAAGTCCTTCCTAGGCATTATGTTGAAATTCCCAGGTTGACAAATGGGGCACCCTCATTGCACTTCATAAATTTTTCACAGGACCAAACTTAGTCTTTTTCAACTAGGAGGGTCAACTATAAAAAAAAATTACTTAGAAATATTCTAAGGGCTTTGGTTTTGGTCTGTCTGGTCTGAGGTTAGTCCTTAGCACAAATTTTCTAGAGAAACATATTGAAAATAATTATAGAAAATAAAGTAAGTGAGAAATAGTCACATGAGCATATAACAACCAAAACCTTTTTAACTTAGCCAAAAATTATTTTGGGCGCAAGGGACTATTAGTACACATCATAAGGTCTCCAAAAATATTTTATTTGCAAAAATTGGATTTACAAAATTTAAACAATGTCAAAATTTATCAAACAAGCATATTTGAAATTGAACAAATTTTAATTAGTCAATTTTAATTTTGGCCAGTACTAGCAGAGTCTACAAGTTTAGGGCTTTTCAAAAAGTCCAAATTTGCACAAATTGGATTTAGAAAACAAAAGTTATTAACAAATCATGGTTTACAAAGATCTACAAATAACAAGTGTGTTCATGTATCAAAAGTAAAATTTATTGATTCTAAACTGTTCTACACATCTTGCTAATTTCAAAAAGTACAAAATCATCCAATTTGGCCAAGGGATTCAAAAGTTATTGAAGTTCTAAGATGGGGGGCTTTTCTGCAAAATTATAGGGGATTTTAGGTTTTAAAAGAAAATAGCCGATCCGCGGGAACTAAAATGGAGGCCCGTGATTGGCTGATACCGTTTCGACCTGGATCGGGGTTTCGAGCCGTCGGATCCAAGTGACACTAAACGCACGAGTTGCAAAGATACCTTTTCGGTAAGTGGTTTAATTTCGGCCTTTGGATCAAGATCTGACGGGCAGGAGAGAGGGGAACTCACCGAGTTGCGCTTCCTCGCCGGAGTATGGCTATGCGGTGGTTCTGCGGCTCGACTCTGGATCCCGTCGATGATTTCGTGGAGCTCCGGGACTGTGAAGACGACGAGGAGGTGCGGCGTGACCTATCGGAGACGATGGGGTTGGTTGCGTAGCTCCTCGCTTCCTCGGGTTGGTGGTGTGGTGCAGACGAAACTCCGGCGGCGTCGGGGAGCTTCGGGCATGCTTGATGCGACGAAATCTGCGCAGATAAAACTCAAGGAATAGGTCAGGGAGGTGCGCGCGTGCAAGGAGGAAAGGATGGTGGCCTCAAGAAGGTCTGGCGGTGGCTCACCGTGGCGGAATTGAAGGGTAGGCGCCGGCTAGGGTTTTAACTCCGACGAGCTATTACGGCGTCTTGGCGGCGTAATTTTGAGGGGAACAAGAGGGGAAACGGGGAGGATCTGAAGGGCTTTATAAGGGTGGTCTCGGGGCTACGGTTAGTGACTTGATTCGTAGGGAATCGGCAAGAAAAAATTCCCCGGACTCGGGAGTCCATGTCTTGCACGCGGGGAAGAAGGAGGGCGACGTCAGCGTGACGTCATGCTCACGTCGGCGGTGGCACGCTTGACAGAGAGAAGGGAGAGAGGGGTGCGGGCTAGTGAGGGTTTTCTGCCTGGGCTCGCTGGGCCGCCGCTGCTGCTACGTGTTGCGCACGAGCGAGAAATAGGAGGTGGGATCCTGGCGGGCTTGTTGCCGCACCGTGTGAGGGAGAGCGAGGGGTGAGAGAGAGAAATGGGCTGGGCCCGTGCGGCTGGCTGGGCGCATCCCCTTTTTTTCCTTCTTTTTACTTTTTCTTTTTCCTATTTGATTTATTATTTCAAATTACCTCAAATTTTTTTCGAAATTTTTGTAAAAAAAAACCCTTTCAAATGGAAGCATTTATGTGTTGTTTTAAACACTATTAAAACTTATACTTTCAAACTATGTTTAATTCACTAATAGCCATTTAATGTTATATTTAAAATGGAAAATTATTAATTGAAGATATGGCTAATTAAAATTTAGAGACACACCATACTTTAATTATTGTGTCTCATTTTCCCAATAACATTGGAATAGACCTTTTTATTTCTTTTGTGTTATGTTTTATTTGTTTTTGGTGACTTGCATTAGCAGAAAACAAAAGTTTTTGGTTTTTGTGATTTTTGAATGTCTCCAAAAAATGAGGGGTGTTATAGACTACCACCCTTAAAAGAAATATCGTCCCGAGATTTGGGGAAGGATAGAAAGAAAGATGGGTTTGGGTTGCTTGGTGAACATTGCAACTGGGTGGCTACCATCCTTAAAAGAATCTTTGTGGGCATTCTAATCACATGGCTTGATGTGTAGCTTGTCTCCAGATGGCTTGAGTAGAACTTTCCTTTGTAGTGGAGCTGCAGACTAATTGGTGCCTCTTGAACTTCATTTGGCACTGAGGGGTCACTCTTTGGGTCAATCAAAAGTCCCCGGGTCACTCTCAACTTGGTATTTTGATGTACTTGGAAATCTTCCATCTTGTGGTTGTCTTCTCATGGTTGTTGGCATTCTGGCTGGGTATCTGGATGGGTTTAGCATAGACGAGTAGAGATTTAGAAATATCTAAAGAAGATTCCTACCCAAGACAACAGAGCAAGACAATACATCTTACAAACAACATCTAATCAAGCATTTTCACACCAAACAACAGGGTTTAAGGAAAACAAACTAATATTGTCATCCACACTTATTGGTATGATCAATATACTAACACGCTGACATTGTTCTAACAAGTAACTAGATTGGTGGTCCCATCTATATCTTCTGGAGTATCTCCAATGTCGGTGTTTCTGATTGTTGGGGAGTCTGATTTATCCTCTAAGTTCTCCAATGTAACATCCACCTTTTTGTAATATAAAGTGTTTGTGTGTTTGTGCTTGTAATCATGTCATGTCATGCATGCATTTTTGAACCCATGTTTGGTTTGAAAACAAGTGCACTAAAATTTAATAACGAAGTTTATTAAACCACTTAAAGTGCCCAATTTAAATTGTTGCTTTAAAATGGTGCATTTTTTGTCAAACAAAAATATGTTGAGGTTGTATTTTTAACAAGGATCTCAAAAATATTTTTTGCCAATTTTTGTTCTTTACAGAAAAGACCTCAAAAACTGTTTTAGTGTGCTGTTTTAAAGAGAGCAGGGGCCATTTTGTATTTTATAGGAGAGCAGGGGGGTTTTCAGAAAATGGCGCTTGTCTTCTTCCTCTGTCCATGGACAGTAGACGAGCAGAAGCTCCACGACGCCTTCCCCTTCCACCTCCTACTTGCTTCCCCTCTGCGAGGATAAGGCCGAGAGGGAAGACGTGACCTCTTCTATCTCCTCCTCCCACCGCATCGAAACCTTTCTCTGTAACTCTGTACGTGCAGGAACTCAAAAAGAAAAAAACCGAATCGACCCTAACCGCCGGCCGTCCGCGCTCCCCGCCGGCGATACACCCGCCCCCGACCCTCTCCGAGCCGCTCCTCGGCTCCGCCGTCTTCCCCTCCCCCGCCTCGAGCTCGTTGAGCCCCAAGGACCCCCGGGAGCGGCCCCAATTTTGCGCCGGACGCCGCCACGGCCGTCGCCGGAATCCTCCTCGCCGCCGGCGCTAGCCGCCGCCCCTCTCCTCCCCGACAAGCTCATAGCTTCACGGTAACCTCAGGAGCACGCCGGTGCCCTCCCCTTGGCTCCCTCTCCACACTGTAGCTCCCTGTCACCGCCGGTCACCATCGCCGCCGCCGCCGAGCTCGCCGGCGAGCTCTCCGGCCATCTTCCGGCGAGCCGCGAGCAGCCCCCAGCTCCCCCTCGTCATGCTCAACCTCGTGGGCGAGTTCGATTCGGAATTCCGCACCCAAATAGTCCAATTCAGAGCTCTGTGCCTATTGGCCCGGGATGATGTCATCCGACATCACGCCACGTCATAAGGCCTTTTTCTGTTTTTCTTTCCTGTTAACTGAAATTGGAACTGCCACGTGGACCCCACCTGCATTTAATTTCAGAAAAAGAATTAAAATTGAAAATGCAATATCTTTTAATTGCTTAATCAGAAAAATATGTTCAATATACCATTTTGTTCAGAAAATTGTAATCTACATGTTCATATCATTTTCACACATTTTTGACAATGTTGAATTTTGAGTATTATTTAAATCATTTAAAATAAAGAAAATAAGTTTTTATTCAAGAAAATTAGAAAATTGCAAGTTATATGTCAAAATGCTTAGAATTTCAAATGCAACCTAGTTATGGTGTTTTCAACCCTATTTGAGCACTTTAACTTGTCGCACCTCTAGGTTTTGCCCGAATCGGTCTCCGAGGTCCACTTCGGGACTAAAATTCACTAAATCTGTTTCCTTAACATATGAACCCTAGCAACCCATGAACCATGTTTAGGGCTTCTCTTTAATGCATTCAAATGTTCATTCATACATACTAAGCATTGCATCGATGCCTGTTTTGAGTGTTGTTTTCTTTCTTTCCGGTGTTTGCTCTTATCGGTAGAACGCGAATCCGGAGTGAAGTTCGACACCCCTCTTGCCGAATACTTGGTCTAAACAACCAAGTCAAGCACTTATTCCTTGAAGCTTTATCTGGTTTTCTTGAAGCAAGGCAAGCATAACCTCTTATCTGTCCATATATGTTTTCGAAGTGTTTTCCTTCTCGTACGATGCATGATTTACAAAGTATTTTGAGTCAATAGATAGAGTTATCCTATTTAGTTGCATAAACCAGATATCATGATTCCATGCTCCTAGCTGACATAGGATTTGTTTGTGTGTATCGCCAAAGCCTCAAATATGCCATGCTTAGTCATACATGCATGTTGATCTCTGCTCCATCCGGTTGATGAATCAGAGTTACGAAATGAATCTAGTATGACAGGATGACGTGGTAAGGTTTGAGATGTGTGGTTAATTTGATTAAAAGGCTTGGATGAGTTGCCACATGGAATGTGGTGATTTGCCTCGTTCATGCCACTAGGAGCGAGTTCTCGCCTTTGAAGCCAAGACTGATCGTGCAACCACACGGGGATTGGATTCCCCTCGGTTTCAACTTGTCTAGTTTGTTCCATGAGTTGCCTAGTTCGGGCGTTCCATTTGGATTTGCTGGGGATATTAAAACGTTTTCAAAACTAGGACGTGGTGGTGTATCGGCGCTCTGCGGGAAGGTAACCGTCGAGCATTGCGCACAACGATAGAGACCCGGCAGGAGATGGCCACTCCCTATTGGCGGTCCATCTCTACTCGGAGCGACTCATGGAATAGGCAAAGCAAGGGAAAGATCGTGGTCAGCCACCCTCTGCCGGCACATCGTCGGAATTGTGCCAATAGCTTGGCATTAAGAGTCGGTTGATACGTGTGGGTAAAGTTGTACACCCCTGCAAGGTTTAATCTTTTCGAAAAGCCGTGTCCGCGGTTAAGGACAACTTGGTGACGGATCCTGAGATCATAGATAATTTGAACATGACGTAAAAGATGTTGGCAATGAATGTTTAGTTTAAGAGGTGGTTCCAGTTTTCGGTGCTGAAGATGATGCTTCGAAAGTTCTGAAGGCAATACCCGAGGGCAGGGTATTCTTTTAAAAGATTTGTGAAAAGCTTCTCTATCTCCCTCTATTCGAAACAAAGCTGGATTTACGCAGAGCAACCTTCATAAACCCTTTATGAAAAAGCAGATATATAATAGGTTAACTAAGTCTTGTTGAGTACTTCCAGTACTCATGTTTGCTTCCATTTGGTTCAGGTGAAGTTCCATACCTTCGGTGGTGTTTCAACGTGGACATCGACGGATGGTTTGGGGTTTCCCAGGTAGCAGCCTGGAATCTATGGGCTGGGACGTCGCCTTATGTTGCGGCCTCTTAGGCCTTTTTGGTTCTTGTTGAATAGCAACATATTTGCTTTCCGTTGTCTGATGTAATGTTGGGTCGTGTGACCTCTGTTTGTAAGCTACTCTAGTATTACTTGCTTAAGAAAGCTTCATGTGTAGAGTACTGCTTTGATCGGTTGTTGGTTTCGAGCTCATTGTTATACAGTTTTGGCTATGCCTGCATAGTTGTCGCAGTCGAGGGGTTGTGGAGCCGATGATCCATGTCCGAGCCCGCCTGTCAATTTGATCGGCCTGGGGCGAGGTAACCCCAGTAACCCTCGATTGTTGTTGCACTTTCTGGACACATAGCAGCTCTGTATAGCTTTGGTCCCGTTTCCTTCAGTTTCATCCGACTCTTGGACGCTTTGATATGCATAGTTGGTTATGACTAGCATGGATACAAGGAGTAGTAGACCGGGGATCCGGACTACGTGCCGATGAATCCGGTCTGCCTGCCGTTGTTTGTTGCGGCCGGGGCTGGTAACCCTGAAGCCCTTGTGAGTCCATGGCTAGGAGCACATAACAGTATGTATATCTCCGGGTCCGGGGTCTGACAAGTCTTGGTATCAGAGCAGGACTGCCTGTAGGAAAACCCTTGCTATTGGTCGATGTTGAGTCTAGAGTTTGTGAAAACTATTTTCGAAATGACAAATGAGTTATGAAAAACCTTCTTAGGATTCTTTTTACTCCTTACCTGGTATCGCTCTAACTCTGAGTCACCGTATCTCATTTGATTTCAAATGTTTTACTTCTCACCTGTTAACTTCAAAGTTAGGAGCAAAATCGTTGGGTGTTTTTCCTAGTACTCCGTGTCAGGTTGCTAATGTTCTCAGAATTTCCAAGTTACCTCCTTTGGTCTAAATCGTTGTTTCCTTTTGACTTCATTTGATCCCTATCAAGTCATGAATCTTTCTATTGCATTCTTTCCATGGGAATGTTTCTCATGGTTCTGTTTCTTTGTACTCAGGATGTCCGGGAGTATTCAAGATTCCGTTGAAAGTGGTCATATCGAGGGAGAGTCGTCATCTTCCTTAATGACGCAAGTTCTTCAGGATATCGAGACCAACCGCCTGAGAAATGAACATCTCCTTGAGCGTGTGGCGCAAAACACTGAACATCGTCATGACGAATGCGTTACATTTGGGGATCTAGTTCATGCTAAGCTTCCATCTTTCTGCAGTCTCAAGGAACCCATCGATGCTGATGATTGGCTTCGTGCCATCGAGCGCAAATTTAACGCTCTCCATGTTCCAGAAAGTGACCGTGTGAACTTCGCCGCCTATCAACTAGAGGGTGAAGCTGGTTCATGGTGGGAAGGTTTCTTGGCGTTGCAATCGCCGGGACATAAGGTTACTTGGGAGGAGTTCCGTAAAGAGTTCCGTGCTGCCCATGTTCCTGAGGCAGTTATGGACTCCAAAAGAAAAGAGTTCTTGGATCTGATCCAGGGACAGATGGATGTTGAAACTTACGGGCGTGAATTCACCCGTTTGGCTCGTTATGCACCCCGAGATGTTGCAGATGATGCGGATAAACAAGAGTTGTTCCGCAAGGGTCTGGATTCCGGAGTTCGCTATGAGCTATTGTCTTTCCAGTTTCCAACCTTCCAGGACCTTTATAATCATGCTCTTATGTTGGAGCGTGGCAAAAAGGAAATGGAAACTTCTTTGAAGCAGATTTCTGAAGAGTCACGTGCGTCTTCTTCTGGTTCCAAGAAGCGTCGTGTGTTTGTTCCATACAGTGCTATTCCATATCCACCAGCTTTTCAACAAGGTCACATTGGTGGGCAATCCAGAGTTGTTGGTGGTAAGAAACGGCTGGTGACATGTCATGTATGTGATGAACTTGGCCATTACTCCAACAAATGTCCCCAGAGGACACCTTCTGCACTACAGTCCGTTCCTACACGTGTTGTTAACCGTGGTCGTTTGAACCATGTTCTGATTGAAGAAGCTCAGAAAGCACCCGATGTCGTGTTGGGAATGCTTCGTGTTAATCTAGCTCCAGCATCAGTTCTGTTTGATTCTGGAGCGTCACACTCATGTGTGTCAAGAGCTTTTGTGGTGTTGCATGACATACCTCTTGTGAGTATGGTTCCTCCGTTGATAATTTCCACCCCAGGGTCCTTCTGCTGGACTAATCAGTGTTGTCATGGTGTCCCAATTGAAATTGGAGGTTTGGTCTTTCTTTCTACACTTGTCATCGTGGACTCAGATGATATCAATGTCATACTGGGCATGGACTGGTTGTCAACACATCATGCCATGATTGACTGTGCAGCCAAGTCTGTTACCCTGATTCATCCATATGGTCAGACAACTCGGTTGTTGTTTCCTTGTCGGACAGTCCAACCACAGCCATGTCCTCAGCTCAATGCAATCGAAGTTCGACCATCTCCCGAGATTCATGAGGTACCAGTGGTGTGCAAGTTTCCGGATGTCTTCCCGGAAGAGCTTCCTGGTATGTATCATGATTATTCAGTGGAGTTTGTTGTTGAACTAATTCCTGGAGTGGCTCCTACTTCTGAAAGACCATACCGTATATCTCTAGAAGAGTTGGTTGAATTGAAGAAGCAAATAGAGGAGTCAGAAGGGAAAGGTTTCCCTCATGCCAACACATCTTCTTGTGGGTGTCATACACTCTTCGTGATGAAGAAGGATACCACAGTTCCCCAGCTGGTCAGTGAATATTGTCCGTTCAATGATGTGGCAATAAAGCACAAGTGTTCTCTTCCTCGGACAAATGATTTGTTTGACCATCTGATTGGTGCCACTGTTTTCTCCAAGATACACCATATCTGGGTTATCATCAACTTCAGACCAGGTCCGGGAATGTTTCTAAAACGGTTGTCAAAACTTGTTATGGTCTTTACGAGTACACTGTTATGTTCCCCGAACTCTCCAATGCTCCAACCATGCTGATGGGGCTTATGAAATCCATTTTCATGGAGTATCTTGACAAGTTCGTTGTGGTTTACCTCAACGATGTTATAATCTACTCCAAGTCCGAAGAAGAACATGTTGAACATCTTCGGCTAGTTTTGACAAAGCTTCGTGAGCATCGTCTCTATGTCAAATTCTCCAGATGTGAGTTCTGGTTGAAAGAGCTCATATTTCTAGGCTATGTCCTATCTGCTGAAGGAGTTGCAGTTCTCCCTAACAAAGTTCAAGCCATATTGGACTGGGAGTCACCTAAATCCATCAAAGAGGTTCAAAACTTCCTCGAACTTATCGGTTGTTATCACCGCTCTATCGAAGGTTTCTCCAAAGCTGCCAAGCCAATGACTGATCTTCTTAAGAAAGATAAACAGTTTGTATGGTCAAGAATGGCAGAAGAGAGTTTCCGGTTGTTGAAAACCAAGCTGGCTAATGCTCCTATGCTTGTCCTTCCGGACACGTGCAAGAACTTTGTCATCTTCTGTGATGCCTCTCGTCAAGGTATCGACTGCGGTCTATTGCAAGATGGACGTGTGGTTTCTTATGCTTCTCGACAACTGAAACCACATGAGCTCAAATATCCAACTCATGCTCTTGAGTTAGCAGCTGTTGTGTATGCCTTGAAACAATGGCGTCATCATCTGCTAGGAAATCACTGTGAGTTCTACTTCCACCAGCAGAGCTTCAAATATCTTTTTACCCAACCAGATCTGAGTCTCAGACAAAAGAGATGGTTAGAATTAGTCAAAGAACCCAATGTGGAGGTCAATTATCAAGTTGATAAAGGTAAAGCCGTGGCTGACACGACAATCCAGAAGTCTTACTGTAACAGTTTGATGATACAGCAAGATCAACCTTCTCTCTACAAAGAGTTCTCCAAGCTCAATCTTGAGGTTGTTCCCTCTGGTTATCTGGTTAACCCAGAAGTGAAACCATCCTTTGAACATCAAATCAAAGATGCCCAAAAGCGGGATCTAAGCATTACCTTAGTCAAGAGAAAGATTTCTCGTGGAATTCCTACATGTTTCTCTGTTGATGATCAAGGTACCGTTTATTTTGGTGAACGTCTTGTTGTGCCAAAGAAACGGAGTCTGAAACAACTGATTCTCCGTGAAGCTCATGAGTCACTTCTCTCTGCTCATCCTGGTAGCACCAAAATGTACCGTGATCTACGTCAAAGGTTCTGGTGGACCAAGATGAAGCGAGACATCGCTCAATTTGTGGCTGAATGCGATGTTTGTCGTCGTGCTAAAGCTGAACATCAAAGACCAGTTGCTACTCTCTACCCCACACCTATTCCTGTTTGGAAGTGGGATGAAGTTGAGATGAATTTCATTGTTGGTCTTCCAAGAAATGATCAGGGACACACCGCTATCTGGGTAGTGATTGATCGTCTGTCAAAGGTTGCTCATTTCGTTCCTATCCATCAGAGCATCATTGCTAAACAACTGGCAGATTTGTATGTCTCTCTGATAATACCTCTTCATGGTGTTCCTAAGAAGATTCATTTTGATCATGGAAATCTGTTTACTTCCAAGGGCTGGGCAAGTTTCAAGCAAGCTATGGGAAGTCGTATACATTCCACCATCATCTATCAATCATCCCGTAATGATCACCTCGGGAGTCTGAATCAAACACTTGAAGACATGCTTCGAGCTTGTGTTGTATCCTTCGGTAATGATTGGGAGAAATGTCTTCCATCTGCCGAGTTCGTTTATAACAACTGTTTCCAAGTTATCTTAGCCAAAGCTCCGTTTGAAGTTCTCTACAACAGAAGCTGTTCAATTCCGTTAAATTGGTCAGAAACCGGTGAAAGACAGTTCTTTGGACCGAAGAATCTGATCAATGAGACTGAAGAAACAATTCGTATCATCCGTGAACATCTGAAAGCTGCTCAGTCTCGCCAGAAGAGTTATGGTGAACGCCAACAAGATATTCGTTATGATGTTGGTGGACAAGCCTATCTTCGAGTCACACCTTTCAAGGGTGTTCATCATGAGGTCATGAAAGGAAAATTACCGCCTCGCTATGTCGGTCCTTTCCCTGTTCTTGCAAAAAGTGGGAATTTTTCTTATCATCTCCATCTACCTTCAACGTTCCCACGGGTTCATGCTACATTCCATGTCTCACAACTCCATCGTTGCTTCAAAGATTCCAACCGTGGTGTTGATCATGAAACCATTGATCTCAAGGATGATCTGACTTACCGAGAATGTCCTGTCCGTATCCTCGAGGCAGCTGAACGAAAGATTCGATGCCGAAGCATCAAGTGCCTCAAAGTTCAGTGGTCTCATCATTCTGAAGCTGAAGCAACCTGGGAACGAGAAGATCGTTTACGATCTGAGTACCCGTCCTTCTTTTCTAAAACCTAGGAATCTCGGGACGAGATTCTTGTAAGGGGGGTAGACTTGTAACATCCACCTTTTTGTAATATAAAGTGTTTGTGTGTTTGTGCTTGTAATCATGTCATGTCATGCATGCATTTTTGAACCCATGTTTGGTTTGAAAACAAGTGCACTAAAATTTAATAACGAAGTTTATTAAAACCACTTAAAAGTGCCAATTTAAATTGTTGCTTTAAAATGGTGCAATTTTTGTCAAACAAAAATATGTTGAGGTTGTATTTTTAACAAGGATCTCAAAAATATTTTTTGCCAATTTTTGTTCTTTACAGAAAAGACCTCAAAAACTGTTTTAGTGTGCTGTTTTAAAGAGAGCAGGGGCCATTTTGTATTTTACAGGAGAGCAGGGGGGTTTTCAGAAAATGGCGCTTGTCTTCTTCCTCTGTCCATGGACAGTAGACGAGCAGAAGCTCCACGACGCCTTCCCCTTCCACCTCCTACTTGCTTCCCCTCTGCGAGGATAAGGCCGAGAGGGAAGACGTGACCTCTTCTATCTCCTCCTCCCACCGCATCGAAACCTTTCTCTGTAACTCTGTACGTGCAGGAACTCAAAAAGAAAAAAACCGAATCGACCCTAACCGCCGGCCGTCCGCGCTCCCCGCCGGCGATACACCCGCCCCCGACCCTCTCCGAGCAGCTCCTCGGCTCCGCTGTCTTCCCCTCCCCCGCCTCGAGCTCGTTGAGCCCCAAGGAACCCCGGGAGCGGCCCAATTTTGCGCCGGACGCCGCCACGGCCGTCGCCGGAATCCTCCTCGCCGCCGGCGCTAGCCGCCGCCCCTCTCCTCCCCGACAAGCTCATTAGCTTCACGGTAACCTCAGGAGCACGCCGGTGCCCTCCCCTTGCTCCCTCTCCACCTGTAGCTCCCTGTCACCGCCGGTCACCATCCGCCGCCGCCGCCGAGCTCGCCGGCGAGCTCTCCGGCCATCTTCCGGCGAGCCGCGAGCAGCCCCAGCTCCCCCTCGTCAT
Organism: Alopecurus myosuroides; assembly: GCA_028641055.1. Classification (NCBI taxonomy): domain Eukaryota; kingdom Viridiplantae; phylum Streptophyta; class Magnoliopsida; order Poales; family Poaceae; genus Alopecurus; species Alopecurus myosuroides. The sequence continues at coordinate 234,681,871 of CM054058.1, read as the reverse complement.
GCTCAACCTCGTGGGCGAGTTCGATTCGGAATTCCCGCACCCAAATCGTCCAATTTCAGAGCTCTGTGCCAATTTGGCCCGGGATGATGTCATCCCGACATCACGCCCACGTCATAAGGCCTTTTTCTGTTTTTCTTTCCTGTTAACTGAAATTGGAACTGCCACGTGGACCCCACCTGCATTTAATTTCAGAAAAAGAATTAAAATTGAAAATGCAATATCTTTTAATTGCTTAATCAGAAAAATATGTTCAATATACCATTTTGTTCAGAAAATTGTAATCTACATGTTCATATCATTTTCACACATTTTTGACAATGTTGAATTTTGAGTATTATTTAAATCATTTAAAATAAAGAAAATAAGTTTTTATTCAAGAAAATTAGAAAATTGCAAGTTATATGTCAAAATGCTTAGAATTTCAAATGCAACCTAGTTATGGTGTTTTCAACCCTATTTGAGCACTTTAACTTGTCGCACCTCTAGGTTTTGCCCGAATCGGTCTCCGAGGTCCACTTCGGGACTAAAATTCACTAAATCTGTTTCCTTAACATATGAACCCTAGCAACCCATGAACCATGTTTAGGGCTTCTCTTTAATGCATTCAAATGTTCATTCATACATACTGAGCATTGCATCGATGCCTGTTTTGAGTGTTGTTTTCTTTCTTTCCGGTGTTTGCTCTTATCGGTAGAACGCGAATCCGGAGTGAAGTTCGACACCCCTCTTGCCGAATACTTGGTCTAAACAACCAAGTCAAGCACTTATTCCTTGAAGCTTTATCTGGTTTTCTTGAAGCAAGGCAAGCATAACCTCTTATCTGTCCATATATGTTTTCGAAGTGTTTTCCTTCTCGTACGATGCATGCTTTACAAAGTATTTTGAGTCAATAGATAGAGTTATCCTATTTAGTTGCATAAACCAGATATCATGATTCCATGCTCCTAGCTGACATATGATTTGTTTGTGTGTATCGCCAAAGCCTCAAATATGCCATGCTTAGTCATACATGCATGTTGATCTCTGCTCCATCCGGTTGATGAATCAGAGTTACGAAATGAATCTAGTATGACAGGATGACGTGGTAAGGTTTGAGATGTGTGGTTAATTTGATTAAAAGGCTTGGATGAGTTGCCACATGGAATGTGGTGATTTGCCTCGTTCATGCCACTAGGAGCGAGTTCTCGCCTTTGAAGCCAAGACTGATCGTGCAACCACACGGGGATTGGATTCCCCTCGGTTTCAACTTGTCTAGTTTGTTCCATGAGTTGCCTAGTTCGGGCGTTCCATTTGGATTTGCTGGGGATATTAAAACGTTTTCAAAACTAGGACGTGGTGGTGTATCGGCGCTCTGCGGGAAGGTAACCGTCGAGCATTGCGCACAACGATAGAGACCCGGCAGGAGATGGCCACTCCCTATTGGCGGTCCATCTCTACTCGGAGCGACTCATGGAATAGGCAAAGCAAGGGAAAGATCGTGGTCAGCCACCCTCTGCCGGCACATCGTCGGAATTGTGCCAATAGCTTGGCATTAAGAGTCGGTTGATACGTGTGGGTAAAGTTGTACACCCCTGCAGGGTTTAATCTTTTCGAAAAGCCGTGTCCGCGGTTAAGGACAACTTGGTGACGGATCCTGAGATCATAGATAATTTGAACATGACGTAAAAGATGTTGGCAATGAATGTTTAGTTTAAGAGGTGGTTCCAGTTTTCGGTGCTGAAGATGATGCTTCGAAAGTTCTGAAGGCAATACCCGAGGGCAGGGTATTCTTTTAAAAGATTTGTGAAAAGCTTCTCTATCTCCCTCTATTCGAAACAAAGCTGGCTTTACGCAGAGCAACCTTCATAAACCCTTTATGAAAAAGCAGATATATAATAGGTTAACTAAGTCTTGTTGAGTACTTCCAGTACTCATGTTTACTTCCATTTGGTTCAGGTGAAGTTCCATACCTTCGGTGGTGTTTCAACGTGGACATCGACGGATGGTTTGGGGTTTCCCAGGTAGCAGCCTGGAATCTATGGGCTGGGACGTCGCCTTATGTTGCGGCCTCTTAGGCCTTTTTGGTTCTTGTTGAATAGCAACATATTTGCTTTCCGTTGTCTGATGTAATGTTGGGTCGTGTGACCTCTGTTTGTAAGCTACTCTAGTATTACTTGCTTAAGAAAGCTTCATGTGTAGAGTACTGCTTTGATCGGTTGTTGGTTTTGAGCTCATTGTTATACAGTTTTGGCTATGCCTGCATAGTTGTCGCAGTCGAGGGGTTGTGGAGCCGATGATCCATGTCCGAGCCCGCCTGTCGATTTGATCGGCCTGGGGCGAGGTAACCCCAGTAACCCTCGATTGTTGTTGCACTTTCTGGACACATAGCAGCTCTGTATAGCTTTGGTCCCGTTTCCTTCAGTTTCATCCGACTCTTGGACGCTTTGATATGCATAGTTGGTTATGACTAGCATGGATACAAGGAGTAGTAGACCGGGGATCCGGACTACGTGCCGATGAATCCGGTCTGCCTGCCGTTGTTTGTTGCGGCCGGGGCTGGTAACCCTGAAGCCCTTGTGAGTCCATGGCTAGGAGCACATAACAGTATGTATATCTCCGGGTCCGGGGTCTGACATCCAATGATCTTCTTTGTAGTTTCTTCAGGCTGTGGGAAGGATAATTCTTGTACTTCAGGGCATGCTATTCACCAACTTGTCTTGATGGTATACAAGGGAGGTCATCTATAATAAGAGAAGAAGATTTTGAAGGTGAATAGTAGATGAGAGGATATGAGAAAGATAAGAAGTTTTGTCTTTAGAATATTTGAATAAAATAGGTTTTCGACCTAGGGTCTTTTCCAAACTTAAGGTCTCGAATACTACAGGCAACACAAGGCTCTGATACCATTTTGTAGTGTTCCCATATTTAAATAATGCAAGAACCCTGTGTTGATGTGCTAGTCCCTGAATCAATTGCTAGCACCACAGTTCAAAATGAAATATGATGCAAATGCGTCAAAATCAATTACATCGCATGATCCAGTCTTTACAAAATACGATTACAACTTGCATAGTCTCATAAGACTAGCAGGAAACAGAATTACAGCGGAAAACATAGTACAACATTGAACCTCATCTTCTTCATGCGCCACAGGAAAAACATGTTGGTTGTAGACTCGAGATCCTGAACGAAACCTCACTCGTCTTCAGATTCAGCTGCAGGATGGAATATGCAACCATAAGGGGGTCAATACAATTTAATGTATTGGAAAGTAACACTATGGTGGATATAAATGGCAAGACTAATACTAAATGCATATTTGGCCGAGTGGAGTTTAGGCTATTTGCGGAAAGCAAGTTTTTCCCTAACACTTTTGAAAAAGAGTTTTATTTTCAAAGATTGGCACCATGGGACACACCCATGAGCACCACAACTAATATTACCTTAGCCATATTTTACTTCAAAACGGTGTGGAGATTCTTCTGACATCCTTGTCCAGCTGCTTGAAGACCAGGGACACGGCTATGATCATAGTTTCTAACTCTGCAGAGGTTGTGCACTTTCACCATTTATCGTCAATTATCCCAAACATCTTGTACACATGGAGTGCATCATGGAAAGGAGAGAATTGAGACGAGATCTTTCAGAAGCAAGAATTCAACCCAACCAGCAAGACCCGTTCCACCTACAATTATGCTACATCTTCATGTCAAGCATGGGCTGAACTCTCACAACTTAGTTGATCAAGACAGAGCCCATACGTCAAAGGGCTCCACGGGAAGCTACTAAACTTAGAGGACTTGGTAATCTCTTTGTTTCCTGGGTGGAATTCCTCAAGTGAACTCCTTAGGATATTAAAGGCCCTAAGGAGACACTCAACTTTCAACAACCACGCAATACCAAACCCACCCAGGTGGTTCATTGAAGTTTATACTTAGAAATTTTCCACAACATTGAGTAAAACAAATTTGTAGCAAATCTAAGCATCCACTAAGTACTAAGTCTTGCAAAATAACAAGTCTAAAGGATGGCTACACACTACTTGGGATTTTGCATAGCATAATAACAACTTACTAAAATTCCCTATCATGCATACTACTCAAAAACACTAGTAAGGCATAGTTAAAATATGGGGGATTTGATGGTGTGTCACTTTCCTTTAAAGTTGGTGAAGAACAATCACCTTCTCTTCACAAATGAACATTTCTCTCCGTACAATCTAAACATTAAAAACACAACAATAGAATAAACAAGCATGCTAACAAACATACAAACAAATGAAGAAAACATAAGAAAACATACAAAACAACAAACAAGGCAAAGGATAGATGTGAAAACATTTAGTTCCAATGCACAAAAAAACTAAGTGGTTGTAGTTAGAGTTTGGCATTTGTGACTAAGGATTGGTCTTTGATTAGGAAGATCACACAAAGGTTTAATTTATTTTTGTCTTGTTTTCTTCAAGTCCTCTCTTGCCTCCTTGAGTTGCTTCTGATGTTAAGTCTTCAATGGCCTTTCTTGTAGTCTTCCTTCGTGATTCTAGGGACTTGGTCATATGAAAATAGAAATAGATGTGATTACTAGAGTTCCCTAAAAAGGACTTGTAAAATCTTCTCTTCTTCTTCTTCATCTTTTGGGAGAATAGTTGAAGTTGGATTCTTGTTGATGTCTTGGTGAAAAGTTCTCATCTCACTTGAGAAACTAATTCTAAGCCTTACACAACTTGAAAACAAATTCCAAATCTTGGAAAACATATCCTAAGTCTTCACATGATTGGTCTTGGAAAATCTTCATGCTCCTTTGTAGTTTTCCTCCTTGGTGTGGTGGCTTCATTGAAACTTCCAACACTTGATGGTTTTGGTACTAACTAGGATCTGGTCTTGATTTAACTTAGCTATAGCATAAGTTCTAAGGGAACAGAAAAGAAAAGGAAGAAAGACTTAGAGAAAAAGAGAGAGATGGGGTTGATCTTCTCGTCTTCTTTATTTTCTTCTAAGTGCTTCTTCTTGGAAATGCTTCTGAAGTTTGTCTTCTTGGATAAGTACTTCTTTGGCCTTCTAGCTTCATGTTGAAATTATTGAGATGGCTAAGTCCTTCCTATGCATTATGTTGAAATTCCCAAGTTGACAAATGGGGCGCCCTCAATGCACTTCATGAATTTTTCACAAGACCAGACTTAGTGTTTTTCAACTAGGAGGGTCAACTAGAAAAAAAATAACTTAGAAATATTATAAGGGCTTTGGTTTTGGTCTCTCTAGTCCGAGGTTAGTCCTTAGCACAAATTTGCTAGAGAAAACATATTGAAAATAATTATAGAAATAAACTAAGTGAGAAATAGTCACATGAGCATATAATAACCAAAACCTTTTTAACTTAGCCAAAAATTATTTTGGGTGCAAGGGACTGTTAGTACACATCATAAGGTCTCCAAAAATATTTTATTTGCAAAAATTGGATTTACAAAATTTAAACTATGCCAAAATTCATCAAACAAGCATATTTGAAATTGAACAAATTTTAAATAGTGTATTTTAATTTTGGCCAGTACTAACAGAGTCTACAAGTTAAGCGCTTTTCAAAAAGTTCAAATTTGCCCGAATTGGATTTAGAAAACAAAAGTTATTAACAAATCATGGTTTACAAAGATCTACAAATAACAAGTGTGCTCACGTATCAAAAGTACAATTTATTGATTCTAAATTATTCTACGCATCTTGCTGATTTCAAAAAGTGCAAAATCATCCAATTTGGCCAAGGGGTTCAAAAGTTATTGAAGTTCTAAGATGGGGGGCTTTTCTGCAAAATTATAGGGACTTTTCTGTTTTAAAAGAAAATAGCCGATCCGCGGGAACTAAAACGGAGGCATGTGATTGGCTGATACCGTTTTGGCCTGGATCTGGGTTGCGAGCCGTCAGATCCAAGTGACACTAAACGCACGAGATGCAAAGATACCTTTTCGGTAAGTGGTTTAATTTCTATCTTTGGATCAAGATGTGACGGGGAAGGGGAGAGAGGAACTCACCGAGCTGCGCTTCCTCGCCAGAGTATGGCTACGCGGTTGTTATGCGGCTCGACCTTGGATCCCGTCGACGGTTTCGTGGAGCTCCGGGACTGTGAAGACGATGAGGAGGTGCAGCGTGACCTATCGGAGACGATGGGGTTGGTTGCGTAGTTCCTCGCTTCCTGGGGTTGGCGGTGTGGTGCTGACGGAACTCCGGCGGTGTCGGGGAGCTTCGGGCGTGCTCGACGCGACGAAATCGACGTAGATAAAACTCGAGGAATAGGTCAGGGAGGTGCGCGCGTGCAAGGAGGAAAGGATGGTGGCCTCAGGAAGGTCGGGCGGTGGCTCACCGTGGCGGAATTGAAGGGTAGGCGCCGACTAGGGTTTCAACTCCAGCGAGCTATTACGGCGTCCTGGTGGCATAATTTTGAGGGGAACAGGAGTGGAAATGGGGAGGATCACAAGGGCTTTATAAGGGTGGTCTCGGAGCTACGGTTAGTGACTTGATTCACACGGAATTGGCAAGAAAAAAATTCCCCGGACTCGGGATTCCATGTCTTGCATGCAGGGAAGAAGGTGGGCGACCTCAGCGTGACATCATGCTCGCATCGGGGGTGGCCTGCTTGACAGAGAGAGGGGAGAGAGAGGGGTGTGGGCTGGTGAGGGTTTTCTACCTGGCTCGCTGGGCCGCCGCTGCTGCTACGTGTTGCGCGCGAGCGAGAAATATGAGGTGGGCTTCTGGCGGGCTTGTTGCCGTACCGTGCGAGGGAGAGGGAGGGTGAGAGAGAGAAATGGGCTGGGCCCGTGCGGCTCGCTGGGCGCATCCCCTTTTTGCCCTTCTTTTTACTTTTTCTTTTTCCTGTTTTTTTCCATTAATCATAACGTTTGATTTATTATTTTGAATTACCTCAAATTTGTTTCTAAATGTTTGTAAAAATAAACCCTTTCAAATGGAAGCATTTGTGTGTTGTTTTAAACACTATTAAAACTTATACTTTCAAATTATGATTAGTTCACTAATAGCCATTTAATTATATATTTAAAATGGAAAATTATTAACTGAAGATATGGTTAATTAAAATTTAGAGACACACCATGCTTGAATTATTGTGTCTCATTTTCCCAATAACATTGGAATAGACCTTTTTATTTATTTTGTGTGATGTTTTATTTGTTTTTGGTGACTTGCATTAGCAGAAAACAAAAGTTTTTAATTTTTGTGATTTTTGAATGTTTCCAAAAATGAGGGATGTTACAGGGATAAATCATGTGCTAGATCTTTTAAAGGTTTTAAAAACATATAGAAAGTATAAAAATAAATCTTGAGATAGTTGTTTGTCTATGTCAACGAATGGCATCGAATAATTTATCATCCTTTCATGTTTAAAAGCTTCAAGAGCGACTCCCATAGAGAGAACAATAAATTTCCTCTTCTCCTTTGTTTGGACAATCTAAGTTCATGATTTCTCAAGCCCATAGTGTTAGGATATTTATTTGGTTATAAGTTGTAGTTTATCTTTTAGGGGCTAAGCACCCGCTTGCCTACTCTTTTTGCAATATTAGGGACTAACACATTATTCATGCTAGTCAAGGTGTGAAGCCAAATAAACATGAAAGAGACAATAAATCGGCCAATATTTTCTCATGAGCTAAAACAGAGCGTAAAACGGGTTTAATAATTTTGAAGGTTTAAAGGTAGCACACGAAATATTTACTTAGAATGGCAGAAAATACCACATAATAGGTAGGTATGGTGGACACAAATGGCATGGATTTTGTCTCAAGGTTTGGATGCACGAGAAGCATTCCCTTTGAGTACAGAGTTTAGGCTAGCAAGGTTGTTTGGAGCAAACCCCAAAAAAATCAACTAGTACATTAAGACTTACATGAAAAACAAATTGCAAGCATTATAAGACTCTATATTGTCCTCCTTGTTACTCAAACACCTTTTACCAGAAAATATCTAGACCTTAGAGGTTCCAATCATGCAAACCAAATTTCAATAAGCTCTACGGTAGTTCTCCACTAATAGGTTTTAACCACATGATACAAGAGCTTAAACATGAATTACTTGAAAGCTCAAAACAATATCCAAGTATCAAATTATCCAAGACAGTGATCTACAAGAGCATGTATGCCTTTTCCAATATACCATCTACCACATGTAGCATTTTCTGTTTCAGACCAAACACCATTTAATTATTTCAACACAAACTCTCCAAATAATTTGTCAATGAAGCAAGAGAGTACTACTCTACAAGAACTAACCGCTCTGAATAAGAGATACATGAAAAACGGGAGCTAAAAATATTGCAGCAGCTAGACAATAAATGAAGAATACGAGTATTCATATGAAAAAGTGGAGCGTGTCTCTCTTCCACACAAGAATGCTAGGATCCAACCAAGTTTTTCACAGAAAATAAAAGAAAATAAAAACAAACAGATGCTCCAAGTAAAGTACATAAGATGTGAACGAATAAAAATATAGTTTCACTAGAAATGACCTGATAAGTTGTTGATGAAGAAGGGGGTGCCTTGGGGATCCCCAAGCTTATAAGCTTGAGTCTTCTTGACATTTTCTAGGAAGATCCACGGGGGCATCCCCAAGCTTAGGCTTTTCACTCTTCTTGGTCAAATTATATCATCCTCTTCTCTTGACCCTTGAAAACTTCCTTCACACCAAACTCAAAGTAATTCTCATTAGAGGGTTCATGGACACAAGCATTATCAATACTTTCTAAACATTAGCTACAGCCACTGATGTTTTGTGGAGCAAAGAAATCCAGGCAACATAGTAAAAGAGAGGATGCAAAATAAAAGGCAGAATCTGTCAAAACCAGAACACTCTATAAAGACCAATTTTTTCGAGCCACTTACGTTTCTTAGATCAGAAAACCGAGAACTAAGAAAAGTTGCATACATATCTAAGGATCATGCACAAAACATTTCAAGATGTTTAGATTTTTATGGAATTTATCGTGAATTAAATGGTGGACAACAAAAATCTGTTCCTACGCAGAAATCCGAATCTAGCATCAACTTTCCACTAGAGATTTTACTTGGCACAACAATTCGAAAAAGTAAAGATAAAATGATTTGTTACAGAAGTAAACAACACCTTGACTCAATGAAAACAAAACGAAAATACAGAAATAAAACTTGCGTTATCTCCCAAGAGTGCTTTTCTTTAACGCATTTCAGCTAGGCACAGAAAGCAAGAATCAAGTATTTTCAAGTGAAGAATCATCCAAAATCAATGACAGAAACCTTACATTTACCACTCTTGCCCTTACTCTTACTTTTAGGGAACACATGACGGTGTCCTGGTGTGGAGGTGAAATTCATGGTGCCTTTTCCCATATCTATTGTTGCTCCCAAAAGTTTTAGCAGAGATCTTCCAAGAGTAACTTGTCCTTTTCCTACACATTCAATAACAAGATAATCAGTGGATACCGTTATTCCTAGGAGTTTTGTAAACACTCCTTCATCTACTCCAATGGGTAATATAATGGCATTATCAGTAAGAGGTATTCTTATCCACCTTTAGAAAGTTCCCAAAGATTCATAAATATCTTTAGGCATAAGACAAAATCCAGACATAATATCACAACGAGCATGAAAAGTTTCACCATTTATAGCAACTTTTACAGTAGGTATCCATTTTGAGGTTTCAAAATTTATTGGGACATAATCATAATGTTCATGAATCTGATTATAACCTTCTTTTAAACAACATATATGTGTCTCAGCAGTGTTTAATCTAGCATTAATGCTCACAAGGGCTGAATCAAATTTACTAGGTGATCTAGAGGTTGCAATCAACTTTTTAATGGCATTAAAAGCTTAATCCCCATCACAATGAAGGAAATCTCCTCCTACTACAACATCCAAAGCATATGTATAACAAAGAAAAAGACCAAAGTAAAAGCTACTAAGAAACAGACTTGGTGTCATTTTAGGCTCAGTTTTACAATAAGAATAAAAAATTCTAGACCAAGCTTCTTTAAAACTCTCCTCACTTCCTTGTTTGAAAGTGAAGATCATTTCTTCAGGTGACATAGTAATAGGGACAGGACTAGATATCAAGGCAACTTTAAATAGGAACTGTATTTTTTTGTATTTTTTATATAAAGAAGCAAACAAGACAAAATAAAATAAACTAACCAAAACAATAAGAAAGTAAAAAAGATTGGAGGTGAGATATTCCCCTTTCAGAAAGCCTCTTCCTCCCTGGCAACTGCGCCAGAAAAGAGCTTGATGGCGTGTGGACACACGTTCGTTGGGAGACCCCAAGAGGAAGGTATGATGAGTACATCAGCAAGATTTTCCCTCAGTAAGAAACCAAGGTTTAATCAAACCAGTAGGAGAAAGAAATCACTTCTGAAGGTTGTTGACAGCTGATGTTAGCAGGGCACACTACCAGGCTCAGCAGCAACATGAAATCTGCACACAACACAACCAAGATACTTTGCCCCAACGAAACAGTGAGTTTGTCAATATCGCCGGTCTTGCTGAAAACAAAGGATTAGACGTATAGTGTGGAAAATAATGTTTGTTTGCAGTGAATGAAATAAGAACCGTCTTCACAGTGAAAAAGAACAGTGTTTGCAGTAGGTTGTATTATCAATGTAAAAGAATGGACCGGGGTCCACAGTTCACTAGTGGTGCCTCTCTATAACAAATAAATAACATGTTGGGTGAACGAATTACAGTTGGGCAATTGACAAATAGAGAATGCATCATAATGCATATACATGACATGATGACTACTATGATATTCATTTGGGCATTCCAACATGATACATAGACCGTTATCAAACTGCATCTATGACTAATAATCCACCCTTAGGACGTCATCCGAGCAAACTTTGGGTATTAAATTGCAAGCAACATATTATTGCATTAAGTAAAGTGCGTAATGTAAACAAGACAATTATCCTTAGAAAAAGCATTGTTGTTTTACCCCTAGTGGCAACATCACATCCACAATCTTAGAAGTTACTGTCACTCTCCCAGATTACTGGAGGCATGAACCCACTATCTAGCATAAATACTCCCTCTTGGAGTCACAAGCATCTACTTGGCCAGAGCATCTACTAGCAACGGAGAGCATGCAACATCACAAATAACATATACGATAGATCTATAATCAACTTGACATAGTATTCAATATTCATCGAATCCCAGCAAACACAACATATAGTATTAGAATAAGATGATCTTGATCATGTTAGGCAGCTCACAAGATCTAAACATGATGGCACAAAATTGGAGAAGACAACCATCTAGCTACTGCTATGGACCCGTAGTCTAAGGATGAACTACTCACGCATCACTCCAGAGGCAGGCATGGTGATGAAGATCCCTCCGGTGCCCTCTCCGGTAGGGTGCCGGGAAGAGCTTCAAAACCCTTCCAAACTAGGGTTGACCACGGCGGCGGATGCGGAAATTTTTGTGGATGGAGATTTGGGTACTTAGGGTTTCTCGAGGAAGGCAATATATATGCGGAAGGGCGATGTCGGTCGGCGACCAGGGGGCCACACCACGTGGCTGCACGGCCAAGGGGGGCCACGCCGCCCTATGGTGTGGCTGCCTCCTAGGCCCCCTTCGAGTCCCCTTCGGACTCCATGTACGTGACAGAAAAAACGGCGAGTTGTACAAGCAAAGTATCTCGGGAACCCTCCAGCGCTGCATCGCACCTGAAGACGGGAAGGAACTGCCCCGGGACATACATCAAGGAGATTGCGGGCATCACGCTAACTGGAGAGCTATTGTGGGAAAGCCTTTCAAGTGGGTTTCTACTGGCTTACTGCAGCCAGAGACGCAAATGACCTAGTCGAAATGTGTGACGCCTGCCAGCGATTCACGCCCAAGCCGCACATGCCAGCAACAGAACTGAACATGATCCCACTATCCTGGCCCTTTTCTCAATGGGGGCTCGACATGGTCGGGCCACTACGCAATTCAACACCCGGAGGATACACCCATCTGCTAGTGGCAGTCGACAAGTTCACAAAATGGATAGAAGTTGTTCCAGTAACTTCCCAAATCAGCCAAGTGCACCGTCAAATTCCTCAACTCCATCGTCTGCAGATTCGGTGTCCCCCAAACATCATCACAGACAACAGGTCCAACTTCACAGCCAAAGAAACTAAATCCTTTTGCAAGGAAACAGGAATAACTCTCAGTTACGCCTATGTGGCGCATCCACAAACCAACAGTTAGGTCGAAAGATCTAACGGCTTAGTTTCAAGTGGCCTGAAGAAGAGACTACTAACTCGACTGGATGACGCAACAGGAAACTGGGCAGAGGAGATACCATCCGTGCTAAGGAGCCGAAGAACAACTCTGAACAGATCAACACAATACACACCATTCTTCGTGGTTTCCAGCGCAGAAGCGGTGCTTACCTAAGATATCCGATTTAGTGCACCAAGAGTCGTCGCCTACAATGAAGAATCCTCGAACTCAGCACTCGCCGATGACATGGACGCACTCGATGAAGCTCGGGACATCGCACTCGCAAGATCCACCGTCTACCAGCAGGCGCTGCGCAACTACCACGGTCGCTGCATTCGTAGCAGATCTTTCGTGGAAGGAGACTTGGTGCTGCGACTCAAACAAGAAAGCCACCACAAGCTCTCTCCCCCTTGGGAGAGACCCTTCATAATACATGAAGTCATCATGGGAGGCGCGTACCGCTTGAAGGACCTAGAGACAGGCATCATCTACTCCAACCCGTGGAATGTCGCGCACTTGCGCAAACCGTTAGGTAGATATTTTCCTCGCAAATAAGGATGTTTCCGGCCATGGTGTAATTCGAACAAATACATGGCTTCTCGGCCATCCAAATAAATATTCTTCGATTCCATATTTCATTACTCCGTTGACTGCTCAAATACATGCTAAACGTGGTCACACCCCCACACATGGGGGCTACGCCAAATTAGCATAACAAGAAAAAACAGTGTATTTACAAAATACACTAATTTACAAAGGATACAAGGTATACACACCATACTAAACTCTCAAATACATGGTACATACACCTTAAAAATTCTCGCACAAGTCTAATGACGACTCGCACCCTCTCGGAGTAATCTCTCCGTCTCAGCAGCAATCAACATAATAATACGCTCAGCAGCTGGCCGTACTTCATAATGGGGGCCAATATTCACTGGAATCCCTTGGGTAGGAGGAAGATGCACAATAGAGTTGAAGTTCACATTGGGGTGCCAGAGCCGCACATAGGTCAAAGCAACCTGAGCTCCGCAGGTTAACTGATGGCGCACACACTCGCAAACATCTTCGACTCGACGGAATTTCTTCAGCAACACGCTGAGTCGGTCAGGAGCGACATCCAGCGGATAAACAGTTTTATATACCGAAGTCAGCGCCTCCTGACACGAATCGACAAAATATTGGACTTGGCGCACCCGATACTGAAGAGTCGCCATGTATAAACCCCTGCTTCGATCAGACCAGAAGTTGCAGACGTGGATATTCGAACTACCGGATTCACAAGAAATCCGATTATTCACCCACTACCCTTCAGGTCCCATGTCCGGTTCAATGGCTGCAAACACAAAGGAAACATTAGAAGAAGAAACAAAAAATCAAATCGACTCTAGGGCTTGAAGAACCTACAGAGCAAGTCCCTCGCGACATTAGCCAGTTCCTCCATGAGAAATTGCTCGCGTTGAGCAACAAGTTTCTGCTTGGATTTGGCAATATTTGTGACAACTTGCAAGACCTTCAATTTTCGCTCGCCGTCAGCAACGCGGCCACGAAGAGAAGCGTCCATACTTGCATCTGTCAAAGAATACACAGCGGGAACCTTACGAGCACTCGAAGATCTAGATCCGGCCTCGACCACCTGAAAGAAGAGGGACACGGTGCAAACTACTGAGTCGCACAGCTGGAAGACACTTGATAGTTACGTCAAAAAATACTTTTGAGTGCCCAGGAGCTAGTCTCGTCAGGAGAACACGGAGTAAAGCAAAAGCAATTTCAGCCAACACTCCAAATTCCCACATTTAGAAAACAAACACAGAGTACTTCAAGCACAAACATAAGTTCATTACATATTCAACAACAAAAGCAAGAACACTCTCAACTCTAAGGAATGTTGGATTTGCAAGAGATCGATTCGCTCATAGCAGGTTTCGTGCTACGACCGCGAGACATTAGCTGTGACAGCATCATGGCTAACTTCTCAGCGCGAGCGGCAAAAGGTTTGATCGCTACCTTTTTGCCCCGCGTTGTCCTTTGGAGGATCCGAGTACATCTTCTCCTGGCCGCCCTCGATGCTATTCACCAAAGCAATCTGGATGGTCGTCTTCGCGCCGCACTCGGTTTGAGCCAGAGTATACTCGTGAAGAGGATCTTCCTCGCCAAGGAAAATCTATAAAAGGCCTTCCAGAGTCGAAATAGTTGTCCTCCCCATGAACAGTCGCTGGTGCAGCGAAGAAAGGACCCGCGAAGTCTCGCGGATGACAGAAGCAACCTTCACCCCGTGTCCTTCCAGCTAGCCACAGATATCGATCAAAGCATCAACCCTAACCTGGCCGGGGATTGCCAGAGGAACTCCGAGCGCATCTGCAGAGCCGAAGAAAGTGTGAAATCAAAAGAAACACCAAAAACGGACAACATCAATGAAGATTGACGAGTGGCATACCTAACAGAGCCTTAGTTAAGGGGCAAAGGATATCAGACAGCTCATTGTCATGAGACTGTCCTTCTTCCTCTAGCTTCTTCAGGTCCTCCTGAGACATCGTGAGTTGATCGGTGACGCCCTTCCAAGCGGACTCCAGCTCCTTCTCGAGGCCCTTCACTCAATCATGAGGCTCGGCCCTCTCGGTGCTGGCGCGGGTAGCCTTGTCTGAAAACAAAAATACACTCGCTAAGGATAAAGAAGAAGAAGAAGAACGGTGCCACTCACAAAGTTCAAGAAACTTACCTCTCGGAGACTGAAGATCCTGAAGGAGTTGGTCACGCTCCCGACGAATAGCGACGCATTCAGCTTCTTCAACAGCGAGGCGACGCCCGTAAACGGCCAAAGCCTCGAAGATAGCCTGCAAAAAGATAAAGACAAAATCAGTACAAATGTTGCTTGAGTCTATACCCTAGTGTAAACAATCGACTATAGACTCGGGGGCTACTCCCATCAGGAGCACTGTCGTGCACCTAAAAAGGACAGATTGACCAAGACAGTAATGAAATTACTTGAGTCTGTAACCGAATATAAACAGTCGACTACAGACTCAGGGGCTACTTCCATCGGGAGCATTGACATGCACCCGATGAAGAAAAAACCACTCGAAGAAAAACCTATTACCTTTCCATTTGGAGTCGACAATGGATCAGGCGAACTACCCGAAGCTTCATATCTCCCAGACGCTTTTGTATCCTTCAGCTGATCACCCGCGAAGCTGGGCAGCGCATAATCAGGATCTGTCACCGCTTTCGCGGGACTCGAAGGCTCTGGAGAAAGACTCGAAGTTCTTGGAAGAGGACTCGTAGCCTTGGCAGGTTCCTTGTCACCTCCCTTCTTCTTGGCGTAATGAGCCGAAGAAGCAAACTCGTCCTTGCCGACCATCACACATCTAACTACTAGTACAGCAAGAAGCTTACCCGTCATCTTCATCATCGAAGGCATCCAAATCTCACGCGGTAGGGACCTTCGGCTGCTGGGATAAAGGTGGAAGCGTGTTTAGAGGAGTCGCGGAGTGGACCACTGGGGGTTCAACCTCCTCTACTACCTCTTGACTCAAAGAGGTATCCTTGGAGGTCACCTTATCATCCTCGCGTCTGCGGCGCTTACGTGGAATGAGTTGAAAACTCTCGTCTTCTTCCACCCCCTCGACCTCTTCAGCCTCCTCCCGCTCTTCGCCCGACTCGGTGCCCGCGGTGCTGGTCTCAAGAGGAACGTCGAAGTTACTCGCCGGTAAATCCGAGGCTCCACCGTCCATCCCGGAAAGTGGTGGGTGGCACGTCTCTACATCCTTCTTCTGGAGAAGAAGGGAATAATCGATCAGAAGAGTACTTGAAAAAGTTCAAAATTACACAAAGGCAAAACAAAAAAACTCACTTCAGTTGGAGAATGCTCGGAGTTGAAGGTATCAATGGGGGAAGCAGTGAACCTCTCTTCCTTCTTCAAGCTGGTTATGTCGGTGAGCTTCGACTCGAATTCATCCTTCGAGAGGTCATCGTCGCGAGTGCGGCTCGGATCGGATGTACCCAAGTACTGCCACAAGGTATTGGGGCCATTTTGTAGCGGATCCACCCTCCGAAGCAAGAAGACACTCGCCAAATGCATTCCATTGATCTAAGGCCCCTTGTCCTTCCTGCGATGTTCCGCGACTTGCTTCGGCAGAGGCACCGTGGCTTTGACTTCCTCAGGTGATATGGAGTGGCTCCAGAATTTTCTCTTCTTCAAAGTAGCGAATGGCTTGAACTCTGGCACGCCATTCACATCTGTATCGTGAACGTAGAACCATTTCCTACGCCATCCTTGGGTTGACTCGATGAACTTCATCTCAAAGTAGGGAAATCGTTGTTGGTTTGGATCCCGAAGCCAGCAGTCGCCACCGGTTCCCCGGGCTTCTTCTCACCCGCGGGCCTCTTCTCCCGGTGAATCTTCACCGAGAAAATCTGCCTCCACAACCCCCAGTGCGGGCGAATGCCGAGGAAGTACTCGCACATCATGATGAAGCACGAGATGTGTTGCACCGCGCTCGATCGGAGGTCGTGGAGCTGGATATCGTAGATATACAGCAGCCCGCGAAGAAATGGGTGAAGGGGGAAAGACATACCTCGCACAATATGCTCCATAAAGGCGACACGCTCGTTGACTCGGGGGCTTGTAACTTCCTCCTCCTTCCCAGGCTACCGTACTCGGTTCGAATCTTCGGTAGGGATCAATCCCTTTTTCTGCATCTGGTTGATGCTCTTCCTCGTCACATTCGACGAGCGCCACTCACCGGTCTTCTTTTGGGGAGCAGATGAGCCGACGCCTCCATCCTTGGTCGATGTTGCCGGCGCAGCACGTTTGGTTCTTCCTCCACCGACCATGGAGGTTCTTCGCATGAGGCTAAAGGTGGAAAGAGGCGCTGGAGGAAGAAGACGGGGAAACGCGAAGGGGAAAAATAATTCTCCCCTGTAGGGCCCATTTTATACTGCAGCATGGCCATCTCGGGCCGTCGATGTTCGCCGAAGAAGGGCACGTGGCGGCAATCCCGACTGCCACGCGTCGCGTGAAAACGAAACGCAGAGGGGCGGTTGCCCTGCATGATCTTTAAAGCTGATTGTGCGGGATTAACTACGCACTGGGCAAGAAAACTGGCACACAACGGCTGGTTTCCGGTCAAAAAGCTGACATGGTGGGCCAACCACGTCTTGTCCTACTACGTCACATCCCGTCGGGAGTAGACGAGTGCGTCATGACGTCATCAAAACTTTAGCACGCGAAATCACTTTCGTATAAACTCGGAAAAGAGAAGGCTCCCGTCGCTCGAGGATTGCAGAAACAGTTGCACTCGCCGCTTTACAAGTCGATGGAACGGGACTCGCCGTACTACAAAAGCAATATCGCGAGTGGATATTCCTTTCAACAACAAAAATCGCGATTCTGATGTATAAACACATCGCGCATCATTTTCAAATCCCGGGTCGTTCAGCCATCGCGGCACGCCTAGATGCAGCATTCTACGGATGCGAAGGTAAGACCCAAGGATCCGTCCTTTGGGCATGGAATCGCACTCATGATGCGTCCTCCGGCAATTTTCCGTGCTAGCGGCACAATGAAAAATTCTAGCGTACGCGCCGGGTACCCCTTTTAAGGTTAAATTCGACTCGATAAGTCCTCCGCGGCCCGAGCCGCAACAATCACCTAACCGGATTCGAGACGGAGGACTCGAGTCTGTGTAGGCCAGATCTGCTTTTGCCCAAGAGAAATTAATTGGTCTCGATCCGTCAAGTGAACCAAGCAACTGAGCCGCATTCTTCTGCGAAAAAAGGCAACATACGACATACTTAACAGCTTGATACTCGTGTCTTGCCCATACAGGATTAACACATCCTTCTTGAAGCCTTGGCTACTCACTCGCAAGAATCCAAACAAGCTTTGAGTCCTTACCCGACTCATCAGAGTCGAATAAACACTCGGGGGCTACGGACGTGGGGATGCCTCCTAAGTCTCCCTGACAGACCTATACGGTCTAAGCTAAGCATAAAGGCCCAGCACGAGAAACGGCCCTAATCTTCCAGAAGGCCCAACTACGGCCCACCCACAAGACTTGCGGGCCAAGGCATGGAGAAGCTACCGACTAGGGTTAGGGTTTGTAACCTATCTGGGTACGGATTCGAGACCCAGCCTCCTATATAAAGGCAAGGAGAACCACCAGGAGTGGATGAGATAATCTTTACCGCCACCATAGGTGCTGCCTCTCGAGATCCAATCTCTCGACTAGAGCGCCCATCATTGTAATCTCGCGTCAATACAACCCAGGCAAGCAGGAGTAAGGGTTTTACCTCCTCGAGGGCCCCGAACCTAGGTAAATCGTGCCTCCTGTTAACCATCGAGTCCGCCAGCGCCTAATCGTTTCCTACTCTCAAGCCCCCATCATGCCATCTGGGAGATTTGTTGATATGTGTCATCAACAGTTACCAGCACATAACCAAAGACCAAGAACAAAAGGAGAAGGAAAGCTAACAACAACAGCAAACACACAATCAGAGCATAAGTAATAGCATACTACGCAATTAACAGGTACTTACGCCAGGGGTACACCCCCTAGCGCAAAAGAACCGAGTTTAACTTACACCTGACACCATTAGGTAGTTCATCAGGTGCAATACATACACCTGGTTAGTACTTCAGCTAGGGATACACACGCCTGGCATCAAAAGTAGTAGGGGTATCCAATATACTACCCCTACAACCAGACATCAGTTCATCAGTAGCGGTGGTGGACGTCGTAGAAGAACACCTGTTGGGTTGAGTTTGCCCGCTTGCAGAGCAAGATCTTGAAGCCCTCACTGTCGAACTCCAGAAAGATGACATCGCCCTTCTCAAGATTGATAGACCGGGCGAACTCCTCCCAGCCCTGGAAGATGACGAGGTGCTTATCAAACCACCGTAGTTGCACGTAGAACGAGCAACATTTGGTGGTGCGAAGGGGAATGCAGAGCTTGGGATCGCTCTCACCCTTCTTCTGGCGGTTGTTCTTATGCTTCTTGATCTTGAACTTCTCGACGAGGAGAGGAATGATCGTCTTCGGGATGATCAAGGCCTTGAACTCCAACTCGCTGACCTCTACACCGAAGCGCTTAGGCACCGGCTCATCTTCCTCCTTTCCAAGCCGCGGTTTACGCCCTACTGGAGCTTGCATCTTGGCCTTCTGCACCTCCTTGTCCTTCATCGCCATGGCCAACTCCCGGAGAAGAGGCTTGGTGCGCTTGTAGAATTCGTTGTGCCATACGTGGTCTTCCATCCCATCTCCCTTGTAGCCTGCAGAGCTCCTCCCAGGTCTGCCAAAATAGGAACTGTCAAGTTGATGATGCAACACAATGATGCAAAACAGAACAAACAGTACTATGATGCAAAACAACACAAGCACATCGATGATTGAAAACAACACAACCATTATGATCATGCAACAAAACAGAAGCACTATGATCGTTGAAAACAACACAAACACTATGATCATGGCACAATATAAGCAATATGATGATCCAGTACAACACAAGCAATATGATGATCCAATACAACACAAGCACTATTATCATGGCACATAACACAAGCAATATGATGATTCAAAACAACACGACCACTATGCAACATGACATCGGTACTATGATGAATTGAAGATGAAAAACAATAAATTGACATAAGCAATGTACACAACTAATTGGGATACTCAATAGACACAACCAAAAGAAGACAATCATGTCGATGATGGAATTGGGGATTCAACATTTCAGCATTTCCCAATTGGGGACGTTCAACATTTGAGCAATGCTGAATTGGGCTTTGCCCAATTCAGCGTTGCTAGATCTACGTGGTACGCGACCACAAGAAGACCCTAATCATACTAGCAAACACGGTCTACTAGCTCATAGGGTACGTAGCATGGATTTAAAGGCCAAAGTAGGCGAAGGAGCACGTCGCCTGGAGGGGCCAGCTTCATCGGGCCGAGGAGACCTTTGAAGATTCAGACGAAGGAGACCAGAAACCGCCGCCGCCGGCTGCTGCATACCCTACCAATGGATACATATGCACCAGCGGAGGGTGCACACGCACATGACCGAAGCCCGGCGGGCGCGACAGCGGTGGGCTAGGCTTTTTTGGCGGCGCAAATGCGCGGCCGCTAGAGATAAGGTCTGACACCTGGCGGCGGCGTGCCTTGTCCTCCCTCCGTCGTGCCTCCCTCACCGCCACGGTTGGCCGACGAGAGATTGGTGATGGGCAGTTCAGATGAGGGGGCTTGGCAGCGTCGATTTGCGTTGTCGCGCTTTTCTTCTCCGTCTTCTCGAAGTCTGCGACGGCGCGCATGGTCATTGGGGAGGCCCGGTGGCCGTACTTCTTGCAGAAGGGGTCGTGGTCCGGCAATGGAGGAGGAGGAGCAGCGGCGACCATCGTGGTTTTCTCCAGAGCGGTGAGAATGGGCAGGCGAGTGGGCGGTGACAACAGTGGAGAGAGAGGGTGGGCACGCCGCGCTCGCCCGGCCTGGCTCCACGAAAACGGCCGAATCAGTCGTTCCTAGCGGGCCTGACCCGGAGGTGCTTTGAGGTTCGTGCAGGCCATATTTTCACCCGCATGGAACTAAACGGGCGGCCGGCCTCGCACCGCGAGGGCCTGCCTTGGCGGGCTGCAAGCTACCAAAAACGCCCTTAGTCGCCCCTTCATGGTCATCCACGCGGCTTCGGTCAGTGGGGGATCGAGGGAGGGGGCTCAGGAGGCGGTGAGGAGATGAAAATAGGAGAGGGGGTGGAGGTAGTGGCTAGGGTGGCTAAAGCTTGTCCGGACCCGTCCAAACAACTCATGAGGCACCTCTGTTCATCATAGATGTCCGGGCAAAAAAAAAATTAGATAAAAGGCTACTGCCCGGCTTTGAATTAACAAAACCACCAAGTTCAACACAAACGGATTACAATAGCTGAGGCATACAGCTTAGCCACACCAACGTACAGCGGGAAAGAGAAACGACAACATGCTGAGGCATACAGCTTCGCCTAGACACACACACTGGCAAGAACCTGCTGTCCGCCTCGACGATCAACTGGTAGCGGTGGCGGGGGGGAGACACGAAGAGTGGATCGTCTTGAGCGCAGCCACCAAACTGCGAGCAGCCTCTCTGTCCTCAGGCTTCAGCCGAGGGGTCCAAAGCTGTATAAAAAGCATAGTTTTAAAGGTAATGTCAGCAGGATGTTTTATGCATTTTCCTTCAATCGCCAGCTTGTTACGCACATTCCACAGAGCCCAAGACTGCGCTAGAAAGAGCACCCATGCTATTCTACGTTGAGATCCCGAGAGCGAGGCTAGGATGGAATGGAATTGTGGGAAGCTGGCCGGGCACCACGTTCTCCCAAGCACCTGACGCAGCGCCGCCCACACGAAAAGGGCGAGGGAGCAGTTGAAGAAGATGTGATCGGCGGATTCGGCGGCTCCACAGAGGGCACAACCACCATCCGAAGGTCCTGCTCTGATGGCAAGATTAATCCCCGAAGGGAGTTTATCAAGCGCAAGTTGCCACGCGAAGACTTTGATTTTAAGGGGCACTTTGGCTTTCCAAATGTCGCTAGCATGAGCCACCGTCGCCCCTTGCGAGAGGTGGGCATACAAGGATTTCACCGTGAATTTTCCGGACTGCTCGAGTGACCACGAAATGCTATCTAGCTCCAAGGAGAGAGGAGTGTTATTGATGATCTCCGCCAAGTCTTCCCATTGGCGAAGGCCTGGGTTGGTCCAGCGAGCGTCGGAAGCGACCCCCAACTTCCAAGACCCGAGCAACCGAGGCCTCAGGTTCCCCACAAATGTTAAACAGCAGGGGAAATCTATGGCAAAGTGGGCCGTCTCCCTGCCACCAGTCCGTCCAGAAACGAGACCGGGCACCGTTGCCCACGTGATGTCTAGCCCCGGCTTTGAATAGGTGTTTGACCTTGTGTAAGTTTTTCCAAAATTGTGATCCCCCCCTAGGGGAGGTGGCAAAAATGTCTCCTGTGGGGGAATACTTATTGCGGAGGAGCACCTCCCAGATGGAGTCCCCCATTTGATAGAACTTCCAGATCCACTTGATCAGAAGAGTCTCGTTCATCTTGCGGGAGTTAATAAGCCCTAAGCCCCCGACTTCCTTTGGGCGGCAAACGGCCTCCCAGTTGAGCATGTGGTATTTTCGGTTTGGTCCCGCACCTTCCCAAAAGAATCTAGCGCGCCGTGAGTCTAGTTGCTCGTGCACCCCTTTCTGGAGTAGGAAAAGTCCCATAGCATACATGGGAATGTTGTCTAAGCACGCGTTGGAGAGAATCAAACGTCCCCCCGAGGATAGGAACCGTCCCAACCACGGTTCTACCCTAGCTGCTAACTTCTGCACCAGGAATGCCCACTTTTCCTTAGTGAGTTTAGAGTCTGAGATTGGCAAGCCCAGGTAGGAGAATGGAAATTTTCCTAGTTTGCAGTTCAGGAGTCTAGCTACCCTAGCTTGGACTTCAGGGGGTTGGTTGAGCACCAGCACCTCACTCTTGTGGTAGTTGATCTTGAGCCCCGACATGTCCTCAAAACACATAAGGAGAAATTTAAGGTTGGCAAGTTCAAGTTCGTTGTATTGCACCAGAATGATGGTATCGTCGGCATATTGTAGGTGCGTGATCCCCCCAGGGAAAAGATGGGGCACCACCCCATGAATGTGCCCTGCTGCGTTGGCTTTTGACAGAATAGCGGAGAGCCCTTCCGCGACAAAGTTAAAAAGAAGAGGGGAGAGCGGATCCCCCTGCCTCACTCCCCTTTTATTCCTGAAAAAGGGGCCCATTTCCCCGTTGATGGAAATGGCAGTTTGGCCCCCGGACACCAACTGCGAGATCCTATGGATGTAACCTGCATCAAATCCCTTGATGCGTAGCACTTCTAAAAGGAAGTTCCAGTCCACCCTATCATACGCCTTCTCAAAGTCAAGTTTCAGGAGGATTCCCCCCTGTTTTTTACTTTTAAGTTCGTGCACTATCTCGTGTAATGCCAGCGCCCCGTCGAGAATAAATCTCCCTTTGATAAAAGCCGTCTGGTTCTGACTGATTGTCTTATTGGCCACCGGGTCCAATTTTGAGGCAAAGGCTTTTGATATGATTTTGAAGACTACATTGATCAGAGCAATCGGTCGGAATTGGGTGATGCAATCGGCACCCGGAACTTTGGGAATGAGCGAAAGAACTCCGAAGTTTAACCTAGAGATGTCGATACAGCCTAGCATGAAATCATTGAGAATGTGTAAGACCCCGTGCTTGACCAACTCCCAACACTTCTTGAAGAAAGAGGCCGAGAACCCATCCGGGCCTGGGGCCGTATCAGCCTTCATCTCTTTAACAACTGCCTCTAATTCCTCTTCGGAAAACGTGCGGCAAAGGTTTTCGTTGTCCGCATCAGACACCAGTTGGTCCCCTGACCAAGTGTCCTGGGCTAGACAGCAGTGGCGGGGAGAGGTTGACCCCAGCAACTCCCTGTAAAAGCCGTATATGTGCTCCTGCAGCGCGCGTTTCTCGGAGATGACTCCCTCGGGAGTAGAGAGGGAGAAAATGTTGCACTTCCTGCGTTTTCCGTTAGCAACTGCGTGGAAATAGGCCGTGTTGGCGTCTCCTTCTAATGCCCACTTGACCCTTCCCCTCTGCCTCCAAAACTCCTCTTCCATCTTATAGATGTGAAGGAGCTGGTCCTCCAGGTGGAAGCGAAAGGCCCACTGATCATCATCGAGCCCCGAGATGTCAGCCTTGAGGTCCAGATCTTTTATTTGAGCTAACAGAGTGGATTTTTTGTCTCTAGCCTCTTTCCCCAGGTTCCTACTCCACCCTCGGAGAATTTGTCGGAGGCCACCACTCATGTAAGACCACCAGTCTATAATGTCCCTACCTCCCACCTTTGCACTCAGGTTCTCCCAAGAAGAGAGCAGCAAGTCTCTGAACTGTGGTAATTCAAACCACCCTGATTCGAAAAAGAATCTATTGCTACGAAAGAAGTCTTCTTCCCCGGAGTCCAGGATAAGGGGCGTGTGGTCAGACCCCAAACTTGTTTCGGCAACCAAGGATAGGCGCGGGAAAACAAGCTCGAGAGACGACGAAATGAACACCCTGTCCAATACGCATCTGACCGGGTTGAGTCTCTTATTGGTCCAAGTGTACCTCGCTCCCGCGCGTTGTGTTTCCGACATGTTCCAGTTGGCTATATGCGCATTAAACAGGTCCACCCTGGACCAGTTTATACGGTCATTGTTTTTGTCTTCCATACGCCGAATCAGATTGAAGTCTCCCCCCATCACAATGGGAAGAGTACTTCTGGCTATTTTGGCCGAAATCTCATCAAGGAAGATTGAGGAGAAGGAGTGGTCCGCCGGTCCGTAGACGTTAATGAATTCGAGTTTCTTTTTAGACTCCCTATGTAGAACTACCACACTCAGGAAGTAGCGACCCCTGTCCATGCTACCAACCTCGAAGACACTGTCTTTAACTCCGAGGAGCAAGCCTCCCGATTGGCCTGTCGCAGGCAACCAGTTCCAAAAGAAGAGCTCGCCTCCTTCTAAGCTCCTAAGCTCGGAGTCCGAGAAGTCCTGTTTGATCGTTTCTTGTAGGCACACCACGTCAATTCTATGCAACCGGACAAACTCTTTAATCAGGGTTCGGCGGCCCGGCACCCCGAACCCGCGTATGTTGAGAAACATCCACCGCATTAGGACACCGAATGGGAAACCCGTGCTCGGCGGGTGGAGGTAGTGCCTAACGTCGCACGTCCTGACTTGGCCTGACGCTCATAGGGGGTTCTAGCCGGTAGCATGTGGACCAGCTTTCGCCGCGGTCGCCTGGTAGGTCCCGAGGTCCCCACCTCCGAGACGAGGACCTCTACGGTTGGATCAGCGGGCTCCCCCACCAACTGGGCATCCCCCGGCGTAGGTCCTAAGGCCTGGGAGTCAGTAGGAGGGGTCGGCATCGCCGACGCACTGTTGGCGGCCTCGAGCGCCTCCGCCTCGGCCTTCTTGGCTGCGATGAGCTCACGTGCGAGGGCCAACTCGGCCTGAGCGCGCTCAGTTGCGCGGAAAAGAGATAGCACCGTGGCCGGTGTACTCGACGAGGATGGAAAGAGAATGGCGCTGTCCCTAGCTACCCTAGCTAGGTGATCGTCCGAAAGAGCGGGAAGAGCCAAGAAATCAGCAGCTGAGAGCGCACCTGGATTGGCATTGGCGTTGGCGACACGGTTGATGGCGCGGTCGAGCATGTTCCCGTCGGTGAGGCCCGTCCCGCGGGCACTCTTGCGCTCGGCGGAGACAGGAACAGCGTGACTGCGGAGCCCCTTGGCCACCGGAGCTGCAAGAGCCTGTACCACCCCCAGCCCCTGGAAGGAATCCCCGGAGAAGTCTGGCTGGGGGAAGCATGCAAGGGAGCTCGCCATCGCCTTCGCCGGGCGATCCGCGTTGGCCTTGCTGCGCCTCTCCTTGGCCCGCATCGCAGAAGGGTTCGACGCCCAGCTCACGGGAGTAGCAGCCGTGCCTGTTGTCGCAGAGTCCGGGCGAGGAGTCTCGGTGCCGAGCGCAGCAGCAGCAGGGGAGGCGGGGGGCTGGTCCGAGAGGGAGAGGGAGACCTCCTGGAGAACCAGCGGCGTATCCGAAACGGGTGTCGGAGCGGCCGCAACGGGCACCGTCACCAGTGGTGCCGCCGACTTGTGCCCCCCAGCCTGCTTTCCACCATTGGAGGTGATAGACGAAGGGGTCTTCGTGCCTCCTTTGCCATGACGGCCGCGCTTCCCGTTCCAATCTTCCTCTTCCTCCTCAGAACTCTTGTCTCCCAGCTCGTCTTCGTCTTTGTCCTTGCGTCCAGGTGGTGGCGGGGGAGGTGGAGGAGGGATGGGATCTTTTGCTGTTTCGGGCTCCACACGGATGGAATAGCCCTGTCCGTTGACGCAGACCAGGAAGGAGGACACCAGCTGCACGCCCGCCCGGCACCCAACTTGCATCCGGATGGGGAGCGTGGGGTCAGCGAAGGTGGCCTCATCGACCGCCATGGGACGGCCCACTGGTCTGGTGGCCACGCGGAGCCTAGCCGTGTTGCGGTATGGCGGGGGCACTCCATGGAGCTTGACCCAAGTCTCCACGAGGACCTCGGACGCTTGCTCATCCATTGCTCCTTGCAGCACCAGCGCCTTGGCCTTGGAAATTGGCAGCCTCAGACCACCCCCCCGGATGGCCATTCGAAGGTTACCTGCCGAAGGGAACACCAGCGCGAAGTCCGCCTCACTGAGTTGGCGCACCTGCCAATCCCAACTCTCATCCACAAGTTCCTTGAACTCATCTTCCACCTGCTTGGCTGAGAGTTTGGCGCCTTCCACATAGACCGTCGCCGCATTCGGATGCGCCTCGAAGGCTTCTCCCTCTTCCACCTCGAGGCACATGAATCCGATACCGTCCACGCCGTAGCCCGCCCAGAATGGGTCAAAGCTGGGATCCGCCGCCCTGCACATCGCCGACGGATGACCCGTGGAGTTACACTTGACGCAGAATGGGTCACCCTCGCACTCGGCCTGCAGATGCCCCACCTTCCCGCAGTTGTAGCATGTGAGCTTAGAAGCGTCCGGTGGGGGCGCGACAGCACCCGCCGCAGAGGAGGAGCCAGCACCCACTGCCAGCCCCTCCGACTTCTTCTTCTGGTTGACATGATGCGCCTGCGACCTCGAGCTGTCACGGTAGTGCCCCCGCCCCCGGGGGTACCCGCCGTCTCTTCTCCCGCCGTCTCCGCCCGAACGCCGCGGGGAGGGGCCCCTGCCCTCCGGATCTCCTGTCGTGCTCCGAGGTCTCCTGGGCTAGCCGCGTGTTGAGCTCGCGAGCGTCCGCCACGCCGGGGTAGGGGGCGAACGGCCGCTTCTCACCGCGCCGGTCTTCGTCGCGACGCCCTCTGTCCATGCGCACCAGACGGGGAGGAAGCAAAGGGGAGGAGGGGAAGACTAGGGCTTTCGCACGGAAGCGATAGCGGCGGGCGTCAAACGGAGGAGCGCGGAACCCTAGCTTCGGATCTAGGTTATCCTTCGGGAGCCACCACCAAGCACTTATAGACCGCAGCCGGTCGAACTCCTCCTCAAGTGGGTCGCGAAAAGGTCCAGACGCAACAGCTAGGACCCCCCGGGACCAGCCAGCGTTAAATCCCCTAACGGGCCAGCGTTGGAGGAAACCTGTTGGGGCAGCGCAGGCCCACCCAGGCCCACCAGGCCCTCCCGGCCCAACGAGACAGGCGGCTCTTCTTCGTGGAACCCTAGTCCTGGCCGGCTCCCCACCGGCGGCGGCGGCGCGCACGCAGGCGCAGGGACCACGATCTCCAGATCTCCTACGCGGATCCGCGACGCGCAGGCCGGAGCCGGAGTGTCCGGGCAAAATAAAAGTTGTTTTCTTCCTCTATATCTTTCTCATTTACTCCCTCCGTCCGGATATCAGATTTGTCTTGACATGAACTTTTAAAATATACTATTTTGATGTCGCCACTATTTACTATAAAATTGGTCAAATTTTAAAAAGTTTGACTAAGTGCAAATCTAGATGTACACTTATTTGTGGACGGAGGGAGTAGTTCTGGACGAGGGTTAGGGCTAGCAAATCTAAATGCAGAAACCTGATGGTTCTCGTTTTCTTCCCAATCGTTGTAGAGCATTAAATGATTGGTTATCCGACTAATCGCATGCCATATATTGATCTGTTGGCGATGCCTGCCAACCTACACTGAAATTTAAAAATGATGAACAGCCATAGCCATATATAGAACATACTCTTGTCTTGTCTTCTTGCTATTAGCATGTCCCTGCCTTCCGTCTGTTCCTTGATTTTTTTTCCTCGAGGAATCAATGTTGAGTTGTCGATGACAACTGCGTGTGTCGTATCCTTGGCCTAGTTCAGCACGAGTTAGCACTGTTTTACCAGATAGCGGAAGTGCTGTAGAGTGTGAGACTGTACAGCAGCAGACTACCGGCTATGGGGATGTTGACCTAGATTTTGTACTACTCTGATGGATAAATGATGCTCGGCTGGCAGTTCAGGTAATCGACGGCGATGGATGATAATTTCACGCGTTGTGTTCTTTGTCATTGCTATACTTATACAAGATTCTGTTGACTGGTTCTTACATCTGATATATTCATCTTTTTTTGGTTGGTATAAATCTATTCTTCTTGTTTTCTGATTGACATATGGCGCCATTAACACACTGGGGGACCTCTCTTGCATATATATCCGCCATTTATTATCGCAGTTCCCGAACAACTCCGATCGATCCTCCCGGTTTTAAACCCCGGTGATCGCCGCTTCAATGGCGCCCAGATTCATCGCCTCCGTCCGCGCCGTCAGTAGACGTCAGAACCTGACACCGACGCTAAGCTCATAAACCCGCACGATTGGTCACGCACTCAGTCGGTTCGCCCTAACCGAACGATCGGGAGACGGGCGATGGCAACAGAGCAGAGGCTGGACTGCCTACACGCGTACGAGCCGAGAGCCCAAATCGATATCGAGATCCATCCATTGGTGCCACCGGCGACGTCTCGATCGACCGACAAGGACGTCCGTTCGTACGCGCTGGAAGAAGCTGCACCTCTGTTGATGGGTAAATGAGGGGTGGCCAGCTAGCTAGCTACGGAGTACTACTGTTCGCACTGAACTTGAAGATAAATCTTGTGGAAACTGTACCGCAGGACGCAAACGGATCGACCAATATGTTGACGACGCTTGCGAGTTGGAGAGAGGAGGCTCGAGCGTTATGTTCGCATCTTGGTAGCAATCTGTCTATTTTGCGAGGAAAGGTACGAGTGAGTGACTGTGTCTGCGTGCAATGAACAATCGGTAGCTAGACATGGACATCATTAGCTCACCAAGCTAGACTAGCTAGTACTTGTATTACACAGGTATTGTGTGGCTGCTTAGTTCGTTTCTGTGCAAGCTAGGAGCCTAGGAGGCCTAATCAAAATCTTGTTTGCCGGGAGGAAAATGATGCTGAGAAGATCTTCGCGGTGATCAATCTAGCAACGGCCTCTACAATTTCTTACTCCGAATTTCCAGATATTCATGAGACCACTTGCATGTCATGGTTCTGCGTCGAGCCGTCGATACGGGCGAAGATTGCTAGTAGAATGCATGGATGAAGATCGTACAGTAGGATAAATGCAGAATACCACAGTTCCCCGGTATACTAGATCGCCATCGACCGGCGTACGTGTTGCACGAATTGTTTCTCTCAACTGTGCGAGGAGGTTCGGCCTAACGAGACAATCATGGAGCCTGTTTCTTCAACCAAATGAAACGGTCCAAACAACCGGAAACAGAGGCTTAAATGGTGCATGATGCGTTGTATCAAGCTGCAAATCTTGGTCATTTAAGCTCGCTGATCCTACGATAGTTACTCGCCAGACACAAGCACCCTGCATGTGGTCTTGTTGCATTGCATCATAATTCACCTCGGTCGATCGAGACATTGCTCTCGTTACCACCCCTTGAGGGGCCTTTCGCTTCTCTCAGAAACATAACTACTCATACTTGACATGCAGTAATTCTGTGCTAGGAAAATTACGTGATCGATGCCTACTTAGCTGTCGCACGTAGCTATAAGTAGTACCCAGAGACAAGAAGTTGCTAATTCCTACATACTGTAGCTGGTTGGGAACACAAGTAGTAGTAGTACATTTTCCTTCTGAAGTGTTACAGACGGCAGTTTGCAGTTAAATCAACGACCATGCATGATGTACATTTCCATAATTCAGCAGGCCACCTAGCTTTGATTTGATACTCTAGGGCTTGGACCACCACAGTACCGATCTCCGACATTTAAGCTTGATCGATCCCACCATGTTGCGCGCCAGTAGTTGTAAAGCAACCTCTCAGGTATCCTACGCAGGGACCATTTTGGCAAATGCCTCACATAGACATTAGCTAGGCCAGGTTGGTTGAGAGGAGACGTCTAGTACTACCACTTCCAGAGTTTGCTCGCATGGAACTGCATAATGCATACCGGAGTGTACGACGAGTTGTACATGGTCGAATACCCCCGTACTGCCTTGGATCAAGCTAGGGGTGCACGCCGTATGTACTATCCCGGAGCATATCTTATCCTGTATGATATGGTACGTGTTGCGCGCAGACGAGATGAGCTGGGGCGACATTTAATCCATGGGCATGGCCGCTTGCTTCCTCCTCCGGCGATCGGATCCCTCGCCCCGCGCGCGCTCTGCCGTGCCCCGGTCGCCCGCGGGGAGAGCTACGCGAGATGGGCCGGACACGCACACGCGCCCGCGGCCAGGCCGGGTCGCTCTTGCTGCACACGTCCCTTTCGCCCCGCGCGGACCACCCCGGGCTTAGCTGCAGGTCAGATGCCAATTATGGCGGCCTCCTCTGCTCGGTCAGTTCAGCTCACCAGGCCGCCTCTTACGGACGGACCCCCCGCCCCTTCCGGTCCGGGGCTCCTCCAAGAACCGGTCCCTATTCATGCAACGCTGGCCTGCCCGGCTTAATGCTTCCGCCTTGTCCCCGCGCGCGCCCGCCGTCCCGATCGGCGCCCGTCGCCCTCGCGCGCGTCCGGCCTCCAGAGGGCTTCTGCGCCACCAGTTCTGACCGAGGGGCGGATCGCGGGCGGATACGGAGGCGCAGAGAGGGATGGCGGCTTTGTTTTTCCGGGGCCAGATCACGTCGGCGTCCGTGCCCGAGATGCCAGAATTGATGCACCAACCTCCACCTAGCTCGCTCGCTCACTTTGATGGCTCCCTCATCATGCATACCCAGACCGAGCGCACGTACGCTGTGCTGTGCCTGTGCTGCGCTGGGAAAATGCACGTACGCACGCAGGATTCAGTCTTTCTCTGCCAACCCATACCATGCCACTCGACTAGACCGTCTACATGCACTTACCAGTTATCACATCCTTTTCTTTATTTATCTTCGTCGATCGATCGGTTTCCTCGTGAATCTGGTACTGGGAAGGCTTGGCCAGGTGCAGTGCTGCTTTGCATATGCGTGCATCGACAGTGGACTACTCTGCATTTGTTGTCCGGCCGGCCCGGCAGTAGAGTTACTGGGCCAGGTTGGTGTACGTGGGCGGGGACCGGCCGGCGGGGGAGGTCGATCTCCTCCGAGTCCACCCCGCTCCTACCGGACGATCGGTCGATCTATGCAGCATTGAACTGTTGGCCAGGAATTAATGGTTAATGTGTAATGCCGAGTCAACACTTTTCAATGATTAAGCAGAGCCGTTAATCTGTCATTTGCGGTCCATTGCTGCTGCGTGAGACGACTCATCTCGATGCACCCGGTGGTCCAAGCTAGAGGAGACTGGCTGTATTATCGCTGCAACTTGGCGAATAGGTCAAACTTTCATCCACGGCCGGTGAACTAAATGAAAATGTGATTCTTGGGACTATACTATTTTACCCGTCGGGTAGCAGTTTTATTAGGGTCCGCTTGGTTCCCTGTTTTTTACGGAAATACGGCGGTATAATTTTATGGACCGCCGAATGTCCGCATAAAAATACGACAGGTCGTATTCAAACTCCCGGAAATAATTACGGCCCGAAAATTTTTCAGACATTCCAAGCGAGCCCTTAGTCGTGGGAACCGGGCAGTCGCTCGGTTCGCTACTTGGATAGCAGCGAGACTGGCAGGCTGCACATCCGCGTTCAATTTCTGCACACCTTGATCGTCCGCATGGAGAGAGCGCGCGCCGTTAACGGGAATAGTAGGCATGCATACTCCCTCCTTCGTCCCATGGCGAGGACCAACACAGACACAAGTCACTCCTATGCAGGAATGGAGCTTCCTCTAGGTGTGTTTGGTTCCTGGAACCAAGTGGAGTGTAATGGAATGGTTCAAATCCTAAAACTCATTTCTATGTTTGGTTAAAAAAAGGAACAGAACCAACTAGTTTCTCTGATGGGAATATACCTCCAATATGCGGAACGGAACTTGTTTGCTTAATTTTTTTTTTAAAAATGGAGGCTAATTTTGGTGAGATGAACCAAATTATAGTCATTCCGTTCTAACTTTTGTCCTAGCCAAACACAGAGCGGAACCATTCCATTATGTCGTTTTTGTCCCAACCAAACACAAGAATGGACCCATTCTATTAGAATGGAACCATGATATTACATTTCACTTCGTTACCAAACCAAACACACATTACATTCCACTTCGTTTTAGTCCCAACCAAACAAGCACGGTAGGATGTGCACTCTACCTTGAGTTCTTGTGAAAACATTCACACTGAGATATTTTTTCTAAACAATTTGAGTTGTTATTCATCAGAATCGGATTCTGTATAAGAAAGTTATGCATATTTTAGTAAACACTACACAAAACATATTCTGAATCGAAAACAAGAACTGGATCTAGTCTGGCCGGGAACTAACTCTTTCTCTTTGGAATAGCCAGTTCTCAATTTAACAAAATCCAACTTCAAACGTGTCCTATAAATGTGGTATTTAATTATGGTTTGAGCATATTTTACCCAACTTATGGGGTGGTCGAAACCAACTCTATGTATGCGATATATTAGGTCCGATGGTTCTATTTTGGCTTTATGTATTTTGACCCGTTTGTCCATCTTTGTTTAATTGTGTGTGGACATGTTCCCTAAATTGAAAAATGATGGTTCATAGCCCCTCTTGAATAATATCAATTTGCGCTGAAAGTGGTATAACAATTGTAAATATGGATACAATGGTAACAAAGTACGGAAAATCAATAGAAGACACTAGATCACTATAAATTATTGTTTATAGTGTGGACACCTTTAATATTGCTATACAGTCAACTACCACCAATTTTGACCATTACTTAAATGAGCTATCTCTAGACCTCGGAGTTGTTTCAGAAATTCTCTTGTGTTGACTCAAGAGACCATAACTTATCTTACTAAGATTTATCATGGATGTCTCTCTAATTATGAGTATACGCATATATAAGATAAACTTGAGCTATTCAGTAGTATTCATACGTGGAAAATTGAAATTCTTGGAGATTGTGTTGATATTTAAAAGGCATGTCATATTTCTCATGGTTTATCGTCCCATTGAGGCGTCATTATTACTTTTTATTTGTGGTAACGAAAACAGTTGAAAGGAATTTATAAACGACAAAAGATCATCAATACCAAGTGCGCAAGAAGTTGTCTCTGCATCATATTTTTGAGCTGGCCCTACCTCAATTTTTTCCCAGTTCTCCACCACTCCTACTAGGAGCTAGTTGGGGGGGTTGATAATCCAAATGCATGGAGAGGAGATACAGATAGAGAAGGACAATTTGTCCATAAAGTATTTTGTGCTCAAGCTTGCAGCCAAATCTTTACATCCTTCTTGAAATACCTTTACACGCATGTATCAAAATTTTCATATAATTGTAGATTTTATCTTGTGGTACTTAATCAAGGCTTGAATTACGATTTACACAAGCTGAAAAAGGAACCGACCACGAGGGAGCATATACGACTGCAAATATATAACTACCGTACTGTCGCCTTAGCCTGCTTACGTTTCGGTGGCGGAGGTAACTATCAAAGTTCAAAGTACTTGTTTGAAATATTGTTCCGGCCATGTGCACACCTTTGCGTTTGCAAGCAACACGCCGCGTGCTGCCGACCTCTCGCAATAAATTCGTGCGAAGCATTTTCGCTCCGATGCCGATCGATCTAGCAGCTGGATCATTGCACTTCGATCGAGAGACGTTTTGGTGAGTGGCGAGCGGCCCTGGCCGCTTCCCGCGAGTACATCATACAGAGACACTTAGAATACACCATTGTAGATGCTGCAGGATCTGGTGAGACTCGCAAATAATCCTTCTTTTCAGTTGGCGTTAACAGTGCTGGCCATAGTTTATAATATATCTAGTCAATAATGGTAACCGATTAATCAACCCAAATTAAACGAGGTACAGTTAGCCAAGGTGGTCCAACCGATGACCTTACGGACCAGCCACCTAGCTAGACGAAGCAGCTGCCAATGCGAACCGTTCGTACCACACCAGAAAGATTAACACGGCGAGATAGAAAAAGTCTATTTAAAACCCTAAACTCATAGAGGTTGGACGGTTTGAACCCTAATGTCAAAATCCCTGTCGTTTGCACCCTAAACTTTTAAATCCCGGTCTAAATATAATCCTGCACATGTTTGGTGCACCGGGAATGCGACGATCCCGGTCGTGATTGCAGTCTGACCTCACCTGCCATGTGGACCCTACTGTCTGTGTCCGCCAAATTAAAAAAATTAAATACCCTGAAAAGAGATAAAAACTCACACGGGGCGCGTCTCTTTCCTCCCATCTTACACGTCCTAAAATAATACACCGTCCAGAGTAAAATGGGGGCTGAGTGTCACCATGCCTGGCCGTGGTGTCGACCTCCGTCTGTTTATACGTCAGGTTCTCGGCGTTGCTCTGCTCTGCAACATCTCGGCCGGCTCCCCCACGAACAACCTGAAGCCGTGGCCACCCAGGTCCAGCTGCTCCGTGCACAGCTCGCCGTCTCACCGTCGATAAACTCCATGGCCTAGTCACACCCAGGCGCCATGCACCACAGTTCCCTTTTGCTCTCCTCGACGTATGAGCGGACGAGAAACTCAGCCTACTGTCGACCATGTCCTGCACATGTTCTGTACGACTTGCCGTCACAAGTTAGCACATATTGATTGATCTATTTTGTTTCAGCCGGTGACCAATTCTAGAATAGAAAAAGGGAGTTCTGCTCATTAACGAGCTGGAGCCTGGAGGAGAACGCACAGACCGCAAGCGCTCGACCATGAGCAGTTTGACGCCCATATGTCTAGATCTGTGTGCAGCGGCAGGCACGCACGTTTAGGTCGATCGCGTTCTAGACAGTCAACCGCACGGAAAGGTCGCTGCTACCAGCCTGCCACAATCGCCTACTAGGCGGTACTCTGGATCGAATCCGCTCCGGCCGTTATTGGTGAACACGCCCAGCACAACCTTGCTAAATTGTTGGTCAACGCGAGAAAGAGATGATCTTTTTATATTTTTTAGCCTATTTTGATTAGTTTTATTTGGGATGACAAGTGGGACCCATCAGTAGAAAATTATTCATTTTAAAATTTTCTTTTTCTGCGGTAGAAAACAGGTCAAGATTCGTAATAAACTAGGATTTAGAAGTTCAGTGTGCAAACTACAGGGATTCCGACATCGGGTTCAAACTGCCCAACCTGTTTAAATTAGACTTTTTCCCGACGAGATCGGCGGTGCGGCCCGCACAGGCCGCTGCCCGACTAGGTCAACCCGCCAACTTGATCCGAACACGCGCACGTACGTTGCGCCGCGCCGCCACGTGGTGCTTTCCGGCGGATGTTAGCTGCCGACCCACGCTTTGCGCGCCGGCCGGCCGGCCGTAGCGTTTCGTCTAGGCGGCGGAGATCAAGCTACGCACACAGGACGCTGCTGGCTACCGTTGGGGAGTACCGAGTACGTACGTACGGCTGCACTGTGTGGTACTGCTACACCTACGATTAATTTTGCCAGTTTGGGTATACTGTTGCTGTCCATGAGAACAAACCAGGTACACGAACTGTAATAAGCAGTGTACCAAACAGTGGAGCTCATATAGTTTCACGAAACCACCGCACTAATGGACTTGCTCCTTTGATCAATTCTCATCTCATGCACGGTGGGTTCCTCAACAAATATATGCATCGATCGTGCGTGTTTGTAAGCCGTAGCTCTCTTCTTAAATGCTGCGTAACTCAGTTGCATACCCAAAGTTTACCAAAGTTTTGTTAATAAGGGTGCACATGACACGTGTCCAAATCATCTTTGATGAGTGTATGTTCAATGTGTGACACTAAGTTTGGATTGCTGAGTGTCCAGTGTCATATGAAATCTACCCACAAAAAAAAAAGGTACTACTATAGTATAATCAACATGGGCCCAAAGTCTCTTTGCTGGCCCCAACTTAGGTCCAGATCAAGAAGGGAAACAATATGAAAATGGGCCTGAAGTCTCCAGCGTTTTGCCCACGTTTGGCGTTCGTATTGAAAAGGGGGCCATATTGTACGTGTTGAAACTGTATGTGCCTGTTGCTGTGAGCCTCCGTATTTGTATTGTGCTTCTAAAAAAAAACTCTTGAAACAAACATAAGTAATCTGAATCGTACGTCTCAAATTGAAAGAATATATAATAACCTATATATTTTTATTTTCATTGCACGAATCTCAAGGATTGGGTGAAGGGTCTTTGCGGTAGAACACATAAAATTCTCAAGTCAAGCGTCTAGGGTTTCTTCCATGCATCCATTTCCGCCCCCTCATCTATTCCGTCCGATGGCCACACATGCGACCAAAGGAGCGGGGATCCGTCTCTTCATTGTTCACTCTCTTGTGTAGGTCATGGTTCCCTTAGGTTTTTGTCTGTAGTAGTATCGACGAGGTGGCGACAACTATGGTGCGTTGGAATAGGGTATGTTGAGACACTTCCTATATAGAAGACGTCTGACTCAGCATCAGTGAAGGGCCCGTAAAGGTTAGTGTATGCAGATCTGTTGGTCACTTTAGATCCCGACGGGTGGTGCGTCTTTCAAGTAGAACAGTTCGTTGGTTATTAGCGCAACGACTTTCACACCCCCCCTTTTCGTTGTGTTAGGTGGCAAGGTCGGATTTCTACTACCTTTTGCATTGGTGGTAAAAAATTGCAAACCTTTGCTGCATGGGGTGTTGCCCCAAACGATTTTCGTTCGACGACTACCAGACCTCGTTGTTCTCGGCGAGTGGCTACTGCAGTTTCAAAGCCTTGTATGGCGAGGGCCTTTGCAGGTGTCCCTGTCTCTTATTGTATATCTAATGTTTTTCTACCTTAGGGTACTACAAACAAGGGAATGAATGAGATGTCGAGTACATGTCGATATATGTGATGTCTTTTATCGAGTGTTCCACATTGTTTTTTCTATAAAAAGAGGAATTGTCGTCGTTCCAAAACATAAGATGCACAATTTTTTTGGTGGTCTTTTATGCATGACTTTGATATAAATTTTTGACAATGCATAAATATTATCTTTATCTTTGCGTTCATTTTGCAAATTTCTTCTGTTTCATATATTTTTATATTAATTTGTGGACATGTAGTATAAATCATAGTCAAATATGTAGGTTTTTACTAGCGAAAATAAATAGGGCCTTATATCTTGTCTAGTACTCCCTCCGTTTTAAAACACTAGACTTCTATTTTTCTAATTATAGATGTATATAGATATGTTTTAGTGTATATATTTAGATAAACAGAAGTTAAGTATAGATGTACCTAGATGTGTATTTTGGAACCGAGAGAGTACTCTATACTTTAAGAGGAAGGAGTATATCTTCTGTATACCAGCCTGGGATTCCGGCGGGGCATTTCAGCAAAAAAAAGAAAGAAAAAAAAACAGATAAATAAAGCAAATAAAGAGAAACCCCCCTGAAAAGCTGATCTGTTAGATTAGGGTTTCTGGTCGGCTAGTTCATACGGCGAGGAGGAGCACGGGAAGGGAGGCGAAGCTTGAGAGATGGGTGCGCCAAAGCAGAAGTGGACGTCGGAGGAGGAGGAGGCGCTGCGGCGTGGTGTGCTCAAACACGGCGCCGGCAAGTGGCGCACCATCCAGAAGGATCCCGAGTTCAGCCCCGTCCTCTCCTCCCGCTCCAACATCGACCTCAAGGTACTTTCCCCTGCAGCACAGCTGCCGCTTCACATCTACCTCAGGCGTGCACGACGCTGCCTGTCGCCACGGTAGATTCCATATCACGAGATGCTTGTTGCGCTAGACGAGCCTTCCCTGGCGCTGCTCGCGATGTTTTGTAGTGTCTCTGTCGGATTTTGCGTGCGATGCTCCCTACCCCCATGGTGATCGGTGATTCTGCGCCCGGGGATATGGTGGTAGATTTAGGGTCCGAAATATGAGAATTCGGTCTCAAAATTGCAAGCTTGAGTGGACTTGGTGCTGCTTAGTTGCCATAGGGATGCTGTGATGTGATTTTTGCCCAATGGTATGTGGTTGTCCTGTGCAGGCGTTAAAAGGAAGGGTGAATGTTCTGTTATCTGGATTGCACAGTGAAAAATTAGACTTTTTTCTCATATCTGCGAACAATTGGTGGTACAGGATGCTGTATGCACAGAAAAAATTGACTATGAAAAATGTATCATTCTGATGTAATTTTTCCATGGATGCTGCCCAAAGTGCAGAAGAGAAGTAAGTGTGACGCCATTCAGTTTGGGTGTCATAGGGTTTTGGGGGTGGGAGGTTGGAACTAGTGGAACAACTGAGAACCGTTTTCTTCTATGCAAAAGGTGCCAGTGAAATAGTTGGGGTTGTGTCGCTTGCTTGCTGCTCATGGGACAATGTTACAATGGCTTATCTTTTTGCAAAATAAATGACCTTTTATGTATCCCTTCATGGAAATTTCGATCAGTTAATCACATAGAAGATCAACCAATCACATAGAAGCTCTAGTAAGAGTGCCGAGCAGTTGCTCGGAGAGAGGATTCAGATTGGGAAAATTTGATGGTTGCAATTCAACATCGAGTAAGGTGCCAGATTTGTTTATTAGAGTAGTTGAGGCAGTCAGGAAGTGAATAACTGAATATTTTCCCCAAGAAGTTTCTTTTAGCATTGCACTTAACCAGAAAAGATAAAACTACTTCACAGACAGGCCAATGTTTCGTTGTTGCATCCTGTCCAATGTCCATGGTTTTGGTTGGGAGTTTGTTCTTCCTCTGCTAGGTACCCTTTAGATTATCTTGTAGAGATATACTCCTTCAAGTACGAAATAAACAATAGTGTAGGATTTTAGCAAGTTGCACAGGTATCCAGAAATCATAAACTATCACCATTCAATCCTCACTGAATTAACGCTCATTACAATTTTCTCCTTATCAATTCCTCCCACGTAATCCATGCCTAACCAGCCTGCTAACCACAATATTTATGCGTTTTCCAAACCCTGTTCTAAGGAATAGGCTGATTAAATGTCAATACATGGGAAAGTTTGGAGATGGGCATAAACACTTTTCATTCGAATTCGAATCATCATCTATTTAGTATTTACAAAGTTATGTTTTTTCTCTATGTTTGAATGATGAGTGCACTCTTTGCAGTAGAATTATCATTCTAAAGTGTACCCATCCTTGCAGTCACTGTATATTTAATTTTACCAGTATAATTCCATTTCTTTTCTGGAAGACTGGAACCAAAAGTCCTGGTATGGAAATATATTAGCAGAACCAAATCTTTAATTATATTCATGGAAGCTATTGGAGGCATAGATGTGGACTTTATCTACTGGACAGATTGAGAAAATGTGTTTCATGATTTAATTTATAGAAATCAATGTAACGTGCAAACTTTGTAGCCTTATTCTTAGATAATCCCACCTATTGCCCAGATCAAGTGTATGAATAAGCTGATAGATAGGTAGTCGTTTTATAGGTTTAGAAATTGTGAGGAATGTATTGCTGTGCCAGTGGTCCAATTTTTTCCTTAAGTACTACTGTCAGCAGCATGCTGCGAATTGTCCCCACCTGGCAGCATTTATTGTTTCTGAAGCAACATTTGTGTTTTTTCCTTTCATAAGGGCATAATGCGAACAAAAGTATAGCAGCTTAAATGATTGTTATATGTCATGCCATGAATTGTGATGTTGTGTCTTGCGGGGGTATAACTGAGGAAAAACTTGCATAGACATTGCAATTATCTTCCATGCATGCAGTCAATGGCAGTAATATTTGTAAAGCCTAGATGGTTTGTTATGATAGCATAGTTTTAAAAACCGGACCGGACAGGCGGTCTGACCGGAAAAAACCCGGAACCGGAGCCAAAACATGAGAAAATTGATAAAAATATGCATAATCTATGAGTCGAACCCCGTACTTTGAGCCAAAACATGTTATAAGGGCCAATAACCAACTAGGAAAGCAATATTTTGATGTGTATTTAGTTGATATCATGTCAATATTTTTAAAATTTAGCTTAAATTTTCCTTTTTTTTGTCGCAAATGAACAATTGAACCGACGGTCCGACCGGTAAAAACATGAACCGATGGCCTCACCGGTTTGATGTCCAGTTCGGGTTTTAAAACTATGTATGATAGTGCTGTCATTTGGGGAACATGAGGAAAATATGGAATCTTAGTTGTGCCTTGCACATATCACCTTGCTTACTGACTGTATGCTCTTCCTCGTGTGATTCAGTTTTATTTGGCACTTTCAGGACAAATGGAGGAATTTGAGTTTTAGTGCAAGTGGACTGGGTTCAAGGGATAAAATAAGGGTTCCAAGGATAAAAGTACCTTCCTCCTCCCCATCACCTAGCCCACAGCTTCTGCTTCTCCCAGCCCCGGATAATGTTGCTGCAGCTTCTCCACCTGAAGATATTGAAAAAAGCCCAGAGGATGACAAGACTCCGAGTCCAAAGTTGTCCTACTTAAGCCTTTTGCTTTTAAATTTTGGCTACACAACCTACTTTTCAGTGTCTAGTTATTCGGAAGACAATATAGTCCTACTAATTCAATACTTCTATTCAAGGGTTAATGAATAATCAATCACATGATACATCTAGATGTAGCATGTCTCAGTTCATCACATGTTAGATAGATTTTCTCCTATGATTCTTTCTTTTAATTGAATATGATTCTTTCCAGTGATCACAAGATGATCGAACCATTAGGAATGACCATGATACAGATTCTAAGCAAAAAATTGATTTTGGCATGACAGCGACCAATTAGATGGTGCAGAATTTTGGTTAAAACAAATACTTTGTTGTTTTCTTTGGTGGATAAATGCAAACAAGTAGACAGTGTAAGAAAATAGTTAAATAAAAAAACTGTAGACATACCATAATAATGTCAACAAGATAAAATCAATACAATAGGCATAAGTCATAGTTAGCAAGAATTATTTATTTCATTCACATATGGCTACATTTTTTCTCCCTCACATGCATTTTGTTTTGAGATCTGATTAGGGCATATACAATGGTTATATCTTAGCCTTATCATGCTGAGGTGGAGGAGAGTGAAATGAAAAAAAAGAGCATTGTCTTATCTTAGCTAAGAGATGATCTCTTAGCACAATTTGTCTCACCACAATTTTAGGGATATCTGATAATAAAGATAAGACTAAGATATAACCCATTGTACACCGTGTTTTCTTGTCATATCTTAATTACGTGGCTAGTGTAAGATAAGACTGCCTTATCAACCATTGTACATGCCCTTACCCCTACCAATTTGTATGTTAGGTACAGTGCCATGATCCTAGAAGCTCTTGCCGAACTGAAGGAGCCAAATGGTTCAGATGTCACTACAATTTACAACTTCATAGAGGTTGAGTATCTTTGCAATCATGATATTTGCTTTCATTCTGTTGTAGTATTTATTTTGTCTCGTCTTTTCACTTCATTCAAGTAAATTTTGATCAGATATACAGCTAACCTCGTACAGTAAGAATTATAAGCATTTGTCATCGCTTGATTTTTTATAGATGAGTAATTTAGATTTTGAAGTTCTTTCCTTTCTGAAAGAGCTAGTGAGCTATGTTGTGTGAAGTAGATTAGTCTAGCCTTTTTTCACATAGATATTGCTATGATCTGATCCTTGGTACTGTGAAAAATGTGAGCCCGTGTTCCATGAAGTGTTTAATGTATCGTTTACACATGGCATTTTCCATTGTTTAAGCCCCCTTTACATAAAGCTCCTAAGATTGTCTTGATTACTGCAGAAACGTTGTGTTTTGTGGTTTGCAATGTCTTGTATTGTACTTTGTAATGTTTACGTTTCATAATTATGCTGCATTACTAGAATGATGGTAGGTTGATAGGTTGCTGATGTTATCTTTGTGCCATATATGCAGCAAAGGCATGAGGTGCAATCAAACTTTAGAAGATTGCTTTGTGCAAAATTACGACGGCTTATAGGCGCCAAAAAAGTTGAGAAGGTGACAGATTTTATTACCAAAATGAGATTGTAGATTGTCCTCTCCAGGGGTGTCAAGTGGGATCCCACTTATATCCGACTTCTTGTTCATTTGAGGATTTTTAGTTTAAATTTTGAGCAAAAAAATTGAACTAGAAATCTTCGAATAAACTAGAAATGGGATAGAAGTGGGATCCCACTTGCATCCCTATCCTCTCCTGTTGTTCACATACGTTAGGGGTCTGTAGATATGGGAGATGACACTCGCCTCTAGCCGCTGCCAGGGCTCTTTGTCTTGGTACATAGGCTCTGGGGCTGAGTTGAAACTTCTAATTCTTCATTGCTTAATTGAAAATGGGGTACATGGTGTCCCTTTTTTTATTGAGAAGAGTTTAACTAACTTGTCCCTTAAAAATCTGAGTTACCTTCCTAACATATAATTTCCTCATCTTCCTAACCAACCTGACCAGTCTGCCCAACTACCTAGTCTGCTGCTGCCAGACGGTGCATGCCGCTGTTACATGTTCCTGTGTGGACAAACCCATGCCATTAGGACACACCATCTCCGATCTTCATTTTCATAAATTAGTTTTGTAATGTATTTTGCTTACTATTCTACCTTCAAACTTGTTTTGATAGCCACTCCTACCAAATCCGCATGGATTGTGCTGGTATCCCACCATTACTAATCAATCCAAACAAGGATCTTCATGTCTGCTGGGTAGAATATTGGTGGGAATATAGGGGTATAGGAAAGTCTCACTGAGCTAACTTCACAGCAGATGATTTGATTTGCATCTGTTCCAATTTAGGTCTTGACGATACACAGAATTCAGATTGTTCAGTCTGGTTTTCAAATTTGTTACGTCGCGTCTGAAGTTATGAATTAGTTTGTGTGGAGCTTGACA
This sequence comes from Alopecurus myosuroides, assembly GCA_028641055.1. Lineage (NCBI taxonomy): Eukaryota > Viridiplantae > Streptophyta > Magnoliopsida > Poales > Poaceae > Alopecurus > Alopecurus myosuroides. Next base: position 234,638,840 of record CM054058.1, on the reverse strand, counting down.
TGGAATTCAAGTGTGTTTTTTCCTTCAACATTGAGTATAGAAATACTTTGCTTACTGGAACTAAATTTGACCCCTCTATTCTTTGGAGCTTCTCTGTATGTTTTGAAGATGTAAAAGGCCTATAGATGCAACTAACAATGATGATCTTTCTGTTTTAACGTAAAACAGATTGAGAAGTCCTATAAGCTCACTGATGCTTATGCAAAGAAACATCTTGCTCCAAGATCCGTCTCAAAAGAAGGATCCATCAAAGAATCTTGGTCTGTTTGCTGCTGCGAGTCCTGCACTTGACGCAGCTACAGCTGCAGCTATGAAAGTAGCTGATGCGGAGGCCAAAGCACACCTTGCAAATGAGCACATGATGGAGGCCGAAAGGATCTTCAAGATGGCTGAGGAGACTGAGTCTCTCCTTACCCTCGCATCAGAGCTCTATGACCGATGTATACCATGTTCACACCCCCAGCATTTCGCACCCCCACCTTGATATCATCTTTTCTAACCTTTGTTGATGCTTCAGGTTCAAGAGGAGAGGTACTCGCAGTATTGCAAGTGGCGCACAGGGAGTTTTGATATCAAACCCATTAGCCGCATGCCAGCATCTGTTCTTTTGTACATGGATATGTTGGGCGGTTGTCGCTGTGTTGTATTACTTAAAAGCAGTTCGTTGTGCCTGAGGGTATCGCCTAGGATTTAAACCTAAGTACACTTGTCTATGTTAACAATCGCAATGTGCATCTCATCCTGCCTTGGCATGTATGCTAATGCAAGTGTGACCATATAAGCAGTCATGTTTCTGTCCCTGTCAAATGCAAGAAAAGGTGGAAGGAATAAGTGTTAAACCGATACATCAAGGCAAAACAACTTCTTTTGCATAAGCTGGCCCCCCTCATGTAATTTATTTAATTTGACAAGTTGTGCTGATTCTTGCTTCTCACGAGTGTGAGAATTGATTTTCCTAGATGCTTAACGTACAACCTGTGATCTGAAATCATCTGATTTTGTACATGGTCGATGGCCTTTGCCAAAAGAAAGCACCTAAAGCAGATTCTTCCATAATTTTGTCCTCTGCCATGCACTTTGCCCTGTCAGTCGTATGGACCAAATTGCAGTGAGCATATGAAACCAATAATTCATATTACACACCGCATCTCTCTCTCGAGGAGCAATTATAAGACCAGATTTTTACATTTTTCCTAGGCATCTTTTGGCACCACAAAAATGGAAAAGGTAAGGCCAATCAAAAGCTTCACGCAGAGTTGGAGTCTTGGAGAGTAGGATTTTGGTAGAATTATGGTACTCGTGAAATGTTCATTGCACCACAAGGATAAAGCTGCCAAGTTCCCGTGGACTGCTTTTCTGTGCCTTAACATTTTTTTTTTCACTCATTCGCCTAGGACAGCTTGCAATCACCTAAGATTCGAGAGGTTTACCATCTAACTTGGCTTGGTTGTGAGATTTCCTTTTCTTTTAGATTTACAAAGCATTTTACTTGTCTTTACGTATACTTATAGTTTATTTTCAGTTTTGCATTTGCATTCATCTTATGTCAAAATCGCATAAAAATTAGTGCAGAATTTATTGACTTGCAAGCATGTCTCCTTCTAGTAAAGTATCTCTTCATATAATGATGAAGCATCTACGTTTAGGCATCACCCTGGGTAGTCATCAATGGAAGCCTGGTTTAGGATGAATGAGGTTAATAAAAATTGTCCTAATGTGCATGCTCATATTTATATTCTTAAAAAGTTCTATAATGGATTGGACACTTGGTCAAGAATTTACCTTGATCCCTTAACATATGGGAATTTCTCTTTATCAACAGATTATGCTAGCTTTGTTTTAGTGGGTTTATTTGAAAACCCTCCTAAAAATAAGAAACCGAGCAACTAAAACGGCACTTAGATGACTTGGTAAAGAAACTAAGTGTTGCAGTTAAGGAACCCCTCAAGTGAAATAGTGTAGACCATGCATGCTCCTACACTCGTTTGAGAACTAAGAAATTGGATGATACCTTTTCTGGTCTTGCCAAGGAAATATCTTTCTTAGAACTCTATGTTAGGACAAACAATTGCTCTATTAAAATTTAGAAATGTTCATGATAAGATCACATTTATGAATACCTTTTTAAGTCATACTAGGGGTTTGATAGAGTTTACTAAAGCTAACCCTAAATCGACCCTAGTACCCTTGAGTGGGGGTTCGGGATTGATTTAATGTGCCCCCCGAAAAATTTATCCTCGCTGGGCGATATGCGCTTTCCGTTCGGGCCACCAAAATTGGTGGAGGCGTTAACCTCTTGGGTGTCCCAATGTTCACGATTTGACCAAAAAGGAGGGGGGGGGGGGGACGACGAAGAACGCTCAAGAACGCAAGAGGGAGATCAAGGTCAAAAGAGGTAAACGATAACTAGTAAGAACTAGAAGACTAGATCTCCTGACAACTAGACCACAACGGCCGCCTCCGGGTCTCAATGACCAACTAGAACTCACCTGGATGGAAATCGATTCAACACCAACGACCGGTCCACCGCACCAATAGAACCTCAAGGGTTAGTTACGGATAGTATAGCCACCTAGAGGGGGGGGTAAATAGGTGCTATGACCAATTTTAATTTTTCTTCAAATTAAGGCTTGCCACAAAGGTTAATTCTCTAGATATGCAACTACGGTGAATTTACCTATATGACAAGCACAACAATAAATAATATACAAACACAAAGTAAAGGAGAGGGAACGAGGTAACCGATAACGGAATCACGTGGAGACAAGGATGTAATCCCGAGTTGCTCCTTTTGAGAGGAGTATGTCTCGTTGGAAGTGTGTGAGTTTCGCCACAAAAACCTACTTAACGCCACAAAGGACTCACCCTATTCTCCGATGAACCTCGCCACAAAGGCCTAGTTCACCTTCCACTACTGATTCCCTTTGAGGCGGAAATCGAGTCCTTTACAATGCTTGAGGCACACACTCACAACCAAACTGGGGGCTCCCAAGAATCACCAACAATCAACAAGAGTAGCAATGGGGTCTAGGTTTTCCACAAGGAAACCCTAGACTAGATCCTCTCGAGTAAATGAGGGGGAAATGAAGAACGAGTTGGTGAAGATGTAGATCCAAACCTTCTCCTTCAATCCTCCAAGTATCAATGAGTTTGGGTGAGGGACTGAGAGAAATCTAGCTTTTGGTGAGCTTAATAAATGTTGACTTCGATGCTGGACGAGATAACCCTTTCGGGAAGAAGGGGATGGGGTATTTATACCCCCCTCCCTAAAACTAGGCGTTTGACTCTTTTCAGATGGGCGGTACTACCGCTGGAGCGAGTGGTACTACCACCTCCTTGGCATCCTTAGAGGTACTAGGGAGTCCCACAGACTGGTGGCAGGTGGTACAACCGTAGCAGTACCGCTGATCTCCAGCAGCAGGTACTACCGGTAGCTGATGTGGTACTACCGTTGGCCACCCACTTAATATAAAATCGAAGTGGCTCACGTACATTCTCTTGATCCAAGCATCATTGACATAAGTGGCACCAAGACCACTAAGGGTCTTGAGTCTCCAGTACATCTCCTCGTGGCTCTCACCATCAAGCATATAGAATCCTTCAGCCTCATTGGTCAAGATATCATACATATTCCTCTTCATGCTTTCATTTCCCTCAAACATGGTAACAAGAGCATCGCATGTTTCTTTGGTGGGGGTAATATTGTTGAAGATGAGACATGTGGTTTGGAACCACATCTTGTTGAATCATCGACAAGGCGGTGTAATTGAGTTGACAATCTACTACTTCTCTTCTTGTCAAGTTCTTGGGGTCATGAGGCTTGTATCCATCTTTAACGACCCTCCAAAGATCAATACAAGAAGAGTTTGTGTGAGTTTTCATATAATACTGCCATTGACTAAAATAATGTGCATCAATTTTAGGAGGTTCACCTCTAGGATTAATATGAGGATGTGAAATAAGAGGACAGGAGAGTACCGTTCTTCGACATTGTGGTAATCTTCCTTGTCATCCTTTCCCTTAGAAGTTTTTTTCTCAGAGGATTCACTTTTAGTTTCTCCACCTCTATCCCCATTCTCCTTATAATCTGGGTATCAAGAGAAAGCTATGACTCAATACAACTTGATAGATGAAGAGCTAGCAAAATTGTATGACACCTATGATATGCATCACCGACATGAGAAGGCTGATTCTTATAGAGCAAATGTATCCTCCTCTACAACAATTGATGATGCAAGTTCCTCTCTACCCTCAAGTGCTAGCGAGTTTACCTCCTTCTTGAGTGCATCTTCCTTGGAGACATCAAAGAATGAGCTTGGCAAGTATCTTGATGAGCAAAATGAGAGCTTGCTAAACAAAAACTTTGATGTGCTATTGTGGTGGAAGCTGAATGCACATAGATACCCAGTGATATCAAAGATGGCAAAGAATTTCTTGAGTATACCAGCCACTTCCGTGTCTTCGGAATCGACTTTTAGCACCGGGGGTCGAGTTCTTGATGACTATAGGAGTTCTCTAAAACCAGCCATGGTTGAGGCATTGGTGTGCTCTTCTAGCTGGATTAAAGGTTCTCAAAATGATACCAAAGTTTTGATGGAAGTGGTATGTGCTATTGTTGTTTTTTAGCATATGTTTCTCTGTTTGATGAGGTCTTTATTATATTTCTTATGCTCATGTAGCTTGCTTATTTTCTCTCTTTTAGGAGCCGGATAATGATGATGATGTTGAGACCATTTCGTTTCCAAATAGTGTGGTGGGGAGCAATTGGTAAGTTCTATTTGATGTATTTTCTTGCTGTACAGCCAATATTTTCTTGTTGGACCTTTCTATACAGCAAACAACTGATGCAAAATGGTGTTTGTGGTGCTAATTTCTTGTATATTATTACTTGCTAAAATATTCTATACAACCAAAAACTGAAGCAAAATGGTGTTAATGGGTCTTATTTCGTATATTTGCTTGCTGGAACTTTCTACACAGCCAAATAATTGAAGAAAAAGAATGACAATGGTGCTTATTTACTTGATTTACTTGCTGGAACTTTTTATACAGCCAAAAAACTGAAGCACAAAAGTCTAAGTGAGTCTTATTTGCTATAATTGCTTGCTGGAACTTTTTACACAGCCAAATAATTGAAGGAAAAGAATGACAATGGTGCTTATTTACTTGATTTACTTGCTGGAACTTTTTATACAGCCAAAAAACTGAAGCACAAAAGTCTAAGTGAGTCTTTTTTGCTATAATTGCTTGCTGGAACTTTTGACACAGCCAAATAATTGAAGAAAAAGAACGTCAATGGTGCTTATTTACTTGATTTTCTTGCTGGAACTTTTTATACAGCCAAAAAACTGAAACAAAAAAGTGCAAATAAGTCTTATTTGCTATATTTGCTTGCTGGAAGTTCTTGTACAATCAAAAAACCTGATGCAAACTAGTATAAATGGTGCTTATTTCTTCTATGTGCTTGCTGAAATTTGTTTGTGTACATTTCAGATTCGACATGGCATCTAACAAGTGACAAGCACCCGGCAAGAACATGAAATGATGGCGCAGTACTCCTTTTGTGGTTGAACTTTATGTTAAATTGTTTAGACTTATGTTTCGATCGAGCTACAACTCATGTCGTGTTCTATTTGTTGAACTAAGTGCACTTCTGTTTATGATGTATAACAGTATGAGACTACTGGACCAAGTACATGTCTTTATGTGATCGACTAGTCATGGATGACACCTTTATGTTTATTTCATGTCACTGTTATATATTCATGCTCTATTGTTGATTTCAATTTGTCGAATGTTACATTTTTAGCAAAGGCCATGTCAATTTTTTTTATTTCATCGAGCCTTCGAGCCGGCTTGCGAGCTTCACCGAGCAGGCTCGTCGAGCCTCGAGCCTTGTTCGGAAGGTTTAGGCTTGGCTTGCACCGCCTTCGAGCCGAGCCGAGCCCGAGGCGAGCCTTGTCGAGCGCGAGCCGAGCCTCGAGCCTCGAGCTTCAGGTCCAGCCCTACCCCTCGCCGCGCCACCAGGTGGTGTGGGCCCCCCTGGCCACCCCCTGGCATCGCCCTTTCGCCTATATATACTCCCTGGTGCATAAACCCTAGGAATCGACCTTTTTCACAAAATAGATTCGTAGCTCCGCCGCCGGCGCCGACAAGTTTCGGGGGACAGATCTTTGTTCTGGCACCCTGCCGGGACGGGGAAGTGCCCCCGGAAGCCATCTCCATCGACTCCACCGCCATCTCCATCGCCGTTGCTGTCTCGTATGATGAGGAGGGAGTAGTTCTCTCCCGAGGCTGAGGGATCTACCGGTAGCTATGTGGTTCATCTCTCTCTCCCATGGTGTGATCTTTATATGATCATGAGCTTTGTATCTAGTTGAATTAGTAGACGTTTCTCCTCATGTTTTATGCTACTCAAGTGGTTTTGTTATGAGATCTCCGTAAACACTTTGGTCACGGTGTAAAGGTGACAGTGTGTGCACCGTGTGGTTTAGCATGATATTTATATCTTGTGTTGGATGACCCTATGAAATTATGGAGTTTGCTTAGTACCTTCTAGGGCGCTCATAGTGACAGCGTGGGGTTAACTAGACATGGGAATACAAACTTGAGGAGTGTTGTTATAGCCCTATGCAATGAAGTGGTGTTTGTTATTCGACCGGAGAGTGGTTCAGGAGTAGCATAGTGAAGGGAAGATATTTATGCATTCAATTATGTTATCATTGTTGAGAGTGTCCACTAGTGAAAGTAGGATCCCCAGGCCTTGTTTCCAAGCATTGAAACGTCGTTTTCCGCCTATTCTGCTACATGTTTGCTTGCTGCCATATTTATTTCAGATTGCTAGTTGTTACTTATAACCATCCATATTACTCGCATTTCACTATCTCTTTGCCAAACTAGTGCACCTATATACCTGACAAGTATATTGGGTGTGTTTGGGACACAAGAGACTTCTTGTATCTTGATTGCAGGGTTGCTTGAGAGGGATATCTTTGACCTCTACCTCCCTGAGTTCGATAAACCTTGGGTTATCCACTTAAGGGAAACTTGCTTCTGTTCTACAAACCTATGCACTTGGAGGCCCAACACTGTCTACAGGAATAGAAGCGTGCGTAGACATCATGGCACCGCACCACTCCAAAAGAGACTAGCTTCCATTGGGAAGTGAACTTCGGGATACATCTTGGCGTCACCTTTACTTGTTGCTACTAGCTTAGTTCAATTAATATCTTGTGCTAGTAGTATTTTCTCACCATATAGGATTGTTCACCTAGTTGCATAATCTAGACAATCTATATTTGATCATTATCTTGTTAACCGAAAAAGAAGTTAAAATTTGTACTTAACCTATTCGCCCCACCCCCTCAAGTTAACCTCTTGATCACTCAATTGGTATCAGAGCCTAGTCTCTTTGTTAAGGCTTTACCGCCTAAACAGGAGGATGGACGGAGGGGAAGAACCCGTCACCATGGGTGTCATCCAAAAGCTAATTCAAGCCATGCTTGATAGCTCGGAGAAAAAGATGGAGGGTTTAATAAAATAAATGATATCTTCATCTAGTCAATCCAAAGAGAATGTTGTTTTAGATGAAAATGGAAATCACATTCCCTCTAAGGAAGGATCCGGGACTTCTAAGCCTAAAGATAGTAGTCATGAAAATTCCTTTGGCTATGATTATAACAATGCTCCTAATGTTCAACATCCACACGTTAATCATCTTGGTGCACCTCCTGTGGTAGATAGGAACCGTTTTACTAATTGTAAAGCTTCCATGAAGTCTTACATGTGTAGCTCTTCAATGCAAATATGGAGGATCGTTGAGAATGGGTATGAGCCAAAGGACCCCAAGAACTTAAGCTCAAGTTATGTCATATATGAGCAACTCAATGCCCATGCCATGCACATGTTGGAGAAGGCAATGGAAACGAAAGGTGTCGAGCACATTCGGTCCTTCACAAGTGCCAAGAAAGCATGGGATTGCATAGTTCACATGTATGATGGCAACATAAACTTACAACGCTCCAAGAAGTCAATCATCCAAAGACAAGTTGAGAAATTCTATATGAAGGATGGAGAGAATATAGAAGACATGTTTAGAAGAATCAAGGCTCTTGTGAATGACATGAGAGATTGTGGATTCAAGGATTGTAATGAGGATTGGGTCAAGGAAAAATTTCTACTTGCCTTGATTCCATACAATGAGCACATGGTGATGAATGTGCAATCAAGGGCTGATTACTTGGAGCTATCCCCAAATGATGTTTTGGGTCTCTTCATCACCTTAAACGTCATGAAAAAGTCCTCTGATGATGTCATGGCCAGTGTGAATAGAATGAAGAGAACATCTCTTGCCTTGAAGGCTACTCCCCATGAAGAAGATGAATCAAGTGATGGTGGCGGTTCCTCACATGTTGTCTCCAAGAGAGAGATGAGGACATCACATGAAGAATGTTTGACCCTTGCTCAACACAAGTGGTGGAAGAAAGGAGACTTTAGATCAAATTCCACAAAGAACAAGGTTAAGGAAGTCTCAAGCATGAAGAAGGAAAGGAATTGCTTCAATTGTTGGGATAGTGAGCACTTTGTTGTCGAGTGTCTCTTCAAGAGTAGAATTGAGAATGGTGGAATACTTATAAAGAAATCCACCTTTATTCCCAAGTCCAAGAACTTCATCAAGAGAGGCCCTCCTAGGACATTGATTGCAAAGGAAGTTGAATACAAATCCGGTGGTGCAGAGAGTGATGGTGATGGTGAACAAGTAGGCATGGCGGCCGTGGAAAAGGGTGTCATTCCTTCAAACTTAAGCCCTCTCTTCTCCAACCCAAATGACAAAAAGGGCCCCTCGAGTCACAAGTGCTTCATGGCCAAGGGTATATCCCCAAAGGTGACTCCTACACTCAAACTTGCAAGATCTTCTATTGCTTCTCTATTGAATTGTGTTGAGAAAGATCCCTTGACAGTCTTTGTTGAGAAACTAGAAGGAGAAACTAAAGCTATCTTTGACTCCCTCATGGATCAATTAAGCGAGGCACATGGCCTCATTGATGAACATGAGGAGATAATCACATTCCTTGAAAAGTTTGCTCGTAGTGATGCTAGTAAAATTGAGGAGCTTGAGAAAGCTCTAGATGAGTCACGTTGCTTTAGACAAAGCATTGAAGAAACCTTTGCAGTTGACATAGTGATACGTCCAAAACGTATCTCCTTTTCCGAACACTTATGCTATTGTTCGCCTCTAAACTTGTGAGTTTTGGACACTACTAACACGGAATAACGTTGTTTTCAGCAGAATTACCATGGTGTCTTGTTTTTTGTTGAGAAAAATCAACTTTCAAAAAAATGCCCAAAAAAGATCCCGAAGACATTAAAACACCCGAAGACGCCCGAAGCCAGGAGTCCTAGAGAGGGGCCGGGAGGGGGCACACCACCCCTGGGCGCCCCCCTTGGCCGTGCCGCCTGGTGGTGTGGGCCCCCCAGGCACCCCCTCGGGCTCCCCTTTCGACTACTTATCGTCCTCAACCCTAAAATGTCAGGGGGTTCGTCATATTACACAAAAACACAATAGAGCTCCACCGCCACCCCGAAACTCAATTCGGGGATGAGAAGTTCCTGTTATGGCGCCCTGCCGGGATGGGGATTCGGAGGAGATCATCAACATAGTCACCGCCACCTCTCCTCCGTCAACCATCCATGTTTCCCCATCCATGTGTGAGTAAAAACCGCTGTAGGCTGAGAGGGATGGAAGGAATTGGATGAGATCGATCATGTAATAATTCCATATTGATAGGGCATAGTGCCTAGTATCCATTGTTAGTGTTTTCTACCGTTGTTGCAACTTGTTATGCTTAATGATTGTCACTTTGGGCGCGAGTGCCATGATCTCAGATCCGAACATGTTATTGTTTCATGAGTATAATTATGTTTCTTGATCATATCTGCAAGTTGTTTACACATGTCATTGTCCGGAACCCGAGGCCCCAAAGTGACAGAAATTGGGACAACCGGAGGGGATGGTTATGATGTGAGGATCACGAGTGTTCACGGAGTGATAATGCTCTACTCCGGTGCTTTATTAAAAGGTGCACCTTAATTACCAGTAGTTTCCCTTGAGGCCCCGCTGAAAACAGGCTGGTAGGACAAAAGATGGTGTGCAAGTTTTTCATTGCGAGCACGTATGACTATATTAGAACACATGTCAATGTTTTTCCTAGAACTTGGATGCTTTATTATTATCTGCAATGCCCATGTTTAGATTATTACATGACCTATCTTATCCATGCAACGCCCGTTCATCCATTCCCTTTGCCTGCGGTATTTTCATCATGTTGTTCCCGCAATTGCTACTGCTGTTACTACTTTATTCCTGTTGTTATTTTACTACTACTGCTGCTATAAAACTGTTACCACTGATAAATTGTTGCGAGCAAGTCTACTTTTAGGTGCAGCTGAATTGACAACTCAGTTTTTAAGGCTTATAAATATTCTTTGGCTCTCCTTGTGTCGAACCAATAAATTTCGGTTTTACTTCCCTCGAAGACTAATGTGATCTCCTATACTTGTGGGTCATCAATACTATTTTCTGGCGCAGTTGCCGGGGAGCATAACTTTATTTATTAGCCCACTTGAACGTGATATTGTTCGCAGCAAGCCTTTCATCATGGGTGAAACTCGTGATGGAAAAATTCCTATATTACCATCCACTACAAGGAGAGGTACAACTCTGAACACCTCTGTTGCTATTGATTCATCATCTGTTATGAGTAAACTTCTTACGCCACCACATGCTACACACACTATTACTTCTGCTGGGGCTGAAAATTCTTCTGATACTTTCGATGATGCTTCTACTGTGCTTGATGATACTGGTTTACTAGGTCCTTTCCTAGATGCTACAATTGTTAAATCCAAACAAATTGAAAGTGCTGAAATTCTTGTTGAAAATGTTGGTGCACCTGTTAATTCACCTAATATTTCTAGTGATGATCTTGATGAAACCTACATTGAACTTAATGATGACTTTATTAAGGAAGCTCGGGCTACTACTGGCGCAACTTCTCTTAAGAGTCTTCTTGCAAGACATGTTGTTAAATATAAATCTTCTCTTGATGCTAAGTTTGCTACATCTCCCATACACATTAGAGACAAGGATTATGATTTCTCTCTAGATTTATCTTATATATATATTGTTGAGAAGGAACCTTTTTGTGGAATTGAAATTAAAAGTGCTATGGAACACATGAATGAGCTTTCATCTTTGAGTAGTTTATTTTCTGATGATACTAAGTTCCGTACTTATTTTGTTACCAAGATCTCCCTTTCTCATTGAAAGATGAAGCTAAAACTTGGTTTAACAATCTGTCACCTAGATCTATTACTAGTCCTATGGATTTGGTTAATGCTTTCTTTCGAAAATATTTTCCTGCTAGTGACAGTGGGGATGAACCCTTGACCTATTGGGTGAGGCTACCCGGTCCAAGGCCCAAGACCTAAGCCCAAAGGGAGGCGCCACCAGGCGGTTCTAGAAGGCCCAACTGAAGCCCACCCGCAAAGACTTGCGGGTCAAGAAGGAAACTCATACCGACCTACAGCTAGGGTTTGTAACCCCCCCGGGCACGGTTCGGGACCTGGCCACCTATATAAGGCCAGGAGAACCACCAAGGAGGGATCCAATCTACTTTCGCCACCACAAGCCTTGAGCTCGAGATCATATTATCGACTTGAGCACCCTCTTGTAACCGATCTACTGATAATACAGATCGAAGAGCAGGAGTAAGGGTTTTACCTCTATGAGGGCCCCGAACCTGGGTAAATCGTGCCCCCTGTTAGCCGACGATTGTCACCAGCGCCTCTACGTTCTCTTAATTGAAACCCTACCGGATCATCTGAGGGACTTGTTGATATGACTATTCGATAATTGGCACCGTCTGTGGGAACGGCGGGCGCTGGATCTACGGCATCTTTGGCCTCGTCATCGCCAACCTTCAGCTCGAGCCCAGGAACTTCAACTTCAGCAGAATAGATCCGTTTCGGGTCGCTCATCTACGTGCCCCACTCGCCGGAATCGCGCCCGGCGTTCAGCAGATTGGAGAAAAGCATCAGCTTGACGTTCGGGAGCTTCCACTTCCGTGCCGACAAGGAAGGAATCTTGCGCTTCCCCGAGCAAATCGACCTCGGCGAATCGGACTCCGAGTCCGTCTCGAGCCCGGCGATCCCCGACTCGCCATCTAACAACGCTGGTCGCGACCTAGAGCCCAGTGGTGGTTCCATCCGCCGCAATCTCCGCGACTTCCACACTATCGCAACCGAGGAACCCTCCAGATCCGGTGAAAGTTAACAACCCACGCCTAGGACTCACGAGCCATAGCTGGCCCAGGTCTGCATGGCAGGATCAACGGAGGCACTCGAGGAAACAGAGGGCAGTCGAAAGGAGCGAGAGCGCATCAAAGTATCGCGAGCCGCCTGGGACAAAGCAAAGGCGGTGGTACAGCTTGGCGGTCAAACCGAAGAAGGAGCCCCCGAGAGGACCTAATCGCGTACCATTATCACCTGGTACGGGCGAGTCGACTGATCGCTGAAGCCCGCAAAAATCTAGACGAACGAAATAAGGCGGCAGATGAGTCAAGAGCTCGTCGCGTGGCTCTCTCTAGGACTCGCTCTGTAGGAAACAATCCCCCCAAAAATAGATACGTCTCGTAGACCGCCGGCATGGATCACGAGTCCCTCAGCGGAATCAGCAGAACACTCGAGACATCCCTCATGCATGTCGACGACGAGGGAAACATACACCCGACGACTCCCGCCGCAACACTCCTAGCAGCCGCCACATATTTACAGGCGAACCAGCCGCCTAAAATGATCCCCGTGCAGAACAACATCGACAGGTCCAGAAGGGGCTAGGCATGGCAGCTGCAAGAATCGCCGCTCAAGCCCGTAGAAACGCGACAACACCAGAAGCTGAATAAACCCCTAGGGCAGACAAAACATCCCGCGGACGCGGGAGTACGTCACCTAGAAGGGGAGATAGGGAATCACCCCGTCGCGCCCGAGGGAAAGAAGCCCGGCTTCGCGGCGATAGCTCGGGTAGCGACGGAGATAGCCCGCGAGATCGCGACCGCACCCCGCGGAACCATGGAAGCCGATCGCGACATCGCAGCCGGGAACCACGATGCGAGGAAAATCGTGACCGGCCCGAGTACGACGCGCGTGAAGATATCACGCAAAGCAAGGTCGACAAGGCCCGAGCACGCATGAATCGCGATCGATCGCTGTCCAACTCCTCTGACGAAGAGGCCTGTGGTGCCATATGCTTCAGTCGCAGCATCCGCGAAGCGCCAATGCCTAAGAGATTCAAACTTTTGACGGAGGTCCCAAAGTACGACAGTTCAATAGAACCTAGGTCATGGATCTCAGACTACCTTACCACGGTGAAGTGCCAGCGCGGGAACAAGACAACGGCCATGCAGTACGTAAACCTGCACCTCGTAGGCGCCGCCCTCAGCTGGCCCGAAGGAAGACCGCGCGCGTGTTACAGATCTTCGGGACGATCTCACCCGCGACTTCGAGAAAAACTTCCAAGGGACGTACAAGCGACCCGCAACCATCGAGGAACTGCGAGCATGCAGGCAGAAAAGCGGCGAATCCACCCGCGCATATATCCAGAGATGGACCACGCTCAAAAATACCGTGGAAAATATGTCGGAAGAAGTCACGGTTGAAGCCTTCTCCAAAGGTGCTCGGCGTGCCGCTTTCCGAGAAGAACTGGGGCGATCTGCACCCAAAACTATCGGGGAGCCGATGGGCTAACGGTGAAGATTTCGTGCGCAACGAGAAAGCATTTTCGCCCGCGCCTGAGGAGGATCGCCACGGCCGAAAGAAGAAGAGGAAACACTACGACCACTGACGATCGAGAAGAACTGGTGGCGGCAGAGTTCACAAGAAATCGTGACGGCGGGGCTCGTGGAAACCGCGAATGGAAGCCAAAGCCAGACGACAAAACTCCCGAGGAAGACCTTGACGGTTATTGCACGCTACATCTATTCCCAGATAAGCGCACAGGCAAGAGCAAGGCGACTCGTCTCCTCAAGGACTGCCGAAAATTCCAAGACATCCGTGAGGCCTACACGAAGAGAAATAGAGTCGCAGTCACCCAGGGATACCCGCAACTCCCGGAGGTGCTGCGGCTCAAGCAAAAGGAGGGACACAAGCTCGACCTACCATGGGAAGGACCTTTCATCATACATGAAGTCATCCCAGGAGGCGCCTATCGCTTGAAGAACCCGAAGAACGGCGGTATCTACTCCAACCCGTGGAACGTGGCGCACCTCCGCAAGTTCTACCCTTAGGATTACTATTCTACTCGCACGAAATAAGGCTGTACCAGCCACTCTGTAGCTCGAGCAAACACATGGCTTCTCAGCCATAGCAATAAAAAACATGGTTTCTCAACCATAGCTACAAACACTACCGCATTTTTTTCCTCTTTACATGCTAAAACGACAGGTAAACACCCCCAACACACGGGGGCTACGCCTAGCTAGCATCACCACATTCCTTCAAGCACTCAAACTCGATAAAAATAATACAGGGTATAACAAGGTGCACACCTTATAAACACCTTAAACATATCAAGTGAAACATACAAGGTCACAGGCTTTACACCTTCAAACACCTTACAACAAAAAATACAAGATATTTACATCTTAAATCTACAACTGTCGGCGAGCAGCCACATCTTCAAGCAATTGATCAATCTCCTCGGAGGTCAGTCGAACAATCTGCTCCACTGCAGGTCGCACGGCCGCATAATGAGGAGAAAGATCCACCGGTGGACCTCTCGAGTCGGGAAGTCCCGCCACATAGCGAAAGTTGACCTCATGATGCCACAAGCGAACGAAGGCAAGTGCCACTTGACCCCCACTGACAAGTTGTTGATGCACGCACTCTCGAGCTTCCCCTACCCAATGAAACATCCTCAGCAAACCACTCAAGTCATCTGGGACAACACCCAAAGGATAAAATGCCCGATGGACAGAAGACAGAGTCTCGCGACAAGATTCGACGAGTATCTGCGCTTGACTCACCCGGTACTTCAGGGTATCCATGATAAAACCTCGGCTGCGGTCAGACCAGAAGTTGCTCGCGTGAGGTTTCGAGCTACCCGACTCATGAACAATGTGATTGTCCACCCAATGGGTTTCACAGACCCCGTCAGGCTCAACAACTTCAAGAACAACGAGCATGTCAAAATAAAGACGGTAACAAGAAACAAGTACTCGGGGGCTAGCAAACTTACAGAGCATGCCCTTTGCAACAGCTGCCAGTTCTTCCATCACAAATTGCTCACGCTCCGCCGCAAATTTCTGCTTCGACTTGGCAACATCAGCCACCCCTCGTAGAGCCTTCAGCTTACGATCGCCATCCGCGACACGGTCACGGAGCTGACGCAAATGTGCTGGCAGCGGCAACCAAGGAATTAACCAGCGAAGCAGCTCCACACGAAGACTCTACGCTGGACTCCACTACCTGAAAAGAACAAAGAAGATTCAGAGACAATATAAGACCCCACTCGAGAATATACCACCCAAATCTCGGGTGCTCGGAGGCTACTCCCATCGGGAGAATACAAAGTAAGGCGCAAACACGAAACACTGACACTTTCGGAAAACACTTCGATTAGGCAAAATAAAGTACGGGAGTACATCCCAAGGTTCATTACATCAAGAGCACGGGAAAGCAAATACTATCCTTCGGAGCCGCAGAGGTTGTCCCTTTCGCGGAAGGCTATCCCTTGCGACCAGCATGGGAAAGCATTCCATAAAGCATCTTCGTGAGCCCTTCAGCACGGTCTCCAAAAGGACAGAGCGCTACCTTTTTGCCGAGGGAGTCGCGCGGAACCTCTGAGTACACCTTCTCCAGGTCACCCTGAGACTCCATGCGCCAAAGGAAATTGGATAGCCGTCTTGGCCCCGCACTCAGTCTACGCGAGCGAGTACTCGTGGAGGAGATCTTCATCACCCAGGAAAACCCGTAGAAGACCACCCAGAGTAGGCGGAACCGCCACGCCCACGAGCAGGCGCTCGTGAACTGCAGTCAGCACTCGGATAGCATCGCCAAGGAGGGAGCAGATCTTATTCGCATGCTCCCAAAGCTGAGTACACGGGTCAGTGAGGGCATCGAGTCGCTGGTGTCCAGCTAGCTCCAACCCAACTCTAAGGGCATCTGAGACACAGACAGAACAAGCATCAGAACAGAAAGAAAAATGAGCCACAATCGAAGGAAGATACAACACAACTTACCAGCAAGCTTCTGGGCCAGAGGATAGATGACACCGACAAGATCGTTGTCATGCTTCACGCTCGCCTCCTCCAGCTGGTTCAAAGCTCCGTGAGCTTCCGCGAGACTCCCCTCAAGGTCGGCTGAGCACTTGCGAGCGGACTCCAACTCCTTTTGGGTGGACTCCAGCTCTGTTTCAAGAGTTTTCACTCGAGAAACAGCCTCTTCTCCTTCAGTCTTCAAGCGGTTAACTTCATCTGCAATGTGAAAGACGTGATTGGAAAAACAAATTACAACCAAGAAGAAACGGTGAAGACAAAAAGTGCGCACTACCATACCTTGAAGAGAGCGGTTATTCTGGGCGATCTGGTCGCGATCCGCCTGAAGGGAAACATAGTCCGCTTCAGCCGAAAGAATTCGGCGCCAGAAAGCAGCAAGGGAGTCGAGAAGGGCCTGCAAAACTCCAAGTCAAAAAAAATCACAGATGTATCACTTGAGCTTATACTCGACTGTACACAGTCAAGTATAGCCTCGGGGGCTACTCCCATCAGGAGCACTGCCGTGCACCCGATGAAAAACAAGGCCAACATACGAGCGAAAGAAGACACTTCAACTTGAGTCCATGAGCAACTGCAAGCAATTGACCATAGACTCGGGGCTACTCCCATCGGGAGAACTACCGTGCACCCGATAAAATTGAGAAGAAGAGAAGCAAGATGCAAGGAAGTAAACGGGCTTAGCTTTCCCTAGGCGGTAGACAGAGGGTCCGCAGAGCTACCCGAGACCTCCCGATTCGCAAAGTTGAGCATCTCGTACTCCGGGGCTTCAGTTGCTATTACTGGGCTCGAAGATCTTCGGGCAGCGTCAGCAGCCGGAGCAGGATCTACGACGGTCTCTTTCCTCTTCACGGAAGGGATCGAGGGGGCGAACTGGCCTGGACTGATAGTCGCAAGACTGCTGCAAAAAATGAAAACCAGGCGTGGAAGAACAAAAGCCAAGATGAGAAACTCGAAAATCTCACCTCGGTCGGAGGTTTCCCCACCTCGAATGGTTCGAGAGGACACGCCGAGCAGACCTCCCCCTTTTTCAGCTTGGTGATGGCCGCGATCTTCTTCTCGAATTCAGCGTTCGAAAGGATGTTCTTGCAAACACGGCTCGGGTCCTTGACGCCCATGTACTCCCACATGGCGGTTGGCCTCTCTTGAAGGGGCTGAATTCATCGACGAAGAAACACACCTGACAGGTGTATCCCATTCAGCGGGGTCCCCAACTCCTTGTTGCGGAAGCTCGACACCTTCGCGAGTAGAGGGGTGACAACTTTACCTTCTTTGGCATTAAGCATGTGCAGCCAGGATCTCCGCCGCTTCAGAGTGGCGAATGGCTGGAATTCGGAAGCTCCACTCGTGATGTTTTCGGTGACGTAGAACCATTTTTTCCTCCACCCATGTGCGGAGTCGACGAAGTACATCTCCATGTGGGGGATATCTTTACTCGCCTGAATCCCGAAGCCTTCGGTACGCAGCGGCTCCCCCATCTTCTCGCCTGGCCGCGCCCTCTCCCAGAAGATCCGCACCTTGAAGATGGCTTTCCAAAGCCCCCAGTGCGGGCGGATCCCCAGGAAGCACACGCAAAGCATGATAAAGCATGATATATGCTGAATCACGTTTGGAGGGAGGTCGTGCAGCTGTATGCCGTAGACATACAACAGCCCGACCAAGAACAGATGGAGGGGGAGAGACAGGCCGCGGGAGACGTGCTCTGAGAAGAAGACACGCTCGTTGGCGAGGGGGTTTGGGGACTTCCTCCTTATTGGACAGGCACACACGCTTGTCAGCCTCCGGCGGGAGTAATCCCTCCTGCTGCATCTCGGCGATGCTCTTCTTGGTGGTGTTCGCGGCGCGCCAGTCGCCCGTCTTCACAGGAGGCGTCGTGGAAGCGCTCGCCACATCTTTTGAGGACGCTGCAGCGGCGCCACGCTTCTTCGCTCCTGCCATTGGAGGACGATTGGTGCTCACATAGAAGGAGGCGTGCGCGAGGAAGAAGAAGGTGACTATGGGCCGGGAAATTTACCCCTTCCCTAAAGGTCATTATTTATACCCAAGCCAGGCTGATCCAAGCCGTATATCTAATGACATGGCACCCATCGCGGCTGCCACGAGTGAAGTGGAAACGAAGCGGCATGGAACAGTTACTCTGGCACGGTCTTTATGAAAAGATCGTGCATACTTACATCACGCGGCCAGCGGAAAAACCGGACACGACCTATCATCTCCGGTCAAAAAGCTGACAGGATTGCCCCGCACGCTCTGCTCCGTTTTTGTCATGTCCCATCGGGAGTATTCAGAGACAACGAGTGCGTAATGATGTCATTGCGCACCTCACAAGACGTGAAATTTCTTTCGCATAAGCACCCTGACATGAAATCTCTTTCGTATGGGCACATGAAGACTCGAAATTTCTTTCAAGTAGACACCCTGACACGAAATCTCTTTCGTATGGGCACATCAAGACTTGAAATTTCATTCGCATAAACACCCCGAACACGAAAACTCTTTCGTACGGGCGCATCAAGACGTAAAATTTCTTTTGCATAAACATTCTGACACGAACTCTCTTTCGTATGGACTTCATAACACGAAATCTCTTTCGTATAAGATCAAGAGAAAGGATGGTTTATCCACCCGAAGAATCACGGAAACATGATCAAGGTAAAATTGCGAGTGCGCGATTCCCGCAGCTCTACAACACGATGTAATTACACATCCTTATACTGGATCGTTCGGCCGACTAGGCACATCCGGATGCCGTATTCTTTCGAGTACGAAGGTAAGACCTAGGGATCTCTCTTATAGGCCTGGAATCGCACTCAAGCTGCGTCCTCTGGTAAATTTTCCGTGTCAACAGCACGAAGAAAAATCCTAGTGGACGCGTCGGGTACCACTTTAAGTTAAGTTCGACTCGGTAAGACCTCCATGGCCCAGTCGCAGCGATCACCTCACCAGATTCGAGTCGGAGGTCTTGAGTTTGCGTAGGCCAGAATCGTTTTTGCCCTAGATGCAATTAATTGGCCCTGATCTTTCGGGAGAGCCAAGCGACTAAGCTGCATCCTTCTGCGAAAACAGCCAATACAAGGCACATTTATCACTCGATGCTCGAGTACAGAAGCGCATCACGCATAGGGTATGCACCGTCCAAATCGGGCGATTGAATGACCAGTTGAAGAAACCAAGAACAAACTATGAGTGCCCACTCGACTGATTCTCAGTCGAATAAACACTCGGGGGCTACTGACGTGGGGATGAACCCTAGACCTGTCGGGTGAGGCTACCCAGTCCAAGGCCCAAGACCTAAGCCCAAAGGGAGGCGCCACCAGGCGGTTCTAGAAGGCCCAACTGACGCCCACCCGCAAAGACTTGCAGGTCAAGAAGGAAACTCATACCGACCTACAACTAGGGTTTGTAACGCCCCCCCGGCACGGTTCGGGACCTGGCCACCTATATAAGGCCAGGAGAACCACCAAGGGGGGATCCAATCTACTTTCGCCACCACAATCCTTGAGCTCGAGATCATATTCTCGACTTGAGCACCCCCCCTGTAACCGATCTACTCATAATACATATCAAAGAGCAGGAGTAAGGGTTTTACCTCTACGAGGACCCCAAACCTGGGTAAATCGTGCCCTCCTGTTAGCCGACGATTGTCACCAGCGCCTCTACGTTCTCTTAATCGAAACCCTACCGGATCATCCGAGGGACTTGTTGATATGACTATTCGACAGCTAGTGCTCAACATGTTGTTATGCAGGATATCTTTAACTTTGAGCAAATTGAAGGAGAGAAATTGCGTGAGTCTTCGTCAAGTTTTTGTTCTTTAATAAGAGCTAGCCCTGGTAATACATTACCTAAAAATGAGCTTTTAGATATATTTTATATTGGACTAACTGTGAATCTAGGACATACCTGGATAGTTGTGTTGGTTGTGTTTTCAGGAAAAGAACTCCAGAAGAAGCTAAGGAATTAATGGCAAAAATAGCCAAAAAGAATGATGATTGGAATATACCTGAGCCTACACCTACACCAGAACCAACACCAATACCAACACCCAATAAGAGAGGGATGATTGAATTAACTCATGAAGTGATAAAGGAAGCCAAGAGATCTCTTAAAGAGAGGGATATTAAATCTGACGATGTGAAGAATTTACCTCCTATAGAAGAATTATGTAAGTCTATTCCTCATCCATCAACAGTTGATGTACACTCCCTCCAATACTTTGATAATAGAGATATTCCCTACTCTAAGCCACCAAGACAACTTTAATATGAGATTGCAAAATCATCTTATGGAAAACTCTAGAGCTATTGATAATTTGCATGGTATTATTGAGAGAACCTCTAATGATGTTAAAATGCTTGTTAAACATTTTCATATGGTTCAAACTTGAATTGATCAACTCATTAAAGTGCAAAAAGATATGCTAGCTAATGCTTCTAGAGAAAAACATGTTTGTGAAATAATTGCTAGAAGTGGTGTTTCTACTCAGGACCCCTTGTATCTGAAGGACATCCTAAAATAATTGAACAAGATTCTAAGCAACCTAAAAATAATAGTTCTCCTTCTAAGAAAAAGAAGAAGATACATAAAAACTGTTATGTAGAATCTCTTGAACATGCTAACGATCCTAATAGTATATCTATTTCTAATGCTGAAACTGAAAGTGATAATGATAAAAGTGATGCTTCTGATAAAAAAGAAATTGTAGTTGAACCTGAAAAGCAAACTAAAACTACAAAGTATACTAAGGAGGATTTCATTGCTAATAAACATGGTAATCAAAGAGAGCCTTGGGTACAAAAATCAATTCCTTTTCCAAATAAGAAACACAAATCAAAGGAGGAAGAACATTATAATAAATCACGTGAGTGGATGAGCCCTTTGTTTTTGCAAATCCCTTTGACCGATGCTATTAAACTGCCTCCTTATTCTAAATATATGAAAGATATTGTCTCTAACAAAAGGAAGATTCCTAATGAGAAAATTTCCACTATGCTTGCTAATTACTCTTTTAATGGAAAGGTTCCAAATAAGCTTGGAGATCTTGGTATTCCTACTATCCCTTGTTCCATTAAAAATAATTATGTTAGAACTGCTTTATGTGACTTGGGAGCTGGAGTTAGTGCTATGCCTTTCTCTCTTTATAAGAGACTCTCTCTTGAAAAATTGATACACACTGATATATCTTTGCAAATGGCTGATAAATCTACTGCTATTCCTGTTGGTATATGTGAGAATGTTCTTGTTCAAGTGACTACTAATTGTTTGATATTAACTTACTTTGTTGTGTTGGAAATGCCTGAAGATGATAATATGTCTATTATTCTTGGGAGACCTTTTCTTAACACTAAAGGGGCCGTTATTGATTGCAATCAAGGAAAAGTAACTTTTAATGTTAATGATAAAGAGCATACTATTTATTTTCCAATAAGAATGATAGAAGATATGGTTTAAATTCAATTGAAAATATTGAGACCATGAAGATTGCAGAATTTTATTGTCCCATTCAAATGCCACCAAAAGAATATGAAATTATTATGATTGGGACTATGTCTATCAAGGTTGAGGTAACACAATTATTTAGTGATATGCAAAGTTTTGCTTCATATAAAAATTATTCTGGTAACAAGACTTTATCAACCTTGTTAACAAAATGATTTTTAATGAAGAGGACAATGTTTTCACTATGTTTTCACCTTCCCCATTATGTTTTCACCATGTTATCACCCTGCTACTTTAGTATAATCATGTTTTCCATCATCCATAGTCATGTTTTCCTCATGTTTTCACCCTGATTACTGTGGTTATGCATGTTTTCACCATCCATATTTTCTTTCACCACTTCCACCTTTGTTTTATTTGGTTATTTTCCTTTTGAAGTGTCATAGAACCTTTGTAGTTCTGGTTTTGGTTTTGTTTTCCACCTTTCCATATTTGTTTTTCTGGGTCTTAATTAATTATTAAATTCTGAAAAAACCTCGAAATAAAGTTTCTCGAAAAATTCCAGAAAAATTATAATAATTTTTTACATAAAAAAAGAGGCCGAGAGACACCTGGGAGGCCCCGGGGGACCCACCAGTCAGGTACACCACAAGGTGGCGTGGCCAGCCCCTAGTGGCGCCTAGGCATGGTGTGGGGCCCCTGGCCCTCCACTAACTCTCTCCCCTGCCAAAGATTCCTCTCTCACCCCCCAAACTCAAAACATTTCCTGGAACCCGAGTTCTTGCTGTTCTTGCTCGAGATTTTTTCGATCTCTTTGCTCAGCCCACCATTGTTGCTGAAATTTGGTGCATTTGCTCTCTGGTATGTGACAGCTCCGATTATCCAAGTAGAATTTTATTTGGTGGAGTATTTCTTGAGTATTTTTATACTGTAGGTGACATCTTATGTGAGTTTGCATGCTTGATTTAAGTGGAAATAATATAGTTTTGATTCATGTTTAGCTCTCTTATAAGTTTCTATGGTAGTTTCCACCTTGTAGTTGCTTGAAATCAATTTTTGTGATGATTGTTATAAATTTCAGAGATGGAGCATAATGTGTATCAACTAAACCAGCATGAGTTGGAGTTGCATGAGGGCAGGCTTGTACACCGTGAAGAAAGAGTGTTTCCATCGATATATCCATGTAAGGAATTCATGCGTGCTACGATAATTCTGCAGGATTTCTATACTCTTGTGCAAAATGCCGGATTAGACCATTTCTTTGAGGATGAACCTACCCAACATATTAAACTAACCATGTATGTGGTGCAGGACTTTCACTTTAGAGGGTCTTTGACTAACCCTATGGTACATTACAAAATGCTATCAAGGTGCCACAATGGGGTTCATGTGAGAAAATAAGAGGGAAGCCCAAACCACTGCTGGATTTATATGAGGATATTTTCCAAGGCAGAAGCTTCATGGGGGAGTGGTAAAATACGAGAAATTAAAATCCCATCCATTCGATACTTTGCTTATTTTATTTCTAAATGTGTGTTAGCTAGAAAAACTGCAACAAGTTATATGTTTATGATCTGGCTTTTATCTCAGCTGCTTTAAGATGTGATAGGTCTTATAACTTTGGTGCTTTAATTGCTTACCGTCTCTCACTTAACCGTGAGAAGGGTGGAATTTTTGGAGGTCTTATTGACTCTCGCTTGATAGCTTTGCATGGTGTAGAGCCACACCCTCTAGACCTTCAGTTTCCTTTAGAGAGGCTGGACCTTGTTTCCATAATTCAACATAAGTTTCTATGTACCCATGCTCACCTGAACAATTTATCTTATGGAATAACTTTCTCCAAACAATCCAGGTGGAGAGTGACTAAAACTAATATAGTACTTCTGCTTGCACCTCTTTTGTTTAACTGTAATGGCATGCAAGGATGGTCACTTTCTGAGAGTGATCTGGACACATACATTGCGCATCACCCCCAGCGTGGGGAGGATGCTAAGGAGGGGGATGATAGTGATTTCTTCTAGCCCTCTGACATTGCGGGGTTTCCTTATCAGCACCCCGGTCATGACTATATGCCCGCTTCTTTATCTTATTCATGGGCGCCTGAGTATGACCATGCGAGGGACGACCCACCACAGTGGGGATACTTCCCGCGCCATGATTGATCTCCACTTAGGCCAAAACCCTAAGCTTGGGGAAGGTATACCAACATCACACTCATCTTTATATCATGTTTTTGTCGGTTCTTTGTATATCCATGTTTTCGTTTCTTTCATTTGTTTTCGTCTCTTTCGCTTCTTTTGCTTCTTTTTGTTTTTGTTTTGTTCTTGCTTTCCAAAACACAAAAAGACCAAAAAAAAATGTGTTTTTTCTCTTTATTTGCTTCTTTAGTTTCTTTCGTTTGTTTGCTTTACCTTCTCTTTTCGGTTTAATATTCAAAAATCCAAAAATATTTTCCTTTGTTTGCTTGTTTCTTTCTGTTCTTGTTTTAATTCGAAAATCAAAAAAAATTTGTTGTTCTTCTTTGGTTTTGTAAAGTTTGTTGCTGTGTTCATCGGTCTTCTGTGTCTCCATGCCATCTTGGTTATCATTCTATATTATTCAACCCACAAGTGAAGAGCAATAATGACGATTTACGACAATTCAAGTTGTGGTGAGAGGCTGGTATGAACTCTATTTGTTTTATTTTTGTAGATATACTCATCCATGTGGACATGCTTAGTTTGTTCGTGTAAGGTGTATATTATTTAATTTATGCTTAGTAGTTCGTGCTCTCACATGTTTAGTTCCAACTTATTAGTATAAGATAGCATGCCATATGAATGTTTGCTTGCATTGTTTTATTCATAGAAGGGTATGCCATTGTGGTATCTAACCCTGATTGTTTCACTTGAATCGACTTGGCACATGCTCATGCATGCATATGACTGAAAACAAAAACTCAATTAAGGCTCGATGATTTATTTTGCCTCAGAGTATTTGTATCACTTTTATGCCCCTGTTAATTTTGTTTTGTCGCAAGCATGATTATGACAGTTTTTGCTCTCTTGATTGTCGATCCCTGTCTATTGCTAGCATTCACCTGTACTGAACATGATCTCTACTCGTGCATCCAACTCCCCAAAACCAAAATTTCCAAATGTGTCCACAATACCTACCTATACGTCGTATTTAACTGCCACTCCAAGTAAATTTCTCCTGTGCTACCTTTAAAACCTTCGAAAAATTATTCCTCTTTGTGCCCCCATTTTAGCTCATGAGGACGTAAATATATAATCTTTATCTCACTTGTTGATTGGATTTCACACCCTGGACTAGTGGCTTCATCCGCTTATCCAAATGATAGTAGATCCGTTAGCGAGGTGCCTAGCCCAAATTAATCCAACAAATTATCTTCACTGTTTTTGCCCCTGATTTATCAGTTAAAGCATAATTGTGTGAACAAAAGAGAAATATGGATGACCTTCTACCCAGATGTATCCTTCTATGTGAGCCGATCTTGTGAATTCTAGTTGGCTTGTGACGTATTGTATTGTATGTTTACCATTCGTTGACATAAGCATACACCTCTCTAAAAAATGTTTTCAATACCTCTGTTTAATAAAATAAAAAGCTCTAGCACATGAGTTAATCTCTGCTTCCCTCTGTGAAGGGCCTTTCTGTTATTTTTATGTTGAGTCTTCACCTTCTCAATTTATGCACCTTCTTGAGAGCATGGCTGTCATTCTTAGTGTAATGTGCTTGTCCCAAAACACGGTTGATTGTAGTATAACTTTGATGCTTGTATATTTGATATCTTTAATTCTGGTCTTCATTTGAACTTCAGAGGTTCCCTAGCATTTATGTTTTGCTCCATTATTAAGGGCAAGCGAGTACACTTTATCATACCCTATTATGAGCATTGCAATCCTGCATATAGATATACTTCATGTTATTTATTATTAGTTTGTTGGCATCTCTTCATGGTTTGCATAACTGCTAGGTGACTTTTATTTTGCATACATTTTATTATGGATTTCCTGAGCACTTGATCATATAGTGAGTATATTTACATCATACGAAACAAATGTGTTCATAAAAGTTCTTTTATTGCACTCGGTTGTCACTGAATTGCTTGAGGACAAGCAATAAGCTAAGCTTGGGGCGAGTTGATATGCCCAAAACGTATCTCCTTTTCTGAACACTTATGCTATTGTTTGCCTCTAAACTTGTGAGTTTTTGATAATACTAACACGGACTAACGCTGTTTTCAGCAAAATTGCCTTGGTGTCTTGTTTTTTTTGCAGAAAAATCAACTTTCGGGAAAATGCTCAGAAAAGATCCCGAAGACCTTAAAACACCCAAAGACCCCCGGAGCCAGAAGGAGTCCCGGAGAGGGGCCAGGAGGGGGCCACACCACCCTTGGGCGCCCCCCTGGGCGTGCCGCCTGGTGGTGTGGGGCCTCTAGGCACCCCTTCGGGCTCCCCTTTCGACTACTTATCGCCCTCAACCCTAAAACGACAGGGGATTCCTCATATTCCACAGAAACACAACAGAGCACCACCGCCACCCCGAAACTCAATTCGGGGATCAGAAGTTCCTGTTCGGGCACCCTGCCAGGATGGGGATTCAGAGGAGATCATCGCCATCATCACAGGCTCACCGCCACCTCTTCTCCATCAACCATCCATGTTTCCCCCGTCCATGTGTGAGTAAACACCGCTGTAGGCTGAGAGGGATGGAAGGGATTGGATGAGATCGATCATGTAATAATTCCAGATTGTTAGCGCATAGTGCCTAGTATCCATAGTTAGTGTTTTCTACCGTTGTTGCAACTTGTTATGCTTAATGCTTGTCACATTGGGCCCGAGTGCCATGATCTCAGATCTGAACATGTTATTGTATCATGAGTATAATTCTGTTTCTTGATCATATCTACAAGTTGTTCACACATGTCATTGTCCGGAACCCGAGGCCCCAAAGTGACAGAAATTGGGACAACCGGAGGGGATGGTTATGATGTGAGGATCACGCGTGTTCACGGAGTGTTAATGCTTTGCTCCAGTGCTTTATTAAAAGCAGCACCTTAATTACCAGTAGTTTCCCTTGAGGCCTGATACTTCATAAATGTATCCTTAAATTCTGATGTTCCATGTTGTTTTCATGCCATATGCTACATGTTTTTCTTACACTTTATGCCATTTTTATCGATTTCCCGGACTAACCTATTGATAAGATGCCACAAAGCCAGTTCCCTGTTTTTTTGCTGTTTTTAGTTTCAGAAAAGTTGTTCTGGAAATATTCTTAGAATTCCCGAAGGTTCCACGGAGTCCCGAAGAGGCCCGAAGGGGGGCCACACCATAGGGCGGCGCGCCCCCTGGCCGCGCCTGGGGGTGGTGTGGGCCCCTCGGGCGTCCACCGCCATCGCCCTTTCGCCTATTTATTCCCCCGATACATCTACCCTAAAGATATACCACTTCGTCCTGAGAAACACATGACGCCGCCGTCATCGTCAACCCGAGATCGGGAGGATTCTGGAGCTCTCCCCGGCACCCTGCCGGGAGGGGAATTCATCACCGGAGGCGTCTACACCACCATGCCCGCCTCAAGAGTGATGCGTGAGTAGTTCATCCTTGGACTACGGGTCCATAGAAGTAGCTAGATGGTTGTTCTCTCCACCTTATGCCTCATTCTTAGATCTCGTGAGCTGCCTCACATGATCGAGATCATCTATTTGTAATGCTACATGTTGTGGTTGCTGGGATCCGATGATTATTGAATGCTATGTCTTTTGATTATCAATCTATCATGTTATCTTCATGTATATATTATTTATCATCTTGCATGCTCACCGTTGTTAGTAGATGCTCTGGCCAAGTAGATCCAAGTGACTCCAAGAGGGAGTATTTATGCTCGACAGTGGGTTCATGCCTCCTTTGCATCTCTGCTCGAGTGACATAAACGTGACGGATGGAGGATGTGTTTTTGCCATTAGGGATAAAACGACGATGTTTACATTGTTTACATTACACACTTTGCTTACTACGATTATCTTTTGCTTCCAACTTAATACCCAAGGTTTGTTCAGATGATATTCTGAGGGTGAATTATTAGTCATAGATGCAGTTGGATGACAGTCTATGAGTCTTGTTGTAATGCCCGCATGAATCACATAGTAATCATCATGGCATGCATGTTTAATTATCTATAAATTGCCCAGCTGTAATTTGTTCACCACGCATGTTAGCTATCTTTTATAGAGAGACACCACTAGTGAACTGTGGACCCCGGTCCATTTTCTCATACTGATAATACAACCACTGCAATAAATGTTTTCACACTGCTTCCACTGTTTTCACACTGCTACTGTTGTTTTGCATTGTTCTCATACCGTTTTCCACACCATATTAACCTCTTTGTTAACAACAAAACTGGTGATATTGAGAACCTCTCTGCTTCGTTGGGGCAAATTCAATTGATTGTGTTGTGTAGGTTCCACGTTGATGCTGAATCGGTAGTGCGCCCTACCACATCAACTGCATCAACCTTCAGAAGTTGTTTGTCCTCCTACTGGTCGATTCAACCTTGGTTTCCTTTATGAGGTAAAACTTGCCATTGCACTCTTCATAACCTTTCTCTTGGGATTTACCAACGTCAGCCATCAGTGGCTTGGGGAGAAGTGTATCCACTCATGGTCAAGTGCTCAAGTTTTGTGGTCTTCACTCCTATGTCTCTCATGTTGAACCTACCAAAGTGTATGATGCTCTTGAAGATGAAGATTGGGTTCAGGCTATGCATGAAGAGCTCCATAATTTTGAAAGAAACAAAGTACAGTCTCTAGTGGAAAGACCCAAGGATCATAATGTCATTGGAGCAAAATGGGTATTCAAGAACAAGCAAGATTCTCATGGGCAAGTGATTCGCAAGAAGGCTTGTTTGGTTGCTCAAGTCTACTCTCAAGTCTAAGGACTTGACTACGGTGAAACTTTCGCTCCCATAGCTATTCTTGAACCCATTCGTATATTACTTGCTTTTGCCACTAGTCATAACTTCATATTGCATCAAATGGATGTTAAAAGTGCATTTATAAATGGTCCTCTAAGTGAGTTGGTACATGTTAAACAAGCTCCGGATTTCGAAGATCCCAGGTATCCCAATCACGTGTACTTACTTCATAAGGCTTTGTATGGCCTCAAACAAGCCCCACGTGCGTGGTACGATCACCTAAAGGAGTTCTTAGTATATTGTGGTTTCATACTTGGGGTAATCGATCCCACACTTTTTACCAAAAGTGTAGATGGACATTTCTTTGTGTGTCAAGTATATGTTGATGATATTATATTTGGATCTTCTAACGTGGCCTTTGTAGAGCAATTTGCTAAACTAATGAAAAGTGAGTTTGAAATGTCTATGATGGGGGAATTGAAGTTCTTTCTCGGTTTTGAGATAAAGCAATATTACAAAGGAACTTTCATTTGTCAAGCAAAGTATATTCAAGACATGCTCAAGAAATTTGATATGATCAATGTTAATCCCTTGGGATATCCCATGTCAACAACCGTGAACCTTAAAATTGATCACGAAGGTATAACCGTTGATCCAAAACTCTGCCGTTCTATGATTGGCTCTTTGTTTTATCTTTGTGCATCTATACCGGATATTATGTTTAGTGTGGGTTTGTGTGCAAGATTTCAATCCAACCCCAAGGAAAGCCATATGATTGCGGTCAAGAGGATTCTTAGGTACTTGGTTGACACTCCAATCACGGTCTTTGGTACCCATCACATAATAGTTTTGATCTTGTGGGATATTCGGATGCAGACTGGGGAGGTGACAAGGTGGATAGAAAATCAACCTCGGGTGCTTTCCAATTCCTTGGTAGGTCACTTGTGTGTTGGTATTCCAAGAAGAAAAATGTGTTGCCACCTCCTCCACGGAAGCGGGGTATATTTCCGCCGCAAGTTGTTGCTCTCAATTATTATGGATGAGGCAATGTCTTAAGGAGTTTGGAATTGAGATTAATACAATGCCGCTTTTATGTGACAATGAGAGTGCTATAAAGTTTGGTCACAATCCGGTACTTCATGGCAAGACCAAACATATTGAGATTCGGTATCATTTCATTCATGATCATGTGGCCAATGGATATATCTCACTTTCCTATATCAACACTAAAGATCAACTCTCCGACATCCTCACAAAGCCTCTAGATGAGAATAGATTCAAGCAATTGAGGAGTGAGCTCAGCGTTGTATGTGCAAGCAATTTTAGGTGATTGGAAATCTTGCATACACACCTCTACTAGACTCTTATTTGGTTCTTAGATGTAAACATAGACATAGGGGGAGTGTAGCTCAAATAATGGGTCAACACTACTCCTATAATGCATAAATAAACAAATCATGCATAATAGTCATTTCAATGACACAATGTGCTTCAATGCTGATTTTCGACAATGCACCCAAGATATATCTTCGCGGTGTCATATCGAGCATACTCATACATGGTGGCTAAGGCCACCACCCAAATCAAAAAAATTAGTTTTCTTATAGAATATATTGAAAAGACATTTGGCGTTTAACCCATATGCATATTCGTTCTTCATATTCCATATTACATCCAATGTTGCTTGCTTGAAATTTTCATTTTTTCCCATTGGATGTATAAGGAAATCATCATACTCATCTCATTTCATTGTAGTGCATATCACAACAAACATGCATGTATAATGGTGCACATGGTCAAGTTTAAAAGAATTCAAAACAGTCAAACAAAACTTGCTAAAATAAAATTTAAGTTTGTCAGAAAAACGGGGGGAGGGGGGGATTAGCTAAAAATGGTTTTTTCAGAAACCCCGGCCTAGAAGGTCGTCTGCCTCGTGTGCTCGCCGGCCTCTGCGCATGCCCGCGCCGGCCCTGATGGCTGACGTTGGTAAACCCCAAGAGAAAGGTTGTGAAAAGTGCAGCAGCAAAGGAGGCATGAACCCACTATCGAGCATAAATACTCCCAATTGGAATCACTAGCACCTACTTGGCCAGAGCATCTACTAGCAACGGAGAGCATGCAAGATCATAAATAACATACACATGAAGATAACATGATAGATTGATAATCAAAAGACGTAGCATTCAATAATCATCGGATCCCAGCAAACACAACATGTAGCATTACAAATATATGATCTCGATCATGTGAGGCAGCTCACAAGATCTAAACATGAGGCATAAGATGGAGAGTACAACCATCTATCTAATGCTATGGAGCCGTAGTCCAAGGATGAACTACTCACGCATCACTCCGGAGGCGGTCATGGTGGTGTAGACCCCTCCAGTGATGAATTCCCCTCCGGGCGGGGTGCCGGGGAGAGCTCCAGAACCATCCCGATCTCGGGTTGACGATGACGGCGGCCTTGGGTGTTTCTCGGGATGAAGTGGTATATTCAAGAATTCTAAGACTTTCGGGCTTCGAATTTTCCAATTTCGAGAATATTTCCAGAACAACTTTTCTGAAACTAAAAACAACAGAAAACAGGGAATTGGCTCTGTGGCATCTTGTCAATAGGTTAGTATGGGAAATTGATAAAACTGACATAAAGTGTAACGAAAACATGTAGCATATGGCATGAAAATAACATGGAACTGATGACCCACAAGTATAGGGGGTGTATCGTAGTACTTTCGATAAATAAGAGTGTCGAACCCAACGAGGAGCAGAAGGTGTTGACAAGCAGTTTCGATGAAGGAATAACTGTAAATGCTGAAAGATAGATTTATAGGGTTTTTTGATATTGCAGATAACTAAAGTGTGAGTAAATAAAATGAAGTAGTAATAATTGCAGCAAGTGGCCTAATCCTTTCTTCAGCAAAGGACAAGCAAGTGGGTTCACTTATGATTAAAAAACGTTCTCGTGGACACACGGGAGGTTTCTGTCAAGTGCTTTCTTCCATGCAGCTGAATAATCTTAGGTGTTTTGATAAGTGTTGTGTGGGTGAACCTATGCTAATGTACCGTCCCATCCAAGACTAATACATAATTGTGATTATACCCCCTGCAAGCATCCGCAACTACAAGAAAGTAATTAAGAAATAAATCTAACCACAACTTTAAACTCCGGGATCCTACGCTCCCTCGTGTAATGGTTTCCTAACGGGGGTTTAGGTTTCTGTCACTCCGGCGACCCCACAATTAGTAGCCAAATACACGATGCATTCCCTTAGGCCCATAAATGGAGAAGTATCATGTATTCTACGTTCACATGACACCACTAGGAGAATAACACCACAACTTAAATATCAAACATTAAATATTATTCGACATTACTTCACTGCTAACAACTTGACTTCTCCCATGTCCTCAAGAACAACACGAACTACTCACAAGACATCATATGGATCATAATCAGAGGTGATATAATGGATGATAACAATCCAGTCATAAAGTGAAAACATCGATAAACCTCACAAGCATCAACTACTAACAAGTAATCCACACCGGGAAAGAGATCTAACGTAAAACAGCGGTAGAGGCCCCTAACTGTTACAGCGGGTGACGGTGGATGATGATGGTGATGGTGATGATGATGATGATGATGGTGATAATGATGACTATCTTGATGATGCCCAGAGTGATGACAGTGACGATGGCGGTGATTTCCCCTCTCCGGAGAGGAATTTCCCCGGCAGATTTCTCCCTGCCAGAGAGCTTTTCTCTCTCGGTTTTTTTCCGCCCTGAGGCGGCGGCGAAATAAATCTTCAACGATGGTATGAGGCTTAGGGTTCCCTCGGGGCCAAGTACGCCAAAAATATCCACCATGGGTGGGCCAGGGTGGCCACACCACCTAGTGGCGCGGCCAGGGGCGCGCCACCTCATGG
This sequence comes from Alopecurus myosuroides, assembly GCA_028641055.1. NCBI lineage: Eukaryota > Viridiplantae > Streptophyta > Magnoliopsida > Poales > Poaceae > Alopecurus > Alopecurus myosuroides. The sequence goes on along the minus strand of CM054058.1, from coordinate 234,606,226 downwards.
TGTGGGCCCCTGGTGGCCCCCTCTGGCTCTCCTTCTAGCTGGACTCCTCCTATGGAATTCTATGACACCTCGGATGTCCCCCTTCTTCTTCTGATCTTCTGAAATATGGTATCTCGACGGTGCTTTTTCCATCAGATTTCTGGTCCCGGTGTTTATTCTCCAAAAATTACGAAACATGCAAAATAAGATAAAATAACATAAAGGATGCATCATAACATGAAATATATCAATGAATAACAGAAATTTATGATATAAAATAGTGATGCAAAATGGACGTATCAACTCCCCCCAAGCTCAGACCTCGCTTGTCGCCAAGCGAAACTGAACTCAGTAAACATGACCACAAGTTTATGGAGTGAAGAGTCGACAAATAAAATACGAACAAGAAGCATCACATTTATCTATGCACAAATCATTATAGACAGCAACTTCCTCTCATATATCTTAACTTGAAACGAGTAATGGAAGTCACAAACAAAGATGCAAAAGAGAGAATCAAAATTGGTGATGGCAAACTTTGTTCTTGGTCAGAGAACATTTAATGATATCATACTTGTGTTAGGTGAAGTCTTTATAACTGGGCTTTTATTGTAGAGCTTAACATGTTTAATTGTAACAACTCTTTTACAGTGATTCATAGCTTTCAAAGTATTATTCATTCAGATAATAAAGCATGTGCTAAACAAAGAAGTATAGAAAACATGATTGAATACATCAACATATAGATGGTGTGATCACAACAGCTCAAATGATTGCTGGAGACAGAAGGAAATAGGTTTACTGACTCAACATAAAAGTAAAAGATAGGCCCTTCGCAGAGGGAAGCATTGATCACTCATGTGCTAGAGCTTTTATTTTAATAAACCATGGCTAACCGAATCCTCGGGTGCCTATCAACAATCACAAACCGTGGAGGAGTGTCTAAATTTTGAGATAGGTGTATACTTATGTAAACGAATGGCAAACAGAAAATACAGTATGTCACAAGCCAACTAGGCTCACAAGAGCGGCTCCCATAGAAGGACGCAACTGGTATAGAAGGTCATCCCTCTTCTCTTTTGTTTACACAATTATGCTTTGACTGATAAAAGAGTGAAGATAATTTGTATTATTATTTGGGGCTGGGAACCCCGCTGCCAGCTCTTCTAGCATTCGGATAAGCGGATGAAGCCACTAGTCCAGGTGTATGAGTCCAATCAACAAGTGAGATAAAGATTCTCTATTTGCGTCCTCATGAGCTAAAATAGGAACACAAAACAGGAGTAATTTGAAAGTTTTAAAGGTAGCACATGAGCAATTTACTTGGAGTGGCGGTGAAATACCACATGTAGGAAGGTATGGTTGACACAAATGGCAAGGTTTTGGGGTTTAAGATTTGGATGCAAGGTTTTGGGGTTTTTGGCTAGCAAGGCTGGGTAGCAAGCATAAGAGTCGAGGGAAAACAAACAAATATACATATGATGAAACCAATCATGCAATCTTCATTGAAATCCCAAGTGATCTTAACTTGTGAATACTAAGTTTATGCGCTAATAAGCAAATTCCACTTTCTTAAACTAGCATCTCAAATTATTATTTCTACTGACCCAAGCTAAGTTTGCCAAAACCAACTAGATTAACTTGATGATCTCGAGAGTGATACCAAATACTAACACTAAGCTCAACCATATGATAGAAATTGAAAACTAAAATAATGTGTGCATAAAGTAAATGATGAAACTTCTCATTAATATTTCAAACCGGCAACTCACACCAAGGGATACAACGATGACCAACTAAGGAGAGACACTTCCATATTGCAAACCATCCTATATGATAACTTCTCTACTCATGATATGACTCTACTGAAAAAGTAAAAAGATGAAAGATAGTGATGTGATACCGCGGCACCCTCCCAAGCTTGGAACAAGCCAAGGGGATGCCAATACCAATGACGAATCAATTCTGCGGCGGTGGTGGTGAAGGTGGAATCACTCAGAGAGGAGTCAGAAAGCCTTTGATGATACAACAAAGCTCAATGTTTTCCGCTTCCAGAATTGCTACCTCGGCCTTGAGAATACGATATTGCTCGCAGAATTGATCGGCAACCCGGTGTGCTTCAGCTATCACAGGGAACACTTTGGGGTCTTGATCCTGAGGCACGGTCCCCTGCACATTATGAGAGTAGCGACGCTGAGGGTTAATGGATCCCACAAAGGTGGGGTTGCTCGTTGGTGCTGATGCAGCCCTTCGGATCTCTTCCCTCAAACTGTTAACCATGTCTTCCCTCCTTGCATCTATCTCTTCCTCCAGTCGCCCATCCCGCGAAAGCACCCTCGTTGATGTCTTGCTGGATTTGTTGAAGACGACGTGCAGCGTAATCCTCAATACTAGAGCTAAAGGAGGACATATTGACCTAGAAACTCCGAACTCCTGACAGGAAAACAACTCGAAACAGAAACACGACGAGAAAACGATATACGGACCTCGGGGGTGATACGTCTCCAACGTATCTATAATTTCTGATGCTCCATGATCATATTTTGCCAATTGCTACTTGTTTTCTCCCTTATTTATAGCATTTTTATACATTTTTTGGGACTAACCTATTAACAAGATGCCAAGTGCCAGTTCCCTGTTTTCTACTGTTTTTGGTTTCAGAAAAGTTGTTCTACAAACATTCTCGGAATTGGACCCCACAAAGCCCGAAGTTCCTATTTTCCCCGGAAGGATCCAGAACACCGAAGAGGAGTTGAAGAGGGGCAACAGGGGGGCCACACCATAGGGTGGCGCCCCCCCTTGGCCGTGACAGCTATGGGTGTGGGCTCCCCTGGCCTCCATCGCCTTTGCCCTTTCGCCTATTTAAACCCCTAGATGGAAAACCCTAGGCATCTGATCAAAATCCCCGAAAAACTTCTGCAGCCGCTATCACCGTCAAACCCAGATCGAGAGGGTTTTGAAGCTGTTTTCCGGCACCCTGCCGGAGAGGAAATCATCACTGGAGGCTTCTACATCACCATGCCTGCCTCCGGAGTGATGCGTGAGTAGTTCATCCTTGGACTACGGGTTCGTAGTTGTAGCTAGATGGTTGTCTTCTCCTCATATGCCTCCATGTTTAGATCTCGTGATCTGCCTATCATGATCGAGATTGATCTTATGTAATTCTATATGTTGTGTTTGCTGGGATCCAATGAATATTGACCTTATGCAAAGTTGATTATAGTCTTTATTTGCATATGTTATTTGTGATCTTGCATGCTTTCTGTTGCTAGTGGTTGCTCTAGCCAAGTAGTTGCTAGTGACTCCAAGAGGGAGTATTTATGCTTGATAGTGGGTTCATGTCTCTTTGTTGCCTTGCTCGAGTGACAGAAACGTGAAGTGGGGATGTGTTGTTGCCATTAGGAAGAAAACAACGGTGAGAGTGCCGCGTGCATAATCATTGCTTACATTACACACTTTGTTTAATGCAATTATTTGTTGCTTGCAACTTAATACCTAAGGGGGTTCGGATGATAACCTGAGGGTGGATTATTAGTCATAGATGAATATGTATGTCGGTCTATGTATCTTGTTGTAATGTCCGCACTAAATATCATAGTAATCTTCATGTCATATTTTGCACTACTGTGCAACCTCTATTTGTTAATTGCCCAGCTGTAATTTGTTCACCTAGCATTCTATATATTATAGAGAGACACCACTAGTGAAACTATGAACCCTGGTCCATTTTTCCACACTGTTAAACAAACCACAACATTTTCCTGCTTTCTTTACTTACTGCAAGCATACACTATTTTCCACACTATACGTCTAATCTTTGTTTTCAGCAAGACCGGTGAGATTGACAACCTCACTGTACCAATGGGGCAAAGTATTTTGGTTGTGTTGTGTGCAGGTTCCACGTTGTTGCTGACACCGGTGAAGCGCCAGTAGCACCATCAGTGGCATCAACCTTCCGAAGATTCTCTTTATCCTACTAGATTGATAACCCTGGTTCTTAACTAAGGGGAAAACTCTACCGATGTGCTCATCACACCCTCCTCTTGGGGTTCCCAACAACACATAGCAAGGGTTTTTCTGGCGCCGTTGCCGGGGAGAAGGAAGTCTTTTGGCAAGGGGAGTCTCTCACTCTCAACCTCTTTATTTTGTTTATTGTCTTGTTTTTTGTTTATGTCTTGTTTTTCTTCTCTTTATCAAAAACACACAAAAAAAATAGTTTGCTTTATGGCATAAAAGGGCAACTCAAGTATTTTCAAGTGAAGCTTTCACTTGCTATTTTTGCTTTATCATGCTTGCTACAATGTTTGATGTCTTTGAAACTAGATCTTTTAGGCAAGGTGGGTTCACGGATGAACAACAAAAACATTATAAGGAACACTGCAAATTAATAAATTGCATGACTATGCTAAAAACTTGTGCTCTACTTATAATGTTACTTATTGCTTTGATAAATTTTGTTGCTATAGGAGGTATACACACCTCCCTTTTCAATGTGAGTATAATGATAATGTTACCATATCTTCTTATGTTAAGGGAAATTATGAATTATATGATGTGTAACAAACTGCAGAATTTATTGCTTGGAAGGGTGCATTCGAAATTGCCTATTTGCTTGAAAGTATTGATGATGCACCTTATAAATATGAGATTTATGCTATACTTGAATATTGCTTTGATAATTACAAGGATGCTAATTACTACATAATGGAATATCTTAATAAATTCCCTCAACCTAAGGAAGGTACTAATGCCTTGCAGGAACCTATGGAAGAGGAAACTACTGAATCTGGAAGCTCATTGGATGAAAAAGAGGAGGAGAGTGATGATCAGGAGGAGGAAGAATGGAGCTACCCATGTCTACCTCCAAATTATAGTAACTCTTTAACTCATACATTATTTGATAAAATTGATACTTGCTATACTTGTGACCTTGATACTACTATGAATGAAACTTGTGAGAATGATATTGTTGCTGTTATTTATGATAATCCATGCTACTTGGATAAATCTTATGATAATGCTCTTGATGATGGTCCTATGCTACTTGATGTTATAAATCATAATGCTACCTATTGCTATAATGTGTCCTATATCTTTTATGAGTGATCAATTATCTTGTTCTGCTATTGCTAAAAGTGGGAAAGAAGAGGAGCTGGTTTTAAATTTTGATCCCACTATTTTTTAGCTTGATGTAAATTGTGTGCTTTTAGACCATAACAAACATGCTTTATGTGATAATTATATTGTTGAGTTTGTTCATGATGCTACTGAAAATTATTATGACATAGGAAAATATGGTTGTAGGAATTTTCATGTTACTAAAACACCTCTCTTTTTGTTGAAAGTTTTGAAGTTGCTCTTGTTTTACCTTCACATGATTTCTAGTTTGAGCTTCTTTAATTTATTTCTTTACAGGAAGTGGGTTAGACTTAAATTTGTTTTATATTTTCTTCATGATTCTCTCTTTTGCTTCAATTCATATTTCTTATGTGAGCATCCACGTGATTCCACCCCTTTTATGCCTAGCTGAAAGGCGTTAAAGAAAAGCACAACCGGGAGACAACACGTTTTATTTCGCTGTGTTGAACCCGTTTTCTTTGGTGTGCTTTGCACCTGGGTGTTTTATATTTCCTTATAAACCCGCTGTATCTTTTCTTTTTAGTTTTTGTTGAGCCAAGTAAAGCCTCTAGTGGAAAGTTGAGCCTATATTTCGGATTTCTGCGCAGGAAACAGATTTCTTCTGTCCACTGTTAATTCCGTTAAAAATCACAGAAAATTAAAAATGACCTGAGATTTTTTGTGCTTAATCCTGAGTTATATAATAAAATTTTCTTAGAAGACCACTGTTTTATTTGAGCAACAGAAGATTTTTGAAAAAATCGATCTTTACCTGCTGTTCTGTTTTGACAGATTTCTGCCATTTATCACATTTGCATCTTAATCTCTTTATTTTGGTGTTCTTTTAAGAAAAAGAGTTTTGAAAGAAGTTGTGACAGTAGCTAATGTGTTTTTGAGTGTTAGAATTTTGTTGAAACTGAACCGTGTGAATTTATTATTTCAATTGCACTAACGTTGCTAATGAAGATTGTGAGAATTTTGATGTGAAGGAAGTTTTCAAGGATCAAGAGAAGAGGATGATATGATGTGATCAAGAAGAGTGAAAAGCCTAAGCTTGGGGATGCCTCGGTGGTACATCCAAGAAAAATCCAAGAAGACTCTAGCGTTTAAGCTTGGGGATGCCCAAGGCTTCCCCTTCTTTATCAACAAATTATCAGGTCACTTCTAGTGAAACTATATTTTTATTCGGTCGCATCTTATGTGCTTTGCTTGGAGCGTCTTTTATTTTTGTTTTCAGTTTTCTTTTGACTTTTCTTTAAGTTTGTTTTTACTTTCATAATAAGCTTGGTTGGACCCCAACATTCTCTTATTGGAGAGTGACACGCTCGCTTTTTCATGAGAATACATTGTATTCTTAGCCTCTGTTTGGCTGCTGCATTTATTCAGCTCCTGTTTTGCATGCATCTCTTACCAGAGCTATTAGTTTTAGTAGTAGTATTTGAGTACTCTCATGTTAGCTTGCTTTATCATAAGAGTATTTTTTTGTTAAATCATGTTTTGTATGGTGCTTGTTGGGAGAAAGAAAACTGCTGCTTGAAGTAGAATTTATAACAGTACTAGTAGAAGCTTGTATAGACTGTGGCTAGAACTTTTTCATGCCATGCTAAATGTTATTTTAGTTTTAAATACTTGTGGTTATTGAGTAGCATGATTAGACTCAGATAGCTGAGAGTGTTTAATATGTATTAAAAGATTCATGAGTTGTTTTTGTCATAGTAAAGCATCAATATATGGTATTCTCTTTCGAATGATATATTTGGTTGACTTGGCGCATGCTCACACCATGTTTATGACTACAAACCAGTCACGAATAGCCTCCATGAACACTTAGTTTTTGAACTTTTGATACTGCTTATGTTTTAATTAATGATGCTTATGTCGCTATGCATGATTATGGCTCTTATGCTCTCTTGATTTGTCGCTCCCAGTCTTTTTGTAGCCTCCACCTGTACTAAGTATGAGCTCTACTCGTGCATCCAAACTCCCTTAAACCAAAGTATACCCATTGTGTCCACCATACCTACCTACATGTGGTATTTAACTGCCATTCCAAGTAAATTGCTCATGTGTTACCTTTAAAACCTTAAAAAAATACTCCTGCTTTATGTTCCTATTTTTGCTCATGAGGGCGTAAATAGAGAATATTTATCTCACTTGTTGGTTGGATTTCACACCCTGGACTAGTGGCTTCATCCGCTTATCCAAATGATAGAAGAGTTGGCAGCGGGGTGCCCAGCCCCAAATTAATACAAACAAATTCTCTTCACTATTTTTGCCCCTGATTTATCAGTCAAAGCATAACTGTGTAAACAAAAGAGAAACAGGGATGACCTTCTACACCAGTTGCGTCCTTTACCATGGGAGACGCTCTTGTAAATCTAGTTGGCTTGTGATGTACTGTATTTTTTGTTTACCATTTGTTGACATTAGCATACATCTCCCAAAATATAGACACTCCTCCATGGTATGTGATTGTTGGCAGGCACCCGAGGATTCGGTTAGCCATGATTTGTGAAAGATGGATGGGAGGAGTGTCAAACTTTTAATACCTCTGTTTAATAAAATAAAAGCTCTAGCACATGAGTGATCCCTGCTTCCCTCTGCAAAGGGCATTTCTTTTACTTTTATATTGAGTCTCCATCTTCTAACTTTATGCACAGTTGAGAGAGCATTTTTTGCCATTCTGAGTTCTATGTGCATTTGTCCCATGAGCATCAATAATTACTTCATGATGTGATATTATTTGTTCTTTAATTATTTGTTCTAGTCTTCTTCATGAACTTTGAAGGTGTCCTGGCATTTATGTTTTGCCCCACTCGTAAGGACTATCGAAATATCACTTTGCCATGCTTTCTCTATACCTGAAACAAATGTTTACCTTTCTTTGCATTATTATTCATGATCCTTTATTTGAGTTACTCTTCGTGATGCAAAGTAATTGCTATGCTTTATTATTAAAGTTTTATTTATCATGCATGTGTTTAAAGTTTTATGATCTCAGCGAGCATATGCTTTTACATTAGATTGATCAAGTTTATGTTAGTAGCATGTCACCCCAGAACTTATTGTTTTATCGTTTACCTACTCGAAGACGAGTAGGAACTAAGCTTGGGGATGCTTGATACGTCTCCAACGTATCTATAATTTCTGATGCTCCATGATCATATTTTGCCAATTGCTACTTGTTTTCTCCCTTATTTATAGCATTTTTATACGTTTTTCGGGACTAACCTATTAACAAGATGCCAAGTGCCAGTTCCTTGTTTTCTGCTGTTTTTGGTTTCAGAAAAGTTGTTCTGCAAACATTCTCGGAATTGGACCCCACAAAGCCCGAAGTTCCTATTTTCCCCGAAGCATCCATAACACCAAAGAGGAGTCGAAGAGGGGCAACAGGGGGGCCACACCATAGGGTTGCGCCCCCTGGCCGCGACAGCTATGGGTGTGGGCCCCCCTGTCCTCCACCGCCTTTGCCCTTTCGCCTATTTAAGCCCCCTAGATGGAAAACCCTAGACACCTGATCAAAATCCCCGAGAAAGTTCCGCAGCCGCCGTCACCGTCAACCCCAGATCAGGGGGGTCCTGAAGCTGTTTTCCGGTACCCTGCCGGAGAGGAAATCATCACCGGAGGCTTCTACATCACCATGCATGCCTCCGGAGTGAAGCGTGAGTAGTTCATCCTTGGACTACGGGTTCGTAGGGTAGCTAGATGGTTGTCTTCTCCTCATATGCCTCCATGTTTAGATCTCGTGAGCTGCCTATCATGATCGAGATTGATATTATGTAATTCTATATGCCGTGTTTGCTGTGATCCGATGAATATTGACCTTATGCCAAGTTGATTATAGTCTTTATTTGCATATGTTATTTGTGATCTTGCATGCTTTCCGTTGCTAGTGGTTGCTCTAGCCAAGTAGTTGCTAGTGACTCCAAGAGCGAGTATTTATGCTTGATAGTGGGTTCATGTCTCCTTGTTGCCTTGCTCGAGTGACAGAAACGTGAAGTGGGGATGTGTTGTTGCCATTAGGGAGAAAACGGCGGTGAGAGTGCCCACGTGCATAATCATTGCTTACATTACACACTTTGTTTAATGCAATTATCTGTTGCTTGCAACTTAATACCTAAGGGGGTTTGGATGATAACCTGAGGGTGGATTATTAGTCATAGATGCAGATGGATGTAGGTCTATGTATCTTGTTGTAATGCCCGCACTAAATATCATAGTAATCTTCATGTCATATAGTGCACTACGGTGCAACCTCTATTTGTCAATTGCCCAGCTGTAATTTGTTCACCCAGCATGCTATCTTTTATGGAGAGACACCACTAGTGAAACTATGAACCACGGTCCATTTTTTCCACACTGTTAAACAAACCACAACATTTTCCTGCTTTCTTTACTTACTGCAAGCATACATTGTTTTCCACACTATATGTCTAATCTTTGTTTTCAGCAAGACCGGTGAGATTGACAACCTCACTGTACCGCTGGGGCAAAGTAATTTGGTTGTGTTGTGTGCAGATTCCACGTTGTTGCTGACACCGGTGAAGCGCCAGCACCACCGTCAGTGGCATCAACCTTCCAAAGATTCTCTTTCTCCTACTAGATTGATAACCCTGGTTCTTAACTAAGGGGAAAACTCCTACCGCTGTGCTCATCACACCCTCCTCTTGGGGTTCCCAACAACACATAGCAGGGGGTCCGGGGGGTTATATAGCTAAAAGTTTCATAACGAAAGGAAAGTCCAGGTCAAAAAAGAGTCGGAGAGGGGCTCCGGGGCGCCCACACCATGGGCTGGCACGGCCAGGGATGGGCCCGCGCCACCCCATGGTGTGGATCCTCCGGGATCCCCCTCCCTCTCGTTTCGGGGTCATAATTTTTCATATTTTCTGAAAACAGTAAAAATAAAAGTTGGAAGATGTTTCGCGAAAGTTTTCTTACCAAAACTGATACCTATTCGAAAACTGACTCTCCAGTTTCTGAAATATGCTTCTTAATAATTTCCACCGGAATCATGGCTCGAATACAATCAACATTTTCATTATAAGGATCTCCGAAAATATAATGCTTGAGTCTTTGGCCATTCACCACTTGTGAAGAGTTGTCTTCAAGGGAAACAATTTTAATCGCCCCCGGACGATATACCTCTTCGATAACAAAAGGTCTTTCCCCTTTCGAGAGTAATTTTCCTGCAAAAAATCTGAGACAAGATCTATACAATAGCACTTTCTCACCAACATGAAATTCTCTTTTAATAATTCTCTTATCGTGCCACCTTTTAACTATCTCTTTAAAAAGATTAGCATTTTCATATGCTTCACTTCTCCATTCATCTAAATAACTTAAGTTAAGCAACCTTTTCTCACCAGCAAGTTTAAAATCTCTATTTAGCTCTCTCACTGTACAGTAAGCTTTGTGTTCTAATTCTAGGGGCAAGTGACAAGATTTTCCATAAACCATTTTATAAGGAGACATGCCCATGGGATTTTTATAAGAAGTTCTATAAGCCCACAGAGCATCATTTAATTTCTTAGCCCAATTTTTTCTAGATTTGTTAACAGTCTTTTGCAAGATAGATTTGATCTCTCTATTTGATAATTCTACTTGCCCACTATTTGATAATTCTACTTGCCCACTATTTGATAATTCTACTTGCCCCCTATTTGATCTCTCTATTTTATAATTTTATAAGGAGACATGCCCATGGGATTTTTATAAGCAGTTCTATAAGCCCACAGAGCATCATTTAATTTCTTAGCCCAATTTTTTCTAGATTTGTTAACAGTATTTTGCAAGATAGATTTGATCTCTCTATTTGATAATTCTACTTGCCCACTAGTTTGAGGATGATAGGGTGAGGCAATTCTATGATTAACATCATATTTAGCATGAGTCTTTCTAAAACCACCATGAATAAAATGGGAACCCCCATCAGTCATAAGAAATCTAGGCACACCAAACCTAGGGAAAATAATGTATTTAAGAATTTTTAATGACGTTTCACCCTCAGCACTTTTAGTAGGTATAGCTTCTACCCATTTAGTAACATAACCATCAGCAACAAGAATATGAGTGTAGCATTTTGAAGGGGGGAAAGGATCCATAAAGTCAAAACCCCAACAATCAAACGTTTCAATAACAAGAGAATAATTCATAGGCATTTCATTACGTCTAGAAATATTTCCAACCCTTTGACATTTATCACAAGATAAAACAAACTTTCTAGCATCTTTAAAGAGAGTAGGCCAATAAAAACCTGATTGTAGAACCTTATGTGCAGTTCTATCTCCAGCGTGATGTCCTCCATAGGCACTACTATGACATTTTCTCAATATCTCTTGTTGTTCATTTTAAGGAACACATCTTCGCATAATACCATCAACACCTTCTTTATATAAGTGTGGGTCATCCCAAAAATAATGCCTCAAATCATAGAAGAATTTTCTTCTTTGCTGAGCTGTAAAGGTAGGAGGCAAATACTTGGAAACAATAAAGTTAGAAAAATCAGCATACCATGGACTCTCTTGAGAGCTCACTTTTATTGCAGCTAACTGTTCATTAGGAAAACTATCATTAACAGGAATAGGGACATCAGAGATATTTTCTAATCTAGACACATTATCAGCAACAGGATTTTCAGCACCCTTCCTATCCACAATATGTAAATCAAACTCTTGTAAAAGAAGCACCCATCTAATAAGCCTAGGCTTAGCATCTTTCTTTTCCATAAGGTACTTAATAGCAACATGATCAGTATGAATAGTAACTTTAGAATCAACAATATACTGCCTAAATTTATCACAAGCAAAAACTACAGCTAGGAACTCTTTCTCAGTGGTAGCATAATTCTTTTGAGCAGCATCAAGAGTTTTACTAGCATAATGAATAACATTTAACTTCTTATCTACCCGTTGTCCAAGAACAACACCTACAGCATAAGCACTAGCATCACACATAATTTCAAACGGTAAATTCCAATCAGGGGGGTGAACAATAGGGGCAGATATTAAAGCCTTCTTTAAAATTTCAAAATCTTCTTTACAATTGACGAAGGGATGGATCCTAGACCTATCGGGTGAGCCTACCCGGTCCAACGCCCAAGACCCAAGCTCCAAGAGAAACGTCGTGGACAGTTCTAGAAGGCCCAATCAAGGCCCACCCGCAGAGCCTTGTGGGTTAAGAAAGGAAACCTGTAACCGACTTTAGGTTAGGGTTTGTATCCCTCCCGGTGACGGTTTGAGACCTGGCTACCTATATAAAGTCAGGAGAACCACCGGGATGGGGACCAAGCAATACCGCACCACCTAAGCCTTGAGATTGAGATCTACTCTTGACTTGAGCACCCCCACTGTAACCGATCTATTGAGCTAATACAGATCGACAGAAGCAGGAGTAAGGGTTTTACCTCTACGAGGGCCCCGAACCTGGGTAAATTTTCCCCCTGTTAGCCGACGATTGTCACCAGCGCCTACTCGTTCTCTTACTCGAAACCCTATCGGTTCACCCGAGGGACTTGTTGAGATGCATATTCGACAATTGGCGTCGTCTGTGGGAACGGCGGGCGCTGGATCTGCGGCATCTTCGGCCTCATCGTCGCCGAAATTCAGTTGGAGCCCTGGAATCTCGACTCCAACCAATCCGATCCGAATCGGGTCAGCCATCATCGCGCCCCACTCGCCGGAATCGCGCCCGGCGTTCTGCAACCTGGAGAAAAGCGTCACCCTGACGTTTGGAAGCTTCAAGTTCTACACCAACAAGGAAGGGATCACGCGCTTCCCCGGAAAAACCGATCTCGAAGGATCGGACTCTGAGTCAGTCTAAAAACCTGAAGCACTTAACTACGCGAGTCGCGACCTAGCGAAAGGCGGCGATTCCATCCGCCCGAACACTCGCAACTTACACACCATCTCCGCGGAAGAACCTTCTCGGGTTGGGGAAGCTTTCCAATCTACGCCTAAGACTCACGGGCCATATCTGGCTCAGCTCTGCATGGCAGGGTCGACTGACCCACCCAAAGAGACGGAAGAAAGCGCAAGGGAACGCGAGCACATCAAAGTGTCGTGAGCAGCCTGGCTCAAGGCAAAAGCAGTTGTGCACTCATCCAAGCAAATTGAAGAAGGAGCCCCTCAGGAAGAGCTAACCGCATACCACTACCATCTAGTGAAAGTGGCGACATTAATCAAAGAAGCTCGCAAAGATCTGGCTGAGCGGAAAAAACTGGCGGATGAATCAAGCTAGCGCCGTGCAACACTCTCCAAAATGCACTCGGTGGGGAACCAACCCGCGAGAAAATACACGTCTCAAAAACCGCGACAATGGATGACGAATCCCTGATTGGGATCAGCAGGTCACTCGAAGCCTCTCTTATGCGCGTCGACAAAGACGGCAACGTGTACCCGACGACTCCAGCCGCCGTAGTCTTGGCTGCAGCCACTTATCTGCAGACAAACCAACTAGGGGAAAACGACCCCCGCGCGGAGCAATACAGACAAGTCCAGAAAGGGTTAGGCATGGCAGCCGCAAGACTCGCCGCCTATGACCGCAAGAAAGCGACTGCACCAAAAGACAAGGAAACACCCCGCGGACATAGGAGCACATCACCCAGGAAGGAGAAGTCACCTCATCGCGCGCGAGGAAAAGAAGCTCGATGACGCGTAGATAGCCCGAGCAGCAGCGATGACAGCCCGAGGGGTCAAGATCGCAGCCCCCGGCGTCACAGCAGCCGCTCGCGACACCGCAGCAAGGAGCCGCGGAAAGATGTCAATCGCGACGAGCCTAGGTACAATGCGCGATCAGACATCGCTCAGCACAAAGTCGACAAAGCTCGAGCGGCCAGGAACCGCACGCGCTCCCCATCTACCTCTTCCTTCGAAGAGGCCTGCGGCGCGTTGTGCTTTACTCGCGACATCCGCGAAGCGCCAATGCCCAAGAGGTTTAAGCTCACTACGGAGGTGCCAAAATACGACGGTTCGCTAGAGCCGCAATCCTAGTTGTCAGATTACCTCACGGCAGTAAAATGCCAACGTGGGAGAAAGACCACAGCTATGCAGTACCTTATCCTACATCTCGTAGGCGCTGCGCGCAGCTGGCTCGAAGGAAGACCAAAGGCGTGCTACGGATCATGGGACGATCTAACCTTCGACTTCCGCAAGAACTTCCAGGCGACATATAAAAGACCTGCGACCATCGAGGAGTTGCGGGCTTGCAAGCATAAAACTGGCGAGTCTACTCGCGAATACATCCAGCGATGGACCACACTTAGGAACACGGCAGGAAATATATCAGAAGAAGTTGCAGTCGAAGCTTTTGCCAAAGGATCTCGGCGAACCGCCTTCCAGGAAGAACTGGGACGGGCCGCACCCAAAACAATTGGAGAACTGATGGCTATAACCGACAGATGGGCCAACCGCGAAGACTCGGTGCGCAACAAGAAAGCATCTGTGCCAGCACCTGAAGAAGGCCGCCATGGTCGAAAGAAAAGGAGAAAGCATTACGATCACGATGATCGGGAAGAACTAGTAGCAACAGAATTCACAAGAAATCGCGACAGAGGGCATCGCGGGAATCGCGAGTGGAAGCCGAAGCCAGAGGATAAAACTTTCGAGGAGGATCTCGACGGTTACTGCATGCTACATCTATTTACAGATAAGCGCACTGGCAAAACTAAGGCAACACACCTTCTCAAGGATTGCCGAAAGTTCCTTGACATACACGAGGCCTTCTCAAAGAAAAACAGAGCGGCAGTCAATCGGGGCTACCCGCAGCTCCCGGGAGGAGGAACCCAAGGATTCCACCCGCCGCAAGCCCTACCTCCACCAGGAAACCAAAACACGGTGCTAGCCGCACTATCAGCGCCACCCGCCGCAAACTTGTTCGTGATATTTGACCTGACGGAGAAAAATTAGGGATGATACAGAAAGTTTGCCCGTCCGGCAGGGACCAGAAAACAAACACTCGACAAGTATTCATTGCCGTCCAGGCCCCACCGTCCAAACCCGAGGATCCGAAGATGACCGACCAGCCGATAATTTTCTCCAAGGAGGACCATCCCCCCCCCCCCCCCGAGTCTATCGACGAGGGCACGTCGCACTCGTCATCCAGGCGCAGATAGGAAACTATGAACTTGCCCGAGTGTTCATGGACAGAGGCAGCGGGATCAACATCATTTACGCGGACACACTCCGTAGGATGAACAAGAACCTGGACGGACTCGCGGAACCAGAGACATCTTTTCATGGGATAGTACCAGGGAAGGCAGTCCGTTCACTCAAAACAATCAACTTGGAGGTGGTGCTCGGCAACCGAATCAATTACAGATGAGAATTCCTCGACTTCAAAGTAGTCGACTGGCCCTCATAGTACCACGCTATTCTTGGTCGAACAGCATTCGCCAGATTCATGGCAGTACCACACTACGCCTACCTGAAGCTCAAGCTACCTGGGGAACATGGCACCATCACCATCGACGGCGATTTACAAAAATCCAATAAATGCAACATCGAGTTCAACGAGATCGCCAAATCCTTCGGAATGCAGGAGGAGCTGGAAGAGATAGCAAAAACCACGGATCACTCTGTGATGCCTCTCACCAAAAAGAACGCCCCAGAGCTCGAGTTCAGCGCAAGCAGCAGCACTCGAAACCATCAAGTGCATCCGACAGAGCCTACGAAGACGGCGATGGTGTCCACCACCCTCTCGCCAAAATAGGAAGGCGCGCTCGTCGAACTCCTCCGTGAGTACTGAGAAATTTTTGCCTGGCAGCCTTCAGATATGCCAGGGATACCCATGGAGTTCTCTGAGCACTCACTTGAAGTTTACAAAGACGCCAAGCCTATCAAGCAGACAACCCGACGGTTTTCAGGGCCAAAGCATAAAGCACTTGGAGAAGAAGTGAACAGATTACTCGCAGCGAAGTTCATCCGCGATATAAAGATCTCCACTGTCACATCCCAATTTTGGAATACCTGTTAACACAGTTGTTTTGCTAATTGCTTTACTAATAAACCTTGGTTGTGTTTGTTTGTGGTTGTTTAAGTGCAACCAAACAAACTAATTATATAATCTTACATGGCTAAGAAATTGAAAACAAACTTAATAAGATAGCAAAGCAGTAAACTAAAAATATTCAACATATTGTTCCAATGACTTTGGCAATATTTTCTAAAGTAAATATTGATCAAAGAGTTTTCCAAACCATCTTAGGAATCCCATATTTGTTGAATATTATTTCCAAGACCTAAATTAAGAAAGAGGAAACACTTAATAAAATTTCCCTAAAAGATTATCAGAAAAAGAGGCATTCTTAAATGCTTCACCAAAATCTTATCAAATGTTTTTCCAACCTTGCAAGCTTAAAAACAAAGGTATTGGAGAGCATTGACTTGCTATCTCTAGTCACATAAATATTTTGGCAAAGCATTGTTAAAGAAAAGCCAAGTGCCTTATTAAATAGAAATTCCAATATTTCTAGAAACAGAAAACTAAAACAAGTTACTATTGGAAACTTTCTTAAAATGATCTAAAATTAATACCATTGCTTCCTTATATCAAATAAGGAACACACACAAGAGGAGACCAAAAATTGAATCCATTAAAGTCCTGAAAACATGGTTTTTCTCCACAGCAACAATTGGGATTTTGAACAAGTTTGTTCTACAAACTTTTTCCAAATACCATGAAATAAATACCACATGCTCTATATCATAAATAAGGATGAAAACCAAAAGGTCACAAGTTTTTGAATAATTTAAGTTGCCAAAAACCCCTGTTTTCTTGACAGCACCTTTTTGAAATTTGAACAAGTTTGTTCTATGAAGTAACTCAAAATGACTTGAATTTTCTACCACATAAGGGACACATCAAATAAGGAATGTGTGCCAAAAATTATCATTTTTGGAAGCTCCTAAGTAGGTTAATAAATTCAATGTCCATTTATGTAAGAATTCAAATTTGAACAACTTTGAATTACAAAGTTTATCCAATTGATCTAATTTTCATATATGTTGTACATCTCAACTAATAAGAATTTTGGGCAAAAGGATTTCAAATTTTGACTTTGTTTGCTTAGGGAAAACATCCATTTTCAGAGAAGAGAAGGACCTACTTGTAATTTCCCAGGGACCAAAATGAAATCTGAGTCATCTGCTACCTCTAGCTCTCTGTAGCAAACAGCACACCTAGCCATTGCCTTCGAGTAGAAGGTTTCCTCGAGGATAAAGAGGCCCCCCCATGTGCTAGTGTCCCCTGCTTGCTCCCTCTCTCCCCCCTAGAGCTCTCCCTCTCTCTCTCTTCAAAAAAGGAACAAACCGAAACCCTAGTTTTGCCTCACCGTCGATTCGGCCTATCGAGACCTCGCCGTCGGCAACCGTGTGTACCATTGGCTCCGCCTTGTCGTGGTGGTGCTCGGTGCACAAGGAATCGGGCCGAAACACGTCGTGGCGCCCGCGCCATCCCGTTCCCTTCTCCGAGCCCGACGAGCTCCGGCGACGGATTCCGGCCGCCACGAGCTTCCTCCTCCTTCTCCGAGCGTCTCCTCGAGCTCATGGTGAGAAGGCGCTCCCCGCCGTACTCTTTCCCCTCTCCCTCTCCCTCTAGAGCGTGGCGGCGCCGTGCTCCTTTCCGGCCGTCGCGTCGCCGTCGTCGCCGATTGCCTTCCGGCGTCTCCCCGGAAGCGAGCCCACCTCTGTTCGGTAGCCCTCGATGAGAGAAGCGTTTTGGTATTTTTATTTTTGCGAAATGGCATCCGAAATCGCCGGATCGAGTTCGCCGGAGTTGTCTCCCGCCGGCGAGTGACATCACGGCGAGGTCACGCTCGCGTCATCCCTTGACCCCGCGTGGATGCAGTCAAACCGGCCGGTGGCCCCAGCGCTCGCCCGCGTGGCTGCCCGCGTGGCGGCTGGCCCGCGAGTCAGCGGCTCGGGGTAGATCCACTCGCGGTGAGAATTGACCTGGCCGGCCCATTTGGCAGATCTGGCCCAAGTCTTGTTTCTTTTCCATTTATTTTTGACAGATTGTGACCTGTTTGCTTTTGGCTCTAAAAACCAACTTAAAAGATGAATTTTACCAAACCAAAATTCACAGATGTAAAGCAACAAAATATGAACCACCTCCAACTTGTAGATCTACTTTTGGATGAACATTTTTGAAATTAAAAATGATTTGGCAACAGGTACCAGAAACACCAAAATGAGCACCATTTTTATTTGACAACTCAGAATGAAGTGAGGCCAATTGCATTGGAAAGCCCTTGAAATTTCCTAACAGGATCAATTAACCTTGCTTCCAAATTCCTAATATTTTTGAAATGGCATGCAATTTGGTAAAACACCAGAGAGCACTTTGGTGATTTTTATAAATTAATTAAAGATGAATTTTGATGCAAACCAAATTGGATGGTCTTGTATATGTTTAGGACTATCCAAACCTAGAAGGGTTTAATTTTTAGAGCATCCTAGAAAATTTGGTGGACAGATCTTTGTTTCACCTGTTTCTGCCATTTTGGCATTTTAGTTAATTAATTTGTGTGATGATATTTTTGTGTTGCAATATTGTTTTCTAGCATGTATAAGTTGTGTGAACTTGCTTTCTAAGTATTACTTAGCTATTTTAGCATGTTATATTGTGTGGACTTGAGTGGAGAAGAGATAGGATTTATATTAGTAGCATATGTTTATTCTCTAGTTTAATACTTGCATATAATTTTGAGTGGTAAAATTATGTGCAAACACTTGGATTTGTTGATTGGATCCAGTACCATATTGGTACTGATTTGGTGTTGTTATCACCTCTGCTAGATTTCATTTGAGTTGGTAGAAAAGCATTATTAGCTTTGTCATAACTATGAGGATGTTTGGAAAAATTCCCTCATGTGTGGAATTTTTGACATGAACATTTGTGATTGTGTAGCCACATAATTTTGTGTTGTATCCATAGGACCAGTAGCATTTTTATTATGTTGTTATGAGTACTTTATCCCTAGAGTTTTCACATGTGTGAAAACAATAGCATGAGTAGCATTGCCTTGCTTATTTTTGCACCCTATTATTTTCTGCTAGTATTGTTATTGCACTAAGTGCTAGTTTAGGTTTTTGTTAATTTTTAGCAAGTATGACCAGAGGCCTTATGACCTCTTAATGCTTTGATATGCTAGTGGAACACCCACTGGTTTCATTGCATTTTTGGTGGAAACATTATTTCCCCAAACTAGATGCATTTCTCTTATGTAGTTTCATAACAAATGAGTGCCTAGTATTTTTGCTTTGGGAATTTTTGTGCTAAACAAAAATGGGTATGCTTCTGTTTGTAAGTGGTTGTAATCATGTGTGGCTTGCTAGGAAAAATACATTCTTGGAGTGTTGTTTGATTCCTCTAGTAATGCCCTTTTTATTACCACTAGTATATAGGAGTTGCCCTGCAAATTGATGTCTTGTTTTATCAAATGGGATATTTTTGCTATAGCAAGTATAGGTGTTTTTCACTCATTTTTTTATGACATGGACCCTCTGGTTGTATTTCAATTACTTGATTGAAATCCATCCATTGATTCTTCATGTTTGAGTAGTACTAGTTTCCTTAGCAGTTTTTGTGTTAAATTATTTTTCCTGCCAACTTGTGTTTGGTAGATGTTTATGTATCCTTGCATAAAGACATGTTTTCATTTACCATAATGATAACATGGTTCCTTGTTTGCATGTTAGTATTTTACATATTATGCATGCTTGCATAGCCAACTTTTAGTAGAAGCATGTCTATAGGATTCTTCCTTTTAGTCATTATTTCTATTGTCCTTACTATGAGAAATTGTGTGTTTTGTGATGAGTCTATTACTTTGTTGCACTTATGTAGGCTCACTGATTTGTAAAAGTAACTTTTGCAAATCATGTGTCTTATTTATTCTTGATGTGAATTTAGACTTAGTAAGATAGCTACCTTTTTCTTTTTGTGGTTTGGTTGATAGACCATTGCCATAAGAATTATTGTGCATGTTTTATATACTTTTAGTAGTCTCACCCTTGTGAAACTAAGTATATTTTGGGTTTATTAATATCTTGGTATGAGAGTGGCACACCCACTGAATCCATGATATTAAGGTTGTGAGATATGTTCCTCCAACCTTAAGCTGTCTTATTAAATGGCATTTCTGCCAAGTGTGTTTGTTTGATTGTTTGCTCCATTATTAAATGTGTGATTGGTTATTATTAGTTTCCTTGCTGTATGTATTATTATGTATGGTTGCTTGCCTTGATTGGTTCTGAATGTGTGTCCTTTATCCCTTTTACGGCGTTAGAAAACGAAGAGGAAGGAAGTGTCGTGAAGCTCTGTTTCAAGTTCCAGTCACTCCAAAAACCAGGGATACAAGGAGATACCAGGCAAGCCATCCTGATGCTTGCTGATACAATACTTACCATTATCTATCATGCATGTCTTACCTCTGAAGTTTTACAAAAACTTGATTATCAAAACTATTTTTGATGTGGAGTTTACTACTATACTATATTATAGGTTACTATCATGCCAGTAGTTTAAACTTGGTAATACCAAGCCCATAAGCCACCATATGGTATTTAATACCATCAAATATACTAGTCCCTAAGTGGACACCCTAAAATTGTGATTCTACGAAACAAAGGCTTTACGGAAAAACCCGGAGAAAAGGCGGATCCTTGTTCTCCGGAGGAATGTGGAAGTGGTCATTTTTGAGAAAGTGGTGTTTTCAAAAATGACACATAACCTAGTCTTCGCCGGACAACCTTTACCGTACTGCCACCCTACCCCAACATGGGCACGGGGCTTAACTTGAAGTTTGTTCTTATTAGTGTGTGCTATCTCACTTGCTATAAGGGGCGTCGTACCCTCGAACCGAATGCCGTCAGTGGAGGCATATAAAGTGTGGGATTAATTTTCCCTCCGGTCGCATCAGATGAGGCATCCTGGCTTGGCGGGGATTAGCTCGGTGCCGGGGATGTGGTAAAACTCAACTGAGAGATAGGCATATTCTAGCTTGAACATAGTGGATGGTTATGATCAGATACCTGATGTTTACATACTGTTGTTACAGTCCGTGATTGTTCACGGGAGGTGTACTGGATCTGGTGGATGTGTACACCTCTGCAGAGTATAACTTTTTCGAAGAAGCCGCGTCCTCGGATATGGACAGTTGAATGGCCATGTAGCTAGCATTGTGTCAATGTTTTCAAAAAGGAAGTTTTTTGAAAGGGAAATTTTGGAAAGGAAGTGTTGAACTTGTGAAGTTCGGAAAGGAAATGGAAACTTATACCGTGGAGGTATCGTCGATGATGAAAAGACAGATGATGTTATACAAAACAAAATGTTTTGCAAAGAAAACCTTTTGTACTCTAAGCAAGAATTCTGGAAACTGATTCCAAGAAGTTTTGCAAAGAGAAAACCTTCTTTAACAAAACTTAACAAAACCTCTTGTACATGTGATATCGACAAGAGAAATAAACTATATTATTTTCTTCTGAAGTATCTTCTTCAACAAAGATACAGAATAACCTGACTGCAACTATGGTGTCATCATATATGAACACCATTGATAGTGAACCATATTTATAGCCTACCTATTCCACCATATAAGCATATTTGCATGTTTGGTAAGTGACATGATGGATGTCTTGCTGAGTACATTCAAATGTACTCATTATGGTTTCGCCCCTGGTATCTACTTATCAGATTTGGAGAAGGAGTCTCCAAAGGATATCTATGAAGAGAAGTACGGAGCTGACGGCTTTGCGAACTAGGATCGTCTCCGGGTCAGCAGCCTGTAGGTTAAGGCGTGACTTGGGCTCAACTACGTTGTGTTTTATTTGTCTTCCGCTGTGTTTGATAAGTTGCCTGCCCC
Organism: Alopecurus myosuroides; assembly: GCA_028641055.1. NCBI lineage: Eukaryota > Viridiplantae > Streptophyta > Magnoliopsida > Poales > Poaceae > Alopecurus > Alopecurus myosuroides. The sequence continues at coordinate 234,584,271 of CM054058.1, read as the reverse complement.
ATGTGGCAGTTGCGTTAAACTTGATCATGTGATCTTTTGTGTAATACCTTTATGTATTCGTGTAATGGATGATGTATTTCTGTGTGCCAACTTTGTATGTTGTTCACGACTGATCTTTCTGGGATCGTGAATGTATGCATACGTAGGGTTTCAGACTGCCGGTCTGGGGTCCTTACAGAGTTGGTATCAGAGCCATCCTGACCTTAGGAGACCTTAGTTAGCATGGACGTTAGATAGGAAATAAAAGTATTTTTGAGTAAAAACCTATTTGCTATCTACATTATTTTTATCTCAGGGAATTTTAGTATATTTTCCCCTCCTTCTGATCTTTTCAAAAGATTCTAAATGCATATCAAGGGCGTCCTTGAATAGTGGTTCGAAGGACGGGCCTTACAGAGTTAGTATCTCTCTCGGTTAAGAGTTATTTCTTACTTGTTTGCAACTGCTCCGCTCTGTTTTTGAAACATCTCTCGTCTTTGAAGTTTTCTGTCCAGAAAATAGTTGGAGTTTCAAAAACAGATTGTTGCATAAAGTTTTATCAAAACTTTACTTCTATTACCTTGTTTCTATACAAAAGCTTTTATACTTGCCGATGTCCCGAGAGACCAAAATAATTGCCTAGCTCTACAGTGATGATGGTCAGAAGTAGATATAGTTCTTCAGCCACTTCTAGGATTTTGGATCATCCCCCGACGTAGCTCCAATGGAGCCTTGCTTGTGTGTTATGGCTTGCTTATGTGTGTCCGTAGGACTTTGTGCTATTGTGTGGTGTAGAATTTGGTTCATCTAGGCTTCTATATGATTGTGGGGTGCTCAAATTTTGCAGATTTGTGCTTGCCCCGCTCTTGTTTTTGAATCGCCTCGTGTTAAATTTTTGCAAGCAAAAATGTTTGTATAGTATTCAAAAACAAGAATTTGTTGCTTAGGCTTATACTTATTTTCGCTTCATAATGCCACCCGTCGTGAACCACCACCATCTCCCCCACAATCAATGAAAGCACCATTGGGCCTAATAATAGAGGACCATCAAGCCACACGAGTTGATAGCGTTGCTACCATTGATGCACTCCAACAAAAAAAAAAAGCTCCAACAACGACAACCCTCAAAGAAGAAAAGGCGTGAAGAAAACCAACCAATACTGGCCTAAACCTCTATGTTTTGTCTGTTTGCAAAAGACTCTTTTTGCCCTGTTTGCTAAATGTTGCACTTTTTATGTTCCCTTTTAAAAGACCAAACAAGAGAAATCCCCTTTTAAAAGCTATATACCTCCCTCCTCTGGAGAAAGGTGAAAAAGAGGTCTTTACATGCCATGATGCGTAACCCCCTGACAAGCCAATCAAAAGAGCACAGTTCAATATTCGACGTATGACACTAGTAGTATCTTGTCGGACAAACATGATTAAATAGAAAGCTAACAAGACTAACATGCTTGGTCTAATCTTAGGTTGACACCTAACCAAAGCATGCGAACTACTGACAACTCTTTCTAAACCAAGAAATTAAGTGACTCAAGACACCTTTTAATCTAGTTGGTAAAAAGGAGAAGTCACGAGGAAATAAAATGATGACCTATTCGTTTATTACTTAACAAGATATCAGGTGTATCTACTTTGGAAAACCAAATTTTAGTAGACATTGTAGGTACTATGAAATTTGGGGTTTAGAAATTAAGTGAACGATGGAGCATTTATGATAGCTCTAGGAAACAGCAGTTTTCCTGTTTTTATTTCTTTGTGTGCTCTTGATTGAAATGAATTTATGTTTTATTCAATCTTGCTTCCTAACTTATATGGAGTTGTTAGGACTTGTTATTATGTTGTTTTATTACAATAAATCTACCCTAGAAAGTGTGTGCATGATTGAAAACTCGAATAAAAATGAAATAGCATTTGTTACCTTCTAGTTTATTAATTGGAAGTATTATGAGAGCAAGATCTGTGTATATTTTTTCTTAGTAGATTTTGTGCTATGTTTTCCTTGAGACCAGTACCATTTAGGTACTGTTATTTTGATGCTTGTACCTCTATTAGCTTGCATGTCTCTTAATAATAAAGCATGTGTAAGCATTGCTATCATTATGCACTAGTATTGCCTCACTAAATTAAATAGCCGTATATTTTTATCTTGTGTGCAAAGTTTTTCATGAGTAACCAGAGGCTTAGTACCTATTTTTACTTGGTATTAGTAGGCCAAAGCCCACTGGTCCCATTGCATTTTGGCTTGAGGATGAAAATCCCCAACCATACACCTGTGTGAAAATAGCATGTTTCACTATGTGATTGATTTCTATTTTCCACCATGGAAAATATAATTGTTTGTTCTCACCTATGAAAGTGAGAAGTTTATCTCTTATTAGTAAAGACTAATATGTTTAGGTGTGATCCTTTTGTTAGCATAATATTCCTTAGGGGTATCATGTTAAGAAATGTTTCACTATCGTGTGCTAAAATTAAATTGTTCGCACATAAAATAAATTCCTCTTGATTGGTAGATTGTTTGTGAATGATTTTAAATTGAGTGTACGGATTTTTTAAAAGGTTTATAACTTTTCATTAATTTCATAGCTACTGGTTGTGTGAGTTATACCTTGCTTGTTTGCTAGTAATTGTTTAAGAAAAACATAAATTGCTAGAATTAATTTATGCATGTTTAATAGTTGTTTCATGGGAATTGTTTTGATGTTTGTGCTTACTAACATGAGTAAGTTTTGTGTACTGTTATTTAGTTACACTTATATTCATGACTTGCTTGTTTAAGTTTAAACATCATGATAGAAATTGTTTGCTCCTCTAGAGTGAAACTAGTTTCACCACTAGAAAATGGTGATTTTTGCTCTAGTATTACACTCTTTTTATTTTATGAGTATATTTGTTGATATAGCATGTTTAGGAAGTATTACTTCTGTTATCATGCCATGAATTATTTAGTTTCATGTTCTATGGTTATAGGATATGATTATCTCTTATAGCATGCTGGTGTAGATTTTTCATACTAGTATGTTATTTGTGCAGTCCTATTTTTCTATGCCTGTGTAATAGGAGTTTTATCTTGTGTAAAGATGGTGTTTTAAGGTACCTTTATGATTGGATTCATTGGTTTTTAGCTACTGGTTGTTTGCAAATTGTTCATGATTGATGGATTCCAAAACCTCTAATAAACAGTAACCTAGTGAATAAATAGTCTATTCATCTGTGGTGTTGTTTGCTTGCTTATTGGATTTTGTTTAAATGTTTTACCTTAGCATGAGTTTATACTGGTGTTATGATTGTGCTTAAGAGTATCTTATGAAACTAAAACATCCAACTAAAATCATGAACATATTAAAGTGATAGTTGCTTGTGGTGGGTAATAACCACTGCCATGGGTATTATTCTATCTGTTTATTTTACCTTAGCAACCTAACCTTTGCACCCACAAGCTATTTTGTTAGCTTCTTATATACCTTGTTATGAGGGTGGTACACCACTCCATATGTGGTATGTAATATGTGGGATATAGCTAGGAACTCATGTAATAATTGACGGTACTTTTCCAGGTAGTTCTGCACTAAAAGGAACTAGTTGGCAGTAGTGACGTTATCAGAAATTTTTAAAAATTTGGTGGTTGAGTAAATTGATAGCTAGAGAAATTTTTAAACTAAATTTGCTAAATTTAGGGATGTGCCCCACCTCCCAAGAAAAGTCAAGGGGGGGAAGCACCGGCACTCCAACACTAACATTGTGTTTGTTGGCCCTCCCTTAGTCCTCGCTTGCGAATCTCGGGGACGAGATTCTTTTTAAGGGGGGAAGACTTGTCACATCCCAATTTTGGAATACCTGTTAACACAGTTGTTTTGCTAATTTCTTTACTAATAAACCTTGGTTGTGTTTGTTTGTGGTTGTTTAAGTGCAACCAAACAAACTAATTATATAATCTTACATGGCTAAGAAATTGAAAACAAACTTAATAAGATAGCAAAGCAGTAAACTAAAAATATTCAACATATTGTTCCAATGACTTTGGCAATATTTTCTAAAGTAAATATTGATCAAAGAGTTTTCCAAACCATCTTAGGAATCCCATATTTGTTGAATATTATTTCCAAGACCTAAATTAAGAAAGAGGAAACACTTAATAAAATTTCCCTAAAAGATTATCAGAAAAAGAGGCATTCTTAAATGCTTCACCAAAATCTTATCAAATGTTTTTCCAACCTTGCAAGCTTAAAAACAAAGGTATTGGAGAGCATTGACTTGCTATCTCTAGTCACATAAATATTTTGGCAAAGCATTGTTAAAGAAAAGCCAAGTGCCTTATTAAATAGAAATTCCAATATTTCTAGAAACAGAAAACTAAAACAAGTTACTATTGGAAACTTTCTTAAAATGATCTAAAATTAATAACATTGCTTCCTTATATCAAATAAGGAACACACACAAGAGGAGACCAAAAATTGAATCCATTAAAGTCCTGAAAACATGGTTTTTCTCCACAGCAACAATTGGGATTTTGAACAAGTTTGTTCTACAAACTTTTTCCAAATACCATGAAATAAATACCACATGCTCTATATCATAAATAAGGATGAAAACCAAAAGGTCACAAGTTTTTGAATAATTTAAGTTGCCAAAAACCCCTGTTTTCTTGACAGCACCTTTTTGAAATTTGAACAAGTTTGTTCTATGAAGTAACTCAAAATGACTTGAATTTTCTACCACATAAGGGACACATCAAATAAGGAATGTGTGCCAAAAATTATCATTTTTGGAAGCTCCTAAGTAGGTTAATAAATTCAATGTCCATTTATGTAAGAATTCAAATTTGAACAACTTTGAATTACAAAGTTTATCCAATTGATCTAATTTTCATATATGTTGTACATCTCAACTAATAAGAATTTTGGGCAAAAGGATTTCAAATTTTGACTTTGTTTGCTTAGGGAAAACATCCATTTTCAGAGAAGAGAAGGACCTACTTGTAATTTCCCAGGGACCAAAATGAAATCTGAGTCATCTGCTACCTCTAGCTCTCTGTAGCAAACAGCACACCTAGCCATTGCCTTCGAGTAGAAGGTTTCCTCGAGGATAAAGAGGCCCCCCCATGTGCTAGTGTCCCCTGCTTGCTCCCTCTCTCCCCCCTAGAGCTCTCCCTCTCTCTCTCTTCAAAAAAGGAACAAACCGAAACCCTAGTTTTGCCTCACCGTCGATTCGGCCTATCGAGACCTCGCCGTCGGCAACCGTGTGTACCATTGGCTCCGCCTTGTCGTGGTGGTGCTCGGTGCACAAGGAATCGGGCCGAAACACGTCGTGGCGCCCGCGCCATCCCGTTCCCTTCTCCGAGCCCGACGAGCTCCGGCGACGGATTCCGGCCGCCACGAGCTTCCTCCTCCTTCTCCGAGCGTCTCCTCGAGCTCATGGTGAGAAGGCGCTCCCCGCCGTACTCTTTCCCCTCTCCCTCTCCCTCTAGAGCGTGGCGGCGCCGTGCTCCTTTCCGGCCGTCGCGTCGCCGTCGTCGCCGATTGCCTTCCGGCGTCTCCCCGGAAGCGAGCCCACCTCTGTTCGGTAGCCCTCGATGAGAGAAGCGTTTTGGTATTTTTATTTTTGCGAAATGGCATCCGAAATCGCCGGATCGAGTTCGCCGGAGTTGTCTCCCGCCGGCGAGTGACATCACGGCGAGGTCACGCTCGCGTCATCCCTTGACCCCGCGTGGATGCAGTCAAACCGGCCGGTGGCCCCAGCGCTCGCCCGCGTGGCTGCCCGCGTGGCGGCTGGCCCGCGAGTCAGCGGCTCGGGGTAGATCCACTCGCGGTGAGAATTGACCTGGCCGGCCCATTTGGCAGATCTGGCCCAAGTCTTGTTTCTTTTCCATTTATTTTTGACAGATTGTGACCTGTTTGCTTTTGGCTCTAAAAACCAACTTAAAAGATGAATTTTACCAAACCAAAATTCACAGATGTAAAGCAACAAAATATGAACCACCTCCAACTTGTAGATCTACTTTTGGATGAACATTTTTGAAATTAAAAATGATTTGGCAACAGGTACCAGAAACACCAAAATGAGCACCATTTTTATTTGACAACTCAGAATGAAGTGAGGCCAATTGCATTGGAAAGCCCTTGAAATTTCCTAACAGGATCAATTAACCTTGCTTCCAAATTCCTAATATTTTTGAAATGGCATGCAATTTGGTAAAACACCAGAGAGCACTTTGGTGATTTTTATAAATTAATTAAAGATGAATTTTGATGCAAACCAAATTGGATGGTCTTGTATATGTTTAGGACTATCCAAACCTAGAAGGGTTTAATTTTTAGAGCATCCTAGAAAATTTGGTGGACAGATCTTTGTTTCACCTGTTTCTGCCATTTTGGCATTTTAGTTAATTAATTTGTGTGATGATATTTTTGTGTTGCAATATTGTTTTCTAGCATGTATAAGTTGTGTGAACTTGCTTTCTAAGTATTACTTAGCTATTTTAGCATGTTATATTGTGTGGACTTGAGTGGAGAAGAGATAGGATTTATATTAGTAGCATATGTTTATTCTCTAGTTTAATACTTGCATATAATTTTGAGTGGTAAAATTATGTGCAAACACTTGGATTTGTTGATTGGATCCAGTACCATATTGGTACTGATTTGGTGTTGTTATCACCTCTGCTAGATTGCATTTGAGTTGGTAGAAAAGCATTATTAGCTTTGTCATAACTATGAGGATGTTTGGAAAAATTCCCTCATGTGTGGAATTTTTGACATGAACATTTGTGATTGTGTAGCCACATAATTTTGTGTTGTATCCATAGGACCAGTAGCATTTTTATTATGTTGTTATGAGTACTTTATCCCTAGAGTTTTCACATGTGTGAAAACAATAGCATGAGTAGCATTGCCTTGCTTATTTTTGCACCCTATTATTTTCTGCTAGTATTGTTATTGCACTAGGTGCTAGTTTAGGTTTTTGTTAATTTTTAGCAAGTATGACCAGAGGCCTTATGACCTCTTAATGCTTTGATATGCTAGTGGAACACCCACTGGTTTCATTGCATTTTTGGTGGAAACATTATTTCCCCAAACTAGATGCATTTCTCTTATGTAGTTTCATAACAAATGAGTGCCTAGTATTTTTGCTTTGGGAATTTTTGTGCTAAACAAAAATGGGTATGCTTCTGTTTGTAAGTGGTTGTAATCATGTGTGGCTTGCTAGGAAAAATACATTCTTGGAGTGTTGTTTGATTCCTCTAGTAATGCCCTTTTTATTACCACTAGTATATAGGAGTTGCCCTGCAAATTGATGTCTTGTTTTATCAAATGGGATATTTTTGCTATAGCAAGTATAGGTGTTTTTCACTCCTTTTTTTATGACATGGACCCTCTGGTTGTATTTCAATTACTTGATTGAAATCCATCCATTGATTCTTCATGTTTGAGTAGTACTAGTTTCCTTAGCAGTTTTTGTGTTAAATTATTTTTCCTGCCAACTTGTGTTTGGTAGATGTTTATGTATCCTTGCATAAAGACATGTTTTCATTTACCATAATGATAACATGGTTCCTTGTTTTCATGTTAGTATTTTACATATTATGCATGCTTGCATAGCCAACTTTTAGTAGAAGCATGTCTATAGGATTCTTCCTTTTAGTCATTATTTCTATTGTCCTTACTATGAGAAATTGTGTGTTTTGTGATGAGTCTATTACTTTGTTGCACTTATGTAGGCTCACTGATTTGTAAAAGTAACTTTTGCAAATCATGTGTCTTATTTATTCTTGATGTGAATTTAGACTTAGTAAGATAGCTACCTTTTTCTTTTTGTGGTTTGGTTGATAGACCATTGCCATAAGAATTATTGTGCATGTTTTATATACTTTTAGTAGTCTCACCCTTGTGAAACTAAGTATATTTTGGGTTTATTAATATCTTGGTATGAGAGTGGCACACCCACTGAATCCATGATATTAAGGTTGTGAGATATGTTCCTCCAACCTTAAGCTGTCTTATTAAATGGCATTTCTGCCAAGTGTGTTTGTTTGATTGTTTGCTCCATTATTAAATGTGTGATTGGTTATTATTAGTTTCCTTGCTGTATGTATTATTATGTATGGTTGCTTGCCTTGATTGGTTCTGAATGTGTGTCCTTTATCCCTTTTACGGCGTTAGAAAACGAAGAGGAAGGAAGTGTCGTGAAGCTCTGTTTCAAGTTCCAGTCACTCCAAAAACCAGGGACACAAGGAGATACCAGGCAAGCCATCCTGATGCTTGCTGATACAATACTTACCATTATCTATCATGCATGTCTTACCTCTGAAGTTTTACAAAAACTTGATTATCAAAACTATTTTTGATGTGGAGTTTACTACTATACTATATTATAGGTTACTATCATGCCAGTAGTTTAAACTTGGTAATACCAAGCCCATAAGCCACCATATGGTATTTAATACCATCAAATATACTAGTCCCTAAGTGGACACCCTAAAATTGTGATTCTACGAAACAAAGGCTTTACGGAAAAACCCGGAGAAAAGGCGGATCCTTGTTCTCCGGAGGAATGTGGAAGTGGTCATTTTTGAGAAAGTGGTGTTTTCAAAAATGACACATAACCTAGTCTTCGCCGGACAACCTTTACCGTACTGCCACCCTACCCCAACATGGGCACGGGGCTTAACTTGAAGTTTGTTCTTATTAGTGTGTGCTATCTCACTTGCTATAAGGGGCGTCGTACCCTCGAACCGAATGTCGTCAGTGGAGGCATATAAAGTGTGGGATTAATTTTCCCTCCGGTCGCATCAGATGAGGCATCCTGGCTTGGCGGGGATTAGCTCGGTGCCGGGGGATGTGGTAAAACTCAACTGAGAGATAGGCATATTCTAGCTTGAACATAGTGGATGGTTATGATCAGATACCTGATGTTTACATACTGTTGTTACAGTCCGTGATTGTTCACGGGAGGTGTACTGGATCTGGTGGATGTGTACACCTCTGCAGAGTATAACTTTTTCGAAGAAGCCGCGTCCTCGGATATGGACAGTTGAATGGCCATGTAGCTAGCATTGTGTCAATGTTTTCAAAAAGGAAGTTTTTTGAAAGGGAAATTTTGGAAAGGAAGTGTTGAACTTGTGAAGTTCGGAAAGGAAATGGAAACTTATACCGTGGAGGTATCGTCGATGATGAAAAGCCAGATGATGTTATACAAAACAAAATGTTTTGCAAAGAAAACCTTTTGTACTCTAAGCAAGAATTCTGGAAACTGATTCCAAGAAGTTTTGCAAAGAGAAAACCTTCTTTAACAAAACTTAACAAAACCTCTTGTACATGTGATATCGACAAGAGAAATAAACTATATTATTTTCTTCTGAAGTATCTTCTTCAACAAAGATACAGAATAACCTGACTGCAACTATGGTGTCATCATATATGAACACCATTGATAGTGAACCATATTTATAGCCTACCTATTCCACCATATAAGCATATTTGCATGTTTGGTAAGTGACATGATGGATGTCTTGCTGAGTACATTCAAATGTACTCATTATGGTTTCGCCCCTGGTATCTACTTATCAGATTTGGAGAAGGAGTCTCCAAAGGATATCTATGAAGAGAAGTACGGAGCTGACGGCTTTGCGAACTAGGATCGTCTCCGGGTCAGCAGCCTGTAGGTTAAGGCGTGACTTGGGCTCAACTACGTTGTGTTTTATTTGTCTTCCGCTGTGTTTGATAAGTTGCCTGCCCCATGTGGCAGTTGCGTTAAACTTGATCATGTGATCTTTTGTGTAATACCTTTATGTATTCGTGTAATGGATGATGTATTTCTGTGTGCCAACTTTGTATGTTGTTCACGACTGATCTTTCTGGGATCGTGAATGTATGCATACGTAGGGTTTCAGACTGCCGGTCTGGGGTCCTTACATCCACCTAGTTAGCAAACCCGGTGTTGGTCCCGAAGAAAAATACTGACATCCTTCGCGTGTGCATCGATTACACATCGTTAACAAACACTGCGCCAAGGATAACTTCCCACTACCACGGATCAACCAGATTGTGGACTCCACAGCAGGCTGCCAGCGCCTCTCCTTCTTGGACGCCTACTCGGGTTATAATCAGATCAGGATGAAAAAGGAGGACAAGGAGAAGACAGCGTTTATCACACCTCATGGTGTCTACTGCTACACGACAATGCCCTTCGAGCTAAAGAACACAGGCGCAACATATCAGCGCTGCATGCAAAAATGCCTTGCCAAGCTCATTGACAAGAATATACAAGTGTACATTGACGACATCGTCATCAAGACTCGAGTAGAGGACACGCTCCTCGACGACATCAGAGAAACATTCAACGCGCTGAACGCATACCGAATCAAGCTCAACCCGACCAAATGTGTCTTTGGCGTCCCTGCAGGACAACTTCTCGGGTACCTGGTGTCTGCTCGAGACATGTATAATCTGCTCGAAGGAAGTTTCAAAGGGTGCGAACTAAAGCACATTGCACGATCTAGCAACGAGGAAGCAGATAAAGTGGCAAACATGGGGTCTACCAACACACCCATACCACCTGAAATATACTTCGAGCGGATGATCAAGCGTTCAGTTAAAGTCAAAAAGCCAGCAGAAGCACCCGCAGCATTGGAGACGGACGTCAGCCCGCAAACCGATGTTATCGAGCTCGGCCACAACATTTCAGGACAAGTTTTTCTGGTCGAGCCAGTCTGGACGTAGAAATACCTCGAGTACTCGTCCCACAAGCAGCTCCCAGCAGACGTTTGCGAGGCCCGACAAATAGTACGACGCACCAAAACCTTTCGGGTGCTCAACGGAGAGTTATATAAACAGAGTATATCAGGAATATTGCAGCGATGCATAGCACCTGAGGACGGCAAGGAGCTGCTGCGAGACATACACCAAGAAGATTGCGGACACCACGCCAGCTGGAAGGCAATCGTGGGCAAAGCTTTCTGGGCAGGATTCTACTGGCTTACGGCGGCCAGAGATGCCAAAGACCTAGTCGACAAGTGCAATGCTTGCCAACGATTCGCGCCCAAGCCACACACCCCTGCCAGAGAACTACACATGATCCCAATCGCCTGGCCCTTTGCACAATGGGGGTTAGACATGGTGGGGCCGCTATGCAAGTCGACACCCGGAGGATATACGCACTTGCTCGTAGCAGTCGACAAATTCACGAAGGGGATCGAGGCTATGTCAGTCACCTCTGCCAGCGCCCAATGCGCCGTTCAATTCATCGAATCCATTGTGTGCAGGTTTGGCATACCACACAACATCATCACCGACAACGGCAGCAACTTCACAGTGAAGGAAACACGGGAATTCTGCGAGTAAAAAGGAATCACCCTCAGCTTCGCCTCAGTGGCTCACCCGCAAACTAACAGTCAAGTCGAGCGATCCAATGGACTAGTTTCAGCTGGCCTAAAGAAGCGGCTACTCGATCGCCTAAACCCAGCAGTAGGGCACTGGGCAGAGGAGTTACCCTCGGTACTGTGGAGCCTTCGCACAACGCCAAATAGGTCAACAAGCTATACGCCATTTTTCATGGTCTACGGAGCCAAGGCCGTCCTACCCGAAGATGTAAAATTAAGCGCTCCCCGAGTTGTTGCGTACATCGAAGAAAACTCAAACAAAGCTCTCGCAGAAGACGTGGACGTACTCGATGAAATTCACGATATTGCACTCGCAAGATCGGCGGTATACCAGCAATCACTGCGCAATTACCATAGGCCATAGATCTTTCGTGGTAGGCGACCTGGTGCTGCGGCTCAAGCAAGAGGAAGGACACAAGCTCGAGCCACCATGGGAAGGACCCTTCATAGTGCATGAAGTTATCCCAGGCGGCGCATATCGACTGAAGAACCCGGAGGCCGGTGGCATTTACTCCAATCCATGGAACGTTGCGCATCTCCGCAAGTTCTATCCTTAGGATTATCCTATTCGCAAAAAATAAGGCTACACTAGCCATTTTGTAGCTCGAGGAAATACATGGCTTCTCAAACATATCAATAAAAACACATGGTTCTTCAACCATAGCTATTCATGTTTCTTCATTTTACATGCTAAAACAACAGGTATACACCCCAAAACGCACGGGGGTTACGCCTAACTAAGCATTAGATGAAAATTTACAAACACAAGGTACAAAAAAGGTTCACACCTTATAAAAAACCTTACAAATTCTCGAGTGAACTGTACAAGGTAACAGGATATTCACATCCTATAATTACATATGACGACGAGCAGTCGCCTCGGCCAGCATTTGGTCAACCTCTTCAGAAGTCAGTCGAATGATCTCCTTCGCTGCGGGTTGAACGACTCCATAATGAGGAGAAAAATCGACTGGAGCATTGGGAAGCCTAGCCATAGAGTTAAAAATTGACCTCAGGATGCCACATCCGAAAAAAAGCAAGCGCTACTTGAGATCCGCAGATAAGCTGCTGGCGGACACACTCGCGCACTTCCCCTACCCGACCAAAGATTCTTAGCAGATCGCTCAAACCTTCTGGAACTGCACCCAGTGGAAAGAAATTCTTGTGCACAGATGACAGAGCTTCACGACAAGAATCAACAAGCATCTTCGCCTGGCCAACTCGATACTTCAAAGTAGCCAAGATAAAGCCTCGACTGCGGTCGGACCAGAAGTTGTTCGCATGCGTCTTTGAGCTACCCGCTTCATGGGCAATATGATTATCCACCCAATGCGTTTCACACGGACCGTCAGGTTCAACAACTACAAAAGATAGTACAAAGGGTTAAAGATGAAAAGGAGGCAAACAACAAAGTGCTAGGGGGCTCGCAGGCTTACAAAGCATGTCTTCGGCAACAGCTGCCAGCTCCTCCATCATGAACTGTTCACGCTCAGCCGCAAACTTTTGCTTTGACTTAGCCACATCAGCCACTCCACGCAAAGCCTTCAGCTTGCACTCGCCATCCGCGATGCGATCACGGAGCAAGGCGAATGTACTAGCAGCAGCAACAGGGGGATCCACTCGCGCAGCAGATCCACTCGAAGACTCTGCGCTAGGACCCACTACCTGGAAGGAAATGAAGCAAGTTCAGATACACTACAAGACCCCACTCGAGAAACATACCACCTAGTTATAAGGTGCTCGAGGGATACTCCCATCGGGAGCTCATAACAGTCAATCGCAAACAATCAGGCATTTTAGACATCAAAGAACACTTCGATTAAAAGCAAAATACGGGAATACATCCCAAAGTTCATTACATCGACGGGCAAAGTAAAAAAAAAATCTATCCTACGGAACTGCAGAGGTACTGCCACTCGCAGCAGGATGCCCCTTGCGACCAACGCGGGAAAGCAATTCAGAGAGCTTCTTGGCAAGGGCTTCAGCCGGAGCGCCAAAAGGACGAAGCGCTACCTTTCTGCCTGTGGCGGCGTCGTAGGGAAGGCTCGAGTACGCCTTCTCCAGGCCCGCGACTCCGTGCGCCAACGCAAACTGGATAGCAGTCCTAGCCCCGCACTCAGACTGGGCGACTGAATAAGCCTGAAGGAGATTTTCATCCTCCAGGAAAACTTTCAGAAGGCCGCCCAGCGTAGGCGGAACCACAGCATCCACCAGAAGGCGCTCGTGGAATTGCGTCAACACTCGAATGGCTTCGCCAACGAGGGAGCAGATCCCACTCGCGTGTTTCTGGAGCTGGGTGCAGGAATCCGTCAAGGCATCCAATCGTCGGCTCCCAGGTAGCTCCAATGCAACGCCAAGAACATCTGCAAAAGAACACCGTAAATTCCCGAGAGAGCCAATTAAATTGCGTCACAATAGAAGTCAAGTGCAACTTACCCGCAAATTGCTGAGCCAGAGGGCAGATGATGCTAACAAGATCGTTATCATGTTTAGCACCAGCCTCTTCCAATTGCTTCAGCGCCTCGTGGGTCTCGGCGAGCTTCCCCTCAAAATCAGCCGAATGCTTGCGAGAGGACTCCAGCTCCTTTCGGGTGGACTCCAACTCGGCCTCGAGGGTTTTCACCCAAGTGACAGCTTCAGTTTTCTCGGCCTTCAGGAGATCGACTTGAGCTACAGAGCAATGAATTCAGCCTAAGAAAACTTATATGATCAGAGGAAACAGTAAAAAATGGAACGGATTAACCTACCTTGGAGAGCTTGGCCGTCCTTGACGAGTCGATCACGATCTACCCGAAGGGAAACGCAATCTGCCTCAGCCGAAAGCACGTGGCTACCAATGTCGGCAAGGGAGTTAAGAAGAGACTGCAAAAGCACAAGGCAAAGTTTAAGTTAAAGGAAAAAATCTCTTGAGCCTATTCGCGACTGTACACAGTTGAGTATAGCCTCGGGGGCTACTCCCATCGGGAGCACTGCCGTGCACCCGATAAAATCAAGGAAAGAAAAAAGCTTAAACTTGAGTCCGTGCCCAATCGCAAGCGATTAACCATGGCCTCAGGGGCTACTCCCATCGGGAGCACTGACATGCACCCGATAAAAAATATAAACGGACGAAGCAGAAGATACAAAAGAGGTGACAAGATTTACCTGGCCCTGGGTGGTGCACAGAGGATCCGCCGAGCTACCCGAAACTTCTTTGCTTGCTGAAGCTCCACCCGCGAAGCTAGGCAACCTATAATCTGGAGCCGCAGCTGCCGGTGCTGGGCTCGGAGACTTCTGGGTAGCCTTAACGACTGGAGTTTCGCCTGCGGTTGCTTCTTTTCTCTTCACGGAAGGAATAGAAGAAGCAAACTGGCCAGGGCTGATGGTTTGAAGCCTGTCATGAAAGGAAGAATCGAACAAAGGCATAAGGGAAACAGGAGAAAACTTTCGACTAAAGGATAATGCGAAAGAAAAAACTCACTCATCGTCGTCGTCATCATCCAGCATATCTGCGTTCCAGGCGGTGGTGACCTTCGACTTGGGGGCTGGAGGAGGAAGCACATTCAGAGGCGTCACCACGAGAGGCTCTGTCGCCTTGCCAGATCCGCCACCCAAAGAACTATCTTTGGAAGTAGCTTCATCGTCCCCCTGCCTGCGGCGCTTGCGGTGATAAATATCGCTACCCTACTCTTCCACATCGTCTGAAGAGCCGTGCTCGGAGCTCGAGTCAGCTTCAGCAACACTGGTGTCGAGAGTAGCCTCAACATTGCTCGCCAGGAGGTCCGAGGCATCCTCAGCCGAGACTGGCGGGTAGCACGTTGTTATTTCCAAACTCTACAAGAGAAGAAGAAGAGAAAAGAGAAAACTCAGTCGACAGATTCTCGAGTGGCAAAAAGATTAAAGCAGAGAAGAGAAGAAAACTTACATCGGCTGGAGGAGGTTTCGAAGCCTCGAATGGTTCAAGAGGGCAAGCAGGAAAGGGCTCGCCTACCTTCAGCTTGGTGATAGCCGCAATTTTCTTCTCGAATTCGGCATTCGAGAGGATATCTTGGCACAAAAGGCTAGGGTCTTGGATGCCCTCGTACTCCCACATATTCGATGGCCTCTCTTGAAGAGGCTGGATCCTACGCCGGAGGAAGACGCTCGCCAGGTGCAAACCATTCAGCGCGACCCCTGTTGTCTGGTCGCGAAGAATTGCCACCTTCGCGAGTAGCGGAGCGACGGTCCGTTTTTTCCGGCTGAGAGCTTATGCGTCCAGGACTTCCGTCGCTTCAAAACAGCGAACAGGTGGAATTCGTGAGCTCCACCCGCGCTGTCGTCGATGACATAGAACCACTTCCTCCGCCATCCTTGCGCGGAGTCGATGAAGTGCATATCCAAGTAGGAGCTATCCGTCTTCGCCTGGATTCCGAAGCCGCCGGTGCGCAGCGTCTCTCCAAGCTGGTTCTCCACCCGCGACTTCTCGCGGAAGACCCGCACTTTGAATAGGGCCTTCCAAAGGCCCCCAGTGCGGGCGAATGCATAAGAAGCACTCGCAAAGTACGATAAAGCACGAGATGTGCTGAATCGCATTTGGAGGCAGATCGTGGAGTTGTATGCCATAGACATACAACAGTCCAAGGAGGAAGGGATGAAGAGGAAAGGAGAGGCCGCGCGAAACGTGATCCGTGAAGATCACGCGCTCGTTCACGCGACGATTCGGTACCTCTTCCTTCTTTCCTAAGCGAACGCGCTTGTCTGCATTGGGGGGGGGGGCAGCAGCCCCTCCCTCTGCATCTCCTTGATGCTTTTGTTGGTGGTGTTGGCGGAACGCTAGTCGCCCGTCCTCGCGGCGGGTAGCACGGGGACATCCTCGGTCGCCTTCAACGACGAAGCAGCAGCGCCGCGCTTCTTGCCTCCCGCCATGAGAGCTCGCGAGTGCTTGCAGAGGAGGAGATGTGCGCGAGGAAGAAGAAAGGGAAGCAAATGACCGGGAAGTTTTTTACTTTCCGCCTAAGGGTGGATATATATACACAAGCCAAGCCAATCTGGACCGTAGATCAAGCAACGTGGCACCCATCGCGGCTGCCACGCGTGAAGTGGAAACGAAGCGGAGGTGAAAATCTGTTTTATGCCACAATCTTAACAGCGGATCGTGCGCATTTACTGCGCGTGGCTCGCGGAAAAACTGGAAACGACGTCTCGTTTCCGGTCAAAAAGCTGACAAGGTGGGCCAGCGTGCCCTGTTTACACTTTGTCACGTCCCATCGGGAGGACTCAGAACAAACAAAGTGCACAATGACATCATTGCGTACCTCATCAAACCCGAGAATTCCCTCAGATAGGATCCCAAACACGAAATTTTCTTTCGTATGAGCACAACAAATCCCCAGACACGAAATTTTCTTTCGTATGGGCACAACAAATCCCCAGACACGAAATTTTCTTTCGTATGGGCACAACAAAGCTTCCAGACACGAAAACTCTTTCGTATGGACAGAAAACTACAAAATGCAAAAGTCCTTGTGCATAAAAACAAGGGAAATTTCTTTACTTGAAATATCTCAAGACAAAACTCACGAGTACGCAAATCCTGCCACTCGGTCACACAATGTACACACGTCCCAGATGCCGTATTCTCTCGAGTACGAAGGTAAGACCCAAAAGATCTCTCTTGAGGGCCTAGAATCGCACTCAAGCTGCGTCCTCTGGTAAATTTCCGTGTCAATAACACGAAGAAAAATCCTAGCGGACGCGCCGGGTACCCTTATAGGTTAAATTCGACTCGTTAAGACCTCCACGGCCCAATCGCAATGATCACCTCGCCGGATTCGAGTCGGAGGTCTCGAGTCTGCGTAGGCCAGAACTATTTTTGCCCTAGATGCAATTAATTGGCCCTGAGCTTTCGGGAGAGCCAAGCAACTGAGCCACATCCTTCTGCGAAAACAGCCAACACACAGGCACTTTTATTTTCTCGATACTCGAGTACAAGAAATGCATCGCACAGAGGGTACACACCCACTTCAAACGATTGAAGCCATCAGTCGAAAAGAAATCAAGACGAAACTTTGAGCGTCTACCCGGCAGATTCTCAGCCGAGTAAACGCTCCGGGGCTACTGACGTAGTGATGGATCCTAGACCTATCGGGTGAGCCTACCCGGTCCAAGGCCTAAGACCCAAGCTCCAAAAGAGACGCCGTGGACAGTTCTAGAAGGCCCAATCAAGGCCCGCCCGTAGAGCCTTGCGGATTAAGAAAGGATACCTGTAACCAACTTTCGGTTAGGGTTTGTATCCCCACCGGTGACGGTTTGAGACCTGGCTACCTATATAAAGTCAGGAGAACCACCGGGAGGGGGACCAAGAAATACCGCACCACCTAAGCCTTGATATTGAGATCTACTCTCGACTTGAGCACCCCCACTGTAACTGATCTATTGAGCTAATACAGATCGACAGAAGCAGGAGTAAGGGTTTTACCTCTACGAGGGCCCCGAACCTGGGTAAATCTTGCCCCCCTGTTAGCCGATGATTGTCACCACGCCTACTCGTTCTCTTACTCGAAACCCTATCGGTTCACCCGAGGGACTTGTTGAGATGCATATTCGACAACAATCTTCATCAAAAACAAAAGGTACATCTTTTTGAAGAAGATTAGTAAGAGGCTTTGATATTTTATAGAAATATTTAATAAACCTTGTGTAGAAACCAACATGACCAAGAATACTACGAATACCTTTAACATCCCTAGGACAGGGCATTTTTTCAATGGCTTCAACTTTAGCTCTATCAACTTCAATACCTCTTTCAGAAATTTTATGTCCAAGAACAATTCCTTCATTAACCATAAAATGTCATTTCTCCCAATCAAGAACAAGATTAGTCTCCTCACATCTTTGCAAAACTTTATCAAGATTCTGCAGACAACTATCAAAAGAAGTTCCATAGACGGAGAAATCGTCCATGAAGAGTTCCACAATTTCTTCACAAATACCATGAAAGATAGAAGACATGCATCTTTGAAAAGTAGCAGGAGAATTACATAAACCAAAAGGCATACGTCTATAAGAATAGGTTCCAAAAGGACAAGTGAAAGTTGTTTTCTCTTGATCAGGCTTTCTAACAACAATTTGAGAGAACCCAGAATAACCATCAAGAAAGCAGAAATGAGTTTTCTTAGACAACCTTTCTAACATTTGATCAATAAAAGGTAAAGGATAGTGATCTTTTTTAGTAACCTTATTAACTTTCCTAAAATCAATACACATCCTATAACCAACCACTACTCTTTGAGGGATAAGTTCATTATTTTCATTTGGCACAACAGTCATCCCTCCTTTCCTAGGGACACAATGCACATGACTAACCCATCTACTATCAGCAATAGGATAAATAATACCAGCATCAAGGAGTTTCAATACCGCATTTCTTACCACATCCTTCATCTTAGGATTTAAACGGCGTTGATGCTCAACAACTGGCTTTGCACCAGGTTCAATATTAATAGCATGCTGACATATAGTAGGAGAAATCCCCTTCAAATCATCAAGAGTATAACCAGCACCTCTGTGTTTCTTCAATATTCCCAATAATCTCTCCTCTTCTTTACCAGAAAGTTTAGAACTAATAATAACAAGATATAATTTATTATCATCAATATGAGCATATTTAAGATTCTTAGGCAAAGGCTTTAAATCAAAAACAGGATCCTCCTTGGGTGGTAATGTGGTACCCAAGTCTTCCACCGGTAAATTATGTTTCAACATCGCTGGCCGATGTAAGAAAATCTCGTCAATTTCACTCCTTTTGCCCTAAAGACATCACTTTCGTGGTCTTCCATGTATTGCTGCAAATGATTGTTAGGAGCAAGAGCAATAGCAGCCAATTGTTCAACTCTATAGTTCTCATTAGGTAATTCAGCTTCATAAGGTTCTTTAGCAAATTTGGAGAAATTAAATTCATAAGACTCTCCATAAAATTTTGTAAGAATTTTCTAATTTTTACAATCAATAACAGCACCACAGGTATTTAAGAAAGGTCTACCAAATATAATAGGACAAGTCTCACTAGCAGAAGTGCCTAATACTAGAAAATCAGCAGGATATTTAGTTTTACCACATAAAACCTCCACATCTCTAACAATACCAATCGGAGAAATACTTCCCTATTAGCAAGTTGAATAATCACATCAATGTCTTCAAGTTCACAAGAACCAATTTCATGCATGATTTCTTTATAAAGCTCATAAGGAATAGCACTATAACTAGCACCAATATCACACAAACCATAATAGCAATGATCACCTATCCTCACAGATAGCACAGGAACACTAGGTTTCCTAGATTTACCAGGATGAGAGACAATATTATAAGCATATTCACAAAATATAATGTGTCCCTCTTCTACATTTTCAGAAACGAGGTCCTTTACTATTACTACTGTAGGTTCTACAATTATTTGTTCCTCAAGTTCTACAGGTTTCCTTGCACTTTTATTAACCACACTAGATAACATACAATGTTCTTTTACCTTAGCAGGGAAAGGCATTTTCTCAATATAAGGTTAAGGCACAATAGAATCAACAATATGAACTTCTATATCTCTAGCAGGAACACAATTAACAGTATCTTTATAAGGAGCATGGTACTTGTCCCATTCCTTTTTAGGAATATCAAAATAAGAAGCAAAAGTTTTATATAAGTTTGCAACAACTTGAGAATCAAGACCATAAACAATACTAACATTATGAAAATCATCGGATGACATAAAAGTTTTAATGCATTCATAATC
Organism: Alopecurus myosuroides; assembly: GCA_028641055.1. Taxonomy (NCBI): domain Eukaryota; kingdom Viridiplantae; phylum Streptophyta; class Magnoliopsida; order Poales; family Poaceae; genus Alopecurus; species Alopecurus myosuroides. The sequence continues at coordinate 234,564,169 of CM054058.1, read as the reverse complement.
ATAGTTTATACCGGACTTTCTACCTTTGTCATTCTCCCATCCTTCAGTTTTTTCTTGAATTCGGTCAAGAAGATCTCATTTAGCTTCATCCTTCATACGTGTAAATGATCCAGAACAAGAAGCATCCAATAAATCCTTATCATGAAGAGAAAGCCTCGCATAGAAATTATTAATAACACTATTACTGGGGAGCTCATGAATGGGTCATTTGAGCATTAGTAACTTCAATCTCCCCCATGCTTGGGCAATACTCTCCGTCATGAGGCCAAAAATTATATATATAATTCCGATCTCTATGAATTTCACTGGGAGGATAGAATTTAGAATAAAAGAGAGGCACAATTTCCTCCCATCCAATAGTCTGGCTATTTTTCAGCAGTTTGAACCATTTAGCGGCTCGGCCTGTCAATGATATAGAGAATAATTTCCTCTTCACTTGGCTCGTTGTAATACCTGCACACTTGAACAACTCGCATAATTCATGTAAAAAGAGCAAATGATCCCCAGGATGGACAGTTCCATCACCTGAATAGCAGTTATTCCTAACATGTTTAACAATCTTTATAGGTATTTTATAAGGATCCAAATCATCAGGCGGTGGGTCACTTACTACCCTAGCAGTGGCAGGAGTGCCCGCAAATAAGGACTCAAAAGGAGATCCAAACATATTATAATAAAGCAGTAGACAATAATAAAAACAACACTTACAGCAGAAGCTTCCTTTATCAATTCCACTTCCCAATAGAGCTTCATTCCTCGGCAACGGCGCCAGAAAATAGTCTTGATCACCCACAAGTATAGGGGGTGTATCGTAGTATTTTCTATAAATAAGAGTGTCAAACCCAACGAGGAGCAGAAGGTGTTGACAAGCAGTTTCGATGAAGGAATAACTGTAAATACTGAAAGATAGATTTGTAGGGTTTTCTGATATTGCAGATAAATAAAGCGCGAGTAAATAAAATGCAGTAGTAATAATTGTAGCAAATGGCCCAATCCTTTCTTCAGCAAAGGACAAGCCGGTGGGTTTACTTATGATTAACAAACGTTCTCGAGGACACATGGGAGGTTTCTGTCAAGTGCTTTTGTTCCATGCAGTTGGATAATCTTAGGTGTTTTGATAAGTGTTGTGTGGGTGAACCTATGCTAATGTACCGTCCCATCCAAGAATAATACATACTTGTGATTATACCCCTTGCAAGCATCCGCAACTACAAGCAAGTAATTAATTAATAAATCTAACCACAGTTTTAAACTCCGGGATCCTACGCTCCCTCATGTAATGGTTTCCTAACGGGGGTTTAGGTTTCGGTCACTCCGGCAACCCCACAATTAGTAGCCAAATAAACGATGCATTCCCCTAGGCCCATAAATGGTGAAGTATCATGTAGTCGACGTTCACATGACACCACTAGGAGAATTACACCACAACTTAAATATCAAACATTAAATATTATTCAACATTACTTCACTACTAACAACTTGACTTCTCCCGTGTCCTCAAGAACAACACGAACTACTCACAATACATCATATGGATCATAATCAGAGGTGATATAATGGACGATAACAATCTGGTCATAAAGTGCAAACACCGATAATTCTCACAAGCATCAACTACTAACAAGTAATCCACACCGGGAGAGAGATCTAATGTAAAACAACAGTAGAGGCCCCTAATTGTTATAGCGGGATGACGGTGGATGATGATGGTGATGGTGATGGTGATGATGATGACGATCTTGATGATGCCCGGAGTGATGACGGTGACGATGGCGGTGATTTCCCCTCTCCGGAGAGGAATTTCCCCGGCAGATTTCTCCCTGCCAGAGAGCTTTTCTCTCTCGGGTGTTTTCCGCCCCGAGGTGGCAGCGGAATAATTCTTCAACGAGGGTATGAGGCTTAGGGTTCCCTCGGGGCCAAGTACGCCAAAAATATCCACCAGGGGTGGGCTAGGGTGGCCACACCACCTGGTGGCGTGGCCAGGGGGCGCGCCACCTCATGGTGTGGGCCCCTCGTGGCCCCCCTCTGGCTCTCCTTATGTATGGTGTAGCGTTCCCACATTTAAATAATGTAAGGACACATGTGTTATTGTGCTAGTCCCTGGATCAATTGCTAGCACCACAGTACAAGATGAAACATCATGCAAATGCATCAAAATCTATTACATCGCATGATACGGTCTTTACAAAATAGAATTACAACTTCCATAGATTTAGAAGACTATTAGAAAACAAACAAATACAACGGAAAACATAGAACAACATTGAGCCCATCTTCTTCATGTTCCACAGGCAAAACATGTTGGCGATAGTCTCGAGATCCTAAACGAAGTCCTCACTCGTCTTCAGAATCATCTGCAGGATGGAATATGAGGCCACAAAGGGGGTCAATACAATTTAATGTATTGGCAAGTAACACTATGGTGGATATAAATGGAAAGAATAATACTATATGCTTATTTGGCTGAGTGGAGTATTGGCTAAGTTTGCATAAAGCAAGTTTTCTCCTATCACTTTTGTTAAACAAACTTTTCTTTCAAAAGGGTGGCATCATTGGACTAAGATCCAAGCATCACAACTACTGTTCACTTGGTCAAATTTTACTTATTGAGAAATGGTGACGAGATTCTTCCGTCAATCTTTGTCCAGCTGCTCATAGTTGTCCATAACCGGGGACACGACTAAGATCTTAGTTTGTTGACTCTGCAGAGTTTGTGCACTTTCACCTTCAGACTCAAATCAGCCCAAACATCCTATACACTCTGAGTGTATTAAGGAAAGGAGAAGATTGAGACGAGATCTTTCATAAGAAATAATTCAACCTAATGGCAAGACCCGTTACACCTACAATTATGCTACATCTGCTTGTGAAGACTAGGCTGAACCCTCGCAACTTAGTTAATCAAGACAGAGCCCATATGACTAAAGGCTGGATTGGAAGCTACTAGATTTAGAGCGACATAGTAATCTCTTTGTTCCTGTGTGGCCATCCGCAAGTGACAACCTCAAGTGGAATAACCCTTTGACAAGGGCCCTGAGGCAACACTCAACATAAACCGGTCTTACCACTTCCACCCAGGTGGTTCATTCATTAGTTATACTTAGAATTTTTCCTCAACATCTAGCAAAACCATTTGTAATATTGCATAGCATATACTAAGTTCTAAGGCTATCAAAAATAAAAAAAAGGGTAAAAGATATGGCTACACACTACTAGGATAATAGCATAGCATAATATAACTTAGTAAAACAGTCTTATCATGCATACTACTCAAAATCAACTAATGCATATAGAAAATAATGGGTAGTTGGTGGTGTGTTACTTGCCTTGTTGAAGTTGGTGAAGATATCACACTCTCTTCACAAAAGATCGTTGTTATCCGTACAATCTATTCATTGAAAACACAATAAAAAAATAAACAAGCATCCTAGCAAACAAACATACAAGTGTGGAAAACATACAGAGAAACTAACATATCAAAAGGGGTTTAACCAAGTTGGTTAGGACAAGGTCAAGGTTTGAGTTTGAAAGATTTATTCTTTCTTGGTTCCATACTTGTTAAGGGATTTCCAAGAGTTTACTTGGGATGGACTAGGTTAAGTTTGTAGTCATCAAACTTTATTATAACCATACTTGTCGAGGAAGTTCCAAGAGTTCACCAAGGTGATCTCACTATTTCAACTAAAGTAACACATAACAATGTGTGACACTTAGTTCTTTTCATCAAAACATTTGAGTGATCTAAGTTAGTCCTTCCATTTTGGTTTAGGATAGGTCTAGGTTAAACTAACTTCATAACAAAGGAGATAACAAGTTAAAGTCTTGAGATTTTCCATTTGGGTCAATGGTTGGACAAAAACAACTTTCTAAATCTTCAACTTGTATGGATTGCTCCAAGTCTTCACATGCTTGTCTTCTTGAAGATCATCTTCATTCTTCTATTGTAGTATTTTCCTTGGATGGATTCTTCTCTTGATCTTGATATATTTCTTCATGTATTTCACTTCACCAACTGATTTGGGTATGGGGTGGGTACAAATACCACTAAGTCAATTTGGAAAGAAATAAGAAGAAAGATAGAAAGATAGAGGGAGATGTTTTCTTATGAATTTCTTCACACTTGTACTTCTTTGAGTTGCTTCTAGTTATTGTGAAGTCCAATTCCCTTACTTAAAATTCTTCAATGATCTTCTTTGTAGCTCTTCATGTTTCCACCATGTTGAAGATGGAGTTCCTTCTTGTGGTTGAGTCTTGTTTTCCATTTTTGCTAACTTGATGATTTCTTGAAGCAAGAGTAGGGAAGTGGAGAAGTAGATAGAATATTATGGTACTAGTAGTTTAGGTTCACTACTTGGTCTTATATGTGATTGACACATTTTAGGGACTTCGTCTTGGCTCCAAATATTCATAACATCAAAGAATAAATGATGGAAATAATTTCTAAGACATGGTGAAAATGGATGTATCACTAAGTTGGGTTTTTGGTCAAAAACACATGGTCATGGTCCAAGGGTGTCCAAAATGGTTGGTCAAGGATGTCTCTGGTTCAAGGTTACCAAATGGAGCAATTTTGCCAAAGGAACTATATTGAAATTATTTATAGAATTAAATCTATGTCAAAATTACTCAATTATACCACTTAATTGCAAATTCAAAGTTAACTTGTTCAAAAATTATTTTGGGATAGAGAATATGAAAGTACACATCCTAAGGTTTCCAAATATATTTTATTTACAATTTTTTGATTTGTAGAATTTGAATTATGCCAAAATTCATCATACAAACATATTTAAATTTGAACCAATTTAAGTTTGTCAGATTTAAATTTGAACAGTGCTAAAAGATTCTACACATTCTGAGGATTTCAAAAAGTCCAAGTTTTTTCAATTTGGATTTATGGATAAAAAGTTGTGATGAATTTAAGTTACAGGGACTAATCTGCAAAACTGCTAAATAAATCTACCAGGAGAAAATTTTGAATTAAAGGCTGGCCACGTGGCTGGATCTGATTGGGCCGGGTTGCTTACTTGACGGTGGCGTGGCGCGCTGACTGGGCGCTGATGTGTTTAAGTGATTGGATCTGGGGCATCAGATCCAGATCCAACGGCTGCGTAACGGTTCATCAAGTGGATCTAATCCTGCGCATTAAAATTAGATCCAACGGTGCTGGGGGGCTAGGGTTGATACCTTGCCGGCGTGGGCCACCGGAAATTGTGAGGATGGCGGCTCAGCGGTCGGGTTTCAACGGCGACGAGCTTCCGGTGATCTCCGAGCACAACGGAGACCACGACGAGGAGCGGAGAGCGACAACGAAGTGCAGGGAGGTGACGGAGCAGGCGCAGACTTCTTCAGACGGCAACAAACCACGAACGGAGGCTACGCAGGCTCCGGCGACGCGCAGATGCGCACGGCGTGCTTGATTTCCTGCGCAAAAAGGTCAAAGATCACATGAGGAGATGCGCCGCGTCATCGGTAGGAGAGGAGGACAAGAATCGATGAAGTGTGCCGACGGTGGAAGGTAACTCCGGCGAGGAAATTCTACGGCATGCAGGTATGGAATGAGGGGGAAGGGAGGGAAAATGGAGAGGAGCTCGGGGGCTCTTTATAGGGCCAGAGAGAGGGGGCGGTCATGGCCTGTGTAACATCCCAAGTATGAAAACACCCCTAGAATGTTTGATTCTTGTTTAATTAATGTTTTGCATCATGCCATCTTACTCATTGCATTTGTTTTCATTTTTGTTCCCATCTATTTTACTTTGTTTTCACAATTGAAATTCAAACTATATTCAAACCTTTGTTTCATACTTGTTATGTTACAATTTTTTTCCAAATAAAAAGTTCAATCAAAACAACCATTTGTTTCCATTAAACCATAAGGTTCAAACTATTCAAATTATGGCTTTTGATAATTCACTTAATGCAATTTGCATTCAAATTCAAATAAGTTTCCAAACAGCACCCAATTTGAAATTATGAAAATTAAAAAATAATCCATTCACTTGCTTCCAAGAAACTTGAATGTTAAATTAATGGTATCATGTCAATTATTTTCAATTAATATTAATCTCATTCAAATTTTAAACAAATTTCAAACAGCACCTAAATTCAAATCTTTTTGAACAAACAAAAGTGCACTTTGTGCTGTTAACATAAATAGGTAATATAAAATTTTTGCCCTAATTTTCTAAACCCCAAAACCTTATCTATTTCTTCCTATTTCATTTCAGCAAAAAAAAAGAAACAGAATTTTTTAAAAAAAAAAGAAACGAGGGAGAGAGAGGCAGTGGGCTGTGCCCCACGCAAGCCCAGCCCACCCTTTTCTTTTCCCTGGCCCGATACCCCTTCGCACCCCCTCCCCTTTCTTCTCTGTGTACGGCAGCGCATCCGCCACCGCCACGTCGACGCCGTCGCGCAGCAACGGCCGTGCGCAGCCCCTGCGCCCTATAAAACCCTACCCTAGGTCCCCGGAGGGCAACCCTAGACCTGTAAGGACCCCAGACCGACAGTCTGAAACCCTACGTATGCATACATTCACGATCCCAGAAAGATCAGTCGTGAACAACATACACAGTTGGCATACAGAAATACATCATCCATTACACGAATACATAAAGGTATTACACAAATGATCACATGATCAAGTTTAAAGAAACTGCCAAAAGGGCAGGCAACATAACAAACACAGCGGAAGACAAATAAAACACAACGTAGTTGAGCCCAAGTCACGCCTTAACCTACAGGCTGCTGACCCGGAGACGATCCTAGTTCGCAAAGCCCGTCAACTCCGTACTTCTCTTCATAGATCTCCTTTGGAGGCTCCTTCTCCAAATCTGATAAGTAGATACCAGGGGCAAAACCATAATGAGTACATTTGAATGTACTCAGCAAGACATCCATCATGTCACTTACCAACATGCAACTATGCTTATATGGTGGAATAGGTAGGCTATAAATAGGGCTCACTACCAATGGTGTTCATATATGATGACACCACAGTTGCAGTCAGGTTAATCTGTATCCTCGTTGAAGAAGATACTTCAGAAGAAAATAATATAGTTTTATTTCTCTTGTAGATCTCACATGTACAAGAGTTTTTGTAAAACTTTGTTAAAGAATATTTTCTCTTTGCAAAACTTCTTGGAATCAGTTTCCAGAATTCTTGCTTAGAGTAGAAAGGGTTTTCTTTGCAAAACATTTTGTTTTTGTATAACAGCATCTGGCTTTTCATCATCGACGATACCTCCACGGTATAAGTTTCCATTTCCTTTCCGATCTTCACAAGTTCAACACTTCCTTTCAAAAAAATTCCCTTTCAAAAACATCCTTTTTGAAAACATTGACACAATGCTAGCTACATGGCCATTCAACTGTCCATATCCGAGGACGCGGCTTCTTCGAAAAAGTTGTACTCTGCAGAGGTGTACACATCCACCAGATCCAGTACACCTCCCGTGAACAACCACAGACTGTAACAACAGTATGTAAACATCAGGTATCTGATCATAACCATCCACTATGTTCAAGCTAGAATATGCCTATCTCTCGATTGAGTTTGTTCTCCCCGGCACCAAGTCCCACTCTGCCTAGCCGGGAGCCTCAATGAATGCATCCGGAGGGAAAATTAATCCCACACTTTATATGCCTCAACATTGGGAGTTTTGACGACATTCGGTTCGAGGGTACGACGCCCCTTATAGCAAGTGAGATAGCACACACTAATAATAACAAACTTCAAGTTAAGCCCCGTGCCCATGTTGGGGTAGGGTGGCAGTACGGTAAAGGTTGTCCGGCGAAGACTAGGTTATGTGTCATTTTTGAAAACACCACTTTCTTAAAAATGACCACTTTCACATTCCTCCGGAGAACAAGGATCCGCCTTTTCTCCGGGTTTTTCCGTAAAGCCTTTGTTTTGTAGAAACACAATTTTAGGGTGTCCACTTAGGGACTAGTATATTTGATGGTAATAAATACCATATGGTGGCTTATGGGCTTGGTATTACCAAGTTTAACTACTGGCATGATAGTAACCTATATACTAGTATAGTAGTAATAGCCACATCAAAAATAGTTTTGATAATCAAGTTTTGGTAAAACTTCAGAGGTAAAACATGCATGATAGATAATGATAAGTATTGTATCAGCAAGCATCAGGATGGCTTGCCTGCTATCTCCTTGTGTCCCTGGTTTTGGAGTGACTGGAACTTGAAACAGAGCTTCACGACACTTCCTTCCTCTTCGTTTTCTAACGTCTTAAAAGGAATAAAGGACACACATTCAGAAACAATCAAGGCAAGCAACAATACACAACAATACCTACAGCAAGGAAACTAATAATAACCAATCACACAATTATTAATTGAGGCAAACAATCAAACAAACACACTGGGCAGAAATGCCATTTAATAAGACAACTCAAGGTTGGAGGAACATGTCTCACAACCTCAATATCATGGATTCAGTGGGTGTGCCACTCTCATACCAAGTTATTAATAAACCCAAAAATACACTTAGTTTCACATGGGTGAGGCTACTAAGAGTATACAAAACATGCACAAAAATAATCATGGCAATGGGTCTATCAACCAAACCACAAAAAGAAAAAGGTAGCTAGTCTACCAAGTCTTAATTCACATCAAGAATAAATAAGACACGTGATTTGCAAAAGTTACTTTTACAAATCAGTGAGCCTACACAAGTGCAACAAGTCAATAGACTCATCACAAAACACACAATTTCTCATAGTGAGAACAATAGAAACACTGACTAAAAAGGAGGAATCCTATAGTCATGCTTCTACTAATGGTTTGCTATGCAAGCATGCATAACATGTAAAATACTAAAATGCAAACAAGGAACCATGTTATCATAATGGTAAATGAAAACATGTCCTGATGCAAGGATACATAAACATCTACCAAACACAAGTTGGAAGGAAAAATAATTCAATACAAAAACTGCTAAGGAAAACTAGTACTACTCAAACATGAAGAATCAATGGATGCATTTCAATCAAGTAATTGAAATACAACCAGAGGGTCCATGTCATAAAAACAGTAGTGAAAAATATCTATACTTGCTATAACAAAAATATCCCATTTAACAAAACAATGCATCCATTTGCAGGGCAACTCCTACGTACTAGTGGTAATAAAAAGGGGCATTACTAGAGGAATCAAACAACACTTCAAGAATGTATTTTTCCTAGCAGGCCACACATGATTACAACCACTTAAAAACAGAAGCATACACATTTCCATTTAGCACAAAAAATCCCAAAGCAAAAATACTAGGCACTCAATAGTTAGAGAACTATATAAAAGAAACACATCTAGTGTGGGGAAAATAATGTTTCCACCAAGAATGCAATGACACCAGTGGGTGTTCCACTAGTATAACAAAGCATTAAGAGGTCACAATGCCTCTGGTCATACTTGCTAAAAATTAACAAAAGACTAAACTAGCATCTAGTGCAATAACCATACTAGTAAAAAATGTTAGGATGCAAAAATAAGCAAGGTAATGCTACTCATGCTATTATTTTAACACAAGTGAAAACTCTAGGGGTCAACTACTCATAAAAACATAACCAAAATTCTACTGTTCCTATGAACATAACACAAAAATATGTGGCTACACAACCACAAATGCTTATGTCAAAAATTCCACACATGAGGGAATTTTTCCATAACATTCTCATAGTGATGACTAAACTACTCATGCTTCTCTACCAATTCAAATGCAAGATAGCAGAGGTGATAACAACACAATATAAGTACCAACATGGTACTGGATTCAATCAACAATCCAAGTGCTTGCACATAATTTCATCACTCAAAAATACTATGCAAGTATTGACTAGAGATAAAACATATACTACTAACATAAATCCTATTTATTCTCAACTCAAGTCCACACAATCTAACATGCTAAAAAAAACTAAGTAGCACTTAGAAAACAAGTTCACACAACTTTTACATGCTAGGAAACAATATTGCAACACAACAATATAATCACTCAATTTAAATACCTAAAATGCCAAAATGGCAGAAACAAGCAATTTAAAGATCTGTCCACCAAATTTTCTAGGATGCTCTAAAAATTAAACACAACTAGGTTTGGATATCCCTAAACATATACAAGACCATACAATTGAGTTTGCATCAAAATGCATTTTTTAATAATATTATAAAAATCACCAAAGTGCTCTCTGGTGTATTACCAAATTGCATGCCATTCCAAAAATGCAATGAATTTGGAAGAAAGGTTAATTGATCCTGTTAGGAAATTTCAAGGGCTTTCCAATGAAATTGGACTCACTTCATTCTGAGTTGTGAAATAAAAATGGTGCTCATTTTGGTGTTTCTGGTACCTGTTGCCAAATCATTGTTCATTTCAAAAATAATCATCCAAATGTAGATCTACAAGTTGGAGCTGGTTTAGATTTAGTTGGTTTACATCTGTGAATTTTGGTTTGGTCAAATTCATCTTTTAGGTAGGTTTTTAGAGCCCAAAGCAAACATACACTTTCCTGTCAAAAATAAAAAGGAAAAAAGACTTGACTGGGCCAGATCTACTAACTGGGCCGGCCAGATCTAGATCCACCGCGGTGGGATCTAGCCACTGAGGCTGACTCGCGGGCGAGGCCGCAACGGGGGCTGCCACGCAGGCGAGCGCGGGCCACCAGCAGGTTTGACCGTACCAAGCGCAGGGTCAAGGGTTGCTGCGTCAGCGTGACGCAACCACGACGTCATCGCCGGCGGGAAACGTCTCCGGCGAGATCGAATCCGTTGCTACCGTTCATCATTTTTCGATTTCTAAACCTCTACACGATGTACTCGTTGCAGGGAACCACCTAGGCACTGCCTCGTTTCCAGGGAAACAACCGGAGATCGGCGGCGACGGCAACGCGCGGCGGCCGGAGAACACGCACGGCACGGGGTCGTTCTAGAGGGAGAGGGAGAGGGGAAAACGGTCGGGGAGGACCGCGTGCTCACCATGGACTCGAGGAGATGCTCGGAGAAGGCAGAGGAGGAGTAAGTCGGCGGGAATGGCTCGCCGGAGCCCTCCGGACTCGGAGAGGAAACGAGGATGGCGCGGCCTCCACGCGTGCTCCCGCCACGATTCCTTCTGCAGGGAGGATCACCACTTCGAGGCGGAGGAGATGAGCCACTCGGTGGCCGGCGGCGAGGTCTGCAACTGCCGATTCGACGGCGGCCATTTTCGGGCTAGGGTTTGGTTCGAGATATTTCTTGAGAGAGAGAGAGAAACTTCGAGGGGAGAGAGAGGGGGCAGGTAGCAGCACATGGGAGGGGTTTTTAACCTCAAAGATTGCTTCCAATCGAAGCTATGGAGCATGGGATCCCATGCCTTCTATTGCATCTACAGGAAGAAGGACACCATGACTCAGCTTACAACTAGGTCCTTGGTTATTTACATAAAGGTCCTTTTCTCTCTGAAAATGTGATTTTCACCAAGCAAACAAAGTCAAAATTTAAATTCCTTTTGCCCAAAATTCTTATTAGTTGAGTTGCACAATATATGTGAAAAATGGCTCAATTGGAGAAACTTGATAATTCAAAGTTGTTCAATTTTCAATTCTTACATAAATGGACATTGAATTTATTAGACTACTTAGGAGTTTCCAAAAATGATAATTTTTGGCACACATTCCTTATTTGATGTTTTCCTTATGTGGTAGAAAATTCAAGTCATTTTGAGTTACTTCATAGAACAAACTTGTTCAAATTTCAAAAAGGTGCTGTCTTGAAAACAGGGGTTTTTGGCAACTTAAATTATTCAAAAACTTGTGCCCTTTTGGTTTTCATCCTTATTTATGCTATAGAGCATGTGGTATTTATTTAATGGCATTTTGAAAAAGTTTGTAGAACAAACTTGTTCAAAATTCCAATTGTTGCTGTGGAGAAAAATCATGTTTTCAGGACTTTAATGGATTCAAATTTTGGTCTCCTCTTGTGTGTGCTCCTTATTTGATATAAGGAAGCAATGGTATTAATTTCAGATCATTTTAAGAAAGTTTCCAATAGTAACTTGTTTGAGTTTCCTGTTTCTGGAAATATTGGAATTTCAATTCAATAAGGCACTTGGCTTTTCTTTAACAATGCTTTGCCAAAATATTTATGTGACTAGAGATAGCAAGTCAATGCTCTCCAATAATTTTGTTTTTAAGCTTGCAAGGTTGGAAAAATATTTGGTAATATTTTGGTGAAGCATCTAAGAATGCCTCTTTTTCTGATAATCTTTTAGGGAAATTTATCAAGTGTTTCCTCTTTCTTAGTTTAGGTCTTGGAATAATATTCAACAAGTATGGGATTCATAAGATGGCTTTGGAAAACTCTTTGATCAATATTTACTTTATAAAATATTGCCAAGGTCATTGGAACAATATGTTGAATATTTTGTTTTCAATTTCTTAGCCATGTTGAATATTTACTCAAACAAATACAACCAAACTTTAATTGTCAAGCAATTAGCAAAACAACTGTGTTATCAGGTATTCCAAAATTGGGATGTGACAGGTCTTCCCCCCTTAAAAAGAATCTCGTCCCCGAGATTCGCAAGCGAGGACTAAGGGAGGGCCAACAAACACAATGTTAGCGTTGGAGTGCAGGTGCTTCCCCCCTTTGACTTTTCTTGGGAGGTGGGGTACTCCCCTAAATTAGCAAATTTTTCAAAGAAAATTCTTTAGCTATCAATTTACTCAACCGCCAATTTTTAAAATTTCTGATAACGTCACTATAAAATTAAGGTTAGTGCAGAACTACCTGGAAACGTATCGTCAATTATTTCATGAGTTCCTAGATATATCCCACATATTACATACCACATATGGAGTGGTGTACCACTCTCATAACAAGGTATATAATAAGCTAAAAATATAGCTTGTGGGTGCAAAGGTTAGGTTGCTAAGGTAAAACAAACAGACAGGACAATAGCCACGGCAGTGGGTGTTACTCCCCACAAGCAACTATCACTTAATGCGTTCATGATTTTAGTTGGATGTTTTAGTTTCATAAGATACTCTTAAGCACAATCATGACACAAGTATAAACTCATGCTAAGGTAAAACATTTAAACACAATCCCACAAGCAAGCAAACAACACCACAGATGAATAGACTATTTATTCACTAGGTTATTGTTTACTAGAGGTTTTGGAATCCACCAATCATGAATAATTAGCAAACAACCAGTAACTAAAAACCAATGAATCCAATCATAAAGGTACTCTAAAACACCATCTTCACACAATAGAAAACTCCTATTTCACAGGCATAAAAAAAGGACTGCACAAATAACACACTAGTATGAAAAATCTACACCAGCATGCTATAAGAGATAATCATATCCTATAACCATAGAACATGAAACTAAATAATTCATGGCATGATAACATAAGTAATAATTTCCTAAACATGCTATATCAACAGTTATACTCATAAAAATAAAAAGAGGGTAATACTAGAGCAAAAAATCACCATTTTCTAGTGGTGAAACTAGTTTCGCCCTAGAGAAGCAAACAATGCTATCATGATGTTTAAACTTAAACAAGCAAGTCATGAATATAAGTGTACCTAATAACAGTACACCACTCCTACTCATGTTAGTAAGCACAAGCACCAGAGTAATTTTATGAATCAACCATTAAGCATGCAGAAATTTCTTCTAGCAATTTCTGTTTTCTTTAACCAATTACTAGCAAACAAGCAAGGTATAACTCACACAACCAGTAGATATGCAATTAATGAAAATTTATCTAAACCTTTTCAAAAATCCATACACTCAATTTAAAATTATTCACAAACAATCTACCAATCAAGAGGAATTTATTTTATTTGCGAACAATTTAATTTTAGCACACGATAGTGAAACACTTCTTAACATGATACCCCTAAGGAATATTATGCTAACAAAAGGATCACATATAAACATACTAGTATTTACTAAAAAGAAATAAACTTCTCACTTGTATAGGTGAAAAGAAACAATTATATTTTCCATGGTGGAAAATAGAAATCAATCACATAGTGAAACATGCTGTTTTCACACATGTGTATGGTTGGGGATTTTCATCCTCAAGCCAAAATGCAATGGGACCAGTGGGCTATGGCCTACTAATACCAAGGAAAAATAGGTACTAAGCCTCTGGTTACTCATGAAAAACTTTGCATACAAGATAAAAATATAAGGCTATTTAATCTAGTGAAGCAATACTAGTGCATATTGATAGAAATGCTTACACATGCTTTACTATTAAGAGACATGCAAGCTAACATAGGTACAAGCATCAAAATAACAGTACCTAAATGGTTCTGGACTCAAAGAAAACATAGCACAACATCTACTAATAAAGTATACACAGATCTAGCTCTCACAATACTTCCAAATAATAAACTAGAAGGTAACAAATGCTATTTCATTTTTGTTCGAGTTTCCAATCATGCACACACTTTCTAGGGTAGATTTATTGTAAGAAAACAACATAATAACAAGTCCTAACAACTCCATATAAGTTAGGAAGCAAGATTGAATAAAATACAAATTTATTTCAATCAAGAGCACACAAAGAAACAAAAATAGGAAAATTGTTGTTTTCTAGATCTATCATATCCATTCCATCGTTCACTTAATTTCTAAACCTCGAATCTCATAGTACCAACAATGTCTACTAAGATTTGGTTTCCAAAGTAGATACACCTGATATCCTATTGACTAGCAAACGAATAGGTCATCGTCTTATTTTCTCGTGACTTCTCCTTTTTACCAACTAGATTAAAAAGTGTCCCAAGTCACTTAATTCCTTGGTTTAGAAAGAGTTGTCAGTAGTTCGCATGCTTTGGTTAGGTGTCAACCTAAGATTAGGCAAAGCATGTTAGTCTTGTTAGCTTTCTATTAAATAAGGTTTGTCCGACAAGATACGACTAGCGTCATACGTCGAATATTGAATTGTGCTCTTTGGATTGGCTTTTGAGGGGGTTGCGCATCATGGCATGTGAAGACTTCTTTTGCACCTTTCTCCATAGGAGGGAGGTATATAACTTTTAAAAGGGGATTTATCTTATTTGGTCTTTTAAAAGGGACATAAAGAGGTGCAACATTTAGCCAACAGGGTAAAAAGAGTCTTTTGCAAACAGACAAAACCTAGAGGTTTTGGTCAGTATTGGTTGGTTTCCTTCACGCCTTTTCTTCTTTGAGGGTTTTCGTTGTTGGAGCTTTTTCTGTTGGAGTGCATCACTGGTAGCAACGCTATCAGTTCGTGTGGCTTGATGGTCCTCTATTATTAGGCCCAACGGTGCTTTCATTTATGGTGGGGAAATGGTGGTAGTTCACGACGGTGGCATTTTGAAGCGAAAACAAGTATAAGTCTATGCAACAAATTCTTGTTTTTGAATATTATACAAACACTTCTGCTTGCAAAAACCTAACAAGAGACGATTCAAAAACAAGAGCGGGGCAAGCACAAATCTGCAAATTTTGAGCACCCCACAAACATATAGAAGCCTAGATGAACCAAATTCTACACCACACAATAGCACAAAGTCCTACGGACACACATAAGCAAGCCATAACACACAAGCAAGGCTCCATTGGAGCTACGTCGGGGGAGGCGACTCATGGGGTCATCGCTAAATTACTCCAAACTAGACTGATCCAAAATCCTAGAAGTGGCTGAAGAACTATATCTACTTCTGACCATCATCACTGTAGAGTTAGGCACTTATTTTGGTCTTCTCGGGACATCGGCAAGTATACAAATTTTTGGATGGAAACAAGATAATAGAAGTAAAGTTTTGATAAAACTTTTAACGGACTATGCAACAATTTGTTTTTGAAACCCCAACTATTTTCTGGACAGAAAACTTCAAATACGAGAGATGTTTCAAAAACAGAGCGGAGCAGTTGCAAACAAGTAAGAAATAAACTCTTAACCGAGAGAGATACCAACTCTGTAAGGCCCGCCCTTCGAACCACTTTATATGCCGTGGAGGTATCGTCGATGATGAAAAGCCAGATGCTGTTATACAAAAACAAAATGTTTTGCAAAGAAAACCTTTTCTACTCTAAGCAAGAATTCTGGAAACTGATTCCAAGAAGTTTTGCAAAGAGAAAATATTCTTTAACAAAGTTTTATAAAAACTCTTGTACATGTGAGATCTACAAGAGAAATAAAACTATATTATTTTCTTCTGAAGTATCTTCTTCAACGAGGATACAGATTAACCTGACTGCAACTGTGGTGTCATCATATATGAACACCATTGGTAGTGAACCCTATTTATAGCCTACCTATTCCACCATATAAGCATAGTTGCATGTTGGTAAGTGACATGATGGATGTCTTGCTCAGTACATTCAAATGTACTCATTATGGTTTCTCCCCTGGTATCTACTTATCAGATTTGGAGAAGGAGCCTCCAAAGGAGATCTATGAAGAGAAGTACGGAGTTGACGGGCTTTGCGAACAAGGTTCGTCTCCGGGTCAGCAGCCTGTAGGTTAATGCGTGACTTGGGCTCAACTACGTTGTGTTTTATTTGTCTTCTGTTGTGTTTGTTATGTTGCCTGCCCTTTTGGCAGTTGCTTTAAACTTGATCATGTGATCATTTGTGTAATACCTTTATGTATTCGTGTAATGGATGATGTATTTCTGTATGCCAACTGTGTATGTTGTTCACGACTGATCTTTCTGGGATCGTGAATGTATGCATACGTAGGGTTTCAGACTGCCGGTCTGGGGTCCTTACAAGACCCCTACCTCCTTCTCCCTCGCAGAGCGCCGCCGTTTTCTTCCATCTCTGCCACCTTTCCCTCCTGTTCTGAACCTCACTGGCGCCACCCTCTCTGAACCCATGGCGATCGTCGCCGTTTCCACCCTCCTCCTTCCACGCTGACCCCGGGAATCAGCTCCCCTCGACTCCAGCTACGCCCTCGACACCGCCACCGTGCTTGAAACCCACCACAACGCCGCCGCCATCCTTTCCGTTGCCGCCGGCGACAGCGACCTGCACCGAGCCGCTGCCTCACCTGCAAACGGAGGTGATCACCGTGCTCTCTCTCCCTCCTGCTCCTTCCCTGCACGATGCACACCAGCACGCACGCGTCCACGCACCACAACGCGCACGGCAACGAGCACAGCAGCCGCGGCAGCTCGCCGTCGGCCGTCGATCTCTGTCAAAGTTCAGAAACGCGCGCGCAGTTAAAAGTTCAGTTAACGAAACTGAACGTTAACCTAGCTGCGCCCCCTATTATGTCAAAAACTGAATCGCTACCGCACTGGTAGCAACACTTGCGCGCGCGCCCCAGGGTGCAGGTTCGAGCCCTGCCCCGCGCGATTAAAACCCCAACATTTTTTCGCTGGGCCGCTGACAGGCAGGCCCCACCTGCCAGTGGCCACTGCTGCCACGTGAGCGCCACGCGGCCCAGGGGCCCTCTGTCAGTGGCTAGGGCTAGCCACTGCAGAGTGAAAAACGTTTTTCAGCCTTTTTCTTTTTCAAATTAAGTCCTTTTCCTTCACAGTTTGGTCCCTAATTTTGAATTGCTAATAACTTTTAAATTACAACTCCAAATAATATAAATAAAATATGTTGTTGAACCAAATTTAATTCTCTACCTGTTTATAGCATTTGTTTTCTGTTTTGAATATTTCAAATGTATTCAAATTTCAAATTCAAACAATTCATCTTAATTTTGTTTAATTCCATAAATAATTCATACTTAATTCAAATAACACAAATAAAATATGTATTCCATGCTATTTTGAACCATCTATCCCAATATAAATTTTGTTTCATGATTTGATTAATTAAAATTGGTTAAATATTTTAAACCTTGTTTAAATCATTTAAAATTTGCTAAATTCATAACTTGCTCAAATTAAATTATTTTTGAACATATAAAATATGTTTTAAAACTAGAAAATTATAAACTTTTCAAATATGAATTTGAATTTATGTTTTGAACAAATAAAAATTCAAATAAATTCAAACTTGAATTTAATTCATTTAAATATTGTTTAACTTGTTTAATTCATAAATAATTCATCTTAATTTCTTTTTCAATAAGTGAAACATGCAATCCACCTAAAATTTTGTGTACTTTTCAAATATGAATTTTTTTATTTGTTTTGAACAATTTAAATTGCTGAAAACAACAAATGCTTGTGTAACACCTTTAAGGAACCAAAATTCCATAACTTAATAAATAAATTTCTAAACTTGGTAAACCTTGTTTTAAATTGTTTCTATTGTTGTTATTTTTCTGTTTTCCTCATCCATGCATCATACTAATCCACTTTCACCTATTGGTTAGTTGTAAAACAATTGTTTCAACCATAATACATGGGCTTTCCATATGCAATCCCAAATTGCATGTGGGTCCATTTAATCATGTTGTTACCAGGTCAACTAGTTTATTTTGAGGCATCAATTAAATTGTCATGCATCATCCCATGATTGTGCATTATGCCATGTTATTGATTGTTTGTCTCTCTGCGTTGTTTGTTTGCTTCTTCTCGAATAGACGACGACGTTGAGACAGACGAGGTTTACGACACCCCTTCTGAGGAGTTAGCCCAGTACCAGGCTACTGAGTTTGCAGGCAAGTATTCACTCACATGAACCATTATGTTCCTTTCAACATTGGATACCGATACTTTCCGTTGTCTATTCTGCTAGCCCTATGAATCGTTGCTTCTGTTCGATCCTATCACATGTTATCCTTTAACCCTGATATAGCCTCACCTCCACACCTATAACCCCATTGCTTGCTGTCCGTGTCTTACTAGCATGCTTAGGGTTGTTTCTGCTCGAGTCTGTTACCCGTTACTTTCTGTTACTATATTTCTATTATGTTCTGGGGCTCGATGTTACACAACAACCTGTTAATCTTGAGGTAATAATAATTTGATGTTAAGGCACCGGCAGGAGGCCCGGCGTGGTTTTGAGGCCTGCTAGTGTCGACCCTAATTAGGAAAAGGGTCTTGTCTACTGATCCATGATGAGCGCACTATCCGCATGTGGGAAGCGTGTATGGGCGCCCCCCTCAATTTGATTCGATTCGCATCTCGTCCAAATCGCCACACTTAGTTCGGGCTTTCCATTTGATGCACTCATATGCATGTACGAACCCGAGGCCAGGGTGGAACTTTTGTAGTCGGCATTTAGGGCGGCATGGTCTTAGAGTGCTATGAGGGTCCCCTTTTCTTCGTCGGGCTCTATTAGCCGCGCATGCACAGCACGTGGTGCTTTGGGCTTGATGCGAAGAAGAGTTGAGTTGTGTAGAGTGTCTCGCTTGGTGGGTTTGATTCCCGTCTGGCGGGATATTCTTACGTGTACGGCCAAATTGGTGCACCCCTGCAGGGATAAATCTTCTCGAGAAGCCGTGTTTTCCGCGGTTATGGTTGACTTGGTGAAAGTACTGGCTAACAAGTACTCAGAACAACTTACACCTAACTAATGATAACTTGACTAGTAATAGTCTTATTGACACAATAACTTGACCCATCATTAATCCAACGGCGTGAGTTATCCTCGGATTGCTTCTTTGGATAAGGGGCGAGATCCAGGATGGGCTTGTTTGGAGTTAGTTATAGTTGGTTACGATACGCTATCTTATCCCCTTTCTGTTAGCCGGAAGTTGTATCATGTTCTGTAGTTGGTTAGTGCAGCCAGCTGCCGCATCTTTTGTATCACCCTTTCTTCCGTTGAACCCAAGGCATTTGTGCTTGGTGTTGACGGGTTACATTTTGGTGAACTGTGAGTCTTTCTTGCCAGTATGTTTATGTACTGACCCCTTTGGGGCTGTGGTTTCCGCAGACTACGCTTACGAGGATCCCCGTGATGGCTACTACGTGGAGTTTGACGAGGCTGCTGACGAGTAGATAGCGGACCCGGGCAGGATCCGAGACTACGTGGATGGGCTCCGTTTTCCTTTTCATTCCCGGCTTCTTAAGCCTATTTGGATTTGTCTATACTCAGACCCTTTGAATGCTTCTGCTGAGATGTAATGATGATATGTTGGGACATGTGTCCTCTGGATGATTGTATTTGCTATCTCTGCTCTAGTGAGAGCTATTTGCAACTTATTTCTATTTATTTGTGTCTTAGAGATATGTTGTGCTATCATTTTGTTAAACGCCGTTGACGTACCATGTGTGTATGGTATGAAGTACGTCAATGGTAGTATCCTGATTTCTATGGGATGGTTTACGTAGACGATGAACAGTAGGGGTTGGTTGTCACACATACGTGTGTTGGCCTACTCGTAAGAGATGCGGGTGCCTGTAAGCCCCGTAATCCAATCAATTACTGTTCAACGGAATTGCGAGTATCCTCTAGAAGTCCGGGTGCGACAAATGGTATCAGAGCCTGTCTGCCTGTAGGATCCCTTTTACTGGTCGCAGTTGAGTCTAGAAACTATTTTGTAGCTATATAGGAAAAATGTAACGTGAGAGTAGGAATTCTGCCATTTTATTTCTTTCCCCACCCACCCTCCCTTTTCTGGTAAGGAAGTGCAACGTTGTTTTCTCTTCTCACCTAAACTTTAAAGTTAGGATTTCACGTATCCTGGTTTCTCTAGGATAGTTATATCTACTAGACCATAGGAATGGAGGTGGTTGTGACATGATTTATCATGTTGCCTACTCACGATTGAGAACGGAGGCGTGTAAGCCCCGGAAGCAAATCCTCTATTCCTTAAGCAGTAGATATTGATCCTTTAGAAGCCCGGATGGGTTTTCCCGTAGTACCTCAGGAGTTTTTGGTCTCGTGTTTCCCGATGTTGCTTCGATATCCTGTTCTTCTCAACATCCTTTTCATCCGTTGAAACCTTGTTGTTGCTTTCCACTTCAGTTCTCTACCGGCGTCTAATCCAAATTTCCCCGATCATCTGCAGATGGATCTCAGGTTCTACCCGCAGGTGGTTCGTTTGACTCGTTGCGAGAGCACTGCCGGTTATCCGGAGATGCTGAGAGACATGGTCACTTATCTGGGGTTCCGTTGGGCACCAGAGTACCAGGTCTACAAGCAGCAGCGAGAGTTTGACCAGACCTACTACCAGGCTATCGTCTACATTCTGTCAGATGATGGCATGAGCGTTGTCCACCGCTACGAGGCAGTAGGTTCCATAGTGGATATGGCTGTGCAGTAGGAAGCTTATGTGAGTCTCACCGTCCTTCGTGCTGACTACTGGGGATTTGACGATTCTATCTATCGCCACATCCCCCGTGGTTACATCACTTCGGAGGGAGCTCACTTCACTCTATACGACAACCTGGATGTCTACGAGCATGATAACTCCAGGCTGCACACCACCGCTCAGTTTGTGAGGCACAGTGACGCAGTTGCCAGCACACTATCTCAGGAGTTGGCTTCAGTCAGAGAGCAGCTCTACCTTGCTTTGACTCGTCTGGCGACGTACACCATAGACTTTGTTGGAGACGAGCGCTTTGCACGTTTCGATCAGCCAGTTGGTCGTCGTCTACCAGATGCTGGAGGTTACGAGCCGATCAGAGGTCCACTCCTTAACCTCGGTGCTGGTTACACTGGGATTCCACGCTTTGGAGCACAGGGAGTCGACGCTATGTACTTCACCACACCTAGAGTCGCTCTCAGACCACGTCAGATCTATGTGGATCATCGTTCTACCTACTTTCGTGGGCGTGCTCCTCACCGTACCTCTCGCTGTACTACTCACCGCCGTCCTGCGTGATGAGCATGGGAGTATCGATGTATCCATTCTTAGCTATGTTTAGTTATCCTTTGGCTTTCGAACCATTTATGGTGTGTTGGATATTCTGATGTATTTGAACATGTGATGATGTACCTGTTGGTTATCTATTCATGCGTCGGAATAATCTCTCTTTCGGTTACCAAGTCTATCCTTTTCTGTTGTTGTGCTAAAATGCATGTCTATTCAGGATGCCGCCAACAAGGAACAACCCGCCTGAGCCACCGCCAATCACGGAGCTGTTGACTTAGATGACCCAAGTCATGGCATAGATGGCCCAGTTTCAGACTAACCAGCACAACAACCAGAATGCTCCACGAGTCAGTATCAAGGAGTTTCTCAGTCTGGGTCCAAGAGCTTTCGTGGCAACACGTGAGCCTCTGGATGCTGATGACTGGATCCGTGAGATAGCTAGGGCTCTGGAGATTGCTCACGTTGCTGAGAAAGACAAGGTCAAGTATGCATCCTATCTGCTGAAGGGTCAGGCAGCTACTTGGTGGGAGAACTACCAGACCATGAGAGCTGGCTACCCAATCACCTAGGGTTGTTTCAAGGAAGCCTTCCTGAAGCACCACATTTCAGATGGTCTCATGGAAAGGATGCGTGAAGAGTTTTGCTCTCTCAAGCAGGGCAAGCTGGACGTCATTGGCTATCAGAGTGAGTTCAATCGCCTCGCTCGTTACGCTGGTGATGAGGTGTCCACTGAGGCTAAGAAGATGGCAAGGTTCCGCAGAGGTTTTAACTCGGAACTCAAGTACGCCCTCACCAACATCAAGGCCAACAACTTCGAGGAGCTCGTGAACACCGCGCTCAATGAGGAAAATGGGCGCAAGGCGTTCGAGGAGTCTCGCAAGCACTCGCGTGAGGGTGGTTCCTCCTCCAACATGACCACCCCTCCGCAGAAGCGCCGCATCTGGGTGCCAAATGGTGCTGTCACTCGGGCTCCATATGCCCAAGCTTCTCCAGGCTTTGCTCCCCGCCCACCCAACCCATCTCAGATGCATGGTCAGAGGTTTTCAATGGGGCAGCCAAGGCCAGATCCACCTCGTGTCGTCACTTGCTACAAGTGCAAGCAGACAGGGCACTACGCTGACAAGTGCACGCAGAGGCAGCTACCTCCACCACCACCTCGTCCCAACACAAACCAGGCAATGGTGCGTGCTCCCCCCGCCTAAAGCCTTCAACTCCAACAACAGGCCTGTCGGGAGGACCGCAAGGGTGAATCATGTCAAGATCGACAAAGCTGAGGAAGCTCCTGACGTCGTTCTCGGTACATTCCCCGTAAACTCTTTTCCAGCTAAAGTGTTGTTTGATACCGGAGCATCGCATTCTTTCGTGTCAAAGATCTTTGCGACAGCAGTTAAAATCGCCTTTGTTGGTTTGGGTTTCCCGCTAGTAGTAAACTCCCCTGGAGCAACTATGCAAACGTCTAAGATCAGTCACAGAAATCAAATCCTAATTGGAGGCCACATATTCCTTGCTTCTCTCATACTGCTTGGCAATTCTGACATTGATGTTATTCTTGGTATGGATTGGTTGAAGGCCAATAAAGCTACGATTGATTGTGCTCAGAAGTCAATAACTCTGTTCCACCCTTCTGGCCAGATAGTCTATTCTCCAAATGAATCAAGTTCTGTTCAGCTTTACACCCTCGATGCTAAACCTCTACCTCTACTTGAAAATGTTCCGGTGGTTTGTGAATTCCCTGATGTCTTTCCAGAAGAGTTGCCAGGGATGCCTCCGGACAGAGCAGTTGAGTTCGTGATCGAGCTTGAACCAGGTACTGCTCCAATCTCTAAGCATCCATACAAGATAGCTCCTCCTGAACTGAAGTTGTTGAAGGAGCAAATCGATATGTATATGGAAAAAGGTTACATTCAACCTAGTTCTTCGGCTTGGGGTTGCCCAACTCTGTTCGTTGCGAAGAAGGATCAAACAAAGAGGCTCGTTGTTGACTATCGTCCTCTTAACGAGAAAACCATCAAAAACAAGTATCCAATTCCTCGTATCGATGATCTTTTTGATCAACTTGCTGGAGCCTCAATATTCTCCAAGTTGGACTTGAGAATGGGTTACCATCAAATAAAGATCAGAAAGGAAGATATTCCAAAAACAGCTTTCACCACTGTCGCACTCGGACTTCTATAGGATACTCACCGTACGAACTGAACAGTATTCTGATGGGATTACGGGGCTTTCCGGCACCCGCGTCCTCTTACGAGTAGGCCAACACTTATGTGTGACAACCCATCGCTACTGTTCACCGTCGATGTAAACTATCCTGTAGAAATCAGGACACTACCATTGACGTACTTCATACCATACACACATGGTACGTCAACGGCTTTGAACAAAAGGATAACACAACATGCCTCTACGACACAAAAGATTGAAATAAGTTGCAAATGGCCCTCACTAGGGCAGAGATAGCAAATACAATCATCCAGAGGACACATGTCCCAACATAGCATCATTACATCTCAGCGGAAGCATTCAACGGGGTCTGAGTACAGACAAAATCCAAATAGGCTTAAGAAGCCGGAAACTGAAATAAAGACGGAGCCCATCCACGGTGTCTCGGATCCTGCCCGGGTCCGCTAACTACTCGTCAGCAGTCTCGTCAAACTCCACGTAGTAGCCGTCACCTGGATCCTCGTAATCGTAGTCTGCGGAAACCACAGCCCCAAAGGGGTCAGTACATAGACGTACTGGCAAGCAAGACTCACAGTTCACCAAAGTATAGCCCGTCAACACAAGCACAGATGACTTGGGTTCAACGGAAAGGAAGGGGATATAAAGATGCTGCAACTGGCTGCGCTAACCAACTACAGAGATTCTATTACTTCCAACTATCAGAAAGGGGATAAGATCGAGTGTTGTAACCAACTGAAAGATAACATCAGACAAACCCATCCTGGATCTCGCCCCTTATCCAAAGAAGCAATCCGAGGATAACTCACACCGTTGGATTAACGATGAAACAAGTTATTGTGACAATAATTCTATTACTAGTCAAATTGATAATCATGGGGTGTGAGATTGTGAATCATTAGGTTTAAGTTGTCCTGAGTACTTGTTAGCCAGTACTTTCACCAAGTTAACCATAACCGCGGAAAACACGGCTTCTCGAGAAGATTATCCCTGCAGGGTTGCACCAATTTGGCCGTACACGTATGAATAACCCGCCAGATGGGATGCCTCCCACCAAGCGGGGCACTCAACACAACTCAACTCTTCTCCGCATCAAGCCCAAAGCACCTTGGGCGCACGGCTAATCGAGCCCAGAAGAAAATGGACCCTCATAGCACTCTAAGAGCGTGTCCCCCTATATGCCGACTACAAAAGTTCCACCCTGCGCTGGGCTCGCAAAAACATGCATGCGGCAAATAGAAAGCACGAACTAAATGAGATGATTTGGACGAGATGCGAATCGAATCAAATTGAGGGGGGCGCCCATACTCGCTTCCCACATGCGGGTAGTGCGCTCATCATGGATCAGTAGACAAGACCCTTTTCCTATTAGGGTCGACACTAGCAGGCCTCAAAACCACACAGGGCCTCCTGCCGGTGCCTTATCATCAAATTATTATTAAGTAATAACAGTAGCATGATTGATTGATTGATTGATTAATTAAACATCGAGCCCCCAGAACATAATAAAGATATAGTAACTAAAATTAACGGGTAACAGACTCGAGCAAAACAACCTAAGCATGCTAGTAAGACACGGGCTCAATCAATAGGGTTGTAGGAGTGGTGGTGAGGCAATATCAGGGTTAAAGGATTCATGTGATAGGTTCGTAACAGAAACAACTACTACTAAGGCTAGCAAGAATAGACAACGGAAAGTATCGGTAACCAGGGTTGAAAGGCAACACAATGGTTCATGTGAGTGATAACTTGCCTGCGAACTCAGCAGCCTGGTACTGAGCTAGATCCTCAGAAGGGGTGCTGTAAAGATCGTCTGTCTCAACGTCGTCGTCTATTCGAGAAGAAGCAAACAAACAAAACAGGAATGTAAACAATCATTGCCATGGCAGTGTGCACAAACAAGATGATGCATGACAAGTTAATGGTTGCATCAAAATAAACTAGCTAACATGATAACACATTTTAAATGGACCCATATGCAATTGGATTGCATATGGAAAAGATCCATAATTAAGTGGAACAGATGATTTACAATTGATTATTATGTGAAAGTTGTTAGCATGATGCATGCATGATGGTAACAACAAAAATAACAACAAATAACAATGATAGATGCAAGTAATAAAAGGGTTTAACAAGTTTTGGAAATTATTTATTAAGTTTAGAAATTTTGGTTACTTAAACATGTCACACAAACAATTATTGTTTTCATCAATTTAAAGTGTGCAAAACAATTAACAAAATTTATATTTGAAAAGAACATCAAATTTTAGTTGGATTACATGTTTCAAATATTGAAATTTGAATTAGGATGAATTTATTATGAATTAAACAATATTAAACAAGTTTTAATTGAATTTAAAACAAGTTTGAATTTTATTTGAATTTTATTTGTTCAAATCATGAATTCAAATTCACATTTGAAAAGTTCACACTTTGATGGTTTGAAAACATATTTTGCATGTTCAAAAATATTTTATTTTGAGCAAGTTATAATTTTATCAAATTTTAATTGAATTAAACAAGTATCAAATTATTTAGGCAATTTAAATTATTCAAACCAGGAAACAAAAATTATATTTGAATAGGATATTCAAAATGGTATGAAAAACATATTTTATTTGTATTTATTGGATTAATATTGATTTAGTTATGGAATTTATGAATTTGCATTTGAATTATTTAGATTCAATTTTAAATTGCATTTTGAAAATTCAAAACAGGAAACAAAAGTTACCGAAAGGTAGACAATTGAATTTAGATCAGTGTGCATATTTTATTTGCAGTTTTTAGAGTTATAAAATAAAAGATATTAAGGTTTCAAAACCAGGGGCCAATCTGTGATTTATTTGGACCTAGTTTGAAAACAGAAAGTTTTAAAAACGTTTTACACTCACTGGAAACGCACCCAGACGCTGCCAGGGGGGCCCCGTGGGCTCACTGTGCCCGCGTGGCACACGAGTGGCTGACGGCTGGGCCCTGGCTGTCAGCACTCCAACGAAAAAAAGGGTGGGGATTTATTCCCGCGAGGCCGCGGGTCAAACTCGCGACCGCGCGCTCGCACACATATGCGCTGAACCACTGCAGCTGCTCGCATTCGTTGTCAGATAACAGGCACGCAGTGAGGATATGGTTTCAGTCGCGGATCTGAACTTTTCTGAAGATCAAATGTTTCCGCGACACTGACAGAACGGCGCAGCTCGCCGGCATTGAGAGGACCGTGGCCGTGCGCGATCTGGTGGTGCTGCTGTGGTGAGGATGGATGCGAACGTGTGCGCGCTACGGAGGGGAGACAGGAGGGGGTGGAGCGCGTGCTCACCGGGATTTGGCCGTGGGAGAGCTCGACGGCGAGCGGCGGCTGCACGGTGGTCGATGACGGCGGCGTTGATTCCGTGCTCCTCCGAGCGAGCTAAGGTGTCCAGAACAAAGAGGGAACGGTGGCGAGTCGGTTCCAGTAGGCCAGTGGCTAGGTGGGACTAGAGGGTGGCGGCGCCATGGCGATTTTCAGAGGAGGATGCCTCCGGTGAGAATTGCAGAGAGGGGGGAGCGACGAGGAGAGAGGTTGGCGGCGGATCCGAGGGAGAGAACGGAAACCTAGGGCTAGGGGGCTGCGCCAGGGGTCTAGGGGGGATATATAGGGCCCGGGAGCGCTCCCTGGCCGTAGAGCGCCGCCGTACGCCGACGTGGAGGCCGCGGATGCTCTGCCGTACTCGGGACAGACGAGCCGCACGATTTACGAAGCGGTACGCGCGGGAGTAGACGGGCTGGGCCGCGCGCGTGTTAGCTTAGGTGGGTTTGGGCTAGGTTAGCTGTCGCGCGCGCTAGTTAGCTGCTGCTCATTTTATTTTTTCTGTTTTATTTTTTTTTGCTGAAAACAGATTTGGAAGAATTTGATAGTTTTGAATTTAGTAAAAATTCTAGAAAAATTAGGTTAAGCTATTTAGGTAATTAGAAACCATTTTCCAAGATTGTATTTCAAAAAGTTGAGATTAAAAGGGCTGTTTGTATTTGAACCCAAATTGAATGAATTTTCAATATTAAATACACATTATTGAAAACAACAATTTTAATAGGGTTACCCCTAAGAATTTAATGTGATTAAGGATTACATTTGTTTGGTGAATTTCATGGATTCAAAAGGGTACTGATTTGAAATACATTTGGTTTGAATTTGAAGTGAAATAGAATAATTGGATTGAATTAATTGTTTGGTTAAAACCAACAAATTAAGGAGTTATCAACATGGAATAAAATGGAATAATTTGGTTGTTTTCATTTGTTATTTTTATTCCAAAAGTTGTAACAGATCAAGTATGAAAATAACCATTTGAAATTGTTTGGGTTTGATTATGAAAACAAGATAAAACAGATGCAAAACAAATAGCAACAAATGCAAACAAATAATTAAACATGATGACATGATGCAATACTTGAAATAAAACAATAAATCAAACATTCTAAGGGATATTTCATACTTGGGATGTTACAAAACGCCCCCCCTTGAAGGAATCGCGCCCCGAGATTCCTTACTGAGAAGTGAAAAGGTCCGGATACTTCTTGCGAAGATCCTCTTCGGTCTCCCACGTTGCCTCTTTATCGGAATGATGCGACCATTGCACTTTCAAGAACTTGGTGCTCTTGTTGCGAGTCTTACGCTCGGTCTCATCGAGAATACGAATAGGGTGCTCCTCATAAGATAGATCATCTTGCAGTTCAATGGAATCATGATCAACTGCACGATCTGGATCTTTGAAACACTTCTTGAGCTGTGACACGTGGAACACATCGTGCACCTTGGATAGTTTTTCTGGAAGCTCAAGACGATAAGCATTTTCTGCCCGTCTTGAGAGAATGTTGAAAGGACCAATGTATCTTGGTGCAAGCTTTCCTTTCACACCAAAACGATGAGTGCCTCTGAGGGGAGTTACACGGAGATATGCCTTATCACCAGGTGCATAGATCATATCCCTGTGCTTGCTATCATAATAGCTCTTCTGACGAGACTGAGCAATCCTAAGATTGTCACGAATGATACGAACTTTCTCCTCGTCTTCCTTAACAATGTCAGGGCCTAAGAGTGAACGTTCACCAGCTCCAGACCAATTGATTGGACTCCTGCATCTGCGACCATACAGTGCCTCAAATGGTGCCATACCTAGGCTTGCCTGGTAGCTGTTGTTGTAGGAGAATTCAGCATATGGAAGGGAATCCTCCCATTTCATGCCAAAGGAGAGACCACATGCTCTGAGCATATCCTCGAGAATCTGATTGACTCTTTCGACTTGCCCCTGCGACTGAGGGTGATAAGCTGTGCTGAACAGAAGTTTGGTGCCCAATGCTTCTTGAAAGCTTTTCCAGAAATGAGAAGTGAAGATGCTTCCACGGTCTGAGCTAATTTCCAATGGAACACCATGAAGAGGAACAATCTTTGCTGTGTAGAGTTCTGCTAACTGGCTAGCTGAGATAGTTTCCTTTACAGCAAAGAAATGAGCTACCTTAGTGAGACGATCAATAACAACGAAGATTGCATCGTTGCCCTTCTTGGACTTTGGAAACCCAGTAACGAAGTCCATTTCAATCATGTCCCACTTCCACTCAGGAATTTTGAGAGGTTGGAGTAGACCTGCTGTTTTTTGATGGACTGCCTTAACACGTTGACAAACGTCGCATTCAGAAACGTATTGAGCAATTTCACGTTTCATGCCAGGCCACCAATACAGAGTCTTGAGATCCTGGTACATCTTTGTACTTCCAGGGTGAATGGATAGAGGAGTTTCATGAGCCTCCTTGAGAATGATATCCTTGAGACTTTGAATCTGAGGAACTGCAATGCGTCCTTCGAAGAACACAGTTCCCTTGTCATCAATTGAGAAGGACTCGAATTTATCGTTGCCTTCTTTGATGTGCTCTACAATCTTCTTGATTTCAGTATCACGAAGTTGTTCAGAACGAATCTTGTCCTCGAGAGTTGGATTGGCTGTCAAGTTAGCAAGGTATCCTTCAGGGACAAGACCAAGGTTCAGTTTCTGAAATTCTTCATGAAGTGGAGGTTGGCTTTCCATGATCATGAGATTATTGCAATAGGATTTGCGACTGAGAGCATCAGCCATAACATTAGCCTTGCCTGGAGTGTAAGAAATGGTGAGATCAAAGTCTTTAATCTTCTCAATCCATCTCCTTTGCCTGAGGTTCAGATCTGGCTGAGTGAAGATGTATTTCAGACTCTTATGATCGGAAAAGATTTCAGTTTTGTTACCCAACAAGTATTGTCTCCATTTCTTGAGGGCAAACACAACTGCTGCAAGTTCAAGATCATGTGTGGGATAGTTTTGCTCATGTGGGTTCAACTGACGTGAAGCATAAGCCACAACTTGACGTTCTTGCATAAGAACTGCACCTAGACCTTGAAGAGATGCATCGCAGAATATCTGGAAAGGTTTGGTAGTATCTGGGCCAACCAGAACTGGGGTGGAAGTGAGTTTAGTCTTCAGGAGGTTGAAACTTTCATCACACTGTGGAGTCCAAACGAACTTCTTGTCCTTCTTTGTGAGATCAGTGAGAGGTTTAGCAATCTTGGAAAAGTTCTGTACGAAACGACGACGATAGCTAGCCAAGCCAAGAAAACTTCTGACTTGCTTCACCGTCTTAGGGGGTTTCCAGTCAACAATTGCCTTAACCTTTTCAGGATCAATGGCTATGCCTTTGGCAGAGATGATATGACCAAGATATGCAACTTCTGGAATCCAGAACTCACATTTGGAGAACTTGGCATATAGACGATGCTCGCGAAGTTTCATGAGAGTGAGGCGAAGGTGTTCTCCATGCTCTTCCTCGGATTTTGAGTAGACTAGAATGTCATCGAGATATACCACAACGAACTTGTCGAGATATTCATGGAAGACAGAATTCATGAGTCTTGAGAATGTTGCCGGTGCATTGGTGAGACCAAAGGACATGACGGTGTATTCATATAGACCGTAACGAGTGGTGAAAGCTGTCTTAGGAATATCTTCCTTTCTGATCTTTATCTGATGGTACCCCATCCTCAAGTCCAACTTTGAGAATATTGAGGCTCCAGCAAGTTGATCAAAAAGATCATCGATACGAGGAATTGGATACTTGTTTTTGATGGTTTTCTCGTTGAGAGGACGATAGTCAACCACGAGTCTTTTTGTTTGATCCTTCTTGGCAACAAACAGAGTTGGGCAACCCCAAGCGGAGGAACTAGGCTGAATGTAACCTTTCTCCATGTACATATCGATCTGCTCCTTCAACAATTTCAGTTCAGGAGGAGCTATCTTGTATGGATGCTTAGAGATTGGAGCAGTACCGGCTCAAGCTCGATCACGAACTCAACTGCTCTGTCCGGAGGCATCCCTGGCAACTCTTCTGGAAAGACGTCAGGGAATTCACAAACCACCGGAACATTTTCAATTGCAGGAAGGGGTTTGGCATCTAGGTTGAACAGCTGAACAGAACTTGATCCATATGGAGAATAGACTATCTGGCCTGAAGTGTGGGAGAGAGTTATTGACTTTTGAGCACAGTCAATTTTTGCTTTGTGGGTCTTCAACCAATCCATACCCAGAATGACATCAATGTCAGAATTTCCCAGCAACATGAGTGAAGCAAGGAATATGCGACCTCCAATTAGGATCTGATTGTCCATGCTTATCTTGGATGTCAACATTTGCGGTCCCGGAGAGTGAACAGTCATTTGATTGCTTAGCGGAACCAGAACTAGGTTGTATGCTTTTGCAAAAATCTTTGACACAAAAGAATGCGATGCTCCAGGTATCAAACAACACTTTAGCTGGAATAGAGTTTACGGGTAATATACCGAGAACGACGTCAGCAGCTTCCTCAGCTTTGTCGGCCTTGATATGATTCACCCTCGCGGTCCTCCCGACAGGCCTGTTGTTGGAGTTGAAGGCTTTAGCCGGGGGAGCACGAACCATTGCCTGGTTGGTGTTGGGGCGAGGAGGTGGAGGTAGCTGCCTCTGAGTGCACTTATCAGCGTAGTGTCCAGTCTCCTTGCACTTGAAGCAAGTGACGACACGAGGAGGACCTGGCCTTGGCTGCCCCATAGGAACCCTCTGACCCTGCATCTGAGATGGGTTGGGTGGGCGGGGACCAAAGCCTGGAGAAGCTTGGGCATTTGGAGCCCGAGTGATAGCACCATTTGGCACCCAGATGCGGCGCTTCTGCGGAGGGGTGGTCATGTTGGAGGAGGAACCACCCTCACGCGAGTGCTTACGGGACTCTTCGAACGCCTTGCGCCCATTCTCCTCATTGAGCGCGGTGTTCACGAGCTCCACGAAGTCCTTGCACTTGATGTTGGTGAGAGCGTACTTCAGTTCCGGGTTAAAACCTCGGCGGAACCTTGCCATCTTCTTGGCTTCAGTGGACACCTCGTCACCAGCGTATCGAGCGAGACGATTGAACTCGTTCTGGTAGCCGAGGACGTCCAGCTTGCCCTGTTTGAGAGAGCAGAATTCCTCACGCATCCTTTCCATCAGACCATCTGGGATGTGGTGCTTCAGGAAGGCATCCTTCAAACATCCCCAGGTGATAGGATAGCCAGCTCTCATGGTCTGGTAGTTCTCCCACCAGGTAGCTGCCTGACCCTTCAGTAGGTAGGTGGCATACTTGACTTTATCCTCCTCAGCAACATGAGCAATCTCCAGAGCCTTGTTCATCTCCCTGATCCAGTCATCAGCATCCAGAGGCTCACGTGTTGCCACGAAAGCTCTCGGCCCCATGCTCAGAAACTCCTTGATGCTGACTCGCGGAGCATTCTGGTTGTTGTGCTGGTTAGCCTGGATCTGGGCCATCTGAGCCACGACCTGAGTCATCTGAGTCAACAGCTCCGTGAGCGGAGGTGGCTCCGGCGGGTTGCTCCTTGTTGGCGGCATCCTGAATAAACATTCATTTTAGCACAACAACAGAAAAGGATAGACTTGGTAACCAAAAGATAGATTATTCCGACGCATGAATAGATAACCAACAGGTACATCATCACATGTTCAAATACATCAGAATATCCAACAGACCAATACATGGTTCAAAAGACAAAGGATAACTAAACATAGCTAAGAATGGATACATCGGTACTCCCATGCTCATCACGCAGGACGGCGGTAAGTAGTACGACGAGAGATACGGTGCGGAGGAATCCCCGGGAAGTAGGTATGACGACGATCTATGTAGAGCGGGACTGCTCTGAGAGCAACTCTCGGTGTGGTGAAGTAGAAAGCGTCATCTCACTGTGCTCCAAAGCGGGGAATCCCAGTGTAACCCGGACCAAGGTCGAGAAGTGGACCTCTGATCGGCTCGTACCCTCCAGCATCTGGCAGCGGAAACCCAGCTGGCTGAGTGAAACGCGCAAAGCGCTCGTCTCCAACAAAGTCTGTGGTGTACGTAGCCAGACGAGTCAAAGCCAGATAGAGCTGCTCCCTGACTGAGGCCAACTCCTGAGACAGTGTGGAAGCAACTGCGTCACTGTGCCTCACGAACTGAGCAGTGGTGTGCAGCCTGGAGCTATCAGACTCGTAGGTATCCAGGTTGCTGTGGAGGGTGAAGTGAACTCCCGCTGCCGTGATGTAACCACGGGGGATGTGACGATAGATGGAATCATCAAACCCCCAGTAGTCAGCACGGAGGACGGTGAGACTCACGTAAGCTGCCTGCTGCACAGCCATATCCACTGTGGAACCTACTGCCTCGTAGCGGTGGACAACGCTCCTGCCATCATCCGACAGAATGTAGACGATAGCCTGGTAGTAGGTCTGGTCAAACTCTCGCTGCTGCTCGTAGACCTGGTACTCTGGTGCCCAATGGAACCCCAGATAGGTAACCATGTCTCTCAGCATCTCCGGATAACCGGCGGTGCTCTCACAGCGAGTCATCCGAACCACCTGCGGGAAGAACCTGAGATCCATCTGCAGATGATCGGGGAGTTTTGATTAGACTCCGGTAGAGAACTGAAGTGGGAAAGCAACAACAAGGTTCAACGGACGATAAGGATGTTGAAAAGAACAGGATATTGAAGCAACATCGGGAAACTCGAGACCAAAAACTCCTGAGGTACTACGGAGAACCCAAAACACGTGAAATCCTAACTTGAAAGTTTAGGTGAGAACAGAAAACAACGTTGCACTTCCTTACCAGAAAAGGGTGGGTGGGTGGGGAAAGAAGAAAAATGGCAGAATTCCTACTCTCACGTTTCATTTTTCCTATATAGCTACAAAATAGTTTCTAGACTCAACTGCGACCAGTAAAAAGGGATCCTACAGGCAGACAGGCTCTGATACCATTTGTCGCACCCTGACTTCTATAGGATACTCACCGTACGAACTGAACAGTATTCTGATGGGATTACGGGGCTTTCCGGCACCCGCGTCCTCTTACGAGTAGGCCAACACTTATGTGTGACAACCCATCGCTACTGTTCACCGGCGATGTAAACTATCCTGTAGAAATCAGGACACTACCATTGACGTACTTCATACCATACACACATGGTACGTCAACGGCTTTGAACAAAAGGATAACACAACATGCCTCTACGACACAAAAGATTGAAATAAGTTGCAAAAGGCCCTCACTAGGGCAGAGATAGCAAATACAATCATCCAGAGGACACATGTCCCAACATAGCATCATTACATCTCAGCGGAAGCATTCAAAGGGGTCTGAGTACAGACAAAATCCAAATAGGCTTAAGAAGCCGGAAACTGAAATAAAGACGGAGCCCATCCACGATGTCTCGGATCCTGCCCGGGTCCGCTAACTACTCGTCAGCAGCCTCGTCAAACTCCACGTAGTAGCCGTCACCTGGATCCTCGTAATCGTAGTCTGCGGAAACCACAGCCCCAAAGGGGTCAGTACATAGACGTACTGGCAAGCAAGACTCACAGTTCACCAAAGTATAGCCCGTCAACACAAGCACAGATGACTTGGGTTCAACGGAAAGAGAGGGGTATATAAGATGCTGCAACTGGCTGCGCTAACCAACTACAGAGGTTCTATCCCTTCCAACTATCAGAAAGGGGATAAGATCGAGGGTTGTAACCAACTGAAAGATAACATCAGACAAACCCATCCTGGATCTCGCCCCTTATCCAAAGAAGCAATCCGAGGATAACTCACACAGTTGGATTAAAGATGAAACAAGTTATTGTGATAATAATCCTTATTACTAGTCAAATTGATAATCATGGGGTGTGAGATTATGAATCATTAGGTTTAAGTTGTCCTGAGTACTTGTTAGCCAGTACTTTCACCAAGTTAACCATAACCGCGGAAAACACGGCTTCTCGAGAAGATTATCCCTGCAGGGTTGCACCAATTTGGCCGTACACGTATGAATAACCCGCCAGATGGGATGCCTCCCACCAAGCGAGGCACTCAACACAACTCAACTCTTCTTCGCATCAAGCCCAAAGCACCTTGGGCGCACGGCTAATCGAGCCCAGAAGAAAATGGACCCTCATAGCACTCTAAGAACGTGTCCCCCTATATGCCGACTACAAAAGTTCCACCCTGCGCTGGGCTCGCAAAAACATGCATGCGGCAAATAGAAAGCACGAACTAAATGAGATGATTTGGACGAGATGCGAATCGAATCAAATTGAGGGGGGCGCCCATACTCGCTTCCCACATGCGGGTAGTGCGCTCATCATGGATCAGTAGACAAGACCCTTTTCCTATTAGGGTCGACACTAGCAGGCCTCAAAACCACACAGGGCCTCCTGCCGGTGCCTTATCATCAAATTATTATTAAGTAATAACGGTAGCATGATTGATTGATTGATTAATTAAACATCGAGCCCCCAGAACATAATAAAGATATAGTAACTAAAAGTAACGGGTAACAGACTCGAGCAAAACAACCTAAGCATGCTAGTAAGACACGGGCTCAATCAATAGGGTTGTAGGAGTGGTGGTGAGGCAATATCAGGGTTAAAGGATTCATGTGATAGGTTCGTAACAGAAACAACTACTACTAAGGCTAGCAAGAATAGACAACGGAAAGTATCGGTAACCAGGGTTGAAAGGAACACAATGGTTCATGTGAGTGATAACTTGCCTACGAACTCAGCAGCCTGGTACTGAGCTAGATCCTCAGAAGGGGTGCTGTAAAGATCGTCTGTCTCAACGTCGTCGTCTATTCGAGAAGAAGCAAACAGACAAAACAGGAATGTAAACAATCATTATCATGGCATTGTGCACAATCAAGATGATGCATGACAAGTTATTGGTTGCATCAAAATAAACTAGCTAACATGATAACACAATTTAAATGGACCCATATGCAATTGGATTGCATATGGAAAAGATCCATAATTAAGTGGAACAGATGATTTACAATTGATTATTATGTGAAAGTTGTTAGCATGATGCATGCATGATGGTAACAACAAAATAACAACAAATAACAATAATAGATGCAAGTAATAAAAGGGTTTAACAAGTTTTGGAAATTATTTATTAAGTTTGGAAAGTTTGGTTACTTAAACATGTCACACAAACAATTATTGTTTTCATCAATTTAAAGTGTGCAAAACAATTAACAAAATTTATATTTGAACAGAACATCAAATTTTAGTTGGATTACATGTTTCAAATATGGAAATTTGAATTAGGATGAATCTATTATGAATTAAACAATATTAAACAAGTTTTAATGGGATTTAAAACAAGTTTGAATATTATTTGAATTTTATTTGTTCAAATCATAAATTCAAATTCACATTTGAAAAGTTCACACTTTGATGGTTTGAAAACATATTTTGCATGTTCAAAAATATTTTATATTAAACAAGTTATGATTTTATCAAATTTAATTGAATTAAACAAGTATTAAATTATTTAGGCAATTTAAATTATTCAAACAAGGAAACAAATTTTATATTTGAATAGGATTTTCAAAATGGTATGAAAAACATATTTTATTTGTATTTATTGGATTAATAATGATTTAGTTATGGAATTTATGAATTTGCATTTGAATTATTTAGATTCAATTTTAAATTGCATTTTGAAAATTCAAAACAGGGAACAAAAGTTACCAAAAGGTAGACAATTGAATTTAGATCAGCGTGCATATTTTATTTGCAGTTTTTAGAGTTATAAAATAAAAAATATTAAGGTTTCAAAACCAGGGGGCAATCTGTAATTTATTTGGACCTAGTTTGAAAACAGAAAGTTTTAAAAACGTTTTACACTCACTGGAAACGCACCCAGACGCTGCCAGGGGGGCCCCGTGGGCTCACTGTGCCCGCGTGGCACACGAGTGGCTGACGGCTGGGCCCTGGCTGTCAGCACTCCAACGAAAAAAAGGGTGGGGATTTATTCCCGCGAGGCCGCGGGTCGAACTCGCGACCGCGCGCTCGCACACATACGCGTTGAACCACTGCAGCTGCTCGCATTCGTTGTCAGATAACAGGCACGCAGTGAGGATATGGTTTCAGTCGCGGATCTGAACTTTTCTGAAGATCAAATGTTTCCGCGACACTGACAGAACGGCGCAGCTCGCCGGCGTTGAGAAGACCGTGGCCGTGCGCGATCTGGTGGTGCTGCTGTGGTGAGGATGGATGCGAACGTGTGCGCGCTACGGAGGGAAGACAGGAGGGGGTGGAGCGCGTGCTCACCGGGATTTGGCCGTGGGAGAGCTCGACGGCGAGCGGCGGCTGCACGGTGGTCGATGACGGCGGCGTTGATTCCGTGCTCCTCCGAGCGAGCTAAGGTGTCCAGAACGAAGAGGGAACGGTGGCGAGTCGGTTCCAGTAGGCCAGTGGCTAGGTGGGACTAGAGGGTGGCGGCGCCATGGCGATTTTCAGAGGAGGATGCCGCCGGTGAGAATTGCAGAGAGGGGGGAGCGACGAGGAGAGAGGTTGGCGGCGGATCCGAGGGAGAGAACGGAAACCTAGGGCTAGGGGGCTGCGCCAGGGGTCTAGGGGGGATATATAGGGCCCGGGAGCGCTCCCTGGCCGTAGAGCGCCGCCGTACGCCGACGTGGAGGCCGCGGATGCTCTGCCGTACTCGGGACAGACGAGCCGCACGATTTACGAAGCGGTACACGCGAGAGTAGACGGGCTGGGCCGCGCGCGTGTTAGCTTAGGTGGGTTTGGGCTAGGTTAGCTGTCGCGCGCGCTAGTTAGCTGCTGCTCATTTTATTTTTTCTGTTTTATTTTTTTGCTGAAAACAGATTTGGAAGAATTTGATAGTTTTGAATTTAGTAAAAATTCTAGAAAAATTAGGTTAAGCTATTTAGGTAATTAGAAACCATTTTCCAAGATTGTATTTCAAAAAGTTGAGATTAAAAGGGCTGTTTGTATTTGAACCCAAATTGAATGAATTTTCAATATTAAATACACATTATTGAAAACAACAATTTTAATAGGGTTACCCCTAAGAATTTAATGTGATTAAGGATTACATTTGTTTGGTGAATTTGATGGATTCAAAAGGGTACTGATTTGAAATACATTTGGTTTGAATTTGAAGTGAAATAGAATAATTGGATTGAATTAATTGTTTGGTTAAAACCAACAAATTAAGGAGTTATCAACATGGAATAAAATGGAACAATTTGGTTGTTTTCATTTGTTATTTTTATTCCAAAAGTTGTAACAGATCAAGTATGAAAATAACCATTTGAAATTGTTTGGGTTTGATTATGAAAACAAGATAAAACAGATGCAAAACAAATAGCAACAAATGCAAACAAATAATTAAACATGATGACATGATGCAATACTTTAAATAAAACAATAAATCAAACATTCTAAGGGATATTTCATACTTGGGATGTTACAACCACTCGGTACGGTCTATATGAATACACCGTCATGTCCTTTGGTCTCACCAATGCACCGGCGACATTCTCTCGACTCATGAATTCTGTCTTCCATGAATACCTCGACAAGTTCGTTGTGGTATATCTTGATGACATTCTGGTCTACTCAAAATCTGAGGAAGAGCATGGAGAACATCTTCGTCTCACTCTCATGAAACTTCGCGAGCATCGTCTATATGCCAAATTCTCCGAATGTGAGTTCTGGATTCCAGAAGTTGCTTACCTTGGTCATGTCATCTCCGCCAAGGGCATAGCCATTGATCCAGAAAAGGTTAAAGCAATTATTGATTGGAAACCTCCTAAGATGGTGAAGCAAGTTAGAAGTTTTCTTGGCTTGGCTAGCTATTGCCGTCGTTTCGTCCAAAACTTTTCCAAGATTGCCAAACCTCTCACTGATCTCACAAAGAAGGACAAGAAGTTCGTTTGGTCTCCACAATGTGATGAAAGTTTCAATCTCCTGAAGACTAAACTTACTTCTACACCAGTTCTGGTTGGCCCAGATACTACCAAACCTTTCCAAATATTCTGCGATGCATCTCTCCAAGGTCTAGGTGCAGTTCTTATGCAAGAACGTCAAGTTGTGGCTTATGCTTCACGACAGTTGAATGCACATGAGCAAAATTATCCCACACATGACCTTGAACTTGCAGCAGTTGTGTTTGCCCTCAAGAAATGGAGGCAATACTTGTTGGGTAATCGCACTGAAATCTTTTCCGATCATAAGAGTCTGAAATACATCTTCACTCAACCAGATCTAAACCTCACGCAAAGGAGATGGATTGAAAAGATTAAAGACTTTGATCTTACCATTTCTTACACTCCAGGCAAGGCTAATGTTATGGCCGATGCTCTCAGTCGCAAGTCCTATTGCAATAATCTCATGATCATGGAAAGCCAACCTCCTCTTCATGAAGAATTCCAGAAGCTGAACCTTGGTCTTGTTCCTCAAGGCTATCTTGCTAGCTTAACAGCCAGTCCAACTCTCGAGGACAAGATTCGTTCTGAACAACTTCGTGATGCTGAAATCAAGAAGATGGTAGGACACATCAAAGAAGGCAAGGAGAAATTTAAGTCCTTCTCAATTGATGACAAAGGAACTGTGTTCTTTGAAGGACGCATTGCAGTTCCTCAAGTTCAAAGTCTCAAAGATGTCATTATCAAGGAGGCTCATGAAACTCCTCTCTCTATCCACCCTGGAAGTACAAAGATGTACCAGGACCTTAAGACACTGTATTGGTGGCCTGGCATGAAACGTGAAATTGATCAATACGTTTCTGAATGCGACGTTTGTCAACGTGTTAAGGCAGTCCATCAGAAAACATCCGGTCTTCTCCAACCTCT
Source organism: Alopecurus myosuroides (assembly GCA_028641055.1). Lineage (NCBI taxonomy): Eukaryota > Viridiplantae > Streptophyta > Magnoliopsida > Poales > Poaceae > Alopecurus > Alopecurus myosuroides. Next base: position 234,524,073 of record CM054058.1, on the reverse strand, counting down.
GAAAATTCCTGAGTGGAAGTGGGACATGATTGAAATGGACTTCGTCACTGGTTTTCCAAAGTCCAAGAAGGGCAACGATGCAATCTTCGTTGTCATTGATCGTCTCACTAAGGTAGCTCACTTCTTTGCTGTCAAAGAAACAATCTCAGCTAGCCAGTTAGCAGAGCTCTACACAGCAAAGATTGTTCCTCTTCATGGTGTTCCATTGGAAATAAGCTCAGACCGTGGAAGCATATTCACTTCTCATTTCTGGAAAAGCTTTCAAGAAGCATTGGGCACCAAACTTCTGTTCAGCACAGCTTATCACCCTCAGTCTCAGGGGAAAGTCGAAAGAGTCAATCAGATTCTCGAGGATATGCTCAGAGCGTGTGGTATCTCTTTTGGCATGAAATGGGAGGAATGCCTTCCATATGCTGAATTCTCCTACAACAACAGCTTCCAGGCAAGCCTAGGCATGGCACCATTTGAAGCTCTCTATGGCCGCAGATGCAGGAGTCCAATCAATTGGTCTGGAGCTGGTGAACGTTCACTCTTAGGCCCTGACATTGTTAAGGAAGCCGAAGAGAAAGTTTGCATCATTCGTGACAATCTCAAGATTGCTCAATCTCGTCAGAAAAGCTATTATGACAGCAAGCACATGGATATGATCTATGCACCTGGTGACAAGGCATATCTCCGTGTAACTCCTCTCAGAGGCACTCATCGTTTTGGTGTGAAAGGAAAGCTGGCACCAAGATACATTGGTCCTTTCAACATTCTCTCAAGGCGTGCGGAAAATGCCTATCGTCTTGAACTTCCAGAAAAACTATCCAAGGTGCACGATGTGTTTCACGTGTCACAGCTCAAGAGGTGTTTCAAAGATCCAGATCGTGCAGTTGATCATGATTCCATTGAACTCCAAGATGATCTATCTTATGAGGAGCACCCTGTTCGAATTCTAGATGAGACCGAGGTAAGACTCGCAACAAGAGCACCAAGTTCTTGAAAGTGCAGTGGTCCCATCATTCCGATAAAGAGGCAACGTGGGAGACCGAAGAGGATCTTTGCAAGAAGTATCCGGACCTTTTCCTTTCTCGGTAGGAATCTCGGGGCGCGATTCCTTCAAGGGGGGGCGTTTTGTAACATCCCAAGTATGAAAACACCCCTAGAATGTTTGATTCTTGTTTAATTAATGTTTTGCATCATGCCATCTTACTCATTGCATTTGTTTTCATTTTTGTTCCCATCTGTTTTACTTTGTTTTCACAATTGAAATTCAAACTATATTCAAACCTTTGTTTCATACTTGTTATGTTACAATTTTTTTTCCAAATAAAAAGTTCAATCAAAACAACCATTTGTTTCCATTAAACCATAAGGTTAAAACTATTCAAATTATGGCTTTTGATAATTCACTTAATGCAATTTGCATTCAAATTCAAATTAGTTTCCAAACAGCACCCAATTTGAAATTATAAAAATTACAAAATAATCCATTCACTTGCTTCCAAGAAACTTGAATGTTAAATTAATGGTATCATGTCAATTATTTTCAATTAATATTAATCTCATTCAAATTTTAAACAAATTTCAAACAGCACCTAAATTCAAATCTTTTTGAACAAACAAAAGTGCACTTTGTGCTGTCAACATAAATAGGTAATATAAATTTTTTGCCCTAATTTTCTAAACCCCAAAACCTTATCTATTTCTTCCTATTTCATTTCAGCAAAAAAAAAGAAACAGAAAATTTAAAAAAAAAGAAACGAGGGAGAGAGAGGCAGTGGGTTGTGCCCCACGCAAGCCCAGCCCACCCTTTTCTTTTCCCTGGCCCGATACCCCTTCGCACCCCCTCCCCTTTCTTCTCTGTGTACGGCAGCGCATCCGCCACCGCCACGTCGACGCCGTTGCGCAGCAACGGCCGTGCGCAGCCCCTGCGCCCTATAAAACCCTACCCTAGGTCCCCGGAGGGCAACCCTAGACCCCTACCTCCTTCTCCCTCGCAGAGCGCCGCCGTTTTCTTCCATCTGTGCCACCTTTCCCTCATGTTCTGAACCTCACCGGCGCCACCCTCTCTGAACCCATGGCGATCGTCGCTGTTTCCACCCTCCTCCTTCCACGCTGACCCCGGGAATCAGCTCCCCTCGACTCCAGCTACGCCCTCGACACCGCCACCGTGCTTGAAACCCACCACAACGCCGCCGCCATCCTCTCCGTTGCCGCCGGCGACAGCGACCTGCACCGAGCCGCTGCCTCACCTGCAAACGGAGGTGATCACCGTGCTCTCTCTCCCTCCTGCTCCTTCTCTGCACGATGCACACCAGCACGCACGCGTCCACGCACGCAACAGCGCACGGCAACGAGCACAGCAGCCGCGGCAGCTCGCCGCCGGCCGTCGATCTCTGTCAAAGTTCAGAAACGCGCGCGCAGTTAAAAGTTCAGTTAACGAAACTGAACTATAACCTAGCTGCGCCCCCTATACTGACAAGAACCAATCGCCACCCCAGTGGCAACGCAACAGCGCGCACGCTCGGGAGACCAGGGTTCGATCCCTGCTCCCGCAAATAAACCCAACCTTTTTTTCGCAAGGGTTGCTGACAGGCTGGCCCCCCCTGTCAGCGACCACTGCTGCCACGTGAGCGCCACGCAGCCCAGGGGCCCTCTGTCAGTGGCAGTGGCTAGCCACTGCGGAGTGAAAAACAGTTTTCAGCTTTTTCTTTTTTCAAATTAAGTCCTTTTCCTTCACAGTTTGGTCCCTAATTTTAAATTGCTAATAACTTTTAAATTACAACTCCAAATAATATAAATAAAATATGTTGTTAAACCAAATTTAATTCTCTACCTGTTTATAGCATTTGTTTTCTGTTTTGAATATTTCAAATGTATTCAAATTTCAAATTCAAACAATTCATCTTAATTTACTTTAATTCCATAAATAATTCATACTTAATTCAAATAACACAAATAAAATATGTATTCCATGCTATTTTGAACCATCTATCCCAATATAAATTTTGTTTCATGATTTGATTAATTAATATTGGTTAAATATTTTAAACCTTGTTTAAATCATTTAAAATTTGCTAAATTCATAACTTGCTCAAATTAAATTATTTTTGAACACATAAAATATGTTTTCAAACTAGAAAAGTATAAACTTTTCAAATATGAATTTGAATTTATGTTTTGAACAAATAAAAATTCAAATAAATTCAAACTTGAATTTAATTCATTTAAATATTGTTTAACTTGTTTAATTCATAAATAATTCATCTTAATTTCTTTTTCAATAACTGAAACATGCAATCCACCTAAAATTTTGTGTACTTTTCAAATATGAATTTTGTTATTTGTTTTGAACAATTTAAATTGCTGAAAACAACAAATGCTTGTGTAACACCTTTAAGGAACCAAAATTCCATAACTTAATAAATAAATTTCTAAACTTGGTAAACCTTATTTTAAATTGTTTCTATTGTTCTTATTTTTCTGTTTTCCTCATCCATGCATCATACTAATCCACTTTCACCTATTGGTTAGTTGTAAAACAATTGTTTCAACCATAATACATGGGCTTTCCATATGCAATCCCAAATTGCATGTGGGTCCATTTAATCATGTTGTTACCAGGTCAACTAGTTTATTTTGAGGCATCAATTAAAATTTCATGCATCATCCCATGATTGTGCATTATGCCATGTTATTGATTGTTTGTCTCTCTGCGTTGTTTGTTTGCTTCTTCTCGAATAGACGACGACGTTGAGACAGACGAGGTTTACGACACCCCTTCTGAGGAGTTAGCCCAGTACCAGGCTACTGAGTTTGCAGGCAAGTATTCACTCACATGAACCATTGTGTTCCTTTCAACATTGGATACCGATACTTTCCGTTGTCTATTCTGCTAGCCCTATGAATCGTTGCTTCTGTTCGATCCTATCACATGTTATCCTTTAACCCTGATATAGCCTCACCTCCACACCTATAACCCCATTGCTTGCTGCCCGTGTCTTACTAGCATGCTTAGGGTTGTTTCTGCTCGAGTCTGTTACCCGTTACTTTCTGTTACTATATTTCTATTATGTTCTGGGGCTCGATGTTACACAACAACCTGTTAATCTTGAGGTAATAATAATTTGATGTTAAGGCACCGGCAGGAGGCCCGGCGTGGTTTTGAGGCCTGCTAGTGTCGACCCTAATTAGGAAAAGGGTCTTGTCTACTGATCCATGATGAGTGCACTATCCGCATGTGGGAAGCGTGTATGGGCGCCCCCCTCAATTTGATTCGATTCGCGTCTCGTCCAAATCGCCACACTTAGTTCGGGCTTTCCATTTGATTCACTCCTATGCAGGTACGAACCCGAGGCCAGGGTGGAACTTTTGTAGTCGGCATTTAGGGCGGCGTGGTCTTAGAGTGCTATGAGGGTCCCCTTTTCTTCGTGGGGCTCTATTAGCCGCGCACGCACAGCACGTGGTGCTTTGGGCTTGATGCGAAGAAGAGTTGAGTTGTGTAGAGTGTCTCGCTTGGTGGGTTTGGTTCCCGTCTGGCGGGATATTCTTACGTGTACGGCCAAATTGGTGCACCCCTGCAGGGATAAATCTTCTCGAGAAGCCATGTTTTCCACGGTTATGGTTGACTTGGTGAAAGTACTGGCTAACAAGTACTCAGAACAACTTACACCTAACTAATGATAACTTGACTAGTAATAGTCTTATTGACACAATAACTTGACCCATCATTAATCCAACGGCGTGAGTTATCCTCGGATTGCTTCTTTGGATAAGGGGCGAGATCCAGGATGGGCTTGTTTGGAGTTAGTTATAGTTGGTTACGATACGCTATCTTATCCCCTTTCTGTTAGCCGGAAGTTGTATCATGTTCTGTAGTTGGTTAGTGCAGCCAGCTGCCGCATCTTTTGTATCACCCTTTCTTCCGTTGAACCCAAGGCATCTGTGCTTGGTGTTGACGGGTTACATTTTGGTGAACTGTGAGTCTTGCTTGCCAGTACGTTTATGTACTGACCCCTTTGGGGCTGTGGTTTCCGCAGACTACGCTTACGAGGATCCCCGTGATGGCTACTACGTGGAGTTTGACGAGGCTGCTGACGAGTAGATAGCGGACCCGGGCAGGATCCGAGACTACGTGGATGGGCTCCGTTTTCCTTTTCATTCCCGGCTTCTTAAGCCTATTTGGATTTGTCTGTACTCAGACCCTTTGAATGCTTCTGCTCAGATGTAATGATGATATGTTGGGACATGTGTCCTCTGGATGATTGTATTTGCTATCTCTGCTCTAGTGAGAGCTATTTGCAACTTATTTCTATTTATTTGTGTCTTAGAGATATGTTGTGCTATCATTTTGTTAAACGCCGTTGACGTACCATGTGTGTATGGTATGAAGTACGTCAATGGTAGTATCCTGATTTCTATGGGATGGTTTACGTAGACGATGAACAGTAGGGGTTGGTTGTCACACATACGTGTGTTGGCCTACTCGTAAGAGATGCGGGTGCCGGTAAGCCCCGTAATCCAATCAATTACTGTTCAACGGAACTGCGAGTATCCTCTAGAAGTCCGGGTGCGACAGCCTGGAATCGAGCGGTGAAATTTTCGGCCGTGATAGAGGGGTTTCCAAACAGAGGAAGAAGAAGGATAACGTCAGATGTGACATCAGCAACATTTTTTTCCTGTTAAATTAAAACTTTAATAACTTCTGTTTTAATTATCCAATTAACTTCAAATAAATTTCTAAAATCTTGAAATATTAATACCTTTAAGAAAATATCATTTTTGTAAACATTCCAACATATTATTATTTTTGAATTTTGAAAATTGAATAATTCCCTAATAGTTACTTAATGTGATTTTTAATTTAGGAAATTATAAAATATAGTTATTGGTCAATTAAAATTTTAGTGACATTCTAAATGTTGAAAACATATTTCGGAAGTCATTTCATCTTGTTTTCACAATTTTATATTTTGAAATAGGGGTACACCCTAATAGCAACTTATGTTATTTTCTAAAAAGGAAAATAATTAATTATAATAAGGCAAAGTATTTTTCTTAAAGACATAACACATGTGAAAACATGTTTTCTATAGGTCCTTTTCTCACAAATAAATTGGTGGGAAACATCTTGTTATTTCATACTTCATATTGTAGTTGAATGGTGGTATAATTAATTTTTGGTTTGAAATTATTTCGAGTAATCAAATAGTTGGAAGATGAAAAATTATTATTAGGTAGAAGTTGAAAACAACCCTTTGGAAAACATGTGTGTAGTGAAACTATCTTATACTATTAGGGTTTGATAGGACATTAATGTGGCCACAAAACTATTTTCAAGTTTAATTAAATTATTAAAGATTTTGAAAACAATTCTTAATGCTTTGAAAACAGAGGCAAATTTGGATTAATTATTGTGAAACAATTAATGTGACCTTTGTGTTTTGAGTTTCATTTGTTTTTGGTGGCTTGCTTTAATAGAAAACAAAAAGGTTTAAATTTTTGTGATTTTTGAACTTTCCAAAAATCAGGGATGTTACAGCTGGACTCCTCTTCTGGACTTCTAAGACACCTCGGATGTCCCCCTTCTTCTTCTGATCTTCTGTAATATGGTATCTCGGCGGTGCTTTTTCCATCAGATTTCTGGTCCCGGTATTTATTCTCCAAAAATTATGAAACATGCAAAATAAGATAAAATAACATAAGGGGTGCATCATAACATGAAATATATCGATGAATAACATAAAATTATGGTATAAGTAGCGATGCAAAATGGACGCATCAGGAACATCAGAAATTATAGTACCTTTATGACGTATCAACATCCCCAAGCTTAGTTCCTACTCGTCCTCGAGTAGGTAAACGATAAAAACACATAATTCTGAGGTGACATGCTACCAACATGAACTTGATAATCTAAATATTAAAATCATAAGCATAGCTGAGATCATAGAACTTAAACACAAACATGATAAATAAAATTCTAACAATAAAGCATAGCAATCAACTTGCAGTATGAGAAGTAACACAAATAAAAGATCATGAATAAAGATGCACTTGAAAGTTGTATGTTTGTTTCAAGCATAGAGATAACATAGCAAAGTGATATTTATCTTGTCCTTAATAGTGGGGCTAAACATAAATGCCAGGACACCTTGAAAGTTCATGAGGAAGACTAGAACAAATAATTTAAGAACAAACAATAACACATCATGAATATATTAATAATGTTTCTAGGAAAAATGCACATTAAACTTAGAATGGCAAACATTCTCTCTCAACTGTGCATAAAGTTAGAAGATGAAGACTCAACAATAAAAGTAAAAGAAAGCCCCTTCGCAGAGGGAAGCAGGGATCACTCATGTGCTAGAGATTTTTATTTTATTAAACATATGTATTGAAAACATTTTTTAGAGAGGTGTATGCTTATGTCAACGAATGTTAAACATAAAATACAGTACGTCACAAGCCAACTAGACTTCACAAGAGCGTCTCCATAGAAGGACGCATCCGGATAGAAGGTCATCCCTCTTTCTCTTTTGTTTACACAATTATGCATTGACTGATAAATCAGGGGCAAAATAGTGAAGAGAAATTGTTGTATTACTTTGGGGCTGGGCACCCCATTGCCAGCTCTTCTATCAATTGGATAAGAAGATGAAGCCACTAGTCCAGGGTGTGAAAGTACAATCAACAAGTGAGATAAAGATTCTCTATTTACGTCCTCGTGAGCTAAAACAGGAGCACAAAACAGGAGTAATTTTGAAGGTTTTCAAGGTAACACATGGGGAATTTACTTTGGAGTGCCAGTTAAATACCACATGTAGATAGGTATGGTGGACACATTTGGCATACTTTGATTTTTGGGAGTTGTATGCACGATTAGATCTCATACTCAGTACAGGTGGAGGCTAGCAAAACACTGGGAGTGACAAATCAAGAGAGCAATAATGGCCATAATCATGCATAGCGACAAAAACATCAATAATCAAAGCATAAGTGGTACTACAAGTTCAAAAACTAAATGATCATAGAGGCTATAAGTGACTGTTTTGTAGTCATAAACATGGTGTGAGCATGCGCCAAGTCAACCAAATAAAACATTGAAAGGAGAACACCACAAATTTATGCTTCAAAATGACAAGAACAACTCATGACTCTTTCCAAGGCACATTAAATACTCTCAGCTATTTGAGACAAATCATGCTACAAAAATAACTACTAGGCTTTAGAATTAAAATAACATCTAGCATGACATGAAAAAGTCTAGCCACGGCCTATATAAGCTTCTGTTTGCACCGTTATAAGCACGAAAACTATATTACTGCTTTCCAACACCAAGCATTTCATAATAAAAAAAACTCTCCAAGAGATGAAGCAATGAAACAAGAGAGTACCAACACAACTCTACTAAAACTAACAGATCTAAATAAGAGATCAAAGAAAAACATGAGCTAAACAGGAAATTTGCAGCAACTAGAAGAAAAACTAAGAATACGAGCATAACAAGTATTCAAACGAAAAAGCGGAGCGTGTCTCTCTCGAACACAAAGAATGCTAGGGTCCAACTATATTATTTCAGTAAGGAAAACAAAATAAAACAAAGTAAAACGAAAGAAAATAAAACAGACGCTCCAAGTAAACTTCATATGATGTGACCGAATAAAAATATAGTTTCACTAGAAGTGACCTGATAAATTATTGATGAAGAAGGGGATGACTTGGGAATACCCAAGCTTAGATGATTGAGTCTTCTTAGAATTTGCTTGGATGAACCACGGGGGCATCTCCAAGCTTTGACCTTGCACTCTTCTTGATCACATTATATCACCATCTTCTCTTGACCCTTGAAAACTTCCTTCACACCACACTTAAAGAGTAATTCGCATTAGAGGGTTAGTGCAACAAACAAAAATTCATGGGTTCTGCATGGGCACAAGTGATATTGATACCTTTAAACATTAGCTACAGACACTGATGTTTCGTGAAGAAAAGAAATCCACTTGACATCGTAAAAGAGCAAATGCAAGAAAAACGGCAGAATCTGCCAAAACCAGAACAGTGTGTAAAGATGAATTTTTTAGGGGCACTTCCGTTGCTCAGATCGAAATACTTAAATAACCAAAAAGTTGTGTAATTAGCAGAGGAATAAGCACAAATTTTTTTAGATCATTCTGATCTTTCTGGATACTAGTAAATGTGTACGTGCAACGCACGTCTCCATGTTTTAAAGAAAAAAACCTTATAATTTATTTAGTTGCAATAAGTTAAGGTATTTAATTTTTTATATGTACTAATCGACATGAAAAAAAAACTACAGAAACTATTATCAAATCAATCTATTAATTATTAATTACCATTAGTCAGGCTGAAAAATTAAAAAAAGGTAGAAAGCAACATTCCAGGTCACAGGTCCATGAGTCCATGACACATGCTTATGACCATCAACCATTTAAATATTGAAAAGCCAATAAATATATATGTTTCCGTTTTTTGAGATAGTATGAGAGATACTACTTCAGTCCCACATTATATTTTTGGAGGAGCTAATATGTCATAGCCGAATTAATGGGGTATAGGACATACTCTTTAGTATACCCCATGTATGATTCTTTTGGTAGTACCTCTGGAAGGAAATATAATCTTCAACAAAGTTCAGTAACATAGTTCTTGACAATATGGTTAGAGGTATTTATATGAGAAAGCTTCATGAAAGAATACATGTTTTGTTACCAGGCCGAATCATCAAACGGGCCGCCGAGCACACCATGACTCTAGCGAGTTTCAATAGAACTCCGAGAGGCCGCAAGTACCCGTGTGAAAGCAGCTAACCAAATAGAAAATCAGATTAAATCGCTACCGTATTGTGTTGTGTAATATTGCAAGTTTTCTTCTTATTTGCAATCCATAAAATAATTGTGTTGTTCGGCCATGCTTGACGGGGCTAGATGGAGCTGTTGGAAGCGACGCAGTGGCCTGTCTCTTAGCGTTGTGGAATGTCTTCGTTTTGGTTAACCAGTCGTAGCTGGTTGTCGGCTTATGTTCATCTGACCTAGCTGATCAACAAGGCATCAGCTGTAGATGTCCCGTTGATGTCGCCGTCATCGTCATCGTCGGAAGAACATACCGGCCCATCATATGTGCGTTGTCGCCGTCATCCGGAGAACAGGCCGCAGCTCTATGATGGCCGTGTGTCGGCACTATCGTCAGGACTCGGGAGAATGAGCGTCAGCGCCGTTGTCGGACTACGGAAGCGTTGGCTGGTTGACAACTTAGCGTTCGTCTGACCTTGCGGATCAACAAGCCAACATCCATCATTGTCCGATGTTTTCTCCGTCGTCATTGTCAGGAGAACCGACCGCCGCTTTATGCGTTGTCTGTGCGTCGCCAATGTCGTTGGGAGTAGGGGCCGCAACTTCGTGCTGGCCTTGGGTCACCACCATAGTCGGGAGAACAGCCCTTAGCTCTATGCTGGCCGTACGTCGCCCCTGTCGTCAGGAGAATCGCCCACAGCTCTGCGCTGGCCGTGCGTCGCTGCTATCGTCGGAGGATGGGCCGCACACCGGCCGCCGCTCCACGCGCTAGTCGTTAGTCTCCTGTGTTATATGGTCTTCCGGTCGACTTAATTCTTAGGTCGCTGCACCGCTCCCAAATATAGAGGAGAACGATTCCATGGGAGAAGAAAAAGATGCAAGAAACTTTCCACGCACAAAAGAAGCGGGGACACGATGTACTTAGGAAAGAAATACACGCGCTAACACAGAACGATGTACTTAGGAAGGAACGAAAATAATTTGCTACACATGGGTGTAGATGCGCACCCCCCGCATGCCCGACACGTGTACAGCAGCATCGTGCTTACTTTAGGACCTGGACGTGCTTGCTTTTATACATGCGTCAGGCTACACACGTTAATCATCCTAGGCATACAGTACCTATCCTGACGCGTAGGCAATACGGGTAGCCAGTACGCATGCACCCCCCGCCACATGCCGGCCCGCCAGACACACAACCTGGGCCATATCCATACTTCAAAGCCCATCTCGTGAAACGGCCCGTCCAAGTTTCCTGCGTACACACTTTATAAACCAACTCCATCTACCAGCTCGCCACAGCCCTAGCATTAGGCCCCAACCTTCATCATAGATCAGGATGAGCTCGTCTCAGCGGGAGGACAGCAAAAGCGTTGGAGGCAGCCGTTTTTTGCCGGAATCCCCCCCCCACCCCCCGAGCCACATCTGTTATGCGCCTGCCGGCGCCCGGCGGCGACGTTCACGGCACATACTGCCAAGAACCCCTCGCGGGAGTTTTTGAAATGCGCCCACCCAGCAAGACAGAGCACGAGATGCAACTGCTTCAGAGAAAACCAGGTGACCACGACCTCCCACAAAGTTTTCTATTCCGACGACATGTTCGCGCCTCCCACCTTTTCTCCCACAAGCTAGCCTTTTTTGATCTAAGCCTCCATTTTTTTATCGATCTTTTTCTGCTCACACTCGCAGGGTTGTTTCATGTGGATATGGAAGGACTCGCTCACCCGCTACTGCTCGGATTTGTGGGCGCAGAAAGAAATTATTTTCGAGCAGCAGCGTGTGAAGATCATCGAAGATGCTCAAGACAGAGAGGACCGCATCCAGGATGATCTCGACAACACTCTATTCGAGCTTGCTGATGCGCTGGAGAAGATAGCTGATCTGCAGGCCCGTAGCGCCCAGCAAGAGTCAGCAATCAAACGTTCAGAGGCTAGCCGGCGAAACTACAGGGTTGCAATTATTTTCATCTTAGCACTTGTATTAGCTAGGTTAGTTATTTAGTAAGCATTTCTCGTAGTGCGCAGCTGAAAGTTTATTCTTCTAGCCCATCAATATGTATGAACTATCCAAAAATTTGGTATTTTTTTACTTTTTTTTCGACATTACGATGTCTTGTACCAGCCAATCAATATGCGTCAGCACTGCCAGCTGTTTCCTTTTCCCCTTGCTAGCTAGCTGCACACATGCAGTCAGCTTTTTTATGCAAGATGAAGCATGCACGCAAAGGCTACCTCGCCCTACTCTCATATACACTTTTTGGGTCGTACGAGCAGCCACGAAACAGCTGTTGGCGAGTATAGCCGTTGGGGGATTCTGCAGTCCGCACGCATAAATAGGATGGCATAGTCACAGCCAAGCCGCATCCATCGTAAGCCGCGAACCATGGGAGTCACCCTAAACATCGAGGTTGCAGTTGAAGAGATGGAAATGGCCGAAACCAAGTTTAGGTGTGCTTGCGGGTCTCCAGCAGCAAAGAAGGTGTGCTCAACTGGCTTGCACGAAGGGAAGGAATTCTTCCGTTGCGCAAACGGCTATGTGGAGAACAGCAAGAGCGACAACCTAGAAGACCCCGGATGGCCTCGTGTAACCCCCCCCCCCCCCTTCCTTGCTTTTTTCTTGCGATTTTTTCAAGTTTGTTACCCCTGCACTCCTAATTTCTTGTTTTAATCATCCCATTTTTCTCCCTCCGCAGCACCTAGAATGCGACACTTGGGTACTTGCGGATGTCATCACTCGCTTCGCCCGCGACGTCTACGATGACAACAGGTTGTCAGACGCGGATTTAAGGTGTGCTCTCCTCGGCATCACCACTCCACGTATGAAAGGGTACAACGACAGGAAGAGTGCAACTTCATCTGTAGTTCTTGACACGTGAGAATGTAGTGCCCATTGCGCGTTAGGCTCCACGAAGAAACCATATATCTTTTTCTCCCTTTTCCATTGCGCGTTAGGCTCCATTGTTTCTCTCCATTTGTTTTCCATTTTTCTCCCTTTTCACCATCATTCTCGGCTTCTTTTTCTAATTTTGTGTGGATCCACTCTCTCTCTCGAACACATGGTTCATCTTTAACGTCCCCCTCTGGTGTTCATTTTTAGCACGACAGCTCAGACCAGTCATTTTTGAATCTAAGTTTTTTTTGCATAACCAACAAACTCACAATAAAATAACCTAGAGTGGATTAGACGAGAGAGATTTTTTACACATATAAGACACGATGCACCAACAAAACTGATATGATAAATCATAATCTCACCATAAAGCACACGATACAAGGGATAAAGTTCATTTTTCAGAACTAGGGAACACATACTACCAACAGGACTACCTCAACGACAAAACAAACTAGCTCAAGCATCAAACAGATGGCGAGCATTGCGATCAACCATTGAAACTACAAAAGAGCCAAAAAACACAACGTCGAAGAGACGCATCCAGCAGCAAGCAGAGAACCACAAGGGGGCCACATGGTGTATCTGCACGGCAAGCAGGGCAGACTGCCCCATGCAGTAAAAATCAGACGCTTCACTACTGCCCAGCTAGCACGATCCAACGGACGATGAGCCATCTCCCACACTAGGCGATAGAGCCTGCAGATCTCATTCAGACAAAGAAACGAGAGCATGTAGTGTAAAACCCACGTCCTCTCAAAACCTCGCCTCTGCATGGCTAAAAGGTGGGAGATGACCGAGGCAGCATTGATAATAGCAGAAATGTATCCTGCACGACAAGGAATTTGGTTTGTTTTCCCACCCCAAGAAAAATACAGAGTAAGAGTCGGAATCGGAAAAAATATATAAAATGACAGAATAAGACTAACCCATTTTTTGTCTGATGCTTTTAGCAGCCACCCGAAGTTCTTCTAGTAGTTCGATGGCTAGCACACTCCAGTGTGTTCTTTTTTTTGAGACGGAGGCGAGCTGTGTGCCCTTCTCCCGGACCTCATCCCGACCTTCTTGTAAAGGAGTTCAGCCCCCCACACCCCCCCCCTCCTGAACCTAGCCTACACAACATGGTGTAGCCTTTTTGGTTTCAGATAGCCACGTACGCCATGTTTCGACAGATAGGCTTTTTTCTCATACGTCATGTCAAAAAACTCGCTTTCGCCCATCACGTGCTTTCACAACGTAGGGGTTAGGTCACACAGCCCTGGGGCAGCCATCATAGTAGGACAAACACACTCCAGTGGGGCCAACACCACGAAATACAAGTGGTAAAAGAAAAGGTACTGCTACCTTTTTTATACATTTTTTGTAGACAGGGTGGGGTGGACGAGCCAAGCCGGATGAAAATAAAGAAGGGGGTGCAACGCTAGCCGAGCCCCCCCCCCCCTCCACACACCCCGGATTGATAAGAGATTCTAGCGACAATTAAGTCGGGGGTGTAGGAGCCAAAGAAGACGACTATAATTCCGATGGGATAAATACGATAAGTAGGCATAGCCGACGGGGCGACAAGCCAGATGGGAGCGAGGAAATTAGTTCGACGATGAAAATTAGGTCTAGACTTCTTACAACAGATGCATCGACGACATCAACCGGAACCGACACACGCATCGCCGATGACGCCGACTAGGGGCATAACAAACGGTCGTAGAGCACACCTCGACCGAGTAAGCCTAGCACACTAGATCGGATACCCTAATACACAATTTGAAAACGTAGGGAGGTATCGGCGATTACACAAACGAGCACATTCTTTCACTCACCGACTGATAAAGAGAGAAATCGACAACGAAGGAGAAACCACAAAACCGACGACAACAAGGAGGCATAGCTGGATGGGCCGATGGGGGGAGGGGGGATGGAGTGCTAGCAACATTTTTCCAATATATCGCAGTTTTCTAAAGAGTTTTAGCGACAACTAAGGCGCGGCCGAACGTCTAAACTGACGAACACGTCAATTAGCCCGACGACGACCGCGTCAAACACAAGTAGTTACCTATAACACCTACTTCGGTAACCAACGCGGCAACATGGCACATTTAACCTCGATGACGAGGACTAGACACCGGCAACAATGACACACTTAACATCGACGACGTCGATTAGACGGAACAAATTAGGGGTAGAGCCAACGACGCCGAGTTGGCCCAGCGCTCATACAACTGAAGGAGCATAGCGCCTACGTCGAAGAAGCTTTTTGGCAATGACGACAAGGAGGGAAAGCAGGCGACGACTTCTTAACCGAAAGAAATGTTGGGGGGTAGACAAGGCGGATCCATTAGCTACATAGAACACTGAATATGTGTTAAAAATCGTGACTACGCGGGAATTAACCACAGACTAGCAAAAAAATACCAAGCAACACAATATATAAAGGCACACAAATAAGTTGCACAATGACATCAAAAACAACAAACTAGCAGGACAGGTAGATAAGTTCACAGAATTCTCGAAGGTAGTACAAATGAAAACTAGAACATTTTCAGACTAAGGTGCATTTTTTTCGCAACATTTTGCTCGTGCCAGGTTCAGGCGGCATCCGCAGCAGGCCCAGTGTTCTGACGCTTGCTGGTGCCAGGGGCATCAATGATAGGAAGCACGAAGTTGCCCTTGTTGACATCCAAACGAATAAGCTTGTAAAGAAGGTCAGCAGTGCACTGGCGCATGTCAAAACTATCAACCGCAAGACCACCGGATGCACAATCAATGACACGGGCGCAAGTGACAGCATAAGCCTCAGTTGAGTTCCTACACAAAACAGAAAGAAACGTTAAGTTCCGGTTGAACAAAAAGAGAAGTCACATTTAAGCACGATTGAAAACACAACACTAACCTGACGCAACCACGACCTATAGTGTTGTGAAGAACTGGAAGCCATGGACCAAGTCCAATCTGGTTATTCTGATGGATATCGCGCATTGCTTGGATCAGCCTAGCATGGATAAGCGTATAGCTCTGCTTATGTTTTTGGTTCACAAAAGCAGTGGTCTTGTTAAAGCACGCAGGATCAGCAATAGAAAATGTTTGCTTTAAGATATCCCAAGAAAAGCAAACCCAGTTACTTTCATGAGGAACAACAGCAACAATCTGCAGAGGGAAACATGTGAATCTTTATTTTTTCATTTTATCGCTTGCATAGCCGAAAATTGTGAAATCAGACAATTAACCTAGGAAGTAACAGAACACACAACGCTAACCTCACCGCAATGCCTGATGTCGAATCCCACAAAGAAAGACGAAAGCATCTAGAGATTAGTCAAATGACAAGTCTCAATTCCAAGGGCGTTACGCTGAAAAATATAACAAGCACATGGATCAACGTCAGAAGAGAAAATAGCAGTCAAGAAAAAGGAAAGGGAAAGAAGATGAATGCGATGGAAGGAATTTATTCCTACCACGAAGGTAGCAGTCAAGAAGAGCCTAGGCATCCTAGAAGGATCAGCATCGTACTTAGCAGCCTCCTCTGCATTAAGGAGACGAGCAAACCCATCACACATTGAGTGATCCATGTCCAGATGGCCCTTTGCCACACTATTGATCCTAGCACCAGAAACACGAACCAGAGGATGGCCCTCAATGAAAACCCAGTCCCTACATTTTTGTTTGCAACCAAAATGAATGAGATCGGTAAGCAGGAAATGAAAGAAAAGAAGACATCAACAAAAACACGGGCAGATGATTTTGTATACCTGTCTAGCTGACGCCTAGGAATATGCGTACCAGTCCAAGTTAGAGAGAAAGTAGCAGCGGAAGACAATTCATTGTCCAACGACAGGCCAGGCACGGGCTCAGCGTCAACTGCCTTGCGTTTAGACGGACCAGAAGTCAAGTCCACCGAATCATTAGAGCTTGCACCATTGTTGCCACAAACTCGAACAACGCATCCTTCAGCAACCTGTGCGGTAGGTAGCGGTGGCCTAGCATCAGAAGAAATATGAACCCCTTGCGCGGCTAGCACAACACCGATAGCATGCTGGAACTCATCCACACTGCCAAGTCGAGAAAGAAAAATGGCTCAGGTCGCACACATCTCTATAGGAGTAAATACAGGCATAAAGAAAGTGGTAGGATGAACACCTGTTAATTGGCCAGGCAATCGCATTGCGTGCACGCGGGCCTAGAACATAAGCATCCACCAATCCACGAAAGCTTGCCCCGCGCCGCAGCTCGGACTCCTTGAACAGGCGTGCCATGTCAACTAGCTCACTCTTAACATCACGACTAGCCGCCTGGTAGGAAACAGCAGCCTCCGAAACCTGACTAGCTAGTTGCTTGACATAATCGCGTAGTTCAGCCAAATCACGCCTAATCTCCAGCTGGGACATCTCCCCCCTCTCTGAAGAATCAGCCGCACGCCTTGCCGCAAATTTCGCAGACCTGGCCTGGAGAAAATTCTCCTTTATGGATTCTCTAACCGTCTGCATATCCTACGGACAGATTCAGAATATTAGCAATCAGAGCAAGAACAGAGATATAAAAATCGATAGAAAATAAGAACTAGCAGATACAAGTTTGGCCCAACATCTTACTCCTTGGTCGCCAGCAGCCTTAAGTTCTTCCCCCACACCAAACCTTTTCAACAGATCAGGAGCCACATCCTGAGTTTTTAGTTTACAGAAACAAGAAGTCAAGAAAGAGAAGTGGAGAAAACAACGAAGAACGGAGAACAAAAATCCCCAAGGAGCAAAACATACTTCAAAATCGCTACCAGTAACGCTTGAAACCAGATCTAGCGAATCGAAACTAACCCCCCCCCCCCCCCCCCCCCCGACCGCCATGGTACGCTAGAGAGAGTGAGCAGGCAAGTTTCAGACTGGACTCTTAAAAAACAGACCGGGGGCGGGGGGAGAGAGAGAATGATGGTGGGGCTGCGGCAGATTCGACTGTGGTGGGGGCGTTTTCTTGCTCGCCCGACAGCTAAGGAATAAACACTTTTTCGTTTTCGCAGCATAGGACAAAAAGAACTTTTTCTGCGGGAATAAAAAGGTGAAACTTTAACCTAAGTAGCAACCAACTAAAGCAAAGGCAGATTCTACTTTTCAAGAATGAAACCTGGCAGGCAGCCACTTCTTTCCCGCGCCTCCCGCAGCGTCTGGCCTCGCTCTCTAGAGACTTTGTGCTTGCGGCAGCCGACACAGGGACATCCCGTGGCAATTGTGCTTCTTGATCAGGAACGAACTACAAAAGAAACGAGAAGACCGGAAAACAGTGAGCGAAGCGGCCACACAACAACGACAAGCTAGTCCTTTTCAGTACTCGAATAATTCAAAGAGAAGATTGTTTTTACATTGCTTGTGCCATGCCCTTCAAGTGGTAGCAGACAAGCTCCTTCAGTAATTCCCAAGGTCTTCTCGCACCCGTCATTCACGACAGCAACCTGGAGAAAAACAGAGAGGTGGTAATGCATTAAATCCTGGCAGCAGATGATCAATAAATGCATCTATGCGGGGGGGGGGGGGGGGGTGGGGGGGCTGCATTAATGAACAATGGCAAGCTGTCGAAGGTAGAGAGAGAAGCCAGAAACATGCGAAGAGCTTACATCTGGGGCACAACAACGAGCAACAACAGACTCAAGTAGCTCGTTGTCGCCGTGTATTCCAGAAGAGGTGCCTCCGCCATCGCACTTGAAGTCCCCGGCCGTCATCACATAACCGAAGGATGTTACTTCATCCATGCACGCGAGTACAAGCTTGGGCGAGAGAGAAGGAAGCTCAAAGAGGACTGTTAGCAATGGGGCAACGATAGGGGATGACAGGAAGTGGTATAGTAGTTTTTCCTGGAGGAGACATGCAGAGCAGGGGTTTGAAGAACGATACGGGCCGCCCTATCAGGTACATCAGTCACATAGACAGTGACAGCTCTCACAAAAGGTAGCTACTATGCGGCCTAGGAGGAGTACGTAGGGGGCAACCGGGCGGCCGCGCAGTCGGAAGGGACAGTGCACATCCAGCAGAACAGTAGCACGCATGCTAATGATGACTGTTCAAAGTCTGACGTCGATAGGAGTGGACACGCCGCTCGGTAAGAGAAAGAAGGGAGAGAGAATAGTTTTTCTTCCTCGGCAGCGCGCAGGAGCGGGTGTAGACTAAATAGTCAAATCATACTTTTTTTTCCAGAACAAACGGTCACTTTGTACCCTAATTAACGATTGGTCAATTACGAGAGTCCCGTAGTTTATTTCGTTCAGATAAGGATTATTTTGAATCAACAAATTGGTCCAACATAGCAGTAGGGTTTATTTTTACTACACGAAGAGGGGCTTAGTAGACGACATTGACGGCACAGCGACGACGGCGCGTCAATCGGGAAATAGTAATTTAGTCCGGCAGTAATAAGAGATACCCGGCAGACGAGAGAGGGGAGCCGACACGGATAGCACAGGCGCATGTTTTTTGGACGCGCATAGTAATTTTAACAAAGAGAGACAAACGACTCCACGAAAAAAATAATTGGGGGGGGGGCGAGCCTCGATGACAACTAAAGAGTGGTTTTTTTCAATCAACAAACTGGCCAACATAGAATGCCTAGGCTTAATAGTCATCATCGGACTAATTTAATAACTATAGACACACGCCGCGCCCGCCCAGGGGGGAATTCGCCGCTAGTCTAATCGCCGCTATTCGACACCTCCACGGGGGCACGGGTGCTTGGACTATTTTCTCGTCGTTTTATTTTTCGACACCTCCACACACACACACACACCAGGCTGCGTCTAATCGCGCGTTGCGTCGATGTAGTTTTTTTGTGTTGCCCTAGCCTAGATTCGTCGCAAACCCCCCTCATCAATCTACGGGGTGAATGGCGGGCCAGGTGGGGAACAAATTAGCCAACCCCCCCCCCCCCCCAAATAAAACAGTCCACTTCCCTCTCAATGGCTTCCCGGGGAACGATGCGGCAGCGGGACTTATATGTTTCTGCGGCTGGCAGTAGATCCTCGGCGATGGCGGTCTGGCGGCAAAGGGTGCCGGAGGTAGCCGTCCCGACATACAAACCACGGCGGCACCACGAGCAGCGGCCATATCGGGACTAGTTGAACATTAGTCCGATTTTGTTACTTGCCATCCTCGGCCTGACAGTCAACCTGGCCGTATTTTTTTTGGAAGAGACGAGGACAAATCCACCAGATGGCTCGATCTACGGCCACAACCCCTCGCAGCAACCCCCACGCCCCTACACCTGGAACGCCCGAAAAAATTTAGGATGGCTGGACATGATCCAGCCAGCAGCCCTCAGGCCATCCGTCGCCACAACAAAGGCGCCTAGCACACGCGGCTCACCCACCCGACGGATATGCCGCCCGGGGAACGGGACGATGGGGGGACTTATCCGTTTGTGATGGGGGGCGGCAAGGTGCTCCGGGGGCGCGGCTGTCCATCCTCAGCGGCTAGGTGCTGCGGGGGCGGAATGTTGGCCGTCCATCATAAGCGACAGCGGCAAGGTGCTGCGGGGGGTGCGGCAAAGGCGCCCCGAAATACAAGCCACGGTGGAATCACAATGTAGAAGAGGTAACGAGCAACGGCAAGCAGGATTGCGCCGGGGCACACAACAGGGGGAGGGGGTGGGTGGGGGAGAACGTCCCACCCAGGGTTTTTGGGGTGGGGGGGTGGTGGGTGTCAAGGTCGACGCGGCTAAAAAGGGAGCCCCCTTTGTCGGATTGCAGCGGTTGTCATCACCAGCCGGATATCCCGGCAAGTTTCGTGGACGGATATCGAGGCAGCTGACTGACGGGGCGCGCCTCTGCCGATCAAAATCAAACTTACCGCGGTCACGACGGATGATGGCATCTAACAAATAACACAAATAGAGGGAAAGTACTCCAATCTATCCAAACTAAGAAATAAATCCCATTTTTTCTAATATTACATAAGACAAGAACTGAAAGAGATTACGGCAAGCATTAGTAGAACAATCCATTTTGAGGGTGGCACGACTAAAGAGCAACATTGCAATGTGGGGCAGCAATGCGGGCGCTAAGTCTCCTTGAAATGGTCTTCATCCACTGTCATGTACACTTCACCAACGCTAGCCAAGTCCATCAGAAAGGGCCTACATTGTTTTAAGCACAAAGTTTTTACGATATAAAAATATAACACACCTAGCGGGCTGAAAAAAGTGTTATGAAAATAGAGTAGGATGTCAAGAACAAACCTCACAACCTCTGGAGTTGTAACCAAAACACGACTTATATCGCTGATATGGCACCCCTTAGGACCAGCACTACACAGAAGAAATAAGGAAAAACATGGGGTAGGTAGTAAATTTCAAGCCCTTGTGACATACAACAAGAAAATAAAAAAGGAATACAAACCTCCTAGTAAGATTTTTTAGAGCAGCAAACACTGCATCAGATATAGGAGTTCCAAGTGTTGACTGTTGCTGGCAACAAACACAAGAAAAAATCAATAACAAAATGGCAGAATGAGCAGGGGGAAGTACAACGGTTGCTAAGACTTACTGGCAGTTCAGAAGGAGAATCAGGAGCATAAGCTAGAACAGGTTTTGAAGAAGAGCCTAGAAACCAGCTTGGAGCTAAAGAACAAATTGGCACAGGCTCTTCTGGTTCAGCAACTACTGCTTTTGAAACGGAAGGAACATGCGTCGTCTCCACGTTACCAGAAGGGACCTAGTTTTGTTCATATCATATTAGTTTTCCGCGACATCTAGCAGTGTAAGTAAATTGAAACATACCAGATCCGTTGTAACTTTTGGACGCACAAGGTCAACGTGCATTTTGATAACATTGATGAAATGGAGCGTAATCTCGTTGAAATCAGCGATCACACTGGTGTGTAACAGTAGATTTTTAGGATTTTTCCCACGAATGCCGAAAAGAAAATTGGAGCAAAATATACTTTTTTTGGCAAGGATATAATGCTTACGTGCACGAGTAAGCGTTCAATTCAGGACTTGCAGTAGCCCTAGACACTCTGCCAGTGAAAGTACCGTAACCAGCTGGACTGCAATATGAAAACGCAGCACCATTTTTTTGAACTGACTGATGAATATAGTTTCATTATTCATAGAAAGGTAGTAGGAGAAAACAAAAGACCAACGAAACAAACCGTATAGCACGAAATTGCCTCTCAAGTGAAGAATCTTCACCAAACCTGCCCAAAGTTTCACAAGTTTTGCGGATGAACACCTCAATACAAATGAAACAGTGCATTTTCGTCTACAAAATCCTTACCAGATGTAGCCATTCATCTTCCCAGTACCATCATCGAAAGTGTAAGTCCCTTTGTCACCAGATATATCTATATTTTGAAATCGCCCTACTAGCCGGATCTAAAAAGAACAAAAAAAAATCATTGCAAATAAGGATTTTTCTAATCTAAAGCGCGAGACAACGAATTGAAAACTATGCTCACACACCATCGATATTAAATCTAGTGGGGGAGAGATGGAGAAATCAGTAAGGTAAAGTGGGGGGAGGGAGGACCTACCGATGTAATCAAAGTGTTGTTGATCACAAGGCCCATTGCATGGTTGCTCTTGAGCCCATCAGACAACATCTTCACTGTCAACGGCATGAGAGTATTCCGAGTGTTTAGAACAACTGGCGACGGTAGAGAAGACATCTACAAAGCCGGTAGAGCACAATCAGTGAATAACTAATGTCAGCGAAAGAGAAATACATGAGAGATCATGGTATATTAAATGGACAAATACCAGTTGGCGAGGTAGGGCAGATGTGGAGCTGTGGCGGCCGGGGGGGAGGCAAATGAACAGATAGAATGATCAGACGAATGGCATCGAAGGAAGGGGAAGCAAGGAAGGGGGGGTAGCCATGACAAACAAAAATGGTGCACGTGAGAAGATAGAGAGTGGAAGCAAGATAGGACATGAAGTTTAGCACAAGCGTGGAATAGCCGGAAACAAAATAAACAGCTCACACTGCTAAAGCTAACGTAGGAAAAGACAACAAGAACAAAAGATCAGTGACAAGGTGACAAGCCATTCCAGAAATGACACCAACTCCAAAAGCTGAAAACAGATAGGGGGGTGTAGGCTTTTTGCCCGCGCACAGCAAGTACTGGGGCAGTACTTTATTGGGGGGATGCAGGGGCAGCTCCAACAGCTTAAAAAGAGAGCAAAATAATCTCACACAACGATCAATCGAGCAGAGAAGGGGTAGTAGAAGAACCAGGGGGAAGAAGGAAGCAGTGCATCAGCTAGTAGTAAAGGTGGTAGCCAACTAAATAGTTGTTTTTGGGATGCTGCTGAGTTTTTTTCATTCTACCTATTTTTTCCCTCCCCCCCCCCCCAAGCAACTTAATTTACACGGTTTGTTTTCTCGACCTTCACAGATGAGGAGCCATTCCTCACCAGGAGCGATGTGGATGCTAACAATATGCGCAATATTGACCATGGCGATGGTGCAAGGAAGCTACAAAGAACTTCTCCTCGCATCAGGCCTAGTCGCTTCCACATGCCTCCAAATGTGGTACACTGTCGAAGCATGCGACACGAACCATGGTAGAGAGGAGCAGGCAAGATGCAGGAGGAAAGCGGTTGGGCTTCACATGCTAGTAAACAGCGGTTTCTGCGTCGTAGTCTACCACGATTTCGGTGCTGAAAACGGTTTTCTGCTGTACACATGCGTCCTGTTGTACTCGATAATTGGGTGCATTTTTTACGCCAAAATTAAGCTAGGGTTAGGAGTTGGCAATTTAGATACCGAGGAGCTACCAGTGTAATATGTTTGATCACCAACGAATGAAATGAGAAGACGAAATGGTGCTTATCTTTTTTTAGTATGTTTTTGCGTGGGAAGCAGTGTAATATGTCTGATCACTAACGAATGAAATGGGAAGAAGAAATGGACAACTAAAACACAACATCATTCATAAAATATGAATTCTTATGCAATACCAACTAAGAAGAAAACAAAGTCGTTACAACAACAAAACACGCGTGAAAATTAATCAAATTAATCTAGTCGTCAATATCTTGGACGAATTCCTTTGGCGGACGGCCTTTGTTATCGGTAATGTGCATCAGCGTGTACAAAAGACCAGCCCTATGCTTTTCATTGTCTGAAGCTCCAAAAGAGAAAGCACCGTGCTTCACACCGTCCCAAGTACGGCAAAATACCATAGCCTGCACGCTAGACTCGCACCTGCAAATAGAAAGAAATGGAAAAACTAACTTGAGAAAACAAAGAACACACAAGTGGAAAAAATGAAAGGGAGAAAAGAAATATAGAAATGACCATTTTGCCGAGGCAGAAGAAGGAAATGTCCTCTTTAGTCCGGAGTCCATGAACAAATGACGCCACCCATCTTCTTCGACGAGCCACTTGTCAAAGAAATAATTGCAGCACTGCACGAAAGCAAGGTGAAGCACACTAGAGAGCTTCTTATGCTCTACCCAAGGATCAAGTGAGGCGTGCACAGAAGGAACCCCGTATACAGTTATTTGCTTCCTCTTCATATCCCACGCAAACGCGGTTAGGTTGTCAGAAACCATTGCCGTACACAAGAACTGAAAGCGAAAAAAAACAGAAAGCAAGCGATGAGAGGGGAAATTAGAATTGATTACAAAAAATAAATGTAAGATAGTAGAAGAAAAAATAGAGAAGAGTGTTGGTGTATTACCATTTGGCACCTAGACGCGTCGTATCCAAGGTGAGTCCCGATAAACTGGTCACGTACGATAGGCGATCTAATGAAGTTCTCGTCCGTCATAACAGAAACCTGAAATCAATAATAGGAATTCAACCATTAAAATGAGATTGGTCATTAAAAAAAGAAAAAAAAGAGGTTGTTTCTTTTGCGAGACACTCACGTAAAATCCAGGACCAATGAAATGCCTCCATGTAAAACGAATAACCTGGTCGTAGAGCTTGGAATCAACCTGACGAAAACACCTAAACAAGGCCTCACATACAATTCGGCCCAACTCGCCGTATGGGCCAAATTCAGCAGAAACCATAGCACCAGAAATCTCAACGACGGTGGGCTTGTCGTGACGGACCCAACATCTGCGTTTTTTTATAAATCATGTTGATTAAATAGGGGAAATTTTTGAAGGGAATAAAACGGCAACAAATAACCAAACCAAAAAACGAATAAAACATACCCTGTTGTAGGGGGCGAGGAACCAACAACCAATTTGTAAAAATGTGAAGCAGCAGTTGCGCCGTGGTAAAACTTCTCAATACCAAGGTCCCAAGGAGTTTCAGAAAATTTCACGCGCACATTACGACCAAGCGGGAGATTAGCAGATAGCGGTTTAACATCAGGCAACTGCTGGTTCAAATCTATGGACTCGATAGCTCGTTTAGCGGAGACAAATGATCTACAAGAAAGTCTAGGCGAAGAAGAGATTTCATGACATTGGGTGGTTAGATCCAACATTTTTGGAGAACGTGCAGAAGGGGATTCTTGGGATTTACCCGCTGGCCAGTCAGGGGTCAACTCGAAGGAGGGTGGCGACAACGACCATGTTCTGGCAACAACACCCGTATGCGTTCCTACACAAAAAGGATTAAAATATAAGTACTTAACTAACAGAAATATAAAGAGAATTTTTTAAATGAAGGAAACTGAATTACCACAAGTAGGAGTGAAGGGTGACGCGGATTCTTTCAAGATGAGTTTGGAAGGAACAACAACTTGTGACTGATGAAGACTGGGATCGGAAGAGCATATAGTTTTAACCAACATAGCAGTTTCCTCTTCGATTTGAAGCCTAGCAGCAGTAAGGATTTTAAGACAACGAGCCTTATGTTTCTTAGCCGCTAGCAAAATTTCAGTCTGCGAAAAAATATAGTAAGGCAAACTTCCTAAAGATTAGGAAAAAATGCGCAAAAGAGATATATTATTATAGCAGACCTTAACACCGTGAAGAACTGAAGAATAACCAGGTGGATCAGAAAGCGAAAAATCGGTGCTAGAATCGGTGCTAGAAGGAGAAATCAGTGAAGGAGCAGAACATTCAGAAGGAAGCAATGGAGAAGAGGCAGGCGGCACTAAATCTAATTTGGTAGCAGGAGAGTCAGGAGTTTTTAAGCCTGAATTAGATGGAAGCGTAACAGAAGAACCTAATGTAGATTTTTTCCGCTGACGTGAGATTTCAAGTTCAAGGAGCCAGTCGGGTACAGATCTCACAAAGACAACACGATCACCTTCTCGAGGCTACAAGATGAACACGCAAATGTAAAAGAGTGTTTTTTGTAGCAAAAATGGAAAACAATTTTGAAGTAACAGATCTTGATCTACATACCTTCCCTGCACCAAAAACACGCCTGGGAGCAGAACCAGCAAGCCCGGTTGTGTCAGACATTATTAAGTTCGAAATCAAGGCAGCGTCATATAGCTTTATCCTAGGCCTAATATCAGAGGGCGGAGACACGTCACCATAGTCCATGCTATCAAGGTAGAATATCTGCAAAAAAAAAGAAGCCAAAAAAAGGAAGCCAAAAATAGGAATGTGAGCGTTCACTTTTCAGAATGTAATTCTTAAGGAATTAGAAGGGAGACTGGGCACGACGGATTAAACACCTGAAGGAAGATAGCAACACCAACAGGGAATTCCACAGTCTCCTTCTGACGCACACTACGTCTGTCCGAAACACACGAAGATATGACATACTCTAAGAAGAAGGAGCTCCAGTTGAACTGGTTTATACTGTCTGCTTGTAAAATCGCAGGCCAGAAATGGGTAGATTCAGATTTTGTAGGAGAGTCATCGTCAACCAGAAGGCACACAAGGTAAACGACGATGGCAATTCTGAATCGATCGTTATCAAAGGAGGAGTCGTCATCGTAATCCATAGAATGAAGAACTTTTAGAGCTGCAGCGCTAGGAGAGAGGCATTGGTCATCGACAGATATCAAAGAAGCTACACGGTCGTATGAAGCAGAAGTCTTGTCCAAAGACGAGTCCCAAACCTCCTTGCCACAACACGGAAGACCAAAAACAATGGAAACGTATTCGGGTAACAAATCAATGCGTTTAGAGGGAGACAATTTCATGCAACGGTGCATGCAATCAACCTTGGAAACAAGCCAAATGGTGAAGGGATGGTCTGGAGAAACAAAGTTTATGCCATTACAGAACGCACCAAAACCAGTAGAGCGGACAAGAGATTTGTGTTTCTCAGAGAAACGAGAGACAACGGCATTGAAAACTGCAACTGAAGAAATGCGCGGGGGAATGCATGTCTCGGCAGGTGGGGAGACAGAATGCAGTTCGCGGGCAGATCGCTTACCACGACCCAGCCATGTACTGGCCTTGGTGATGGAAGCCATTGAGTATAGAAGAAGGGGGAATGAAGGAGAAGTAGACTAGTAGAAAGAAAAGGGCTCAGCAAAGGGAAACAGGTGGTGTATGGAACTATATACAAGGAATTACAATGGGAGCCGTGTGCGGACGAAGGGCGGGCGATTCAAATTTTTGAACGAGAAATGTCAAGCCGACCAGCCTAGCATGCAATAGACTTTTGAGGTGCCTACAACGTGGAGTAATAGGTATAGGCAAAGCTGGTATACATGCAGCACAGCACAGTACTATGCACATTCAATACAGCTCACAGAAAGGACAGAAAGTACATGATTCATATAAAAACGAGTTACAGCAGAATGCAAAAAGGAAACACACTACAGGAAAATAAATATTTCGATCACAAATAAAACAAGACCCCCTACCGCACCGAATTGCAATGTCTTTCCTACATCATAAGAATCACTCCTTAGTAGCATATGAAGATTTCCTACCGCATGTGCTCTTGTTGTGGCCGGAAGCACCGCAGCTGCTGCAGCGACGAGCAGTTTCACCACGAGGCTGTGCAACAGTATTCATGGGACACTTTGAAGCAAAATGTTCAGACGAAGAACACGTGCGACACTTTGGAACAGGAGCAGCAGGAACGTTGTGGCGTGATCGACGAGGAGGGGGGGCGCCAGAAGCAGGTTTCTTGGCCTTACGGATCTTCTTTCGAGCGCCGGGACTCTCTATAGGAGACTTGAAACGACTAGCCTTCATGCGACCACGTGACCGAACTCTAGGAGGAGCAAGAATTACTTCAGATGTGGAACCAGTAGCCGGGGGTAAGCTCAACAACAGACGCAGGTTCAAGCTGGCGAGGAGGGACCACTGTCATCGAAGACATGGCAGCTTTTGCACGGCTCACGTAGTCAACTGCTAGCTCGAAGGCTGGCCTAGACCTGGTAGCCATGGAAACAAGCTCTATAGCAGAAGCGTATATGAAACAGTGCATGGATGCCTGGTCAGTCGAATCACCGTGCGCCTGCACATAAGTTTCCGACGACAGAGGGAAACCTTCACGGGCATCGTTTGTCCACCGCTTAACCACCAATCCTGATGGCAAAGTGGTAGTACCAAGACCAACCAACACCTGAAAAATGGGAGAAAAGAGGGGAAATAAGAATTTTTATTGAAAACAGACGAAGAAAAAAATGTGGGAGAAACAATGTGGGTGTTATCTAGCAACATACACTAATAATGTGACGGCATGGCATGCCGCAGTGCTCGAACATTTTGCACTCGCAAAGATAGATGTCGCCACCGGAGCAACGAGTAACCCTGAACGAAGTCAGGCCTGAATCGGTGTAGCCAGGACGGCTAACCAAGACGGCTGAAAAAATCCCATTCTCCTCGTTATCGCGACGACAAATAAAGGAACCCGAACGAAAAAGCTCTTTGTCAAAACGAGCAAACAACGCCCGTGTATAGACCTTGGCGGCGTGGTGCTCCAACGGCACACCGATGTTCAAGTGTCTTCTTGTCTGAACAACAAAGAGTAGATTTGCCAGTATATTCATAGTTATTTTCTTAACGAATAAAAACAAGGGTCGAGTTATAATAATTGCCTGCTTAGTGGCGTGAGATTCTCTTGCTTCGTCGGCAATGCGATCAGCTATCAACTTGTTGTACTGGGAAACAAAATGATGCATTGTCGAACCGGGGGCGATGTAAGTTTTAAGCAGATGATTAGCACTCTCACTCCTCTGGGTGCTGGTCATACCAGCACAGAAAGTCTCAGCAAAATATGGCTTCGCCCACATATCCCTGTTCGCATATGCCCTCTGCAAAAACTCGTTATCTTTTAACCCGTAAGAATCAACGAGTTCTGCCCAACGAGACTCAAACTCAGCAACACCAACAATCTCATCAAGGAGCTGGTGCAGTTTAGATTTGAACAAATTATCTTTGGTATAAACAGGGCCTAGAGATTCCTTTGCTTTCTTTAACACGTGCCATTTGCACCAACGATGCCTGGTTAGGGGATACTCCCTTTCCAAAGCAACTCGCATCTGATGACACTGATCTGCCAAAGGAAAGAAACAAAAGAAAATTAAAAAGACTACAAATGAAAAGTAGAATAATAATTAAATGGGGGTCGCAAAGATAAAAACCTGTAAGCACAGTGCACGGTTGCTTGCCGCCCATAGCCTCGGCAAAAACACGAAAACACCAGCAAAATGCTTCTATAGTTTCTTCAGTAAGAAGAACAGCACCAAACATAGTGCTCTGGAAATGATTGTTAACACCGACAAATAACCCAAAGGGAAGGTTGTAGAGATTTGTACGGTAAGTAGTGTCAAAGGTGACAACATCGCCAAAAGCATCATAGTCTGCACGACTAGATCCATGACACCAAAACATGGATTTAATTCGGCCAATTTCATCAAGGTCAATTTTTACTACTAGTCCTGGATCACTTTCTTTCATTTTTTCAATTATCTGCAGTGTCTTGGCCATGTCCTCTACAATAGACTCCTGTGACAGCCTACCGCAAAGAGCACGTATAGAGTGGCGGCTAAAAGGCACGTAGTCATTTTGACCATGCATTGAACCAACTATGGAACACACCTGTGATATTTGCACGTTGTTTAACCTAAGGTGACGCACTAGCTCACGCGTCATCTGATCTATACGGCTATGCGAATTACACTGCCTTTTTTCACCGCAACTTATTGATAGTGGATGGTTATGATCGTCCAGGAATTTACGAACATACCAAGACTGGTCTACGCCACGAAGGAGTGTGATGCGTGCCAGGCAACCAGAACGCGCTGTGCGAGAATCCGCTTTCCGGTCGTGGCCCTATATTCCAGCAAAAACAATATGATCAGAGGAATAATTTACTCTTGCGCACACGAGGCAACTGATCAGAGAAGTAATTTACCTGGCACGCGCACACTATGTCCTGACGGGAACGCTTTCCAGCACTAGAGGCACGACTACGGCCATAACGGATGCCAAATCCCTGCTCCCAAGAGTACATATTATAGAACTCATACGCCTCCTCCGAAGATTCAAACACGGAACCTTCAGCCGGCTCGAATATGCAGCGATCGCCACGTTGGGAAGCATCACGCAGCGCCCGCTCAACGGCTCCGTAATTCCATGTGTTAGGAAGACGTGGACCGAACACACGCCTAGCAGGGGAGAAAAATAAAATGCTGATTAGTACAAAGAAAACATCGCAAGATTGAGAGAGCTAAAAATTTATGAAGGAATGTAGACGGAAAGGGTAGAAGAAAATTTTCCAACCTATCTGGAATGCTCCTAGGATTTCTAACATCAGGAGCCAAGCATTCCAGGTTTTCCATCCTTCTGGAGGAGAACTTAGCAAGCGAATAGCAGTCTGGACACGAGGGACAGATGGAGTAGTGAATGGAGGGGGGCAGTGATCAGTGTTGTGCGACGGGAGGGCCTTTTAAAGGAAAGACAAAGCAGTGTCAAAACTTGGCGCGAAACTGGAAGAAAAGTGGACGCGGGAAGTTGCAAGGCGCGAAGAAGAGAAGGGGAAGATGGCGGGAAAATGAGCTAGCCAGTCGAGGAATGAATAAGGATGGAAAGAAAAACACGAGTTCGACCTAGCCTAGGTAGTAGACTTGGCGAAGTGCAGAAGATAAGACATAGAGCTCAAAAGGAGATCGCTTTTTCACCTGTCAAAAATCACGGTATCCCTTTTTCCCGCCATCACATGCACGGACCGAGTAAAGTACGTAGCCTTTTTTACCTGCGCCAGCTGGTCACACGACTGACAACGATGCATGCGTTAGGACAAATAAAACAGCTGTGCCCTCGCGGGGTTTCTTTAAAAAAAAATAGTTGGTACGCGGGAGTTTTTTTCTCCAATAATACTGGACAGAAAAGGAAGTTTGCATGGTATAGTTTGTATCAAATTAAATCGATCACACCACTGCGTCGTCATAGCCAATACCAAAACAGACGTTCTGTATACACATTTCGCGGCAACTAAACAAAAACAGGCGTGATCAGATGACAAGAGGCATAATCAAACGAGGGAGGGGGGCATAACAAAATGACGAGGGGAGTAGTTAGGTTGGGGGGGGAGGGGAGTAGCACGAAGCATTCTTTTCTGTGTACTATCAAATAAGAGAAGCAACAGGAATTAAAAGCAACGTACAGATTTTAAGGAAACACGTTGAATTAAACAACACAGCAACATAGCGAATTAAACAACACAGTAACTATTACAGAAGAACTTGGATTACATGGGGACTAGAAAAGAGACACATCGTAAGGTGACACGGATTACAACGGACAAATGTAAGACATTGAACACGTAGGACTCAGCTAGGCGACTAAGAAAGTGGAGCGGGTGGAAAGACACATCCGAATACTAAGGCTTAATCATTCACGCTCGCGCTCGAAGATCTTGAAAGCAGCAGCATCACCTCTAGCGTAGCGGTACTCGCGGTCCACGGTAGAAACACGGTGGAACGAAAGCAGCACTCCGAAAGAAGCATGCACTTGGGACTCCAGCATGACAGCATCATCAACGCTGCGGGTGGCGACATACATCACACCGTTTGGCGACTCTGAGATGTCGTAGTTTCTGTTGCCAAGAAGTGTCATCAACGCAGTGGTTGCAACGAAAAGCTTGCTGCAGAAACGAGGCTCTGCCTGGAAATAGAGCCTCAGGAGGTTCTCGGCAGGGATGGAGTCTACGATGTGGAAAAATGTACGGAGAGCAGCAGCAGCGTCAACCATTACATCGTCGTCTGCTGGAGGATGGAGGTTCCTGAACTTAGGGGTAGCAACAAGTGGCTCGTCTGCTTCAGTCTTGGCAGCTTTGCCTCGGCCAGACCTGAAAACGACAAAATTTAAGCCTAAATAAGAACGAACTAACTTCAACGTCAAGATTGCGGGGGGAGAAAACTCAACCTAGTGACCACGGTGCTACCCGCCGCTGGAGCCATGGAATAAAGCAGAGAGGACAACAGCCCACTTTTGAAGGTAGTAAATATGAGCAGGCGTGAGAGCTACGAGGAGAGGGCAGAAGGATATTTATACAGGAAAAGCACAGGGTAGCAGCACCGGAGGACAGCGTCGCGAGGTTGGGAAAAAAATACCAAACCAGACGAACAGATATGGAAGGGCCAACGGCCCAGCTTTTGGAATAAGGCCCAATAAAAAGGACGTATGGGGCCAGGTGGTACGCTACCAAAAGCCTACACCTACAAGCTGACGTACTTTTTACAGTACGCCGTCGCGTCTTTTACAGCTGCACGAGGACTAATGCATGTATCTAGGGGACAGGTGTACGGCCCGCGACAGTACTAGCTGAAATTAGTTGTAGACGATCGGACGGCTGGACAGTGAAATCCAAGGGCAGAGAGCATATGCGCAGCTACCACCGTGAACACATATTCGGCACTCTAGGAAGGAAATAGACGACAGATTGTTTTTTGCAAGGAAACCTTGTGTTGATATATGTCGTGATGGAGCTTGTTGTATCGTATCGTGTAGCACATGGAATTCTTTGCAAAGGATTCTAGCGGGGCCTTTTTTTGGATCAGGTCAGCACATGGACTCATGCACTACGTTAGAAAGGATTCCATGCATGGTAACATTGGGAGGATCCGGTCCAAGACTAAACGTTTTTTGTGCTCAACATTGGGAGGATCCGGTCCGTTGATTCGGTGCTATTGAATGGATTAGATTTAATGTATCCCGACATGTTTGCTCTTTTATAAGTAGTTTAGATTATATGATTTTTTACGGTGGACAACAGAAATCTGCTTCCTGCGCAGAAATCCAAAATCAACTCCAACTCCCGTCAGAAACATTACTTGGCACAACTAAAACATGAAAATAAAGATACAAAGGAGTTGCTAAAGAAATATACAACCCCTTGACTCAAACAAAATAGACAAAAACAAAGAAAAAAATAAAACCATGGGTTATCTCCCAAGAAGTGATTTTCTTTGAAGCCCTTTAGCTAGGCCCAGAAAAGTGGAATCAAGTGTTTTCAAGTGAAGAAGCATCCAAATTGTAATTTGTTCGAATAAAATAATCAAAAGGAAACTTCATTATCTTTCTAGGAAAGAGTTCCATACCTTTCTTGAGTGGGAACTGAAATTTAATATTCACTTCTTTCATATCAGTAACAACACCAACAGTTCTAAGAAAAGGCCTTCCCAAAACAATTGGACCAGAAGCATTGTATTCAACATTCATAACAACAAAATCAACGGGGAAAATATTATTATTAACCATGATAAGAACATCATCAATTCTCCCCAAAGGTTTCTTTCTAACATTATCAATAAGACGAATATCCAAATAACAGTGCTCCAAAGGTGGCAAATCAAGAATATCATAAAGTTTCTTGGGCATAACAGAGATACTAGCACCAAGATCACATAGAGAATTGCAATAAAAATCATTCACTTTCATTTTAATTATGGGTTCCCAACCATCATGTAGCTTCCTAGGGATAGAGGCTTCACATCTTAATTCATCCTCTCTAATTTGCATGAGAGCATTTGTAATGTGTTTTGTGAAAGACATATTCATATTAGTAGCATTAGGAAAACTAGCAAGATTTTGTAGGAACTTAATAACTTTAGTTATGTTGCAATAATCAAAGTCAAGATCATTTTTATCAAAGGTAATGTGACGCTCCCATGTTTCTAAAAATTTCAGCACTTTTATCAGGGACATTTTTAGCAGTTTCAGGCAGTTTTGCATTTTTAATAGCAGAAGTGGGAATGTTGCCAACACAAATTACTTTACCATTGATAGTAGAGGGTTTAATAGCATGAGAAGCTTCAGTTTTACTAGTGGTGTTAATGGTGCAAACATTAGCTATATTATTCCTTCTAGCTATTTCATCTTCTCTTTCCCATCAAGCATGCAATTCAGCTAACATCCTAACATTATCATCAATTCGAATTTGGATGGCATTCAAAGTTTTGCTTTCTTTATTATCATGAGGCATTACCTTTAGTTTCAGAAAATCAACATCAGGACCAAGGCTATCAACTTTAGAAGCAAGAACATCAATTTTGCTAAACTTTTCCTCAACAGATTTATTAAACGCAATTTGTGTACTAATAAAATTCTTGAGCATGTTTTCAAGATCAGAGGGTACACTTTTATTGTTGTTGTAGTAATTACCATAAAAATTACCATAAGCATTGCTATTATTGGGAGGATATGGCCTATAATTGTTGCTACCAAAATTATTCCTATAAGCATTAGTGTTGAAATTATTATTTTAATGAAGTTCACATCAACATGCTCTTCTTGAGAAACCAAAGAAGCTAAAGGAACATTGTTTGTATCAATAGGAGCATGGCCATTCACAAGCATAGACATAATAGCATCAAGTCTATCACTCAAAGAGGAGGTTTCTTCAACAGAATTTACCTTCTTACCGGTTGTATCTCTCTCATTGTGCCATTCAGAATAATTTACCATCATATCATAAACAAGCTTTGTTGCTCACCCCAAAGTAATGGACATAAAGGTTCCTCCAGCAGCTGAATCCTGAAGGTTTCTTGAAGAAAAATTCAGACCTGCATAAAAGGTTCGGATGATCATCCAAGTAATCAGTCCATGAGTGGGACAATTCTTTACTAAAGACTTCATTCTTTCCCAAGCTTTATAAAAATCCTCATTGTAAAGTTGCTTAAAATTCATAATGCTACTTATTAAAGATATAATCTTGACAGGAGGATCATATTTTCCAATAAAAACATCTTTACACTTAGTCCAAGAATCAATACTATTTCTAGGCAAAGATAGCAACCATTCTTTAGCTCTTCCTCTCAAAGAGAAAGGAAACAATTTCAGTTTAATAATATCTCCATCTACATCTTTATGTTTTTGCATCTCACATAGTTCAACAATATTATTAAGATGGGCAGCAACATCATCGGTACTAACACCAGAAAATTGCTCTCTCATAACAAGGTTCAACAGGGCAGGCTTAATCTCATAAAAATTAGTAGTAGGAGCAGGTGGAGTAATAGGCGTGCTAATGAAATCATTGTTGTTGGTGCTAGTAAAGTCACACAACTTAGTGTTCTCAGGAGTAGTCATTTTAGCAAGACTAAAAACAGGATAAAAACTACAGCTAGAAAAAAGAAGTTTTTTTTGTGTTTTTGATAAAGAGAAGAAAACAAGACAAAATAAAATAAACTAAGCAAAACAAAAACAAAGTAAAGAGATTGGAAGCGAGAGACTCCCCTTGCAGAAATTCTCTTCCTCCCCGGCAACGGCGCCAGAAAACTTGTTGATGGCTGACGTTGGTAAACCCCCAAGAGAAAGGTTGTGAAGTGTGCAGCGACAAGTTTTCCCTCAGAAAAGAAACCAAGGTTGAATCAACCTGTAGGAGGACAAGCAATCTCTGAAGGTTGATGCAGCTGAGGTGGCAGGGCGCACTACCGGTTCAGCAGCAACGTGGAACCTACACAACACAATCAAATCACTTTGCCCCAACGAAGCAGTGAGGTTGTCAATCTCACCGGTTTTGCTGAACACAAAGAGGTTAAGCGTATAGCGTTTGAAACTATATGAGAATAGTATGAAAGCAGTAGCAGCAGTGTGAAAACAGTGGAAGTAGTATGAAAGCAGTGGAAACAGTGTGTGTATTATAAGTATGAGAAGATGGACCGGGATCCACAGTTCACTAGAGATGTCTCTCCATAAAAGATAGCTAACATGCGTGGTGAACAAATTACAGCTGGGCAATTGACAGATAAAGAACATGCATGACATAAAGATTACTATGAGATTCATGCGGGCATTACAACAAAATACATAGATGATCATCCAACTGCATCTATGACTAATAATTTACCCTTCGAATATCATCCGAACAAACGTTGGGTATTAAGTTGCAAGCAACGGATAATCACAGTAAGCAAAGTGTGGAATATAAACAATGTAAACGAAGTAAACCTTGTTGTTTTCTCCCTAATGGCAACAACACATCCTCCATCCGTCACGTTTCTGTCACTCGAGCACAAATGCAAAGGAGGCATGAACCCGCTATCGAGCATAAATACTCCCTCTTGGAGTCACTAGCATCTACTAACAACGGAGAGCATGCAACTTCATAAATAACATACACAT
Organism: Alopecurus myosuroides; assembly: GCA_028641055.1. Taxonomy (NCBI): domain Eukaryota; kingdom Viridiplantae; phylum Streptophyta; class Magnoliopsida; order Poales; family Poaceae; genus Alopecurus; species Alopecurus myosuroides. The sequence continues at coordinate 234,487,966 of CM054058.1, read as the reverse complement.
GAAGATAACATGATAGATTGATAATCAAAAGACATAGAATACAATAATCATCGGATCCCAGCTAGCACAACATGTAGCATTTGATGTCTACACACACTTCTATTCTTGTAGACAATGTTGGGCCTCCAAGTGCAGAGGTTTGTAGAACAGCAGCAAGTTTCCCTTAAGTGAATTACCCAAGGTTTATCGAACTCAGGGAGATAGAGGTCAAAGGTATCCCTCTCAAGCAACCCTTCAATTATGATACAAGAAGTCTCTTGTGTCCCCAACACACCTAATACAATTGTCAGTTGTATAGGTTCACTAGTTTGGCGAAGAGAGATTAAAATACAAGTGATGTGGATGTTTATAAGCGACAATATTAATCTAGAATAAAAATGGCAGCAAGCAAACATGTAGCTGAACTGATTGTAAATGGTGTTTCAATGCTTAGAAAAACAAGGCCTAGGGATCCTACTTTCACTAGTGTACACTATCAACAATGATAACATAATTTAATGCATAAATATCATCTCTTCACTATGCTACTCCGAACCACTCTCTGGTCGAATAACATACACCAATTCATTGCGTACGGCTGCAAAAAGCACTCCTCAAAGTCGCATTCCCATGTCTGGTTAACCCCACACTATCACTATGAGCGCCCTAGAAGGTACTAGACAAACACCACAATTTCATAGGGCCATCCAACACAAGATATAAATATCATGCTAAACCACACGGTGCACACACTGTCACCTTTACACCGTGATCAAAGTGTCTACAAAGATCTCATAACAAAACTACTTGAGTAGCATAACAGATGAAGAGTAACATCTACTTATTCAACTAGATTACAAATCTCATGATCACATAATGATCACACCATGGGAGAGAGAAATGAAACACATAGCTACCGGTAGAGCCCTCAGCCCCGAGGGAGAACTACTCCCTCCCCATCATAGGAGACAGCAACGACGATGAAGATGGCGGTGGAGTCGATGGAGATGGCTCCGGGGGCACTTCCTCATCCCGGCGGGGGTGCCGGAACAAAGATTTCTGTCCCCCGAAACTTGTCGGCGGCGGCGACGGAGCTACGGAACTTTTCGTGGAAAAGGGCTGATTGATTTAGGGTTTATGCATCGGGGGGCATATATAGGAAAAAGGGCGATGGCGGTGGGCGCCCGAGGGGCCCACACCACCCCCAGACGCGGCCAGGGGCCCACCCATGCCCAGGCATGGTGTGGGGGCTCCGAGGCCCCCCTCCAGGTCTCCTTTGGACTTCCTTGACCCTCTGGGACTTTGTAAGACTTCTGGCTTTTGAATCATCCAATTCCGAGAATATTTCCAGAACAACTTTTCAGAAACTAAAAACAACAGAAAACATGAACTGGCTCCATGGCATCTTGTCAATAGGTTAGTCCCGGGAAATCGATAAAAAGGGCATAAAGTGTAAGGAAAACATGTAGGAAACAACATGAAAACAACATGGAACATCAGAAATTAAGGATACGTTTATGACGTATCAACATCCCCAAGCATAGTTCCTACTTGTCCTCGAGTAGGTAAACGATAAAAACACATAATTTCTGACATGACATGCTACCAAAATAAACTTGATCATCAATAATATAAAAGCATAAGTAAGCTAAGATCATAGAACTTCAACCCAAGCATGATATATAGAATTTTAATAATAAAGCATAGCAATCACCTTGCATCATGATAAGTAACACAAATAAAAGATCATGAATAACAATGCAACGAAAGATATACGTTTGTTTTAAGTATAGAGAAAACATGGCAAAATGATATTTCGCTAGTCCTTAAGAGTGGGGAAAACATAAATGTTAGGACACCTTCAAAGTTCATGAGGAAGACTTGAACAAATAATTATAGAACAAGCAATAACACATCATGAATCAATTAATAATGTTTCTGGGACAAATACACATAAAACTCAGAATGGAAACTATGCTCCCTCAACTGTGCATAAACTTAGAAGATGGAGACTCAACATAAAAGTAAAATAAAGGCCCTTTGCAGAGGGAAGCGTGGATCACTCATGTGCTAGAGCTTTTATTTTATTAAAAAAGGTATAAAAAGCTTGACACTCCTCCCAACCATCTTACACAAACCATGGCTAACCGAATCCTCGGGTGCCTGCCAACAATCACATACCGTGGAGGAGTGTCTATATTTTAAGACAAGTGTACGATTATGTCAAAGAATGGTAAATAGAAAATACAATACAATACATCACAAGCCAACTAGACTTCACAAGAGAGGCTCTCATAGAAGTACGCATCTGGGTAGAAGGTCATCCCTCTTTCTCTTTTGTTTATACAATTATGCTTTGACTGATAAATCAGGGGCAAAAATAGTGAAGATAATTTGTTGTTATTAATTTGGGGCTGGGAACCCCGCTGCCAGCTCTTCTATCATTGGATAAGCGGATAAAGCCACTAGTCTAGAGTGTGAAAGTCCAATCAACAAGTGAGATAAAGATTCTCTATTTACGTCCTCATGAGCTAAAACAGGATCACAAAACATGAGTAATTTTGAAAGTTTTAAAGGTAACACATGAAAATTTTAATTTGGAGTGGCGGTTAAATGCCACATGTAGGTAGGTATGGTGGAAACAATGGGAAAACTATGGTTTTTGGGAGTTGGATGCACGAGTAGAGCTCATACTCAGTACAGGTGGAGGCAAGAGAGCATAAGAGCCATAATCATGCATAGCGACATAAGCATCATTAATCAAAGCATAAGTGGTACCACAAGTTCAAAAACTAAATCATCATGGAGGATATTAGTGACTGGTTCATAGTCATAAACATGGTGTGAGCATGCGCCAAGTCAACCAAATAAAACATTCAAAGGAGAACACCACAAATTTATGCTTCAATATGACAAGAACAACTCATGATTATTTCAATGGCACATTAAACCATCTCAGATATTTGAGTCTAATCATGCTACTAAATAACCACAAGGCTTTATAATTAAAGTAACATCTAGCATGATATGAAAAAGTCTAGCCACAGTCTATACAAGCTTCTACTTGCACCGTTATAAATTCTACCACAAGCAGCAGTTTCTCTTCCCAACAAGCACCATACAAAACATGCTTTAACAAAAACTCTCTAAATGCTACAGCAATAAAACATGATAGTACTCAAATAACACTACTAAAACTAACAGCTCTGAATAAGAGATGCGATGAAAACAAGAGCTAAACAAGAATTTTTGCAGCAACTAGAAGAAAAACTAAGAATACTAGCATAGTAAGTATTCAAACGAAAAAGCGGAGCATGTCTCTCTCCCAAAAAAGGAATGATAGGTTCCAAATATATTATTGCATCAAGGAAAACAAAAGAAAACGAAATAAAACAAAATAAAAACAAACATACCCTCCAAGTAAACTTCATATGATGTGACCGAATAAAAATATAGTTTCACTAGAAGTGACCTGATAAATTGTTGATGAAGAAGGGGATGCCTTGGGAATACCCAAGCTTAGATGCTTGAGTCTTCTTAAAATATTCTTGGATGAACCACGGGGCATCCCCAAGCTTTGACCTTGCACTCTTCTTGATCACATATATCACCCTCTTCTCTTGACCCTTGAAAACTTCCTTCACACCACACTCAAAGAGTAATTCGCCTTAGAGGGTTAGTGAAACAATAAAAAAATCCAATGGTTATGTATGGAAAAAGTTATATTGATACTTTTAAACATTAGCTACAGCCACTTATGTTTCATGAAGCAAAGAAATCCACTTGACGTCGCAAAAGAGCAAATGCAAGAAAAATGGCAAAATCTGTCAAAACGAGAACAGTCTGTAAAGATGAATTTTTTCGAGAAACTTATGTTACTCATATAAAAAAACTTAAAGGAAGAAAAGTTTCATAATTAGCCGAGGAATAAGAACAAGAAATTTCAGGTCATTCTGATTTTTCTGTGATTTATACGATTTTTTACGGTGGATAGCAGAAATCTGTTTCCCGCCCAGAGATCCAAAAACCAACTCCAACTCTCGTCAGGAACCTTACTTGGCACTATTAAAATATGAAAAAAAGATACAAAGGATTTTCTACAGAAGTATATAACCCATTGACTCAAAGAAAACAGAGAGAAACAAAACAGAACAAAACAAAAACCATGGGTTATCTCCCAAGAAGTGCTTTTCTTTAAAACCTTTAGGCATGATAATTTCAGAAGAAACTCACATGAGAAATATTAATTGAACCAAAAGAGAGCATCAAGAAGAAAGCATAAAAAAAAATTAAGTCTAACCCACTTCCTATGAAAAAGACTCTTGTATAAAAACAAGTCAATGAAGCAGAAAGTGGCTAGCATAGGAAGGCAAAACAAGTGCAACTTCAAAAATTTCAACATAAAGAGGGGAAACTTGATATTTTTTAGATGCATAAGACTATGTTTCCCTCTCTCATAATAACTTTCAGTAGCATCATGAATTAAATTAAAAATATAAATATCACAAGAAACATTCTTATCATGAGCCACATGCATAAACGAATTATTACTCTCCACATAAGCATAGTCATTCTTATTAATAGTAGTGGGAGCAAATTCAACAAAATAGCTATAATTATAATCCTCATCACCATAATCATCAAATAGGATGCATATTGTAATTATAAATAATGTTCTCCTCAATAGTAGGTGCACCGAAAATATCATATTCATTGTTGTAATCATCATAAAGAACTCCAACATGATAGACAAGTTGTATATTGGGGGGATGGTTTTGGGTAATCAATCCATAACTATGACAAGTTTCATAAGGATAATTGTAGTGATATACTATGTTATAGCATCTTTTATAATATTTATCAAAGACTGGAGGCATAGTATCATCATAAGAAATATCATCATTTTTACTAGAAAGAGATGTATCAAGCATATAATCATTAGTAGCAAAAGGATTTTCAAACATATCATCCACAAGCTCAGAGCTTTCTATATCATCATTGGAAGGAACATGGATGGTACTAATAGTATAACAATTATCATCATTTTTAGAATTGGTACCAAAGAGATTTTCAATATCAAAAGATTTGTGTTTATCCCAATCATGTTCACTTTCATAAATAAGAGGCATAGGAAAATCATCGAGTTCAGACTCATCAAAACTATAATAGGAGCAACATGCTTAGGGGGAGATATCGTTACCTCTCTCCTTTTACTCCTCCTCCTCTTCTTCTTCTTCTTCTTCTTCTCTATAGGAGGGAGAGGCTTGAAAGGAAGCTTCTCCACATACCCTGGTTTTTTTCCAAAAACAATAGAAAAAAACTTGGAGGATTCCTCCTCTTCATTAATAAGATGAAAACAAATATTAGCCATGTAATATTTTGGTAAAGTCTCCCCTTTTGTAATATTTTGTATGTAAGTATTTGTGTGGAAATTATTAACACAATAAAGATGACAACCATGCAGGACACTATTCATATCAAGAGCACTCATATCTACCAAAGAAGTTTTTCTTGATAACTCTTCACACCCCAAAAATAATGTAAGTTCATCATGCTGATTAGGAGTGATAATGTCATAACTATAAAACTTCCAGTATTCGAATATCTATTACAGCCCACGCATTGAAAATTGAAATGACCCACCTTACAACAAAGTTCACAAATAAAAGGATAAAGGGCACAATTTTGTTTACCAAGATCATCTAAAGCCCTGTCCCACTTTCTAGTTTTTTCATTCCTATGATGGATGCAATATTCTTCTTCGGTTTGATTCTTTTCACAAGGTCTAAGTGCTCCACAAAAATTAACATGCTTATAAGAAATAGTAATTTCATAAGTTTGAGCATGTTCATTGCAATCATTAATAACAATTTCATTTTTCATGCAAGTGTCTTTAAAAGTTTCATGATGTATGTCCCCAGTTTATTTAGGAACATTAATATAAGAAGCAAAAGATCTATACCAACCAACAATCATTTGAGGATCAAGACCATATTTAGCACTAAGCTCTTGAAAATCAGCAGTTTGAGCGAAAGACTTAATGCAATCATACTCATAGTTTATACCTGATTCCTTACCTTTGTCGTTATTCCAACCATCATTATTGGTTTCAATTGTTTCAAGAATATCCCATTTAGCTTCAACCTCCTTACTTGAGAAAGAACCCTCTGAACATGCATCTAGATAATCCCTGTAATGTCCTGAAAGCCTTGCATAAAATTTAGTAACAACTATTTCCTTAGGAAGCTCATGGTTAGAACATTTAAGTATTAATTTTTTCGGTCTCCCCCGAGCTTGAGCAATGCTTTCTCCATCATGAGACAAAAAATTATAAATGTAATTCCTATCTATATACAATTCATGAGAAGAATAAAATTTAGAGTAAAATAGAGATTCAAGCTCCTTCCACTCCAAATGATGAGGATCATCTAGTAGCTCATACCACTCCCTTTCTTTGTACTTAAGTGATAAAGAGAACAACCTCCTCTTAACTTTGTCCATTGAAATACCTTCACACTTGAACAACCCGCATAATTCATGTATAAAGAGTAAATGATCACGAGGATGGACAGTTCCATCTCCAAAATAGCAGTTATTCGTCACACGTTCAACAATTTTCATAGGTATTTTAAAAGGAACATTTTCACAGTGTTCACATATGGGAGATAAAGTATCATCACAAAAAAAATCTCCTCTAAAACCGGGGAACTAAAAAGATTATAAAAACTAGCTTTCCCAAGCTTAGACTTTTCCATAGCATTAGAAATAATGGTATCTAAAGAATTAATACTAATAACATTGCTGCTAGCATGCAAATAAAGCTCTCTTGTATTTTTGTTGTTTTCCATTAAGACTAACTAGTGAAAATGAAAACAAGAAACAAGTGAAAACAAGCCTAACTAGTGAAAAAAAAGAAGATATAATTGCAAAATCTAAAGGAAATAACTTCAAGCACTCACAAAGGATGTGAGAACCTTTTACCTTACCTCCTCGGCAACAGAGCCAGAAAAGATCTTGATGTCTATGCACGCTTCTATTCTTGTAGACAATTTTGGGCCTCCAAGTGCAGAAGTTTGTAGAAAAACAACAAGTTTCCCAAGTGGATTACCCAAGGTTTATCGAACTCAGGGAGATAGAGGTTAAAGGTATCCCTCTCAAGCAACCCTGCAATTACGATACAAGAAATCTCTTGTGTCCCCAACACACCTAATACAATTGTTAGTTGCATAGGTGCACTAGTTCGGTGAAGAGAGAGAGTAAAATACAAGTGATATGGATGATTATAAGTGACAATAGCAATCTAAATAAAAATGGCAGCAAGCAAACATGTAGCAGAACTGGTTCTAAACGGTGTTTCAATGCTTAGAAACAAGTCCTAGGGATCCTACTTTCACTAGGGGACACTCTCAACAATGATAACATAAATGAATGCATAAATATCATCTCTTCACTATGCTACTCCGAACCACTCTCCGGTCTAATAACAAACACCAATTCATTGCGCAGGGATGCAAAAAAGCACTCCTCAAAGTCGCATTCCCATGTCTAGTTAACCCCACGCTGTCACTATGAGCGCCCTAGAAGGTACTAGACAAACACCACAATTTCATAGGGTCGTCCAACACAATATATAAATATCATACTAAACCACATGGTGCACACACTGTCACCTTTACACCGTGATCAAAGTGTCTACGGAGATCTCATAACAAAACCACTTGAGTAGCATAACAGATGAAGAGTAACATCTACTTATTCAACTAGATTACAAAGCTCATGATCACATAAAGATCACACCATGGGAGAGAGAGATGAAACACATAGCTACCGGTAGAGCCCTCAGCCCTGAGGGAGATCTACTCCCTCCTCATCGTAGGAGACAGCGACGACGATGAAGATGGCGGTGGAGTCGATGGAGATGGCTCCGGGGGCACTTCCCCGTCCTGGTAGGGTGCCGAAACAGAGATTTCTGCCCGCCAAAACTTGTCGGCGGTGGCGGCGGAGCTACAGGAACTTTTCGTGTAAAAAGACTGATTTATTTAGGGTTTATGCATCGGGGGCATATATAGGCAAAAGGGTGATGGCGGTGGGCACCCGAGGGTCCCACACCACCCCCAGGCGTGGCCAGGGGCCCACCCGCGCCCAGGCATGGTGTGTGGGGCTCCGAGGCCCGCTCCGGGTCTCCTTTGGACTTCCTTGACCCTCCGTGACTTCTGGCTTTTGAATCATCCAATTCCGAGAATATTTCCAGAACAACTTTTTCTGAAACTAAAAACAGCAGAAAACAGGAGCTGGCTCTTTGGCATCTTGTCAATAGGTCAGTCCCGGGAAATCGATAAAAAGGGCATAAGGTGTAAGGAAAACATGTAGAAAACAACATGGAACATCAGAAATTAAGGATGCATTTATGAGGTATCAGCATTACAAATAGATGATCTCGATCATGTGAGGCAGCTCACGAGATCTAAACATGAGTCATAAGGTGGATAGTATAACCATCTAGATACTTCTATGGACCCGTAGTCCAAGGATGAACTACTCACGCATCACTCCGGAGGCGGGCATGGTGGTGTAGACCCCTCCTGGTGATGAATTCCCCTCCCGGCAGGGTGCCAGGGGAGAGCTCTAGAACCCTCCCGATTTCGGGTTGACGATGACAGGCGGCCTCGGGTGTTTCTTGGAACAAAGCGGTATATTCGGGAATTCTAAGACTTTCGGGCTTCGAATTTTCCAATTCTGAGAATATTTCCAGAACAACTTTTCTGAAACTAAAAACAGCAGAAAACCGAGAACTGGCTCTATGGCATCTTGTCAATAGGTTAGTCCGGGAAATCGATAAAAATGACATAAAGTGTAAGGAAAACATGTAGCATATGACATGAAAACAACATGGAACATCAGAAATTATAGATACATTTATGACGTATCAGACCCCAGGCCGGGGCACTCGGGAGGGTGCTCATCCTCCATGCTCGCCCGCGCCGGCCTGGCCAGCCCCTCAGGCCGGTCTTCCTGTCAGGTTCCATAACTGGTTGGGTGTAGCGTTCCCACATTTAAATAATGTAAGAACATATGTGTTAGTGTGCTAGTCCCTGGATCAATTGCTAGCACCACATTACAAAATGAAATATCATGCAAATGCATCAAATTCTATTACATCGCATGATCCTAGTCTTTACAAAATAGTATTACAACTTGCATAGTCTTAGAAGACTAGCAGAAAACAAAGAAATACATCAGGAAAACGTAATACAATATTGAGCCTCACCTTCTTCATGTGCCATAGGCAAACATGTTGGCGATAGACTCGAGATCCTAAACGAAATCTTCACTCGTCTTCAGAATCATCTACTGGATAGAATATGCATCCACAAGGGGTCAATACAATTTAATGTATTGTCAAGTAACTGCTATGGTGGATATAAATAGCAAGACTAATACTACATGCTTATTTGGCTTGAGTGGAGTTTTGGCTAAGTTTGCATAAAGCGAGTTTTATCCTATATTTTCATAAAACATCATTTTTTATCATAAAGAGGTACCACTGAATAGAGATTAGTGAACCAAGAGTCATCTTCAGAAATATCGACATATTCATAGGTCCAACCATGAGAATGGTCCCCTACCATGCCATAGATAAGAGAATATTCATAGGTACAACCACCAAAGGGATCCCCTACCATGTTGGAGTAATAAGCATTTTCATAGGTACAACCACTGATCCCCTACCATGCTGGGTAATAAGCATTTTCATAGGTATAGCCACCAATGTGATCCCTACCATGTTGGGTTATAAGCATTTTCATATGTACAACCACTAATGTGATCCTCTACCATGCTGGAGTAATAAGCATTTTCATAGGTACAACCACTAATGTGATCCCCTACCATGCTGGAGTAATAAGCATTTTCATAGGTACAACCACTAATGTGATCCCCTACCATGCTATTCATGTGAACATTTTCATAGGTTCAACCATGTAAATGCTCCCCTACCATGCCACACTTGAGTATCTAGTACTCCACCAAAAATATTTCATAAACCCCTCAGGGTAATCATTCAAAACATATTTATACTTTCCGATCACATCAACTCCATCTACAAGCATAACTAAGCAATCAACTACCAAAATTTTAAGGTTGCTGCACTATCAAGGTAATAAGGAGGGCTACATACTACTTGGGATAATAACATAGCATAATATTTTACCAAATATTTTCCTATGATGCATACTACTCAAAATCTCTAATGCATATAGGAAATAATAGGTAGTTTATGATGTGTCACTTGCCTTGTTGAAGGTTGGTGAAGAAATCACACTCTCTTCACAACAGGTTCATTTCTCTTTGTACAATCTAAACAAGTCAAACAAATAGAAATAAACAACTTTCACAAACAACAATAGAACAAAGAATAACAATCAACACACTTAGTCAAAAGGGTTTTATATTAATTGGGTCAAGGTAAGGCTAAGGTCTATCACAATAATTTAGTTTGTTAAGGAAACTATTGTGATTATGTTAAGGTTTACCAAAAGGGACTATGGTTGGTAAAGACTTGGGTTGGAAATATTCAAATTCAATTGGTCATACTTGTCGAGGAAGTTCCAAGCGTTCACCAAGGGTGATCATATCACTCTTCAACTAAAGTAGCACATAACAATGTGTAACACTTAGTCATTTTCATCAAGACATTTGAGTGGTCTAAGTTAGTCTTTTCATTTTGGGTTAAGGTAGGTCTAGGTTCAACTAACTTCATAATAATAGAGAAAATAAGATAAAGTCTCGGGGTTTTCCATTTGGGTCAATGGTTGGACAAAACAACTTTCTAACTCTTCAACTTGTATGGATTTCTCCAAGTCTTCTCATACTTGTGTTCTTGAATATCATCTTCATGCTTCTATTGTAGTTTCCTCCTTGTTGTGAAGCCTCTCTCGAACTTGATAAATCTTCATGATTTTCACTTCACTAGTTGGTTTAGGTATGGGATAGGGAACAAAATACCACTAAGTCAATTAGAAAACAAAAGGAAATAAGAAAGATAGAAAGAGAGAGGAAGATGTTTTCTTCTTCATTTCTTCATACACTTGTACTCCCTTGAGTTGCTTCTAGTTGGCATGGAGTCTAAGTAATTACTTCAATTTATTCAATGATATTACTTGTAGCTCTTCATGTTGCCATCAAGTTGAAAATGAAGTACCTCCTTGTGCTTGAGTCTTGATCTCTATTTTCGCTAACTTGATGAATTCTTGAAGCAAGAGTAAGTGAGTGGAGGAGTAGATAGAAAACTATGTTACTAGTGTTTAAGGTTCACTATTTGGTTTTATATGTGATTGACACATACTAGGGACTTGGTCTTGGCTCCAAATATTCGTAACATCAAAGAATGGATGATGGATACAATTTCTAAGACATGGTAAAATGGATGAATCACTATGTTGGGTTTTTGGTCAAAATCACATGGTCATGGTCCAAGGGTATCCTAAATGTTTAGGTACTTATGTCTCTGGTTCAAGGTTACTATACGGAACAATTTTGCAAAAGGAAATATAAAGAAAATATTTATATAATTAAATCTATGTCAAAAAATACTCAAATAGACAACTAAATTCTAAATTCAAATTTAATTTGATCGAAAATTATTTTGGTACAGAGGGTATGAAAGTACACATCCTAAGGTTTCCAAATATATTTTATTTGCAATTTTTGGGTTTGTAGAATTTGAACTATGCCAAACTTCATCAAACAAGCATATTTAAATTTGAACCAAGTTAAATTTTTCAATTTTGAATTTTAACAGTGCTAAAAGATTCTACAGATCTAGGGGATTTCAAAAAGTCCAAGTTTGTTCAATTTGGACTTATGGTTAAAAAGTTATGATGATTCTAGTTTCTAGGGGCTTTTTTGCAAAATTGCTATTCTATTTTATTCGGAATTAAATCCTGAGACGGGCTGGGCTCGGATTTACTATTTGTCGCGCACAGCGACGGATAAGGGGTGGGCTTGGGACGACTACGCGCAGAACCGAGCGACAGATAACAAAATAACGCGTCGCTGACTTGGCACTTTTCTATTGGCTGATACCTCTTCATTGAGTTCATCAAAATTGGGTCGTACGTATTAGATCGGACGGTGAGGGAGAAGAGAGCATACCACCAGCGTCAGTTTTGGTCACCGGAATTAATGGTGAAAGCAGCAGTGGTCTCGACCATGGATCGCGGCAGCGCTCCGGTGGTGCTCCGGCCTCGGTGAAAGCACAGTGTGGCGCAGAGTGGCGAGAGGAGTCCTCTGGTGTGCTCGGTTGTCTCCAATGCGGTCTCCTGCGACGTCTATGAACGTCGGCAGACAGCGGCGGCGGCGGGTGTCGCCGGGGGTGGTTTCCGGCTGCGAGGAAAATAAAAAAAAGGTCAGCAGGGGAGATCGAGCACCACGAAACGATTGTGAGTAGTCTCGGGTCCAGAGGTGGGCTCACCATGTCGGAAACGAGGTCGAGGCAGCGGTGAATGACGGAAGTCCGACGAGAAATCTTCGGGGCATGGATGAATGAATTGGAAGAAGAGGAAGGGGAAATGGTGCACCGGGTGTAGGCTTTAACGTGCGGTGTCGGGAGGAATTATTGTGGCCTTAATGGAGAGAATTCAAGGCTAGAAAATTTCGGCCGACACGGCCATGGCAGTTTTCAGTGGATGATGTCATCAGTGAGGTCAGCAAATTTTCTTTTCTTTTTTTCTTCTTTTCTTAATAACTTTTGTTTTAAATATCCAAACAACGTCAAACCAATTTCTAAAAATTTGTAATATTAATATCTTTCTGTTTAGAATATTTTTATAAACTTTTCAACACATTTCACTTTTTATATTTTTGAAAATATAATTAATTCACTAATAGAGCTTAATGTTAATTTTAAATAAACAATAATAATAAAATGTTGGTTTTGATTAAATAAAATTTTAGAGACATTAAACATGTCAAATTCTATTTTTTGAAAGTCATTTCACCTCATTTTCATATTTTATAATTTTAAGATATGAGTGATTACTAATAGCAACTTATTGCCATTCAATTAAATCATATCAAATAATTAATATTGTTGACCTAAAAAATTCCAGAGAGTTACCACTATTAAAATATTGTTTCCAAAAGTGTGATTCATTTTTATATCAAAATTATTCATTGGAAAACATTTAGAGAATAGGCTTTGCTTAAAGAAGGATAATAATTATTGAATAAGGAAAAATTATTTGAATAAGGTTTCGGGTTGATGGAATAGAGGTATAATGTCGTGGTGGTATCACGGCAGATGCCATGGGATGGCTAATGTTTGGGGCCGATGAACGCTGGAGGTGCTCGGGGAGGGATCACACGGCGAGTAGCCGCGTGTGGGATGTCTCAAGCACTGCAAACAACAAGATCTTACCCAGGTTCAGGGCCCTCGTGTGGAGGTAACACCCCTACTCCTGCCTTTCTCTCTATATGTGTGTTACCGAGTAGCCACAGTACAAATCAGGCCTTCAGCCGAGTAGCCACTCTAGCTCTCTAGTTCTCTCTATGTGAAGTGAAGCAATCCAGAGTGTCAACCCTCGCACAGGAGGGGGCAGGGCACCTTATATACTGGTGCCCGGCCGAATAGAATAAGACTAAAAGGTACAACTGATGTGACAGGAGCACTGCAGAACAGAGCACGCTTCCGGCTTCTCGCTGACGCGGGCGCCGTAAGTCGTCGCGCCGTTCGGAGATGGGACCTGTCCACCCTTGTCAGTGAGATAGGGTAGGCCCCTAGCCCTGTCCTGTCCCCTCTGTCAGTGACAGGACTTGACAGGCGCCTACCGCACTGTAGCCACGCCGTAGCGCGGATAATCACGCGCTCCGTAAGTTGAACCGCACGCTGGTACGGACGCAGGATACACGGGATCCCTTGTCAGAACAGCTCCATTGACTTCTGGCCCGAGTAGAAACTCACTCCCTCTACTCGGACCAACTTCTTTACTCAGATGAACATAACTTGCTTGTTTTCTCCTCTTGGCCATTGGTGGGTACGGCCGGATAGAAACCTACCGGGTAGCGAGTACGGGGTAGCCATCTACCCGGTCAAACAACACCTTTGACCTTGCCTTTAGCACTTGCCTTACCCCTACTCGGGGGTAACCCCCCGACATTAGTCCCCGAAGCTGGTAGAGCCCTGCGAACTTGTTCACTGGGCCCTGCCAGCTTAAAACAATCTTCTCTTCGTAACTGAAAGGGGCCGAGTAGCACCTCCACACGGCCCTTCAATTATTGCTTGCATCTCCGCTTCTCCGAATAGCAGTATTCTTCCTCTTTGATGCCGAGTAAAATAACTTAGCGAAATCTCGAAACACAATCCCGCTCAAACGGTGCGAATCCACCTTTGCGTGTCGCTACGGGGCACGTGTCACACCCCTATGCCCTCGACGCCTCGGTGCCTGGAGTATAGCAGGCCACGCGCCAATAACTGCACCCCCGGCCCACTAGTCTGTTAAGTCACTTCAATCGCACTCAAGTGCCCACGATCTCGACGTGGGATTAACTGCGCCCGTTACGCGCGCGATATGCGCTGTGTGCGTTTCTAGCGGTTGTGCAACCCACATCGCACGATCTCTGTGCACAATCGATCCCGATTAATCCGCTGGTAACGGAAACTCGAGGGGGAGAGATAAATACCCCCTCGACGCCCTCTTCTCCTCTTTCCAGACATTTCCAATCTCGCGCCCCCTCGCCTCTCCGCCGCCGTCGAGCACACCGCCACCGCAACCATCTGCAGCGCCGCCGCTCCACGCGCCGCCAGAGAGACAGAGAGCGACTCCTCCACTCAATTTCCAACTCCAATCTCCCACAAGCCTTTCCGCCTCCATGGATCGCGGAGAAGACGATGCCGCCGCCCGTGCCGGTTGGGAGGGATCGGAGGTCACGACGGAGGACTGTCAGTGGCTCGTCAACACCCGTCGCGTCCCTCCCGGCGTGAGGTGCAGGCAGCCAGGTAACGAAATCATCCCCACGCCCGAGAAGGATGAGTTCGTAGTCTTCCTTGCGCACTTCAAGCGCGGCTTCGGCCTTCCAATCTCAGAATTTTTCTCCGAGTTCCTCAAGAACTTTGGCCTCCAGCCACACCATCTCCCACCTACCCCCCCAACGCCATGGTTATGCTTTCCATCCATGCCGTGGTCTATGAAGCTTTTCTTGGCGTCTACCCAACTATCCACAGTTGGGCTCGCTATTTCTTCTTCCGGAAGCAGAGCATCCCCAATCCTGGGCACATTGAGAGCGCCCTCCGATGACGCAGACGGGATGCGCCATGATGCTGCAACGCACCACTGGCCATCACCCGCGCGTGAAGGGACTGGAAACTGTGCGCAAATGGCAACGCAACTTCCTCTACGTGAAGAACGTCGCCACGGAGGAGGGGAAGCCAATCCAGGACCGGATAGGGCTTCCAAAGTGGAAGAACGCCAGGCCAACCCAACAGAACTGGGGCTACAATCCCAAGAGCAACATCGAGGATGTTGTCCAGATCGAGCGGCGCCTGGCCGAGTTGCGGGACGAGGGATTCTGCCGAGATGATCCCATCGCGTGCTGGATCTCACGCCGAGTGCTCCCGCTCCAGCATCGCTCCCACAAGATGTGCTACATGGGAGGAAGCCGCGACTGCACGAGGACAACCACCTTCGAGCTCAGCAAAGCCGAGGTGGCCATCTGGGCGAGATCCATCATGCAGACAACGCTCTCCGACACCTGGCTGTATGGCTTTGAGCCGTATAGCCGCCTCAAGCGAATCGAACAGGTTAACCTTTTGTGCTTTGTTTCTGCACTTTGATATCGAGTAGGTGTCATCTCAGCTTTGTATGCTTAGTCTTTGTGATGGAGGGATAATAACCCGGTAGGCTAACTCCAAGGCATAACCCGGCCCAAGGAACACAGTGCGCAATCCGGTTAAGGATAATGGAGCTTCTGGAAGGCCCAAAGTTTGTAGGCCTCGTAACCCGGATTGTGGGTTACGGTAAGGAAAGTTAGGGTTTGTAAGCGGTGTCCGGATAGGATTCAAGCTGCGCCTTGGAGAGCGGGCCGGGGGTACGGGTGCTTTATAAACCGACCCCTAGGTCTAGTTTAGGAGAGATCCAAGAACCCTAGCAATATCGCTTGATATCGAGCATCCAGTGTAACCCCAGAGTTGAGTTATTATATCAAGATCGGAGACTCGGCGACTTTGATTGCCGGCTACCAGATCGATTTCCACCATGTTTTCCTCTGAGCTAAACCCTCTCCCAAACGCCTGTGTCGTCTTGCCCCAAGATCAGTTACCCCCGGTAACGTCTGCCGTGATAATCCCACGACAGTTGGCGCCCACCGTGGGGCCTGCGTCCAAAGGTGTTTACATCACGGGAGAAGCTCGGAAGAACATGGAGAATCTTGTCATCGGCGAGATCTACATCGACCGCAAAGGAGAAAAGATGGTGGACGATTCCAGCTGGGGGCCCGAGTCGGATCACCTCGAGTCCGGATCTACTGTGACGGTCGGCCAGATCAACATCTTCATCGGTATGGTACGTACGCCTGATTTAAAGGGACAATATCATGTGCATACTACAGGAACTTCTAGCAGGGACAAAGAGACATTAAAGCAAGCGGTAAACTCGGTTTCCTCGGCCGTGCCGGGATACCTGAGATGGGCGGAACAAGAGGTAACATGGAGCAGAAGAGATCACCTGGAAAGAATAGAGCGCCCAGGAGTCTTGGCATTGGTGGTTGCGCCACAGGTCAATGGTTATGAGCTGAAAAGGGTCCTGATGGACGGTGGAAGTAGCATTAACATCCTGTATTGGGAAACCTTCTTACGCATGAGTCTCAAAGAGTCCCAGCTACAGAAAAGTTCGACAGTCTTTCACGGGATCGTGCCGGGTCACGCGGCGAGCCCCGAGGGAAAGATCACCTTGGAGGTTGCTTTCGGAGAATCGACGGATAATTATCGAGTTGAGTGGCTCACGTTCGAGGTGGTCAAATTGCGCAGTCCTTATCACGCGCTGTTCGGGAGACCGGCTTATGCTAAATTTATGGCTAGGCCGTGCTATGTGTATTTGCAGCTAAAGATTCCGGGTCCTAAACGGACCGTCACCGTACATGGGAATCGGGATATAGCGGCCGAGTGCGACGAAGGAGATTCAGTAATGGCCGAGCAAGCGTGCAGAAAAGAAGAACTCGAGTATTACCGGTCTCAAGTGAATCCGGATGATAGAACAGCTTTGAAAAGGCCGAATACTGAGGACGAGAGAGCGAAATTCAAGGCAGCACAAGATACCAAGAAGATAGATTTTGTTGAAGGTGATTCCACTAAGCAATTTACTATAGGGTCTAACTTGGAAAGAGAGCAGGAGAAGGCACTTGTGGAGTTTATTCGTTCAAATGCGGACGTGTTCGCCTGGACACCTAGCGACATGCCGGGTATCCCTACAGAATTGGCGGAGCACAGTTTGCACGTGGATCCCAGGTCCAGGCCTGTGAAGCAGGGCTTAAGGAAGATGAATGAGGAAAGAAGGAAAGCCATAGGTGAAGAAATTTCTCGGCTACTGACAGCCGGCTTTATCATGGAAGTGTTTCACCCGGATTGGTTAGCAAATCCGGTTCTAGTAATGAAAAAGACTAACGAGTGGAGGATGTGCATCGATTTCACGAGTCTCAACAAGCATTGCCCAAAGGACCCGTTCGCGCTACCAAGGATAGACCAGATCGTAGACGCAGTAGCCGGGAGTGACTTGCTATGCTTCCTGGACGCATACTCCGGGTATCACCAAATTAAGCTTAAGAGGGAGGATTGGGAGAAAACATCATTCATAACCCCTTTTGGGGCCTTCTGTTATAAAACTATGACGTTTGGATTGAAGAACGCTGGCGCAACTTACCAACGGTGTATTCAAAAGTGCTTCGAGGACCAAATTGGACGCAACGTCCATGCCTATGTGGATGATGTGGTTATCAAGACCAGGAAGGCGGAGACATTTTCGATGATCTAAAGGAGACGTTCAAAAACTTGAGGAGGTATCAGATGAAGCTTAACCCGACAAAGTGCGTGTTCGGAGTTCCAGCCGGGAAATTACTCGGCTTTATCGTTTCCGAGAGAGGAATTGAGGCAAACCCGGACAAAATCAAGGCCATCCAGAGTCTGAAAAAGCCGGAAAATTTGAAGCATGTTCAAAAGCTCACGGGCTGCGTAGCAGCCTTGAGCCGATTCATATCTAGGCTCGGAGAAAAAGCAATACCCTTGTACCGGCTCTTGAGGAAATCAGATAAATTCGTATGGGATCAAGAGGCGGATGAGGCGTTTGAGGCACTAAAGAAACAGTTATCTGAAGCACCAGTACTAGCGGCCCCAGGTCCTAAAGAACCTATGTTGCTATACGTAGCAGCTGGCCCCCGAGCCGTCAGTGCGGTAGTTGTTGTGGAGCGCAAAGAGGATGGGAAGGGTTACCCGGTCCAGAGACCGGTTTATTACGTCAGCGAGGTATTATCAGAAGCAAAGCAGCGCTATCCGCATTGGCAAAAGTTGGTGTTCGGGGTCTTTATGGCTAGCCGGAAACTGAAGCCGTATTTCCAAGAACACCCCATAACAGTGGTTAGTTCAATACCAATGTCGGATATCATCAGAAACTCGGACGCGACAGGAAGAATAGCCAAATGGGCGATAGAGATGGGGGATTATCACATCAACTACGAACCCAGGTCAGCAATCAAATCTCAAGATTTAATTGATTTCTTTAACGACTGGACACATACAGGCATGACCACAACGGTTCCAAACTCCGAGTCATGGATCATGCACTTTGATGGATCTAAGCAATACGATGGATCAGGAGCTGGAGTGGTGCTAACGTCACCCAAAGGAGATAAATTAAGTTACGTACTACAAATTCACTTTGACTGTTCCAACAACGTGGCCGAGTATGAGGCCCTATTGCATGGCTTAAAGGCAGCCAAGGAGATGAACATCAAGAGGATACGATGCTTCGGAGATTCGGACCTTGTGGTACAGCAGGTGTCAGGAACTTGGGATAGAAAGGACGCAACTATGGCAGCATACCGCAGGGAAGTTGATAGGGTTGCAGGATGTTTTTCCGGGTATGAGGTGGAGCATATAGACAGAAGAAAGAATGAGGCAGCCGACGCACTCGCCAGACTCGGCTCGCGCGGAGAGCCGGTTCCACCTAACGTTTTCCTGGACGAATTATGGCGACCATCAGTTAAAACCGAGTCAGAGGAGGAATTGGCAAATCAAGACCCGGATTCAGGACTTGTGGCCACTGTACGTACTATTCCCGAGTGGACAGAACCGTTTTTGGCCTACCTATCGCGAGGCGAGTTACCACAGCAGGAGGTATTAGCAAGGCAAATTTTGAGGCGAGCAAAGGGATATTCTATCATCAATGGGGAATTATACAAGAGAAGCACAGCAGGAGTCTTTTTGCGCTGCGTAGCGCCAGAAGAAGGCCGACAGATTCTCAAGGAAATCCATGAAGGCGACTGTGGACATCATGCATCCACAAGATCTCTTGTGGCTAAAGCTTATCGACACGGATTTTTCTGGCTCACGGCTCTAGCAGATGCGGAACGATTGGTAGCAAGGTGTGACGGATGTCAAAGGTACGCTCGCCAAACCCATGTGCCGGCTATGGAGTTACGGACCATCCTGTTAACTTGGCCGTTCGCTGTCTGGGGTATGGACATGGTTGGCCCCTTTCATATGTCACCATGCAAGAAGACACATCTCTTGGTGGCTATTGATAAGTTTACCAAGTGGGTTGAGGTTATGCCAGTTACTAATTGCGAAGCAGCTACAGCAGTCAAGTTCCTGAAAAGGATTATCTACCGGTTCGGGTATCCCCACAGCATAATTACCGACAATGGAACCAACATGTCCCTTGGTGAGATGGAGAAGTTCTGTGGCAACAATGGAATCCATCTTGATGTTGCATCAGTGGCTCATCCGCAGGCCAATGGACAAGTGGAGAGGGCAAACCAAGAATTGCTTCGCGGATTAAAACCACGATTACGAGTCCCCTGTATCAGGGCAGCTGGTGCATGGGTCGAAGAACTTCCTTCTGTGGTTTGGGGTATCAATATTACGCCTAATAGATCTACTCAGATGACGCCCTTCTTCATGGTTTATGGCGCGGAGGCAGTACTACCGAGTGATATTATTCATGATTCACCACGAGTATCAGCATACGTCGAAGTGGAGAATGAAAAGACCCGGCAAGATGCCGTGGATATGTTAGAAGAGCAAAGGGAACAAGCCCTGGAAAGATCAGCCATATATCAGCAGGATTTACGAAGGTATCATAGCCGGCACGTGAAAACCCGGGTCTTCCAGGAAGGAGACATGGTTCTGCGCCTGGTACAGTCGAACGAAGGAAAGCACAAGTTATCACCACCATGGGAAGGACCGTTTATCGTAAGCCGGAATTTGCATAATGGGTCATATTACTTGATAGATGCAAGGGAAGAGTCGACCACAGTTAATGACACTGCTCATACCACTTCATCTATGCAAGAAAGAGACAGACCGTGGAACGTGGCTCAGCTACGTCCATATTATACTTAGCAAAAATTATGTTGGCATATGGAATTGAACGATGTAACAGGCAGCAGGTTTTCAGACGTACTCTTTTCCTATCCAGGGTACCCTTGGGGACTGGACGGGTTTTTAATGAGGCGGCTTGCTGACCTAGATTTTTCATATCAAGTAAAGAGGTGATTATCAAGAAAAGAGATGACTATTATCATGTTCTGTACTCTCAGTATGATGCGTATATTTAGGTCTTGGGGGCTGGTTGCTTGAATAGCACAGTTGCGAACTCAAAGACCCGGCCATGATGCCTATGAGTTATAAGGGCCGATTACTTGCAAACGAGTACGGCTACAATCTTATAACCGGACAAAGAAGTCCAAATTTCTTGGCTATTCTTACTTAAGCTCGATGTGACTCGCACTAAAGTGGCATGATTTGTTCGCTTACGATTACAGTCAGCCATGAAACCCGACGGGACTTGACTGGCCACGTTTTCGTATGGATGTAACAACATGGTATCCACGCGAAAGCCGGCTTACAGTACAAGATAGTTAAAAGGGTCATCTAAACCACAAGTTATGCAGAGTACAAGGCTAACAGCCGGAAACTCAACGATTATTAAGCATAACTTCAAATCCTATGTGAAACGACTCTGGGATCTTTGTGAATTTAGCAGCAGGCAATTCGTTCTCCTTTCAAGATCACGTGTCCTAGACTCGGACATCCGGGTCCGGGTGATTCGAAATCTTGAAAGAGAAAAAATTGCTTAATTGTTAAAATTCCAAAAACCCAAATATCCGAGTCTTGGGAACTTGGGGACTTAGAAGCAAATCCGCTTGTCAACACCCATGAAACCCGGAAACCGAGTCTCACAAAAGGAACAATAAAGTAAGATGAATATCAACAAAAAAGAAAGTCGGATGTCAAGATCACATGGGGTCAAAAGCAGATAAACATAAAAGCCAGAAGCGGCACAAGGTGTATCAGGAACTTAGAATACATTACAAAGTTCTCATAAAGAGTATCCAAGGTGCACAGGCGCACCATTCAAAAGTAATTGTTTAAACGGCACATCAGGCCGACTGACGTATGAGAAGTGGCAGGTATTATTCGGCATTCTGAGCCGTGGCGTCCATCTTCGCCTTGCCTTTGCCATCACTTGAGGTAGCAGCAGGGTCAGCAGCAACGCCGGCTCGCGCAGGTGGAGGGACGATGGGTGTAGAGGTAGCGGGCGCAGAGTCGGCCTCAGCCTTCTTCTTTGCAGCTTCCTCCCTAATCCTGGCAGCTTCTTCCTTCCATCGGGTAAGCATATCGAATGGCTTGGGGCGATTTTCCTTAATAACCTTATCACTAGCATCATATGCAGGAAGAATAGTATCAATCTCCAAACTGTCGGCTATCACACTGGCCGAGTGACGAACTTCTTTCTGAATGACTTTGAAATCCTTTGGCGAGAACTTGGACCCGTCTGGATTAAACTCTGGAAACCCGCTCATCAGCTTGGCCGGCTCTAGCTTAGGGAAATAAGCTTTAGCCAGCGCAAGACCCCGGGTTACTCCGAACCGACAGGATGAGCGCTTCCAATGCCAAATCCACTCAGGAATGGTCGAGCAAACTTCTAGCAACTTTTTCATGTTTCCAGGTCCAACACCCGGTAGGCGTAGTTCATCAAGAATCCATCCAATTCCGGCACCGAGCTGCCGGACAGTGTCTTTAATGAGCTTCAGCTTGGCGGTATCATCCTCTTCCGGGATCGCATCATCCGGACCTGTCAAAAGTAAGAAAAGTAATGAACAAGGGGATCCGACTATTCGTCCAAAGGAAATTCCGGGTCTTAATTGCTAAAGTTCAAAGATCATACCAGTTGCTGCGCGATAGGTATCGGCAATCTGCACAGAAAGTGTTGTTAGCCTGTCCTCAGCCAAGTGAGCCCTTTTTCTATATTTCCTTGTGATTTTTCCACTCCTACGAGCTTCAGCTTCAGCTGCCTCGCGAAGAGCTGTCTCCTTCACAATGCGTTTGGCAGCCTTCGCCAATTTCTTCTCAGATTGCACAACGAAGTCCTAGGTGGAAATGCAAGGAAGGGTCAGTCAGGTCTATTATGAAGTTCCAAGCAAATTAAACTAGTAATTCACTTTGAACTTGGGGGCTATATAAGGATGCAGATGGTATTACTCGGACTTACCTTGTGTTTTGTTATCAAGGCATCTAGAATATTTTCTTCGTCGGCCCTCAAGGTATAGAGGGCATCAAGCATTTGGGCAAACGTCATATCTTCAGGACAAATTCTTGAAGGACCGGCAGATTGGTTTTCCGGCTGAAGAATTTTCCCGGCTCTTGGGGTCGAAACCCGGACCGTTTGGGTGTCCGGGTTAGGAGAGCCCGACTTTGTCTCCAATATGATGTCTTCATCCACTTCTTCGGAGGATATTGGGTGTACAGTTTCCTGCTGGGCCGGATCGTTGAAAGGATCTTGTTCTTGGCCGTCTTCAGCTTCATCATCAACTTCAGCACCCGTATTAATAGTCGGCCCCTGCGACCCCTGCTTTTCTGCTTCTGTGATTTCCGGGTCACTAGTAGTGGCTTGGGCGCTAATGGGAAGGAGGAAAAAGTGGTTAGTGATTTAGGTTGGTAGTTATCAGGTGTCAAAGGATATCGGGCGATGGAGACTTACCCGGTGTTCACAGCGTAATCCGGTGGGAGTTCGTCGCTAGAGGCGGACGAGGTCGCCAAAGGCACCGATAGCGGCACCCGGAATTGCCCAGCGAGTGGGTGGTTAGGAGATGGGTGGCGCTGAGGAGATTTGGAGGGCTGAGGAGGAGGAGTGCTGGCTCGGGGAGCAGGTGAAGTGGGGATACCCGGGTTAAGGGGATCCTCGCCCGGGGAACTCCGGGTCACCCTGCGCTTAGCCGGGAGAGGATCCTTCAAGAATGATGAGTGTGACAATTGTTGATTAAGTTTACACATGGTATCGAAGGAGTAAGGCTCAGAAGACATAAAGGAAAAAGGAACCTTTGCAACCACTCCTCTGGCCTTCCTCTTGGCCCCTACTGCAACCTCCTGATCGGATTCAGTGGCCTCCGGGTCTTCCTCTTCTTTTTCTTCCTCATCTTCCAGCCCTGAAAAGTCGAGTATGTATCTGTAGGGAAAAGGTAAATGGTAGGAAAACAGTGCAAGTAAAAGATAACATGAGATTCGGATAAGTACCTTCATCGTCATCAGCTGGCTCGTCCTCTTCTTCCGGGTCTCTGGAGGGGGGGAGGTTTCGATTCTCCAGAAGAGGTCATCAGCCTAAAAGATCACTTTTATCTTCTCTTCTCTTCCTCTTTGCCTCTTAGCCTCTTAGTCACTTTACCTTTTTTACTTCTTTACTTCTTAGCCATTCCCCCAGTCCTCGAGATTCGGGCCGAGTAGGCGAAAACTCGACCAAGTTGTCGTCTACTCGGGGCAAATCTTCCAAAAATACTTAGACTCTTTTCTCTTCTCTTCCACATAATAGCCTCCTCAAGAGGACAAAGGTGTTCCGCCGACTGCTCTGGAACCATCGCATTGCCAAGGACAAACTCGAGGCTCTTGAAGCCGAGAAGAAGATGGGTGAGGCGATGGAGCAGGCGGCTTTGGACAAGACCCTCCAGATCTCTGAGGTGGAAGGTAAGCTCATAGCATTTCGGTTTGTGCGTTTTGTGTTTACGCCCGTTTGTTTGCTTTTTGCTTTAACTTGGTTACTCTGCAGGCAAGCTCAAGGACTTGATGGAGAAGCATCGCGACTGCGAGGTCTTCGCTGCCTCAACCCAGAGCAAAACTGCCACTCTGGAAGGTGAGCCCTTTTCTCTCTTCTTTGCACGACTGCCTCTTTTTTCTCTGTTACACTGCTGACATTGTTGTTCTCTTTGCAGAAGAATATAAGAAATTTCGGGAGCAGCACCTTAACTGCCTGATGCCCGCCGAAGTGCGGCAACAGTTGGAAACCCGAGATGCCGAGATCTAGAAGGAGCGCGATGCTGAGGGAGCTGAGTTCGAAGAAATGCAGGTCAAGTTGAAATCTGCTCTTCAGGATGCTCTCGACCAGGCTGCCGAGAAGGACAAGATCAAGACAGCTGCCAAGGCCAAAGAGAAGGCGCTTGAGATGGAGATCTCGGTGCTGAAGAAGCACAACGCGCAACTCGTCCTCCAAATCTCCAACGCACGCAGCATTGAAGATAGGCATATTGCTGATGAGGACTGGAAAATCAAGCTGGACGCATTGCTGGTGGATCTCAAACGTAAGTTCCCTCTTCTCTGCACCTGGTTGTTTCTCTTCTCATCCCTTCTACCTGGTTTCATCTCTTCTCTGCCTCTCTTTCCAACTCTTATTGGTTTCTCTTCCAGATATCTTCCTGATGTTCGCGCCGCTAGCACGCCTGCTCTGGAGAAAGCCAAGCAGCTCTGAGCTGCCTCCGGGATGCCCATCAACACCAAGTCCAGTGTCAATGACCATCTTCTGAGCATCAAGACCCAACTCCGCCAACTCAAGGGCTTGGGCACCACCATGGTGTCCACAACATACAAGCTTCATGATCTGTTCTGGCCGGATCAATCTGCGCCAGACAGCTTCAGCGCGCTCTCCGAGAAGCTGGATGGCGTGAAGGTCGAGTTGAAGAAATGGCGCGCCTCTGCAGCTCGGGCAGGAGCTGGCGAGCTGCTCCATTTCATCACAAGCTGGTACGAGAACCTCAACCTTGACAGGATCCTCGAGATGCGCGGAGACTCCAAGTGGACCAAGGACCCCGACTGCGTCGCTCGCCGGAAGGCAGTGGCCTACGAGATCGCCTCTTATGCTGACACCGCCGCCTACATCGACGGCCTCCCCGAACCAGACACCGATCCTGAGGACGAGGGCGAAGATGAAGAGGACGATGACGAAGGTGACGCCGAGTCGGAGGGCTTGAGCGTGTTTGAAGAAGATGGCACCGATGGATCCGCCGAGAAGGGGAAGGCCAAGGTTGACGCCGAAGTCGAGAAGCCGCAATCCAGCACCAAGGAGACCACCATCACCACCGAGATGGTGATCAACCAGGCGGCTCCCGAGCTGGGCGCGACTGGCGTCTTCCCGATGCCCAGCTTCCAGTCTGCTGCATCCACTTCGGCCACGGACCCCATCTCGGTTGCCACTGCAACCTCAGAGCCAGCCGCCAACGCCAACTCCGAAGCTGAAGCTGACAGCGCCAAGGCTGATATTGATGCCGAGAAAGCTGAAGCTGACAACACTGCTGCGGATAACACCGATGCTACCTCCAAGTGAATCCTGAAAAACTCATTCTCTAGAACTTTTATCAGATCCCCGGGATGCCGGGTACAAATGTATCCAAACTATTAAGTTTTTTGTTGCTACTCAGTTTTATCTTAGTTGAAGTTCTTAGCAACTCTGGCTCAATGCCGGGTTGCGTTAATATGCAAGTCCCCGAGTTGCATTTTTTATCCACTCTCCCTTTTTATCTCACCTCTTACCTGCAACTTGTTGCTTTTTTGGTAGTCGAGTCACAAGAGTTCAAAGTTGGAGTTTCAAATACTTAGCCACTTAGAAAAATCATAGTAACGCTGCCCACCACTTAGCCGAAAAGAAAAAACAGTAAAAAACACTCCATTCTGTTGCCACACGCTTCCTTCCCTTCGCAATTTTTCATGTGTTCGTTGACCCTTTGGCTTGTTCTCTGGATTGCCATGAAGCCGGGTTGCGGAGAGCAGCAGAGTCGCAGAGTGTCCGGTGGGTTTAAACACACTACTTTGTATACGTTTGAAATTCTAAGTGGTTCAACCGAATAGACAAAGTAAAACAGAGTAAGCACAAGGAACAATTTGGACGAGGGCAGTCCCCGAGTTCAATTTCAGATTGCCGAATAGGAGTTTAACTCGGATAAGAAGATACATACACAGTTTGCTCATGAGTGAAAACGTCGGAGTAGAGCTACATTCCAAGGGCGCTTGGATTCCTCTCCAGCCCTATCCGTCTTGTTCTTCTTGGGTGGTT
The DNA here is from genome assembly GCA_028641055.1 of Alopecurus myosuroides. NCBI lineage: Eukaryota > Viridiplantae > Streptophyta > Magnoliopsida > Poales > Poaceae > Alopecurus > Alopecurus myosuroides. Next base: position 234,461,408 of record CM054058.1, on the reverse strand, counting down.
GTGCGTCAACTAGATAGTAGGCATCATTGTGCAAAGCCTTGCTCACAATGAAAGGCCCTTCCCACAGAGGGGAAAGCTTGTGCATCCCGGCCGTGCGCTGCACGAGCCTAAGCACCATGTCTCCTTCTCGGAAAACCCTTGGGTTCACTTTCCGGCTGTGATAACGCCTCAAGTTTTGCTGGTAAACAGCTGAACGTGACAGAGTTAACTCTCTTGCTTCTTCTAGCAGGTCAACGTCATTTTCTCGAGCTTCTCTAGCCTCTGCCTCAGTGTAGAGGGTTACACGGGGCGAGTCATGCTCTAGGTCAGTAGGCAACACGGCCTCAGCTCCATTTACTAGGAAGAATGGTGTGTAGCCGGTTGACCGGTTAGGGGTAGTCCTTAGACTCCACAACACCGGTGGCAACTCGTCTAGCCAACACCCAGGTGTTTTCAGCAGCGGCTCAATCAGCCTTGGCTTTATGCCGGATAGCACCATGTCATTTGCTCTTTCAACTTGCCCATTGGAGGCGGGATGCACAACATATGCAACATCTAGCCGAATGCGTTTATATCTGCAGAACCTCGCAAAAGCACCATCAGCAAAGTTTGTGCCATTGTCCGTGATAATGCTGTGCGGATAGCCATATCTCAGGATCACATCCTTCAGGAAACTCACAGCAGTGGCTCCATCGCACTTCCGAATAGGCTTCACCTCAATCCACTTTGTGAACTTGTCAACCATGACCAAGATGTGAGTCATGTTGCCTCTAGCCGGCTTGAAAGGACCCACCATATCCAAACACCAAACTGCAAATGGCCAGGTAATGGGAATGGTCTTCAACTCGGAAGCTGGCATATGAATATTACTTGCAAATCTTTGGCAGCCGTTGCACTTTCTCACGGTATCCTCAGCTTGCTCCAAGGCAGTGAGCCAAAAGAAGCCATGCTGAAAAGCCTTGTTGACCAGAGCCCGAGAAGAGGCATGATGCCCGCATTCTCCTTGATGTATCTCCAACAGAATTTCTTCTCCTTCTTCTGGCTCTACACAGCGCTGCAGCACACCAGTAGGACTTCTTCTATGCAGCACATCTCTGAAGATAGTATAGCCCTTGGATCTTCTCTGAATTTGCCTCGCGGTAACTTCATCACTCGGCAAGGTGTCGTCCTTTAGAAAGGATAATATGGGCAGACCTCAACTCGGTGTCTCCCGGATGGGAAACACTAGATCGTCCAGTTCCATTGGATCAGCCACTACTTCTTCTTCTTCTGAGTTGGAGACGAGTCCCCGAGTCCCCGAGCACTCGACAAGGACCCCCTCAATGAATGCATGTCGCACCCGGACTTCTAGGGGATACTCACAGTCCGTTAAACAGTAGATAAATGGCTTACGGGGCATACCGGCACCCGCATCTCAATATGAGCAGGCCAACACGTAAACGTGTGACAACCATTCTCTTACTATTCATCGTCTGCGCAAACCATCCCGTAGAAATCCAGATACTTCCGTTGACGTACTTCAAAAACATACACACATGGTACGTCAACGACGTTTGAACAAGTGATATCACAACAGATCTCTACGACACAAAAGATGGAAATAAGTTGCAAATAGCTCTCATTAGAGCAGAGATAGCAAATACAATCATCTAGAGGACACATGTCCCAACATAACATCATTACAACACAGCGGAAGCATCCAAAATGTGTGAGTACAGACAAGAACCAAATAGGCCTAAGAGTCCAGAAAAGAAAAGACGGAGCCCATCCACGAAGTCTCGGATCCTGTCCGGGTCCGCTATCTACTCGTCAGCAGCCTCGTCAAACTCCACGAAGTAGCCGTCACGGGGATCCTCGTAAGCGTAGTCTGCGGAAACCACAGCCCCAAAGGGGTCAGTACATAGACGTACTGGCAAGCAAGACTCACAGTTCACCAAAATGTAACCCGTCAACACCAAGCACAGATGCTTTGGGTTCAACGGAAGAAAGGGGTGATACAAAAGATGCGGCAGCTGGCTGCTCTAACCAACTACAGAGTTGCTATGACTTCCGGCTACCAGAAAAGGGATAAGATAGCGTATCGTAACCAACTAACAACTAACTCCAAACAAACCCATCCTGGATCTCGCCCCTTATCCAAAGAAGCAATCCGAGGATAACTCACACAGTTGGATTAATGATGGTTCAAGTTATTGTGTCAATAAGACTATTACTAGTCAAGTTATCATTAGTTAGGTGTAAGTTGTTCTGAGTACTTGTTAGCCAGTACTTTCACCAAGTAATCCATAACCGCGGAAACACGGCTTCTCGAGAAGATTTAACCCTGCAGGGATGCACCAATTTGGCCGTACACGTAAGAATACCCCGCCAGATAGGAAATGCACTTCCACCAAGCGAGGCACTCAACACAACTCGACTCTTCTTCGCATCAAGCCCAAAGAACCCCGTGCAGTGAGCGCACGGCTAATCAAGCCCCACGAAGAAAAGGGGACCCTCATAGCACTCTAAGAACGTGTCTCCCTAAATGCCGACTACAAAAGTTCCACCCTGGCGCCAAAGGGTCGCACCTGCAATATGCATGCGGCAAATGGAAAACCCGAACTAAATGAGGCGATTTGGACGAGATGCGAATCGAATCAAATTTAGGGGGGCGCCCATACTCGCTTCCCACATGCGGTTAGTGCGCTCATCATGGATCAGTAGACAAGACCCTTTTCCTAATTAGGGTCGACACTAGCAGGCCTCAAAACCACGCCGGGCCTCCTGCCGGTGCCTTATCAGCAAATTATTATTACCTCAAAATTAACAGGTTGTTGTTTAACCTCGAGCCCCAGAACATAATGATATAGTAACAGAAAGTAATGGGTAACAGACTCGAGCAAAACAACCCTAAGCATGCTAGTAAGACACGGGCAACAAGCAAAAGGTTATAGGTATGGAGGTGAGGCAATATCAGGGTTACAGGATAACATGTGATAGGTTCGTAACAGAAACAACTATTCATAGGGCTAGCAGAATAAACAACGGAAAGTATCGGTAACCAATGTTGAAAGGAACACAGTGGTTCATGTGAGTGAATCCTTGCCTGCAAACCCAGTAGCCTGGTACTGAGCTAAGTCCTTAGAAGGGGTGTCGTAAGTATCGTCGGTCTCAACGTCGTCGTATATCCGAGAAGAAGAAAACAAACAACGCAGAGAGACAAACAATCAATAACATGGCATAGTGCACAAACATGGGATGATGCATGACCATTTAATTGATGCATCAAAATAAACTAGTTGACATGGTAACAACATGATTAAATGGACCCACATGCAATTTGAGTTGCATATGAAAAGCCCATGAATTATGGTTGAAACAATTGTTTTACAACTAACCAATAGGTGAAAGTGGATTAGCATGATGCATGGATGAGGAAAACAGCAAAATAACAACAATAGAATCAATTGGAAATAAGGTTTACCAAGTTTGGAAATTTAATTATTAAGTTATGGAATTTTGGTTCCTTAAAAGTGTCACACAACATTTGTTGTTTTCATCAATTTTAATTTTTCAAAATAGATAACAAAGTTCATATTTGGAAAGTACACAAAATTTTAGGTGGATTACATGTTTCAATTATTGAAAAAGGAATTAGGATGAATTATTTATGAATTAAACAAGTCAGACAAGATTTAAATGAATTAAATTCAAGTATGAATTTATTTGAATTTTTATTTGTTCAAAACATTAAACCAATTTCATATTTGAAAAGTTTATCCTTTGCTAGTATGAAAACATATTTTATTTGTTGAAACTGGATTTAAAATGAGCAAGTTATTATTTTGGCAATTTTAAATGCAACAATTAAGAAACAGTTGTTTTCAGCAATTTAAATTATTCAAAACAGCAAACAAAGTTGATATTTGCAAAGTTCATGAAAAATTGAATGGAAAACATATTTAGTTCGTTGAATTTGGAATTTTTATGCACAAGTTATGATTTTTGCAAAATTAAGTGAATTAAACAAGAATTCAAATATTGCACCAATTCAAAATTTTCAAAACAGTAAACAAATTGCATTGAAAAGGTTGAAAACATGTAGCAAATGTTTCACTGAACATTTTGAGCTATTAAACATAATTTTAGGGTGATTATTGAATTTATTATGCAATTTTCCATAAATAGTCTTATTCTGCCCTTTTTAGTAAACAGAGGAAAACATGTTCAAATTTAATTCAATTGTGACCAAATAAAATACCAATGTGTAGAGTTTGTTAAGACAAATTTTTAGAGCCCAAGTTTGATTAAATTGGATGAGCATAACTAAAGTTATGAAATTCCAAAGTTTCCAAATTTTATTGCATTTTCAGTAATTAATTATTTAGTGCAAAAATTGTTACAGAAACATGTTGCAAACTTGACATTAATATAAGGAGCACAAAATTATGAATCCACAGGATTTTGAATCATTCAAATTGGAGTGATATTCAATTTTATATTGATTTTAGAGTTAAGTGTTCAGATCTGAGTTTCTGAAATTCGGCAGAAAAAGAAAAACAGAAATAAAAAGGTGTGGGTTAGGGGGATCGAACCCAGGACCTGGGTCTGTGCGCGAGGGGTGCTGACCAGTGGGGTGTGCTGCTGCTTGTTGACAGTAAGGGCATCGGAGGGGGCTTAAGGTTCATGAATCTGTACTGAAATTAATTCGGAAAATAAGGAGCAGAGGTGGGGGTGCGGGGATTTGATCTCGCGATCTTCTGGGTTCGCTGCGCGCGCTCTACCATCTGGTCTGCTGTGCTGCTGTGATGGATATGGGATCTGGTTGGTTTTGTACCTCACAAGTCGCTGTTAACTGAAACTGCACACGATCACACGTACAGGTGCTCATCTCTGACGACGAAACAGAGCAACCATGGCGAATTGGCATGGAAGAAATTGATGCCTAATCAGCGAGGAATCGAGAGGGGAAGTGTGGGAATGGAAAGGGGGAGTTACCCTCGTCGCAGGGGTGGCCGCGGCATGGCCGGGGGGTGGCGGAGACGGCGGCGGCGTGCTCCGGCGGCCGGCGGCCGGAGGCAGCAGAAAAGGGGCGGCGCCCTCCTCGATGGCGGCGGAGAGGGGAGAGAGGAGGGAGGCGGACGCGGCTAGGGTTAGGGTTAGGGTTCCTGAGGGATGGGGGTAGATATAGGATGGGGGAAAGGGTGGAGCAGTGGGGGCAGCAGGTCGCTGTCCCCATGGCTGTCGTCATCGTACGGACGGAGGTAGGGGGAGATAGGTTGCGGGCTGCAGCGTGGTGGGCTGGGCCTGCCTCTCCCCCTCTCCTGAGCGCTTTTCTTTTTATTAATTGTTTTGCTACTTTTTTTTTGCTGATTTAGAAATAGGAAGAATAGATGAGTTTTAGGGTTAGGAAAAATTAGGGAAAAATTGGGTGAGTTAATTAGGTCAAAAACAATCACTTGCCAAGTTTGGTTTTTCAAAAAGTTCAAATTCTATTGCTGTTTGCAAAATGGTTCAAATTTGAATGAATTTGAACATCAAGTGATTATTATTGAAAACAAGATTTTTAATAGGGTGAACCCTATTGTTTAATTAGAACAAATGATTAGAGTTGTTTTGGTAATTTTCATAATTTGAAATTGGGTGCTGTTTGTAAATGTGATTTGAATTTTGAATGAGAATTGAGTTAGATGAGTTATTAAATACAAATAACAAGTTAATAGTTCTAATTAAATAGAAACAATTAGTTGTTTTAATTGAACCTTTTTTTTTTTGGAAAAATGTAACATAACAAGTATGAAACAAAGCATTTGAAATAATGTTTGAATTTGAGATAGAAGCAATTTGAAAACAGATGCAAAACAAAAGGGAAACAAATGCAATGATTAAGATGCCATGATGCAAAACAATAATTAAACAAGAAGCAAACATTCTAGGGATGTTTTCATACTTGGGATGTTACAATGCAACAGTCCCCGAGTTAGGAGGGGCAGTCCCCGAGTAAGAAGGGACAGTCCCCGGGTTGCAGGTGCCAGTCCCCGGGTTCTCCTTTGCAACCTCCCAGTCAATCTCCATGGGAACAGCTTCCTCGCCGGGCAGAGAAGGAACGAATATGGATTCCGAGTTGGGGGATGGCTTGATAGATGGCTTTCTCAAATGCTCCAAGGCAATCCCAACCGGGATGTACTGCCGAGAAGACCCCAACTTGGACAGCTCATCAGCTGCCTCATTCTCTGCTCGGTGTATGTGTTTGAACTCGCATCCTTCAAAGAAACCAGTCATGGTTTGCACCAGAAACCGATATGATGCCATGTTGGCATCCAGAGCATCCCAGTTGCTTGATACTTGCTGCACCACCAGATCCGAGTCGCCATAGCATATGATGCGCTGCACGCCAACCTCCTTGGCCACCTTCAAGTCGTGTACCACGACCTCGTACTCTGCTACATTGTTGGATGCCTTGAAATGAATTTGCAGCACATACTTGAGTTGATCCCGCTTGGGTGACGTGAGCACCATGCCAGCACCAAGGCCTTCCTTCACTTTGGAGCCATCAAAATGCATCTTCCAGTAGTTGGCTACTGGAGAAGGAGGCTCATACTGCACCTCAGCCCAATCCACCAGGAAATCTGCTAGGATCTGTGACTTGATGGCTTCTCGTCTCGCGTACGAAGGAGCATACACGGCCAGCTCAATCACCCACTTGGCTACTCTGCCACTTGCCTCCTTCTTGCCCATGATGTCCGAGATGGGAGCAGAACTCACCACTGTGATGGGATGCTCTTGGAAATAGTGCTTCAGCTTCTTGGCGCCCAGGTACACGTCGTAAGTCATCTTCTGGTAATGCGGGTAGTTCTGCTTGGAGCTGGACAGCACCTCGCTGAGATAGTATACCGTCCGCTGCACAGTCTTGCCTTCCTCTTCTCTTTCCACCACAATTACAACACTGACCACTCGGTTAGTTGCAGCAATGTACAACAGCATTGGCTCTTTGGGTAGCGGACTAGCCAAGATGGGAGCGCTACCCAGCATGGCTTTCAACTCCTTGAATGCTACATCAGCTTGCGGTGTCCAGACAAACTTATCGCTCTTCTTCATCAATTGATATAGAGGCAAGGCCTTCTCGCACATTCTGCCCAGGAAGCGACTCAGAGAAGCCAAGCAACCAGTGAACTTTTGCACATCCTTCGGCGATCTCGGCAAAGACATGCTCTCTATAGCTTTTATCTTTGAAGGATTGGCCCCAATGCCCCGACTGGATACCAAGAAGACGAGTAGCTTGCCAGCCGGGACGCCAAAGGTGCATTTAGTCAGATTCAACTTCATCTTGTACTTGCACAAGTTGGCAAATGTTTCCTCAATGTCACTAAGCAGAGTATGTGTTTTATTCGTTTTGATGACAATGTCATCTACGTACACCTACACATTTTTGCCAATTTGATCATGCAAGCATTTCTGCATGCATCTCTGATAGGTAGCCCCAGCATTCCGCAACCCAAAACACATGACACGATAGCAATAAGCCCCGTACAGGGTAATAAAGGTAGTCTTTATTTGATCAGCAGGGTTGAGAGCTATCTGATGAAAACCAGAGTAGGCATCTATGAAAGACAAAAGCTCACAACCAGCAGTGGAGTCGATCACCTAATCTATGCAGGGTAGCGGAAAGGGATCCTTGGGGCAGGCCTTGTTCAGGTCGGTGTAGTCGACGCACATGCGCCATGCAGTATCCGCCTTCGTGTCCTCCTTCTTTTTCTCAACCATAACCGGGTTGGCTAGCCAGTCCGGATGCAATAACTCCATTATAAAGTTGCTTATCAGCAACTTGGTGATCTGATCACCGATAGCTTTCCTCCTCTCATCACCAAAGCGGCGCATAGCCTGCTTAACTGGCTTGGCATCATGCCGCACATGTAGCGAGTGCTCAACCAACTCCCTCGGGACACCCGGCAAATCCCCATTGGACCAGGCAAAGACGTCCCGATTCTCACGGAGGAAGTGGATGAGCTCGCTTTCCTATTTCTCTCCCAACCCGGCGGCAATGATGGCAACACGGTCTGGAAACTCAGGATCAACCTGGACCTTCTTTGTCTCCTGGGACGCCTGGAACGCAGTCCCGTACTGGGAACTCGGCATGCCAGGCGCACCACCTTGCGCTGCTTGCGCCATAGCCACCACCTCATACATCTTCTTCTTCTCGGCAGCAATGACCATGGATTCCGCCAGCTGGGAACCAGCAGAGGCACACTCCAAAGACCTCTTGTAATCACCCGAGATGGTGATGACTCCATTGGGACCAGGGATCTTCATCTTCAAGTATGCGGCATGGGTAGAAGCCATGAACTTGCTGAGAGCAGGCCTACCGAGTAGGGCATGGTAGGGGCTCTGATGATCAACTACCTCGAATGACAAGCTCTCAGTGCGGCAGTTCTCCCTGGTACCGAATAGAACGTCTATCCAGACGCGGCCGATTGGAGAGCAAGACACTCCCGGCACAATGCCATGGAACGTGGTCCTGCTGGGTAGCAACATGTTCTCGGCCATCCCGAGCTTCTCGAGTGTGTCTCTGTACACAATGTTGATGCTGCTGTCGTTGTCAATCAGAACCTTGCTGAACCGGACGTTCTTCTGAGTACCCAAGAAGGTGGGATCCACCACCAAAGCATAGCTACCCGGGTTGGGCATCACCCTAGGATGATCAGCTCTGGACCACGTGATCTCTTGGTTGCACCAGTGCAGGTAATGAGGCACAGCAGGGATCACAGCATTGACCTCCATCGCGCGCCTGTGCAGAGACTGCTTGTCGGCGGGCTCAAAGGTGAATATCATGTAGCTTTCATGGTGCTCTTGGTACTGGTTGCGGTCTCCACCACCATTGTTGCCGTTGTTGTTGTTACCTTGGTTGTTGTTGTTGCCTCTGTTGCGGGTGTAGAAGTTGCGGTTGCGGTCGTTGTTGTTGTAGTTGTAGTTGCGGTTGCCGTTGTTGTTGAAGTTGTGGTTAGCTCCTAAAGCCACCTGGTTCACATTCTCTCTTCTCGGGAACACTGCGGGCCTGGGAGCAGCTGCCCGAATAGGCTGCACATTGGCATTCGCAGCTGGCAGAGGAGGAGGAGGGGGCAGGCCCTCATTCTTGATCTGTTCCCACCAGCTGCACTGCCGAGTAGTGTGGTTGGTTGGCCTAGCCGGATGCCGAGTATGGAAGCTGCAAGGCCCGTCCCTCATGCTACCAAAGACAAAGTTCGGAGCCGGGTCCGAGTTGCCGCTACCCTGCTGGGGAGCATTGTATGGCTTTTTGATGCCTTGGCCCTGATTCTGGTTTTCGCCCGTACCGGGCTCCAGCAGTTTTTTGCCTTTGGCTACTCCCAGCAGCCGTAGTCACAACATTCACCTCCTCGGGATCATACCGAGTATCAATCCGGTCACCTCTGCGCTTGTTGCGAAAATCATTGTGCTTGTTGCTGTTGTAGTTCCTTCTCGGCTCAGGAGAGTCCATCAGAGGCTGAGTTAGGTCGCCGAGTGCATACATATCTGCGATCTTGATGGTCTCAGCAAGAGTACTCGGCATCTCGCGCTGCAGCTTCTGCCATAACATGCTGCCATGCCTGCAGCCCTGAGCAAACCAAGTAATGGCATGGGCCTCATTCACACCTTCACAGGTGTTCCTCAAGGTACTCCACCGAGTAAGATACTCGCGGTCGGTCTCATCTTCCCGCTGCTTGCACGCGGACAGTTGTTGCGGCCGATTCGGCCTCTTGTAGGTGCAGGTGAAGTTGCTGATGAAGGCCTCCGAGAAGTCCAGCCAGCAATTGATACTGTCCTTGGGCAGGTTGTTGAGCCAAGTCCGAGCTGGACCCTCTAGCATTTGCGGAACATAACACACATCCCATCTCCGGTTGCCGCCTGCGATGTGCACGGCTGTGACATAGTCACTCAACCAATCCTCTGGCTTGGTGCTGCCATTGTAGCATTTGGTCCCCCTGGCCAGCTAAAAGTGGTTCACGGATGGCTCATTCATGATACGAGGACCAAAGCATTCTGGTCCAGGTGGCCCCTTGTTCTCGAGTTGCGCGGACAAATTAATCCGGTCCAGCTTGTACCTTGCATCACTGGGCTCCAACATGCGGTCACCCAGACGGTCAGCAACATTTCTTGGGTCAGCATAGCCGGCTAGCCCCATCGCCGAGTAGCCATCATCATATTTGTTCTCCTGCACAACAGCGGGCTGCACCACCGGGTTGGCTGTTGGCGCAGCCGCGCGCGGCTGTGCTGCAGCTGGCTGTTGCGTCCTCTGCCGAGTAGGCTGAGCAGCAGGATGCCGAGAAGGGCTTGCACGATCTCCATCTTGCCTCTTACTGTGAGCTTTATGGGCTTGATAGCCCGCTCCTGCAGAGTTTTGTTTCTGACCGGACTCTCGCGGCACAGCGTGCTGTTTTGCAGCGAGAGCCGGGTCGTACACCTGCATCTGTCTACTCTTCCCAGAGTGCACACTCTGGTCCCTCTCGCGGTTGGGAAATGGCGATGACGCCTGGTCATGAGATCCCGCTGCACGCGAGTGCACAATCTGAGAAGCACCAGCACCCGGATTGGCTTTCCGGAACTCGTCATTCTCCCTAGCAGCTTCTAGCACTAGCTCATTGAGCCTCTCCTCCTGCCTAGCGCGCGCGTCGCCGGCAAGGTTTGGCAACTCAGCAGCTACAGCCTCTGCAGCTCTAAGTGTTTTGGCGGGGGTGCTGTATCTGGGCCTAGTAGCAGTGTTTACAGTGGTAGACTGGCTAGGAGCCTCACAAACTACCGCCATCTCAGCGCCCAAATTGCGACGAGTAGCGCCTACTTTGCTAGGCTTCCTAACAACAGGAGTAAAGCCGTGGGCCTTGTTGTACTCATTTTGTTCTAGGCTAAGCTCGAGCCTAACCTTCTCCAGCTCCAGGTGCTCAGCGAGCAGCGCCTGACGCTGCTGGTCGAGCTGCGCCCTCATGGTCATGAGCTCAAGCTCGGTGGGAGGCGGCATGCCCATCCACACGGAGGATGCCGGTATCGTCGGTGTTGTGGAAAGAGGTATGTTCGAGTCCTTCTCGTAGGGCTTGTGGACCCTCTGGCCAGCACTTGGGCCAGCAGGTTCCTCGATGACTCCCGCGGCAGCAGCCGCGCCCTTCCCGGCATCGATAGTCGGGCCGGTCACCATCACCTCCACGTTGTCCGTAGAGCAGCCAGTTGGCCTTCCGCGGGCAGCGAGCACAGCAGGAGGATCTTCCGTGACCAGCACCTCCTCTGGGAACTCGCGGATGACGGTGGTGGCGACGTAGACGAGGTGCGAGCCGAAGGAGCGCACCGAGCCTCCTGCCGGCATGGGTCTACCGCCGAAATCTCCGGCGTTGTCGGTGACGAAGTCGAAGGAGCCGAATCTGTGGACAAGGCCACAGACCACGCGCTCCCCAGTAGCAGAAATGAGTCCCGTCCGAACATGGACTCCAGCCAGCGCCGCTGGTAGCCCCGCAGTGGGTGCCAACTGTCGCGGTGGTACCACGGCAGATGCCATGGGATGGCTAATGTTTGGGGCCGATAGACGCTGGAGGTGCTCGGGGAGGGATCACACGGCGAGTAGACGCGTGTGGGATGTCTCAAGCACTGCAAACAACAAGATCTTACCCAGGTTCAGGGCCCTCGTGTGGAGGTAACACCCCTACTCCTGCCTTTCTCTCTATATGTGTGTTACCGAGTAGCCACAGTACAAATCAGGCCTTCAGCCGAGTAGCCACTCTAGCTCTCTAGTTCTCTCTATGTGAAGTGAAGCAATCCAGAGTGTCGACCCTCGCACAGGAGGGGGCAGGGCACCTTATATACTGGTGCCCAGCCGAATAGAATAAGACTAAAAGGTACAACTGGTGTGACAGGAGCACTGCAGAACAGAGCACGCTTCCGGCTTCTCGCTGACGCGGGCGCCGTAAGTCGTCGCGTCGTTCGGAGATGGGACATGTCCACCCTTGTCAGTGAGATAGGGTAGGCCCCTAGCCCTGTCCTGTCCCCTCTGTCAGTGACAGGACTTGACAGGCGCCTACCGCACTGTAGCCACGCCGTAGCGCCGATAATCACGCGCTCTGTAAGTTGAACCGCACGCTGGTACGGACGCATGATACGCGGGATCCCTTGTCAGAACGGCTCCATTGACTTCTGGCCCGAGTAGGAACTCACTCCCTCTACTCGGACCAACTTCTTTACTCGGATGAACATAACTTGCTTGATTTCTCCTCTTGGCCATTGGTGGGTACGGCCGGATAGAAACCTACCGGGTAGCGAGTACCGGGTAGCCATCTACCCGGTCAAACAGCACCTTTGACCTTGCCTTTAGCACTTGCCTTACCCCTACTCGGGGGTAACCCCCTGACATATAATGGATTCTTAATTCCAATTTCATTGAAATATGTATTGTTTCCTTTTGTTTTTTTGCATCTCATTTGGTTTTTGGTGACTTGCATAACATGAAAACAAAAAGTTTCAATTTTTTGTGATTTTTGCACTTTGCAAAAATCAGGGTTGTTACAGTGGGGGGCTAAATTCTCCATAACCCCCACCTCTCCCACCCACTCCCCCACGCAACCACCATTGGAATCCTTCCTCCAAGCTCTATCCTCCTTCTCCCCCACCACATCCTAGCCCCTCCACCCACCCATTCCCCACAGATCTGAAAGCCCTAGTACTTTTCCACCACCTCCTCCACGTGGAATCTCTTTTGGTGCCTCCTTGGGAGAGATCCTCTCCCTTTAAGGTTCCCTTCAACATGGCATCCAACTCGGGTAATTTCTTGGGTTTCTATACTAATTTTGTAACATACCGTGTTTATTTGCCCTCTATACCTAGTTGTGGTGGTTATTTTCATAATTCTTGGGTTCATACTACTACACCCAATTCACCCTAGGGTTCACATTATCCAATTACATCTAGGGTTTGTCATCCTCCCAAATCAATCTAGTTGTGGTGTGTAACACCCGGGTTTTTTTCCCCCAAATAGAATTGTTTGTTGTTTTTCTTTTTTTTCGCATCATGTCATCATGCATTGCATCATGCATAAATTTGCATTTGTTTTCAAACCAATTTTAAAATGCAAACAAATCATTTCAAATTGTAACTTTCAATTGATTTGAAAATATTAAATATGTTTGGTTTTAAAATTCCTTTTATATGAAACCCTAATTTAAATTCAAATTTCCAAAATTCAAAATACATGGTGTAATTTGAAAATTTTGAAAAACAAAGTTTCATACACTCGGGCTTTATTGCTGTTTAATCCAACAAAATTATTTCATAAATAAAAAACCCTCAAAATTGCTCTCCTCTCTATTCCTTTTCTCTTCTACAAAAAAAAAGAAAAAAAAAGTGGGGAGGCAGCCGAACTGGGCCAACAAGGCCCAGTCAGCCACGTACGACCCAAACCAGCCCACCCACCTTTTTTCCTCCTTCGTCCGTACAGGAGCAGTCGCTGTCCACCACCGCACCTGCCCCACTCCCCCTCACCTTTCCCCTCCATAAAGCAGCCCCAATTCCCCTCCTCCAAACCCTAACCCTAGGCCTCCCCCCTCCTTCTTCTCCTACAGCCGCCACCCTCTTTCTTCCTCCTCTGCTCCCTCAACTCTCTGTAATTTTTTCTGCACCTGAAAAACAGCCCGTGGCCGAGTTTTGGTAGCCATGGCGCCGCCATTGCAGCCATCCCCAGCCCACGCCGTTTCCGGGAATGGAAACCCACGGCTTCCCTCTCCGTTTTCCTTGAAGGCACCGAGGCCGGAGGGCGGCTGCATCGACCTCGCCGTCGAGGTTTTGCCGTCGGCCGGAAGCCAGCCGGCGTCGATCTGCGTCCCGTCCCCGACTTCTTCCCCGAGCCTCCTGCCTCGACTACGCGCGTAGGTGAGCCGTCCGTCCTCCAGGACCCCTTTCCCCCTCCCTTCCCCTGCTCTGGGAAGGTCGCCGTCGAGCGCCACCGCACAGGATCGCCGCCGGTTAGCGTTCTGTCACCGATCCCGTGCAGTTCGTTTCAGTTTCACAGGGAACCTCCGCGTTATCTCACCTCATCTTGTTTCAGACCCGCATTCTATCACCAACCGAGCAATCGCCCAGTGGCTAGCCCCGATCAGCGCACCCCCTGGATCGCGGGTTCGAATCCCCCCCGAGGCGCAAAGCCACCTCTTTTTTTCGGCCTTTTTCTTTTATTTCCCGAAATCCAGAAAAATAGAACTGAGTCTTTAATTGTAAAATCAATAACAAATTGAAAAATGCTCCAATTTCAATGATTCAAATTGCTATGGATTCAGAATCTTGAGCTCTTTCTGTTAGTCACAAAGTTGCATTATGTTTCTGTAATAAATTTTGCACTAAATAATTAAATACAGAAAATGCAATAAAAATTGGAAACTTTGGAAAATCATAACTTGAGTTTGTTCACCCAAATTGAGCAAACTTGGGCTCTAAAAATTTGTCTTAACAAACTCTACACATTGGTATTTTATTTGGTCACAATTGAATTAAATTTGAACATGTTTCCTTCTATTTACTAAAAGGGGCAGAATAAAAAATGCTTATGGAAAAATGCATAATAAATTCAATAATTATCCAAAAATTATGTTTAATATCTCAAAATGTTCATTGAAAAATTGTATACATGTTTTCAACCTTTTCAATACAATTTGTTTACTGTTTTTCCTAATTAAATTGGTGCAATAATTCAATATTTTAATTACACCTTTTAAATTGCAAAATTCATAACTTGGGCAATTCAAATCCAATTCCAACATGTAAAATATGTTTTCCATCCCATTTTTCATGAACTTTGCAAATATCAACTTTGTTTTCTGTTGTGAACAATTTAAATTGTTGAAAACAACTATTTCTTAATTAATGCATTTAAAATTGTCAATTTAATAACTTGCTCATCTAAAATCCAAATTCAACAAATGAAATATGTATTCCATCTAAAAATTTTGTGTTCTTTACAAATATAAATTTGGTTATATGTTTTGAACCTTTAAAATTGGTGAAAACAACAAATGTTTGTTTAAATCATTTAAAATGCCAAAGTTCATAACTTAATAAATAAAATTCCAAACTTGGTAAACAACATATCAAACTGAAGCTATTGTTGTTTTCTTATTGTTTTCATCATCCATGCATCATTCTAATCAACTCTCACATGATGGTTATTTGTAGATCATTTAATTCAACATTAATTCATGGGCTTTTCCATATGCAATCCAAATTGCATATGGGCCCATTTAAATATGTTTACCATGTCAACTAGTTTATCTTGATGCACCCTTTAACTTGTCATGCATATAAAATAGGATCATGCTGGATCTTTTGCCGTAGTAGTAATTGTTGCATCCGGTGTTTGTTCTAGTTCGTTGCTTCTTCGCGGATAGGACGTTGAGATGATGTGAGCAACGACAAGTTCTGCGGATGTACCTCTACTTGCTGGATCTCAGGCAAGTATACTCACTTGCTGGCTATGGATGCCTTTCATCACTTGTTACCGATTCTTTCCGTTGTTCTTATTCTAGCCTTTTGATTCGATGCTTGTGTCTCGATCCTATCATATGTTTTCCTTGCAACCATGATATAGCCTTCCTTCCACTTCCTATTAACTGCTGTTTGTTTACCCTGTTGGCCCTCGTGTCGTAGTTGCATGCTTAGGGTTGTTTGTGCTCGAGTCTTGTCGTCATTTATCTTTTCACCTGTTTAGTTTGATAGTTGGGTTTCAATTCAATCAACAACATGTTAATGTTTTGGGTAATAATAATTTGATGATAAGGCACCGGCAGGAGGCCCGGCGTGGTTTTGAGGCCTGCTAGTGTCGAACTTAATTAGGAAAAGGGTCTTGTCCTCCGATCCATGATGAGCGCGCTAACCGCATGTGGGAAGCGAGTATGGGCGCCCCCCGCAACTTTGATTCGATTTGCATCTCGTCCAAATCGCCTCATTTAGTTCGGGTTTTCCATTTGCCGCATGCATATGCAGGTGCGAACCCTTGGCGCCAGGGTGGAACTTTTGTAGTCGGCATTTAGGGAGACACGTTCTTAGAGTGCTATGAGGGTCCCCTTTTCTTCGTGGGGCTTGATTAGTCGTGCGCTCAATTGCACGGGGTTCTTTGGGCTTGATGCGAAGAAGAGTTGGGTTGTGTTGAGTGCCTCGCTTGGTAGAAGGGCCTTTCCATCTGGCGGGTCATTCTTACGTGTACGGCCAAATTGGTGCATCCCTGCAGGGTTAAATCTTCTCGAGAAGCCGTGTTGTCCGCGGTTATGGATGACTTGGTGAAAGTGCTGGCTAACAAGTACTCAGACAACTTACACTTAACGATGATAACTTGACTAGTAATATAGATTACCTCCACCATAAAAATGAATGTCACCTTAATCAACAGTGTGAGTTTCCTTGGGTTGCTTCCTTAGTAGGGGGTAACACTGGATGGGTATTGTTTGGTGAGTAGTTGTAGTTGGTTCTGATACGCTATCTTATCCCTTTCTTTTAGCCGGATGTTGTAGCGTGTCTCTGTAGTTAGTTAGTGCAGCCCGCTGCCGCTTCTTTGCAATAATCCCTTCCCTTCCGTTGTACCCAAAGTATTTGTATCTTGTGATGATTGGTTACGCTGGTATCTTGTGAGTATGGTTTATCCACTTGCCAGTACTTAATAGTACTGACCCACGAATCCATTTCGTGGCTGCATATTCCACATTGCAGTCAACAGGTTTGAAGTCTGACGACGTTAGCTTGGGAATCCCTCCGGCTTGGCCTGGGCAGGGATTGGACGCCATCGGTTGTCTTCAGGACTCTTAGTCCAATTTGTATCTTGTCCGTAGTCGGACACTATGTTGTTTCTTCCGCTGTCATTTGGATCTTTGTATTGTATCAGTTGTATCCTTGACTCGTTTGAGTCGTCTTGTATATACCTCCTCTGTTGTTGTTGTGGATTATTCGTGAACTGTTGTAATGTTATCACAAGTGGCAACCTGGAATCGGTTATTATGTGGATTTTGGCGGAAATGCTGAAATCTGCATAGTGCCCAATCCCGGGGCGTCACAAATGGTATCAGAGCATGGTTTCCGATTCCCGACGTTGTTTCGATACGAATGGTTATCGAAGCAACGGGTCCGCAAAGCCTGTAGGATAACCTCGCTAACGTTCGTTGTTTCTAGAGTGTCAAAAACTATTTGTGCAAAACCTGTTTTGGAAACTTCTCAATAGGATTCTTGTTTTCTCCTTATCTCTATTCTACTTCTCCTTCTATCTCATTTGTTTTGGAGTCTACTCTCGTATCTATCTTTCAAAGTTTTTGGAATCCTACGTGGGTGGACGTTTCCTGAGCCTTTAACCTAATAGGTTCGATCATCGGAAGATTCCTGGTGGAAGAAGATCGTCATCAACCCGAGCAAGAATCTCTTGTTGGTGGTGTCGAGAAGCCCTTGTTAGTGGTGTCGAGGAGATCAACTGGAAGCACGAAGAATCGATAGTCGAACTTCTTTCCCCTCCCGGGTTAGTGGGTGGATTGCGAGGGCGCAATCCCTTGTTAGTGGTGTCGTCTGTAACACCCTGGGTTTTTTTCCCCCAAATAGAATTGTTTGTTGTTTTTCTTTTTTTCGCATCATGTCATCATGCATTGCATCATGCATAAATTTGCATTTGTTTTCAAACCAATTTTAAAATGCAAACAAATCATTTCAAATTGTAACTTACAATTGATTTGAAAATATTAAATATGTTTGGTTTTAAAATTCCTTTTATATGAAACCCTAATTTAAATTCAAATTTCCAAAATTCAAAATACATGGTGTAATTTGAAAATTTTGAAAAACAAAGTTTCATACACTCGGGCTTTATTGCTGTTTTATCCAACAAAATTATTTCATAAATAAAAAACCCTCAAAATTGCTCTCCTCTCTATTCCTTTTCTCTTCTACAAAAAAAAAAGAAAAAAAAAGAAGTGGGAAGGCAGCCGAACTGGGGCAACAAGGCCCAGTCAGCCACCTACGACCCAAACCAGCCCACCCACCTTTCTTCCTCCTTCGTCCGTACAGGAGCAGTCGCTGTCCACCACCGCACCTGCCCCACTCCCCCTCACCTTTCCCCTCCATAAAGCAGCCCCAATTCCCCTCCTCCAAACCCTAACCCTAGGCCTCCCCCCTCCTTCTTCTCCTACAGACGCCACCCTCTTTCTTCCTCCTCTGCTCCCTCAACTCTCTGTAATTTTTTCTGCACCTGAAAAACAGCCCGTGGCCGAGTTTTGGTAGCCATGGCGCCGCCATTGCAGCCATCCCCAGCCCACGCCGTTTCTGGGGATGGAAACCCACGGCTTCCCTCTCCGTTTTCCTTGAAGGCTCCGAGGCCGGAGGGCAGCTGCATCGACCTCGCCGTCGAGGTTTTGTCGTCGGCCGGAAGCCAGCCGGCGTCGATCTGCGTCCCGTCCCCGACTTCTTCCCCGAGCCTCCTGCCTCGACTACGCGCGTAGGTGAGCCGTCCGTCCTCCAGGACCCCTTTCCCCCTCCCTTCCCCTGCTCTGGGAAGGTCGCCGTCGAGCGCCACCGCATAGGATCGCCGCCGGTTAGCGTTCTGTCACCGATCCCGTGCAGTTCGTTTCAGTTTCGTAGGGAACCTCCGCGTTATCTCACCTCATCTTGTTTCAGACCCGCATCCTATCACCAACCGAGCAATAGCCCAGTGGCTAGCCCCGATCAGCGCACCCCCTGGATCGCGGGTTCGAATTCCCCCCGAGGCGCAAAGCCACCTCTTTTTTTCGGCCTTTTTCTTTTATTTCCCGAAATCCAGAAAAACAGAACTGAGTCTTTAATTGTAAAATCAATAACAACTTGAAAAATGCTCCAATTTCAATGATTCAAATTGCTATGGATTCAGAATCTTGAGCTCTTTCTGTTAGTTACAAAGTTGTAACATGTTTCTGTAATAAATTTTGCACTAAATAATTAAATACAGAAAATGCAATAAAAATTGGAAACTTTGGAAAATCATAACTTGAGTTCTGTTCACCCAAATTGAGAAAACTTGGGCTCTAAAAATTTTTCTTAACAAACTCTACACATTGGTATTTTATTTGGTCACAATTGAATTAAATTTGAACATGTTTTCTTCTGTTTACTAAAAGGGGCAGAATAAAAATGCTTATGGAAAAATGCATAATAAATTCAATAATGATCCAAAAATTATGTTTAATATCTCAAGATGTTCATTGAAACATTGTATACTTGTTTTCAACCTTTTCAATACAATTTGTTTACTGTTCCTAATTAAATTGGTGCAATAATTCAATATTTTAATTACACCTTTTAAATTGCAAAATTCATAACTTGGGCAATTCAAATCCAATTCCAACATGTAAAATATGTTTTCCATCCCATTTTTCATGAACTTTGCAAATATCAACTTTGTTTTCTGTTTTGAACAATTTAAATTGCTGAAAACAACTATTTCTTAATTAATGCATTTAAAATTGTCAATTTAATAACTTGCTCATCTAAAATCCAAATTCAACAAATGAAATATGTATTCCATCTAAAAATTTTGTGTTCTTTCCAAATATAAATTTGGTTATCTGTTTTGAACCTTTAAAATTGGTGAAAACAACAAATGTTTGTTTAAATCATTTAAAATGCCAAAGTTCATAACTTAATAAATAAAATTCCAAACTTGGTAAACAACATATCAAACTGAAGCTATTGTTGTTTTCTTATTGTTTTCATCATCCATGCATCATTCTAATCAACTTTCACATGACGGTTATTTGTAGATCATTTAATTCAACATTAATTCATGGGATTTTCCATATGCAATCCAAATTGCATATGGGCCCATTTAAATATGTTTACCATGTCAACTAGTTTATCTTGATGCACCCTTTAACTTGTCATGCATATAAAATAGGATCATGCTGGATCTTTTGCCGTAGTAGTAATTGTTGCATCCGGTGTTTGTTCTAGTTCGTTGCTTCTTCGCAGATAGGACGTTGAGATGATGTGAGCAACGACAAGTTCTGCGGATGTACCTCTATTTGCTGGATCTCAGGCAAGTATACTCACTTGCTGCCTATGGCTGCCTTTCATCACTTGTTACCGATTCTTTCCGTTGTTCTTATTCTAGCCTTTTGATTTGATGCTTGTGTCTCGATCCTATCATATGTTTTCCTTGCAACCATGATATAGCCTTCCTTCCACTTCCTATTAACTGTTGTTTGTTTACCCCTTTGGCCCGCGTGTCGTAGTTGCATGCTTAGGGTTGTTTGTGCTCGAGTCTTGTCGTCATTTATCTTATCACATGTTTAGTTTGATAGTTGGGTTTCAATTCAATCAACAACATGTTAATGTTTTGGGTAATAATAATTTGATGATAAGGCACCGGTAGGAGGCCCGGCGTGGTTTTGAGGCCTGCTAGTGTCGAACTTAATTAGGAAAAGGGTCTTGTCCTCCGATGTAACATCCCAAGTATGAAAAATAGCCATTAGAATGTTTGCTCTGTGTTATTTTATGTTTTGCATCATGGCATCATGTTGATTGCAATTGTTTTGCTTGTTTTCCTTTTGTTTTCCTCTGTTTTCATTTGTTTTCCAACTGTTTTCATTTGTTTTCCTTTGTTTTCTATTTGAATTTCAAACCAAAATTCAAACCTTTTGTTTCATCCTTGTGATGTTACAATTTCTAAAAAGATATTTCAACATAAAACAATTGTTTGTTTCCATTAAAGTGTGATTTCAAAACTGTTGTGTTGTTTCTATAAAAATGCATCCAATAACCAAACCCTTTTCAAATTCAATTATGATTTTTCCTCCAAACAACAACCATGTTGGAATTATGAAAATTGCAAAACAAAACTCTCCAAATAAAATGGTTCAATTAACACTTCCAATTGTTTCCACGAAATAATAATAAGCTCAACTCTTATTTGTCATTTAATAATCCACCTAATATAAATTGCATTCAAAACTCAAATTCAAATCATCAAACAACACCCCAATTGAATATGTGCAAATTACCAAACATTCTAATTTGTTGTTTCTATTTCAAACTCCAAGGTTCATGCCATTTAAAATTTTGTTTCAAAGAATGCAATTAATAATTAAATCCATCCAATTTAAATTAAATTACAAACAACATTGTATTTTGAATCTTTTGAAAACCACAAACTTGACAAGTTGTTAATATTACATAACTAGTCAATACCAAAGTTATTCTGAAATTTTCCACCATCAAAAACCTTTCTATCTCTCTTCCTATTTCCAAATCAGCAAAAAAATAATAATAATAGAACAGAAAAATAAAAGCAAAGCAAGGAGAGAGAGGCCAGCCCATCTATTTCCCCCAAGCCCACTTTCCCTTGGCCCATACCCCCTTCTCTGTCGTCATCAACCTCTGTACGACCTCCATCCATCACGTCCACGTATACAGAGAAGAAACAGCAACGGTGATCCTCCTCTCCCCCCTCCCTATAAACCTAGACCTAACCCTAGGGTCTCCATCCCACCTTCCTTCTCCCTCTTTTCCCTCTCCCCCGCCACCTTCTTCCTCCTCCTCCCTCTGCTCTCTCTTTCTCTCTGGTCTTTTCTCTGTAACTAGAACCTAGTTGAACCCGAAAAAAATCTCCACCTTTGCTCCGGCGATCACCGGCTATCCGTTCCTCCTCTGGCCAGGGAGAGGGCGGGAATGGAATCCCCCCTCGGCCCTCTCCCTCCTCGTCACCACGCCAGGGGCCGGGACTGCCCGGAGAGCCGCCGCCATCCTCATCACTTCGACGGCGACTCCATGCACAACCTGCATCGCCACCCCTGTCCGCCCGCGCGAGGTACCCTCCCCTCGGTCCCCTTCCTCTCGCCTCTCTCCCCTCCGCACATGCGCACAACCCACAGCACCTATCCCCTGTCGCCCCGAGTAACCACCTAGCAGCAGCAGCGATCGAGTCACCGCCGGCGACCACTCTGTCGTGGTACAGGCGATGGCAACTGAAAAATTCAGTTAAGCCACGCATCTGCACCTTTTCCTCCCCCCGCTACCTTCTGTCAACACACAGAGCAGCTACCCTACTGGCAGCACCCCTTTGCGCACAATCCCAGCTCTTGGGTTCGATCCCCCACTCCCTCAAATAAAAACCAACCTTTTTATTTATTTGTTTTGGTCACAGCACTTGTCAGAAATCACAACTAGGCCCTTGTAAATTATTTCTAGCCCCTGCAAAAATTTTCCTAAGTCCCTGGTTCATTAAAAATGGCAGATTTACACCAAATCTTGTAGATTGCATAAGAAAATCATTTTAACTCCAATTTTAACTTTTTAAATATGTTTTCTGTCCCAAATTAAATGTTCTACCCAAATATAAAATTTGTTCACTGTTTTGAATATTTTAAATTGGTGCAATATTTGAAAGCTTGTTAAATTCACTTAAACTTGCAAAAATCATAACTTGGGCATAAAAATTCCAAATTCCACAAACTAAATATGTTTTCCAATCAACTTTTCATTTACTTTCCAAATATAAATTTTGTTTGCTGTTTTGAATAATTTAAATTGTTGGAAACAACTGTTTCTTGTTTATTGCATTTAAAATTGCCAAAATAATAACTTGCTCATTTTAAATCCAATTTCAACAAATGAAATATGTTTTCCATGAAAAATTAAACCACCTTTTCAAATATAAAATTTGTTTCATGTTTTGAATAATTAAAATTGGTTAAATGATTTAAATCTTGTTTAATTCATTTAATATTGCTAAATTTATAACTTGCTCAAAACAAATTCTTTTGGGACATATAAAATATGTTTTCAAACCATAAAAGCATAACATTTTCAAATATGAACTTCACTCAATGTTTTGCACAAATAAAAATTCAAATAAGTTCATTTTTGCATTAAATTCATTTAATTCTTGCTTAAACTTGTGTAATTCATAAATAATTTATCTGAAATCCTTTTTCAACAAGTGAAACATGTAATCCACCTAAAATTGTGTATTCTTTTAAAATATAAACTTTGTTATCTATTTTGGACAATTTAAGTTGGTGAAAACAACAACTGCTTTTGTGACACCTTTAAGTAACCAAAATTCCAAAACTTAATAAATGAATTTCCAAACTTGTTAAACCTTATTTCAAATTGTTTCTATTGTTGTTATTTTGCTGTTTTCCTCCTCCATGCATCATGCTAATC
Organism: Alopecurus myosuroides; assembly: GCA_028641055.1. Lineage (NCBI taxonomy): Eukaryota > Viridiplantae > Streptophyta > Magnoliopsida > Poales > Poaceae > Alopecurus > Alopecurus myosuroides. Next base: position 234,438,269 of record CM054058.1, on the reverse strand, counting down.
CACTTTCACCTATTGGATAGTTGTAAAACAATTAATTCAACCATAATTCATGGGCTTTCCATATGCAATCCCAAATTGCATGTGGGTCCATTTAATCATGTTGTTATCTTGTCAACTAGTTTATTTTGATGCATCAATTAAATTGCCATGCATCATCCCATGTTTGTGCACTATGCCATGATATTGATTGTTTATCTTTCTGCATTGTTTGTTTGTCTCTTCTCGGATAAACGACGACGTTGAGACCGACGATACTTACGACACCCCTTCTAAGGAGTTAGCTCAGTACCAGGCTACTGGGTTTGCAGGCAAGTTATCACTCACATGAACCACTGTGTTCCTTTCAACATTGGTTACCGATACTTTCCGTTGTCTATTTTGCTAGCCCTATGATTAGTTGTTTCTGTTACGAACCTATCACATGTATCCTTTAACCCTGATATTGCCTCACCTCCATACCTATAACCATTGCTTGTTGCCCGTGTCTTACTAGCATGCTTAGGGTTGTTTTTGCTCGAGTCTGTTACCCGTTACTTTCTGTTACTATTTCATTATGTTCTGGGGGCTCGATGTTTAATCAATCAATCATGCTAATGCTATTGTTAAATAATAATTTGATGATAAGGCACCGGCAGGAGTCCCTTTGTGGTTTTGAGGCCTGCTAGTGTCGACCCTAATAGGAAAAGGGTCTTGTATACTGATCCATGATGAGCGCACTACCCGCATGTGGGAAGCGAGTATGGACGCCCCCCTCAATTTGACTCGATTCGCATCTCGTCCAAATCGCCTCATTTAGTTCGGGTTTTCCATTTGCTGCATGCATGATCTTGCGAGCCCTTGGTACCCGGGTGGAACTTTTGTAGTCGGCATATAGGGGGACACGGTCTTAGAGTGCTATGAGGGTCCATTTTCTTCTGGGCTCGATTAGCCGTGCGCCCAAGGTGCTTTGGGCTTGATGCGAAGAAGAGTTGAGTTGTGTTGAGTACCTCGCTTGGTGGGTTTGATCCCCGTCTGGCGGGTTATTCATACGTGTACGGCCAAATTGGTGCAACCCTGCAGGGATAATCTTCTCGAGAAGCCGTGTTTTCCACCGGTTATGGTTAACTTGGTGAAAGTACTGGCTAACAAGTACTCAGGACAACTTAAACCTAACGAATCACAATCTCACAACCAATGGTTAACAACTTGACTAGTAATAGGACTATTGACACAATAACTTGATTCATCTTTAATCCAACTGTGTGAGTTATCCTCGGATTGCTTCTTTGGATAAGGGGCGAGATCCAGGATGGGTTTGTTTGAAGTTACCTTTCAGTTGGTTACAATACTCGATCTTATCTTCTTTCTGTTAGCCGGAAGTGGTAGAATCTCTGTAGTTGGTTAGCGCAGCCAGTTGCAGCATATTTTATATCCCCTTCTTTCCGTTGAACCCAAAGCATCTGTGCTTGGTGTTGACGAGTTACACTTTGGTGAACTGTGAGTCTTGCTTGCCAGTACGTTTATGTACTGACCCCTTTGGGGCTGTGGTTTCCGCAGACGACGTTTCGAGGATCTACATGGTGGATACTACGTGGAGTATGACGAGACTGCTGACGAGTAGATAGCGGACCCGGGCAGGATCCGAGACTTCGTGGATGGGCTCCGTCTTTTCGTTTCCGGCCTCTTAGCCCTATTTGGTTCTTGTCTGTACTCAGACATGTTGGATGCTTCCGCTGTGATGTAATGACGATATGTTGGGACATGTGTCCTCTGAATGATTGTATTTGCTATCTGTGCTCTAATGAGAGCTATTTGCAACTTATTTCAATCTTTTGTGTCGTAGAGATCTGTTGTGATATCACTTGTTCAAACGCCGTTGACGTACCATGTGTGTATGTTTTGAAGTACGTCAATGGAAGTATCCTGATTTCTATGGGATAGTTTACGTCGACGCTGAACAGATAGGGGTTGGTTGTCACACATACGTGTGTTGGCCTACTCGTAAGAGGACGCGGGTGCCGGTAAGCCCCGTAATCCAATCTACTACTGTTCAACGGAACGACGAGTATCCTTTAGAAGTCCGGGTGCGACATCCGATCCATGATGAGCGCGCTAACCGCATGTGGGAAGCGAGTATGGGCGCCCCCGCAACTTTGATTCGATTCGCATCTCGTCCAAATCGCCTCATTTAGTTCGGGTTTTCCATTTGCCGCATGCATATGCAGGTGCGAACCCTTGGCGCCAGGGTGGAACTTTTGTAGTCGGCATTTAGGGAGACACATTCTTAGAGTGCTATGAGGGTCCCCTTTTCTTCGTGGGGCTTGATTAGTCGTGCGCTCAATTGCACGGGGTTCTTTGGGCTTGATGCGAAGAAGAGTTGGGTTGTGTTGAGTGCCTCGCTTGGTAGAAGGGCCTTTCCATCTGGCGGGTCATTCTTACGTGTACGGCCAAATTGGTGCATCCCTGCAGGGTTAAATCTTCTCGAGAAGCCGTGTTGTCCGCGGTTATGGATGACTTGGTGAAAGTGCTGGCTAACAAGTACTCAGACAACTTACACTTAACGATGATAACTTGACTAGTAATATAGATTACCTCCACAATAAAAATGAATGTCACCTTAATCAACAGTGTGAGTTTCCTTGGGTTGCTTCCTTAGTAGGGGGTAACACTGGATGGGTATTGTTTGGTGAGTAGTTGTAGTTGGTTCTGATACGCTATCTTATCCCTTTCTTTTAGCCGGATGTTGTAGTGCGTCTCTGTAGTTAGTTAGTGCAGCCCGCTGCCGCTTCTTTGCAATAATCCCTTCCCTTCCGTTGTACCCAAAGTATTTGTATCTTGTGATGATTGGTTACGCTGGTATCTTGTGAGTATGGTTTATCCACTTGCCAGTACTTAATAGTACTGACCCACGAATCCATTTCGTGGCTGCATATTCCACATTGCAGTCAACAGGTTTGAAGTCTGACGATGTTAGCTTGGGAATCCCTCCGGCTTGGCCTGGGCAGGGATTGGACGCCATCGGTTATCTTCAGGACTCTTAGTCCAATTTGTATCTTGTCCGTAGTCGGACACTATGTTGTTTCTTCCGCTGTCATTTGGATCTTTGTATTGTATCAGTTGTATCCTTGACTCGTTTGAGTCGTCTTGTATATACCTCCTCTGTTGTTGTTGTGGATTATTCGTGAACTGTTGTAATGTTATCACAAGTGGCAACCTGGAATCGGTTATTATGTGGATTTTGGCGGAAATGCTGAAATCTGCATAGTGCCCGATCCCGGGGCGTCACATGGTGGTTGCTTTCTAGTCCAAATTAGTATGTGTTTTCCCCTAGAAATCACCATACCCACTCTTGCCATGACTAAATTGTTCCTCTACTTCATGTGTGATACTTGTTTTCACTTTGTCCAAGTGATATTTATTTCATTACCACACCCCAAAAAAAATGCTTACCCAACATAACTCATCGTAATGGAACATTTTTTTTTGCAAAAACATGACCGTGTGACTTACTATTCTTGTCCATATCGATGCCTCATTATTCTCAGGAACTGACGGTGCACTGCAAGAGAAGGGTAAGGATCCTACTACATATGTCCGTTCTCGCAAGAAAAATGTCGTTGAGGTTTGTGGTTCCACTCCATCTCAGAGACAGGGCCCCTCACTTCCTGTCAATCCAAAGGAGCATGTTTATCGCAATTGGGGCGCTCTGAGCACTGAGTACTTTGAGAATGGGCGCCTAAAATTCAACCCCTGTGAGTTTGAGCAGCGTACATGTGCAGATTCCAGGTTCTATTGCAAGATGCATGAGCGGGTCTACAACTTTGTTATCTCTCGACTGAAGAACTCTCATGTGGATCAGCATTACTTCGAAGTGGACCTTGCACGACAGCATTGGCCTCCAGTGATGGAGCTTATGGATTTTGACGACATTAGTGCTCTCATGGAAAATTCTCGCCCATTTGCTCTGGAATTTCTTAGGGAGTTCTATGCCACTGTTCACTTCTCCGATGAGGGTCCCCGTACACTTACATGGATGAGTGGGGGAATCAAGTGTTCCACCACCATGGTTGAGTTTGGGACTGATCTATCACCCCTTGACTCACACTCGGATCCATGGTGACGAGAAGCTGCTGTTGAAAGCTAAGACTAGTATTCGCCATTGCTGTTCTCCTGGTTTTGGTACTCAGCACATTCCCAAGGCCAAGTACTTCACTGATTTTTGTTATATTGTTCACACCATTCTACAGAACACTATTAATGTCAAATTTGGTGAGAAAGGCGAGGTTCGCAAGTGATTGGTCAACCTCCTCTATCACATTGGATCGGGTAAAGATCACAACAAGCCTTTGGATATTCTAGACTACATGTGGCATGAGATGAGGACTATGGTTAAGGATAAGAGGGTTCCCATCTATGGTCAATACCTTCATACACTCTTTGATCAGAAGATCCCTCGGGCTCTCATCAACAACTATGCCAAGGTGGCTCCCACAAAAACTTCTCTTCTCACTGTTGCTGAAGTTAAAGTGGCAACTGCACGCCGCCCCAAACCTGTTCGCACATCTTCAACTGGACCAAGTACATCTCATGGTATCATTCGCTCTCCCTCTCCAGACCGTACTGTCCTAGACTCTGGAAAATTCAGCATCAAGAGGGTGTCGGATATATACCAAATAGGGGTATAGAAGATGGTGGGCCAAGTGCCGGATTACCAGGGTGGCCTAGGTGGTAGTGGGCTTAGGTCCATTAGGCGGCCCAGTAGTCCGACGCGCAGAAGCCGGATTCTAGAAGAACCCGGATCACAGCCCATGTGATCTGGCTTGGAGGAGAAGACGGATTCCTTGCTTTCCAAGTTATAAGTTACCGTAGTTTTCTAGGTTTCCTATTCTGTAAGCCCTAATCCGGCTATTATATAAAGCCGGACGGGAGATAAACATAACAACGAACGAGAGAACAGAGAAGCTCTACGCCAACTCGCCGAGAAGTTCATCCTCGTCGAGTAGCTTAGATCTAAAACCCTCACATTGTAACCCTGTTTACGGGCTTTAGTCCCAATTAGTGAGAAGTGCAGGAGTAGGCACGTCGTACTGTCGCGACGTACCGAACCTGGGTAAAATCATGTGTTCTGTGTTACTACGTTATCCCGTTACCCCACGTCTCTACCGTAGTCTCATGGCACCCCCGTCTATGAAAACTACTACGATGTCTCGACAGTTGGCGCCCACCGTGGGGCAAACGACGTCAGGCGTAAGATTCCGATCTGGGATACTTGGCGGAATCGGAAGATCAATCACTGTCGAAAGCTTGGAATTCGACAACGACGTCGGGCGCTTCCTCGAGAACGGATCCTACATACCGGCGCAAAACCACCTGGTAAGTGCCTGCGTGTTACCGATAGGATCTGCTAACATCTTTATCGGACTAACTGCAGAAGCAATGGGGTTTTGCGGTGGAAGCAAATTTATCCCACCCGCCCTATACCCAGTCGAAGATGACTATGATACCGGATTCTGCTCAGATCGCCGACAAAAAAGTGATACACACTTTATCGGCATGGTGCAATCTGAAATCGCCGAAAACACGGATGACGGAAATCCCGTGCAAGAGGCAGACAACAACGCACCCGTCATGGAGACGGAAGATCAAACACCCGTCACAGAGGCGGAAGATCCGACATCCGTCAGCCAGACGATGAACTCGGAAGCAGAATCCGTGCTTGCCGCCATTGAGGCGAGGTTCGAGTCGGAAACCGGATCGGATAACTTCGACTCTGAAGACGAAGATGAGGACGCCTTCGTAAGAAAGGTTAAATCCTTTCAAGAGGGATTCCATGAAGTCTTAATGGCAAAACCGGCTGATACCACGGACGCCGGCAGCCAGGAAAGCCCTAAAACCCCTCCGCCAGTGGAAGAGAGAGAAGACGGAGAAACTTCTCCGATATTCCCCAATGTCAAGGAGATGACAGAAGATGAGCCTGTCAAAAAACCTCCCTCTTCCAAGAAAAAGCACCGTGCTTCTAAAAAGCTCCAATACAAAATCCGGAAGAAAAAATCAGCTGATCTCGCTGAGGAAAACCTGGAAGTTGGAGATGTTAGCGGAACAAAGCCTGCGGAGAAGAAATCTAAGGAAATCACTGCTCCGCCAATGACGGAACAGGAAGAGCAAGAGCTATTGCAAACACCAGTGGGACCAGATGAACCCCCTGAGATGCTGGAAGCCAGGAGACAAGCTTTCCAACGGCAACAGCAACATCTACTCAGATCTCGGCAACATCTCCAACAAACCCATAATGACATCAAAGTCATGAAGGAAGAAATAGAGGAGTACGAGAGAAAGCATAGATCCGCGTTAAAACCTACTAGGTTACCCGGAATCGCAAGGCCGGAAGAACTGCCGCCAAAAGAAAGGTTCCATAACCCATCTTGGCAAAAGCAGGTAAACGGCAAAGATGCCAAGGGCGAACCAATATACAAAACCGCAGCAGAAAACGCGGAAGCAGCGTTCGCGATTCTTAACAACGATCTGTATTCCAACGGGGAAAAACTCCAAGGGGTGTATGCTTTCCTAGGAAAGGCATTGCAACAACAACAGCACGCTCAAGAGCGATCAGGGAGGCTGCATGATAATTCCGCCTTATGCAAGACAGCTACTTGCGCTGCTGGAGCACCTGGACCGGAAGAACCCGGGGATTCAGACAACTCAAAAGATAAAAAAGAGGATCCGAGAAAAGACAAGAAAAACCCCGACAACCGGGATGCAGCGTCTAAAACCGGATCCCATCTCCCGAAAGACGGGTATAAACCCCATGATCGGGAAGACAAACACCGGAAAGACGGCAAGATAATGCCACCTCCGAGAAACCCAGCTGAAAAAGCTGGACGATACGATATACCTCACAGGCGTGAGAGATCCCGGACACCGCCTAAGGACAAATTTAGGCATAGGAGTAGAACTCCGCCTAATCCAAAAGGGCGTGAACACGGAAGAGATAGAAACAATCCCGGAAGAGCGCGTTCGCGCAACAATGGAAGAGAAAGGAGCAGATCCCCTTCTGTCCATTCAGCCGGAAGATATTCTGCACACATTGACAGAGCAGAAAAAGATGATCTATACTTTGGTCCTAAATGTTTTACCGACAGGATCCGAAGAATAACGCTGCATTCTGGCTTTGCCAAGGTCGGTCCAACGTACCAGAAATACACTGGCAGCACAAACCCGGACACCTGGCTCTCGGATTACTATACAGCCGTCCAGATCAACAATGGGACAGACCTGGAAGCTGTCAAGTTTCTTCCCCTAATGCTGCTGGATGGAGCCAGAGATTGGATCAATGGATTACCGTCACGAACAGTCGATAGCTGGGACGATATGGCTAGAGTATTCACTCAGCATTTCCGGGGAACATACAAACGCCCGAATAGCATCAACCAGCTAAACCGTTGCACACAATTTGAGGATGAACCATACGTGGATTTCATCTCCAGATGGACAGCAATGAAGAATAGTTGCTCTGGAGTAACTGACGTACAAGCAATGCATGCTTTCGTCAATGGCCTAAAACCCGGACTTGTACCGTTCATGGTTGGTTCCAAGAAGCACAAGGATCTCGGATCCATGCTTACAACCGCCAATGAGCATGCCGCAGCCGAGGATGACATCAGAGCAAGAGGAGGCAATATTGAATCATTGATACTCGCCAAGAAAACCCCTCGTTCTGACAAAAAAGCCACTCCAGAAACAACGACAAAGCCCAAAGAGGTGAACATAGCCTTTGGAGGAGAAAAGGGAAATAAGTGGAAAGGACGCAACCCAGATCCAATCAATTACACTCCAGAGGAGTGGGAAAGGATTAAGTCGGAACCTTGCGTTCACCACTCGCAATTTGGGAAACCCACTCATACAAACGCGCAATGCCGGCTGAATAAGCATATGAAGGGCACTGCAGGGTCCGGAAATAAAGGGAAGGGTTCCAAAAGGAAACCCGCCAAACAAAAGCCAGAAGCTGACAAAGAAGACAGTGAATAGGACACTGACGAAAAAATCCAGGAACAGCACCGTAAAGGCGAACCCAAGTTTCCGAGAGTTGATGGAGAAGCAATGTTAACTTTCTTAGCAACCCCATCAGCAAAGGTGGCAAAAAGAACACTTCGAGAAATAAACGCGGTTGTTCCGGCAACCCCGAAATTCTTGAAGTACTCTAACACACCAATAGTCTGGGATCAGTCTGATCATCCCGGAAATATCCCTGAACCCGGCACACAAGCTCTTGTTGTAAGCCCTATTGTTCAAAATACTAGGCTAAGAAGAGTGTTGATGGATGGAGGATCCAGCATTAACATAATGTACCTGGATACACTGAAGCACCTGAAGATTTCCGAGTCTCAGCTCAACTACAGCAATATACGCGTCCATGGTATCGTCCCTGGCAGGCAAGCACGATCCCTAGGAGAAATTTCCCTAGATGTCACCTTCGGAGATAAAGATCACTTTCGGCAGGAAAAAGTATCCTTCGAGGTAGTGCCGTTCGAAAGCGTGTATCACGCAATACTCAGACGTCCAGCTTTCGCCAAATTCATGGCAAGATCCTGTTATATTTATAACAAGCTGAAGATGACAGGACCCAAGGGAGGAGTAATCACTATAGCTGGTGATTTTAAGCTGGCAAATGAGTTGGAAAAAGAAAACGCCCTTTGCGCTCAGAGAGTTATAGCAAAGGAAGAACTGAAGGAATTAGCCAAGGAGGTATCGCCGTCAGAAATGCCGGCAGGAAAAGAAACTCGGAAGCCAACAGACAGCTTCAAGGCATCCGAGAATACAAGACAGGTAATCCTAGATCCCAAAGATCCGACAAAATTTGTCGTCGTAGGGACTGGGATGACTGACAAATAGGAAGGCGAGCTCATCAAGTTCCTCCGTGAGAACTGGGATATTTTTGCCTGGTGTCCAGCGGACATGCCAGGTGTACCCAGGGAACTTGCTGAGCACCAACTTAAGGTTATTCCTGGATCAAAACCCGTCAAACAAGGTCTCCGTCGATTTGACGGAAGAAGACGGAAGGCTATTGGCAAGGAAATTATCTGGCTTTTAGCAGCGGATTTCATCAAGGAAGTGATCCATACTGACTGGTCCGCAAATCCGGTATTAGTACCGAAGAAAGACACTACTGCTCTTAGAATGTGTATAGATTACACAGGCTTGAACAAATTGTGTCCGAAAGATAGGTTCGCATTACCGCGAATCGATCAATAATAGATGCTACAGCAGGCTCTGAGCTTTTGTGCTTTTTGGATGCATACTCCGGGTACCACCAAATACGCATGAAAAAGGAAGATCAAATTAAGACTTCTTTCATAACCCCATACGGGACGTATTATTACGTAACCATGTTGTTTGGCCTGAAGAACGCAGGTGCAACCTACCAGCGTTGCATGCAACGTTGTTTGCATAGTCAGATTGGAAAAAATGTCCATGTTTATGTGGACGATATTGCTGTCGTAACCAAGGAAAAAGATACACTCCTTGAGGATTTGCGAGAAACTTTCGAAAACTTACGCACCTACAAGATGAAGTTGAATCCATCTAAGTGCGTATTCGGGGTCCCCTCAGGTAAACTTCTGGGTTTCATCGTTTCTCACAGAGGAATAGAAGTTAACCCGGAAAAGATCAAGGCAATCTTGAACATCACAAAGCCTACCTGCGTCAAAGATGTCCAAAGATTGACGGGTTCCGCAGCTGTTGTTAGCAGATTTATTAGTCGGTTGGGGGCTAAAATCCTAACACTATACAAGTTGTTGAAGAAATCCGACAAAGTCAATTGGATAGCAAAGCTTTGGGATACATAGCAGTTATGTCTCTTCTATACTTAGTTCAATATCTATGTAAACATCTTTTGAGATCATGAAATAAAGTTGTTGGATTTCTGGTATCCATGTTTTTTACATGTTCATTATAGTAAAAGCATGTTTCCACCTTCTCTATTTCCCAATGATCTTACAAAATACTCAATGTTAACCCGAATTGTGCATGCGTACTCGGCGTTAAGTAACTGAATGTTTTTCAGCCTGCTAACGGCTAAAGGAAACTTGAATTGCCTGCGTGCCCAAGTTTCGGTTAAAAAGTTCCTTGTTTCTCTAAGCATTATCTGATTGCGTATGTGTTGGGTTGCTGGAACTAGTTAGTAAAAATGCCTTTAGCATGGTCCATGTTTCCGAGTTTAACTGATTGGTTACTCCCAGTTACTCGGCATGACGATTCATATTGCTATTTGAGCCATTTCAAACACTAAGGACAGTTAAAAACATATATGCCAGAGAACTTAGAAGATAAAGGAATAAAAACATCCGAAAAAACCTTGCAAAAAAATTTCATAACTAATAATTGCAAAAGGCGGAATTTTTCCTTTCATACAAATAGAAGCATTAAATTGCAGATTACATTGAAAGAACAGTATTGCTTCCTATTGTCTATTTTTTGCCATCCAGGTCAAAGGTAGCCCTTCAAGCATCGGATTCCTCCTCGCTGCTGTCGTCTTCGGGGATTGGAGGAATCTCTTCTTCTGGATAGTTGATGGAAATATTCACCATGGAGGCAATCTGGGTGGCGTGGCCTTTGATTTCATCAAAGATGGTATTTCGCTGAGTGTCCGTGTATCCCTGAGGGACACCGGACGCCACGCGCCAGGATTTAGCACCGGGGTAGTGCATGCGCATAAGGCCGAGTGCCATACGCGCACCACCCCGTGCAGCGGAACGCAGGATAGAATCCCTGGATTCCGCCACCTCCATGATGGCTCCCGGAAGTTTTTCAACCTCTGAGAACTCCCCAATCCTTGCGGGAAGAAACTTGTTCACCAGCTGCATTCCAGCAGCACGGATCGAAGCCCACATCTTCCCAAAGGCTTGGATCCCTTCAAGCCGGGTACCATCTGGGATATCTCCTGTTTTTTCCGACAAAACAATCAAAAGTGTTAGGCAAAAAACAGAGAAGAAAAACAAGATATGGAAAAAAAAAAAGGTAACGGAAAATTACCGAGAAGCTTGTCGATCTCGGAGATTTCCTCCAGGCGAAGGTTCAGAGCATTCTCTAAATCCTGAATGGTGGATTTATCCTTATCCGCCTGTTCAGAAGCCTTGGAGTTGGCAACTCCAAGGGCCAAGTTGCTGGCTTCCAGATCCTTTTGAGCCTTCACAAGATGCTTGTGAAGCTCCAAATTCTCCTTTCGGAGATTCTCGGCATTGCCGGCATCTTCAGCTATTTGCTTGGCCTTAGCCAAAGCAGCTGGAAAGCAAAGAAAATTCCGGATTTAGAAAATTTTCGGAATAAGTACTTAGACAAAAAATTGAATCGCAACCCTCAGAAGAAAAATGTGTACCTGATGTTCCCGTCAAAGCGAGCTGAGACGATGCCAGTTCCGCTTCTCTCTCCTCAAGAATAGAAAGGAGATTTCTAACCTCCTTATTCTTGATGGTGAGTTTATTGAAAACTTCCATATTTATGGTTTCGGCGGTTTGCTGCAACATAGCAAGGAAAAGAATGGTTACAAAAAGCATCAAAGCAAAACAAGCACGCAATTTTGTTTAATGCTTGGGGGCTAGAGTTACATACCTGGCTCATTCGGTGCAAACCCGCCAAGTTTTCCTGGAACTCTTTTGCGTATTCCGCAAAAGCAGTTCCGGCCGCGCTTAGGCCGTCGTTGATAATCTTGAAGTCTTTGTCAAAGGTGGGAATTTCCTCGTCGAAAGTCCGAGAAAATTTCTCCACCTCTGGAGCCGCCCTTTCCCTCATGTCTGTGTCTGACACAACGGGCTGGCTGGGCTCTGAGGGCTTGGTGGTGGGGGCTGCAGTTTGCTCTTACGCCATTGTGGACGGCGTGTTCGGGGCAACGGCGGAAGAAGGTTGACCGCCTCGACTGGAAACAACCTTGTGTTTCTTCAGCTTCTTTGGTTTTAAACTGGAGGGAGGCAGGCTAAAAACAAAAAACCCGGAAAAGTTAAAAAACCGAGGATGGATGAAAAGTTCCCATAAAAGGAAACAGAACCCAGAAGAAAGAACCTGGAAGTGGCGACGGGGATTCCGTCAAGATCGATAATTTCTTCCGAGGAAGTTATCTTCTTGCGTTTGCGTCCACCTGTAGCGGCGGTGCGCAGCGCGTCCAGCTCTGCCTCGGATACCAAGTCCGAATCTGAAAGATCCGCGAACTGTCGGACGAACAAGATTAAAGTCAGAAGCTAGAAAATCCGAGAAAAAATAAAACTGTACCCAAATGACTGAAAAATTACCTTGGGAACCGGATTTTCGGCCGTATACATTGGCCGACTCGCTTCGTATTGGTCGCGTGATGCGACCAATTGGTTGATGCGCCGTCGAAGCTCCTTTGCGGGCCAATCTTTGGTGGTTGTCCGCATTGGATCCTTGACTCCCGTGTATTCGCATAGGAGACGGCCGCTGTGGTTGGCCAATGGCTGGATCCGCCTAATCAGCCAGCATAGAACCGTGTCCATGCCAGTTAGAGGCGGATCCATGGAGGTGAGCTTGGCGATGCGCCGCTTGATCTTTAGTAGATCTGGCGGCAGAACTTGGACGGCTTCCGTTCCCCAGTTGTCTTGGGGAACGGCGGCAGAGTTCACGAAAGGAGGAACCCAGACAGCTTCCTTAAGGAAAGGCACGTCGGGGTGATAAAAGAAGGAACCCGTCCAAAATTTGACGGATTCCGAAGTTTTTATCTTGGGGAACCAATCTTCTCGGAATCTCCGAAGAGTGAAAGATATGGTCCCGCAAGTCGGGAGTGCGCCCTCCGAAGAGTTCCGCTTAACCCCGAAGCAGTAAGTCCAGAAATCTAACCTAGGTTCTAGCCCTAAGTAGCCCTCGAACAAAGCCTGGAAGCCGGCCATGTAGAGGATGGAGTTGGGAGGAAGGTTATGGGGCTGGATGTTGTAGTGAGAAAGGATTTGGAGGAAGAAGGAAGAAGGTGGAAGTCCCATACCTCGAAGAAGGTGGGAACAGAGAAGGACCCTTTCGCCATTTTTTGGCGTAGGCTCGGTCTCGTCTTCTGGAAGCCGCCATTTCTTCTTAAGAACCAGGCCCTCCTTTTCCAGGTTTGGAAGGAGAGCCGGAGGAATGCTGCAGGCAATCCAGTTGCCTGCAGACTCCGTTTCTTCGTCTGCTCCGGCGGCGGCAGAGGCGGCAGCCTCCGCGGCGGCGAGTTCGTCGCCAAGGAGTTGGATTTTCTCCTCCGCCATTTCTGGAGCTAACGGCGGGGAGGCTGCAGAGCTTGATACCGCAACGTCCGCGTCGGCGGAAGAATTCGCGTCGCCCGCCGCGGAGGCCGTGGTCTTCTCCGGCTCGCCGCCGGTGTGCTTGGGCGATCCCAGTTGCGGATCTAGATCGCTGATAAGCTCGTTGATGGCGGCGCGGGTCGGAGATGACGGCGAGGAGGCCATCTTGCGGTGGTGCGTTGCGTTCCGGTGTGCTTGGATGCTGAGAGCGCCTGGGACAAGTGCTTTGCTCTCGAGCTCGTTCGCGTCAATGGCGTGGGCAGTGGGGAGTGAGGAAAGTTTTCGTTGAGGACGAGGACGGCTATTTATAGCCGAAAAACCGTTTAGATGCGTGCCAACGGCTATTTTGACCGTTGGATGTTTGCCGCGTGTCGCTCGCCGGAAAATCCGTGAAATGAAACGACGGAGTAATGATGATTATCTCCTCGTTTCCCGCACGAATCTGTCAGAGATACGTTTCTGAGTTTTTCCGAGTAAATCTCAAACGTCGCTTACGTCAGCATGGTTGAGTGCGCTGACGTAGGAAGTTTCTTCTCCACGAAGGATCGTGAGAGAAAAGCCGGATTTTCAGGATTCCGAGTTTCATGTCACCATCTTTTTCAAATGAAGAATAAGAAGAATCAAGACTGCTGAATCAGTATTTCTCGGACAAAGAACATGTCGAGACATCGTAGTAGTTTTCATAGACGGGGGTGCCATGAGACTACGGTAGAGACGTGGGGTAACGGGATAGCGTAGTAACACAGAACACAGGATTTTACCCAGGTTCGGTACGTCGCGACAGTACGGCGTACCTACTCCTGCACTTCTCACTAATTGGGACTAAAGCCCGTATAACAGGGTTACAATGTGAGGGAATAGATCTAGCTACTCGACGAGGATGAACTTCTCGGCGAGTTGCGTAGTGCTTGAACTTGTGTCTAACTTGACCTTTTTTATCTATCTCCCGTCCGGCTTTATATAATAGCCGGATTAGGGCTTACAGAGCAGGAAACCTAGAAGACTACGTTTAACTTGTAACTTGGAAAGTAAGGAATCCGTCTTCTCCTCCAAGCCAGATCACGTGGACCGTGATCCGGGTTCTTCTAGAATCCAGCTTCTGCGCGTCGGACTACTGGGCCGCCCAATGGACCTAAGCCCATTACCATGTAGGCCACCCTGGTAGTCCGGCTCTTTGTCTACCATCTTCTATACCCCTATTCAGTATATATCCGACAGTAGCCCCCAGGAAGGATCAAAACTCTGATTCTCCGTCTTTCGTCAAATACATTTTGTCCGGGAAATCTTGATTCAGCAGTCTTGATTCTTTCTACTTTCCTTTTGAAGGAGATGGTAACATAAAACTCGGAACCATGAAAATCCGGCTTTTCTTCTCGCGATCCTTCGCGGAAAAGGAACTTCTAACGTCAGCGCTTTAATCATGCTGACGCAGGCGACGCTTGGTTTCACGCGGGAAACCCTGCAACGTATCTCTGACAGATTCTCACGGGAAACGAGGAGATAGCCATCATTCCCCTGTCGTTATATTTCCCGTAGTTTCCGGCGAGCGACACGCGTCGAACATCCAACGGTCGAAAGAGCCGTTGGCACGAATCTAAACGGATTTCTGGCTATAAATAGCCGTCATCGTCCTCCTCCGAAACTTTCCTCACTCCCTCACTGCCTACGCCATTGCTGCGCACGCGAGCTCGAGAGCAAGTCCTTGTCCCAGGCGCACTTAGCATCAAACGCACTGAAACGCGCCACCAAAAGATGGCCTCCTCGCCGTCGTCACCGACTCGCGCCGCCATCGACGAGCTCGTCAGCGATCTGGATCCGCAACCAGGATCGCCTAAGCACGCCGGCGGCAAGCCGGAGAAGGCTGCTGCTTCCGCGGCGGGTGGAGAAAACACTTCCACCGCCGCGGACATTGCGACATCGAGCGCCGCGACAACCCCGCCGTTTGCACCTGAAACGGCGGAGGAAAAGATCGAGCTCCTCGGCGACGAACTCGCCGCCGCCGGAGCGGACGAGGAAGCGGAATCTGCAGGCAACTGGAGTGCCTGCAGTATTCCCCCGGCTCTCCTTCCAAACTTGGAAAAGGAGGGCCTGGTTCTCAAGAAGAAATGGCGGCTGCCAGAAGAAGAAACCGAACCCGCGCCACGGGATGGCGAAAGGGTACTCCTTTCTTCCCACCTTTTGCGAGGTATGGGACTTCCGCCATCTTCCTTCTTCCTCCAGGTTCTCTCTCATTACAACATCCAGCCCCACAATCTTCCCCCCAATTCCATTCTATACATGGCCGGCTTTCAGGCCTTGTTCGAAGGCTACTTAGGGCTAGAACCTAGGTTAGATTTCTGGATGTACTGCTTTGGAGTTAAGCGAAACTCTTCGGAGGGCGCACTCCCAACTTGCGGAACTATATCCTTCACTCTTCGGAGATTCCGAGAGGATTGGTTCCCCAAGATAAAAACTTCAGAATCCGTCAAATTTTGGACGGGTTCTTTCTTTTATCATCCCGACGTGCCTTTTCCTAAAAAGGCCGTCGGGGTTCCACCTTTTGTGAATTCCGCCACCGTTCCCCAGGATAACTGGGGAACAGAAGCCGTCCAAGTTCTGCCGCCAGATCTGCTAAAGATCAAGCGGCGCATCGCCAAGCTCACCTCCATGGATCCGCCTCTAACCGGCATGGACACGGTTCTATGCTGGCTGATTAGGCGGATCCAGCCACTAGCCAACCACAGCGGCCGTTTCCTGTGCGAATACACGGGAGTCAATGATCCGATGCGGACATCCGCCAAGGATTGGCCCGCAAAGGAACTTAGGCGGCGCATCAACCAGTTGGTCGCATCGCGCGACCAATACACAGAGAGTCGGCCAATGTACACGGCCGAAAATCCGGTTCCCAAGGTAATTTTTCAGTCATTTGGGTACAGTTCTATTTTATCTCGGATTCCCTAGCTTCTGATTTTGATCTTGCTTGTTCGACAGTTCGAGGATCTTTCAGATTCGGACTTGGTGTCTGAGGCTGAGCTGGACGCGCTGCGCACCGCCGCTACAGGTGGACGCAAGCGCAAGAAGATAACTTCCTCGGACGAAATTATCGATCTTGACGGAATCCCCGTCGCCACCTCCAGGTTCTTTCTTCTGGAAATTTCTTTTATGGGAACTTTTTTCATCCATCTTCGGTGTTTTGACCTTTTCCGGGTTTTTATGTTTTTAGCCTGCCACCTTCCACCCTGAAGCCGAAGAAGCTGAAGAAACACAAGGTTTCTTCCAGCCGAGGCAGCCAACCTTCTCCCGCCGTCGCCCCGGACACGCCGAGCACGATGGCGGAAGAGCCTACTGCAGCCCCCACCACCAAGCCCCCAGAGCCCAGCCAGCCCATTGTGTCCGACCCGGACACGAGGGAAAGGGCGGCCCCAGAGGTGGAAAAATTAACTCGGACTTTCGACGAGGAAATTCCCACCTTTGACAAGGATTTCAAAGCTATCAATAACGGCTTGGACGCAGCCGGGAATCTCTTCGCGGAATACGCGAAAGAGTTCAAAGAAAACTTGGCAGGTTTGCAGCGCATGAGCCAGGTATATAACTCTAGCCCCCAAGCATTAATTAAAATGCGTGCTTTTTGCTTTGATGCTTTTTGTACTCATTCTTCTCCTTGCTATGTTTCAGCAAACCTCCGAAGCCATCAACAGGGAAGTTTTCAGGAAGCTTACCATCAAGAATAAAGAAGTTAGAAGTCTTCTCTCTATTCTTGAAGAAAGGGAAGCAGAGCTGGAATCAGCTAAGCTCGCATTGTCGGAAACACAAGGTAAACATTTTCCTCCTGAAATTTCCGATTCAATTATTTGCCTAAGTTTTTTCCGAGGAGCTGGCTAACTCGGATTTTTCCCTTGCTTTTCAGCTGCATTAGCTGAGGCTAAACAAGCAGCAGAAGATTCTGGCAATGCCGAAATTCTCCGCAAGGAGAATGTTGAGCTTCACAAGAACCTTGTGAAAGCACAACAAGACTTGGAAGCCAGTAATCTGGCCCTTGGAGTTTCTAATTCCAAGGCTTCCGAGCAGGCGGAGAAGGACAAATCCACCATTCGGGATTTGACCGACGCTCTGAACCTTCGCCTGGAGGAAGTTTCCGAGATCGACAAGCTCATCGGTAAATCTCTTATTCATTTGTCGTCTTTCCATGTTTTACTTGCTCTGTTTTTCCATCTAACTTTTTTAGGTATTTTACTGGAAAAAACAGGCGATACCCCAGATGGCACTCGGATTGCAGGCATCCGAGCTTTCGGGGAGACATGGAATTTGATCAAGGCTTCTGCAATGCAGCTGGTAGACAAGTTTCTTCCCGAAAAAACTGGGGAGTGCTCGGAGGTTGAAAAACTTCCGGGTGCCATCATGGAGGTGGCGGAGTCTAAGGAATCTCTCCTTCGCTCCGCTGCACGGGGTGGTGCGCGCATGGCTCTTGGCCTCATGCGCATGCACTACCCTAGTGCTAAATCCTGGCGCGTGGCGTCCGGTGTCCCTCAAGGATACACGGATATGCAGCGAAACACCATCTTTGGTGAAGTCAAAGGCCACGCCACCCAGATTGCCTCCATGGTAAATATCTCCGTCAACTATCCAGAAGCGGAGATCCCTCCAATCCCCGAAGACGAAAGCAGCGAGGAGGAGTCAGATGCTTGAAGGGTTACCTGGAACCTGGATAGAAAAAATAGACAATAGGAGCATTACTGTTCTTTTAATGTAATCCAAAATGTAATGCTTCTTTTGTATGAATGAAACTTCCGTCTGTTGCAGTTTAAAGTATGAAATTCTTTGCAAGTTTTTTGGGTTTTGATCATTCCTTTATCTTCTAAGTTCTCTGGTGTGTATGTTTTAACTGTCCTTAGTGTTTGAAATGGCTCAAATAGCAATATGAACCTTCATGCCGAGTAACTGGGGACGAACCAAGCAGTTTTTGAAACTCGGAAACATGGACCATGCTAAAGGCATTTTTACTAACTAGTTCCAGTAACCCAACACACACACAATCAGATAAGACTTGGAGAATTCAAGGAAAGTTTTAAGTGAAACTTGGGCACACAGGCAATTCAAGTTTCCCTTAGCCGTTAACAGGCTGAAAAATCATTCAGTTTTGTAACGCCGAGTACGCAAGCACAATTCGGGTTAACGCTGAGCAATTTGTAAGATCATTGGGAAATAGATGAGGCGGAAACACTTTGCACTTATAAAGAATATGGATGACAGCATTCCGACAACTTTATTTCATGATCTCAAAAGATGTTTACATAGAAATGAACTAAGTACGAAAAGGTACATAACTTTCTAGACGTTCCCAGGCTTCCGCAATCCACTTGACTTTGTCGAATTTTTTCAGCAGCTTGTAGAGTGGTAAGGTTTTAGCCCCCAGCCAACTGATAAATCTGCTGACGGCT
Organism: Alopecurus myosuroides; assembly: GCA_028641055.1. Taxonomy (NCBI): domain Eukaryota; kingdom Viridiplantae; phylum Streptophyta; class Magnoliopsida; order Poales; family Poaceae; genus Alopecurus; species Alopecurus myosuroides. The sequence goes on along the minus strand of CM054058.1, from coordinate 234,419,599 downwards.
GCAGCGGAACCCGTCAATCTTTGGACATCTTTTACACATGTAGGTTTTGAGATGTTCAAGATTGCCTTGATCTTTTCCGGGTTAACTTCTATTCCTCTCTGGGAAACAATGAAACCCAGAAGTTTTCCTGAGGGAACCCCGAATACGCACTTAGATGGATTCAACTTTATCTTGTAAGTGCGCAAGTTTTCGAAAGTTTCTCGCAAATCCTCAAGGAGTGTATCTTTTTCCTTGGTTACGACAGCGATATCGTCCACGTAAACATGAACGTTTCTGCCAATTTGACTATGCAAACAGCGTTGCATGCAACGCTGGTAGGTTGCACCTGCGTTCTTCAGGCCAAAAGGCATGGTTATGTAATAGTACGTCCCATACGGGGTTATAAAAGAAGTCTTGATTTGATCTTCCTTTTTCATGCGTATTTGGTGGTACCCGGAGTATGCATCCAAAAAGCATAAAAGCTCGGAGCCTGCAGTGGCATCTATTATTTGATCGATTCGCGGCAATGCGAACCTGTCTTTCGGACACAACTTGTTCAATCCTGTGTAATCTATACACATTCTAAGAGCAGTGGTGTCTTTCTTCGGCACTAATACCGGATTTGCGGACCAATCAGTATGGATTACTTCCTTGATGAAATCCGCTGCTAAAAGCCGGATAATTTCCTTGCCAATAGCCTTCCGTCTTCTTCCGTCAAATCGACAGAGACCTTGTTTGACGGGTTTTGATCTGGGAATAACCTTGAGCTGGTGCTCAGCAAGTTCCCTGGGTACGCCTGGCATGTCAGCTGGACACCAGGCAAAAATATCCCAGTTCTCACGGAGGAACTTGATGAGCTCGCCTTCTGGGTATAGGGCGGGTGGGATAAATTTGCTTCCACCGCAAAACCCCATTGCTTCTGCAGTTAGTCCGATAAAGATGTTAGCAGATCCAATCGGTAACACGCAGGCACTTACCAGGTGGTTTTGCGCCGGTATGTAGGATCCGTTGTCGAGGAAGCGCCCGACGTCGTCGTCGAATTCCAAGCTTCCGACAGTGATCGATCTTCCAATTCCGCCGAGTATCCCAGATCGGAATTTCACGCCTGACGTCGTTTGCCCCACGGTGGGCGCCAACTGTCGAGACATCGTAGTAGTTTTCATAGACGGGGGTGCCATGAGACTACGGTAGAGACGTGGGGTAACGGGATAGCGTAGTAACACAGAACACAGGATTTTACCCAGGTTCGGTACGTCGCGACAGTACGGCGTACCTACTCCTGCACTTCTCACTAATTGGGACTAAAGCCCGTATAACATGGTTACAATGTGAGGGAATAGATCTAGCTACTCGACGAGGATGAACTTCTCGGCGAGTTGCGTAGTGCTTGAACTTGTGTCTAACTTGACCTTTTTAATCTATCTCCCGTCCGGCTTTATATAATAGCCGGATTAGGGCTTACAGAGCAGGAAACCTAGAAGACTACGTTTAACTTGTAACTTGGAAAGTAAGGAATCCGTCTTCTCCTCCAAGCCAGATCACGTGGACCGTGATCCGGGTTCTTCTAGAATCCAGCTTCTGCGCGTCGGACTACTGGGCCGCCCAATGGACCTAAGCCCATTACCATGTAGGCCACCCTGGTAGTCCGGCTCTTTGTCTACCATCTTCTATACCCCTATTCAGTATATATCCGACTGAACATTTGGCGAATAGCAGAGAATCAGAGTTTTGATCCTTCTTGGGGGCTATTGTCGGATATATACCAAATAGGGGTATAGAAGATGGTGGGCCAAGTGCCGGATTACCAGGGTGGCCTAGGTGGTAGTGGGCTTAGGTCCATTAGGCGGCCCAGTAGTCCGACGCGCAGAAGCCGGATTCTAGAAGAACCCGGATCACAGCCCATGTGATCTGGCTTGGAGGAGAAGACGGATTCCTTGCTTTCCAAGTTACAAGTTACCGTAGTTTTCTAGGTTTCCTATTCTGTAAGCCCTAATCCGGCTATTATATAAAGCCGGACGGGAGATAAACATAACAACGAACGAGAGAACAGAGAAGCTCTACGCCAACTCGCCGAGAAGTTCATCCTCGTCGAGTAGCTTAGATCTAAAACCCTCACATTGTAACCCTGTTTACGGGCTTTAGTCCCAATTAGTGAGAAGTGCAGGAGTAGGCACGTCGTACTGTCGCGACGTACCGAACCTGGGTAAAATCCTGTGTTCTGTGTTACTACGTTATCCCGTTACCCCACGTCTCTACCGTAGTCTCATGGCACCCCCGTCTATGAAAACTACTACGATGTCTCGACAGAGGGCTCTTCAGAAGATGAACTGCTTCTTTATTGATCATCAGAACAAGGCCTATCACTCCTATTCAAAAGGAAAGGCCTCGCATCGCAACCATAGGGTTATCATGACCGCGCTTAACCTTCCAACGGGTACTCCTAGCTCGGAATAGCTCACTGAGGAAGCATGGAAGTCCAAGCACACGCACTGGCTTGGTGATGATGCTAGCTCACTTGGACAGTTTGGGGCATCCTTTGCAGCCGAGGTCAGTTCCAGTCAGGCTCCTCCCAATGATGATGAGGACGATAATGAGGATGATGAGGAGTTTCATGATGATGACGACTGATTGGTGGTGCATCATTTTCTCCCTTTTTGGTGTCTTGATGCCAAGGGGGATAAATCTTAATATCCTCGAGATTTGCATTTAGGACCATTGCATATCATGCATCCATTTGCTTCTTATTATTTGTTGCTTTCCTCGATCTTAGTTGAACTTGGTATTTGTGTGGTTTGTTCGAACTTCGTTATTATTGTAAGACTATGCCTCTACTATCCAGCGTTCTATCTATCTACTATGTGATGAAGACTATGGTGAGGCTTTATTTTTGCAATGCAAACTACTTATATAAGATTCCATCATATCCCTATAAGCTGAGATTTGGCGACCTGGTGCAAATTGGATTGAAAATCTCATGGTATGTACACCTCTAGTGCTAAATCTCCCATATATCAATCTCATTTTATACATCAATCTCATGTTAAAATTGCCACTTGCTTAGCATCACATATGGTATTGGTTTATAAAACATAGGGGGGATAGAAATCCTAATCATTTCATCCCATTTGTTTACCAAAGATATATCCATTGTTTGGGCACACAAATAGGTGGAGCCCCTCTATATTTTGTATCTTTGCAAATGTTTATTTTAAATATCTTTAATGCAAATACGTGTGTTGTCATCAAACATCAAAAAGGGGGAGATTGAAAGGACATTTGTCCCCTAATCTTATTTTGGTGTTAGATCACAACACATGGAAGATCTAATATTTTTCCTAAGCATGTTTAGGTATGACAATGAAAACTTAGGGGCTTTTAACGTGGAAAAAGTAAAAAACAAGTGTCTTCCTAACTCTACTGATTTGACAATCAACATTGAAGACATCGCAAAAAGGGAAAAAGAAGAAAGAAAAAAGGGGAAAACTGCCTAGACGGCCTGGCCGGGCTCATAGGCCGGGGGGCTCGGGCAGGGTCCCGGCCTAAGGCAGTAGGAAAGCTGGCCCCAGGCCGGGTTCCAACTGGCCTCGCATGCTCTTCAGGCTGGGTTCCATCCGGCCTCGCAAGCGTTCCAGGTCGGGCGGTCTGTTGCCCTACCGTCCTCCCCTCTACGCCCAGGCCGGCCTGCCCGGCGTCCTAGACCAGGTTTCCTGGCAAAGTAGAAAACACCCCCAACAACCACTTTCCCCCTCCACTATAAATATGGGTCTTCCCCTACCTTTAGAATGGGTGAAATAAACTTTCTATCTCCACCATTGTTGACCACCTTCGATCTCAAGCATCTTCCCAAATACCCAACCAAAGCTCTTGATCTTTTGGGATTTGGAGGAGACACCCTAGATCTACAACTCCACCAAACCGATTCGTCACTACCCCACTCATACCCTAGGTATCTTGTAGTTCTTAGTTCATTGAAGCCAAGAACCTTGTTGCTCTTATCTCATCGGATTTTGGAGACTTGTTGGTGTCCCTGAAGCTTTGCAGCTCGTGGACCTTGTTTCCCGGAGTCCTGGCGACTCCCGAGATTTGGTGACAACCCTCCAAGTTGTGGATTGTGCCTCATCCTTGTAAAGGTTCTAGTTGTCAACCTCAACGGCAACATAGTGATTTGAGCCTCTCCACATCGGTGGAAGGACTCGAAGGAGATATGGTATGACATTTGACGGCTACTAGGTGTTCCACTTTGGTGGCACCGCACCGCTTCAACGGAGACTAGCTTCCATTGGGAAGTGAACTTCGGGATACATCTCTGCGTCATTGTGTTCGGTTATTCCTCAACTTACCTTTACTTGTTGCTATTAGCTTAGTTGAATTAATATCCTGTGGTAGTAGTATTTGCTCACCATATAGGATTGTTCACCTAGTTGCATAATCTAGACAATCCATATTTGTGCATTATCTTGTTAACCAAAAAAGAAGTTAAAATCTGCGGTTAACCTATTCACCCCCTCTAGTTAATCTCTCGACGATTCATACTGGGAGGTAGTACCGTTCCTGGAATTAGTGCAGCGCACCTGCTCTAGAAGCGGTAGTACCATGCGCAGTTCTCGGTAGTACCGGTACTTTGGGTACTACTGTCAGTTACAGTGGTAGTACCGCTGCAGCTGGCAGTAGTACCGCTAGCCAGGTTTCTTCCTTCTGACAAGGGGTCTAAAATATGATATTTTAAGAAATTGAAATGTTTTAGGAAGGAGAAGTTTGGGGCTTAGGTTTAAGAGCTCAAACCGAGATGGTACTTCAACTTACTCTTGTAAGATGCAATCAACTAAAGGCCAAGAGAGAGTGTGTTTTCCAAACTCCACAACACAAAGCGATAGTCAAAAGATCCAAATAACAACCAACTCTTCAAAAGAAGAGGTTGGTGGCCTAATCCACCATGTAAGAGATTATGGTATGGCACCGCGAAGATATATCTTGGGTGCATTGCCAATTCTAAACATTTTAGCAGATAACAATGATTTTTTTGCTTTGGGCATAATGGGGGGAGGGACAACCCAATATGTTAGGATAACACTCCCCCTATATACATTCCTACACCTAAACCCAACCACATAGTCAACTATAGGCGTGTGTGTAAGATACTCAAGTCAAACTCCTTGAATCGATGATATTTAGCTCATTCCTCAAATACATGAATCTTGAATCATCTAGAGGCTTCATGAATATATTCGCGAGATTATCCTTGGTTCAAACATAGGCTAGCTCAATATCACCTCTTGCCACATGATCTTGAATGAAATGATGACGAATCTCAATATGCTTTGTCCTTGTGTGTTGCACGGGGGTGTAGGCAATCTTGATGTCACTCTCATTGAACATAACAGTGTCACCTTCTCCAGGTGAACATTGATGCGGAGGGTTACTCCTAGATTGGCCCGATCTTCACGAATCGACGGAGAACACGAAGAACACGAAGAACTCGATGAACACACGAGGGGGAAACGAGGGGGGTATCGAGGGCAACGCAAACAAACACAAGGATAACTAGTAAGAACCGAAGAACCCCAAATCTTCCGTCAACTAACCCCGAGGGCCTCCTACGGAACGATCGATTCAACTGAGCTCACCTTGATTGAAACCGCTTTACACCCGTAGCCGGTCCACTACGCCAATAGAACCTCAAGATAATCGAGAGGAAGATTGGTCAAGTACTTGATAGAAACCCAAAGGGAGAGATCAAGTAGTTGGATGTGCCTTGATACAATCCTCGACGATGTCGGAGGGATGGTTCCTCAAAGAGGGATACAAGAGAGCTGAGCTCCAAATGTTCTAAATTCAACTCTAAACCCTAGATCTAGCTTGGGGGTCTCCTTATATAGCCGGGGGTCAAAGTAGGTGGAAACTGGAGCGAAAACAGTGCATTTCCGGGCATTTTCGGTTCCACCCCGGCCTAGGGGCCGGCCTGGCCGGCCTGGAACCCGGCCTGGGGCCAGGGTGGGCGCCTGGAGAGGCTGGCCGGCCTGGGGCCGGGGTGGGGTGGAGGCAGGCCGGCCCCCAGGCCGGCTGCTTCGGGTGGTGGCCCGGCCTGGGGCCGGGGTGGGAGGAGGGCAGGCCGGGTTGGAGGCCGGCCTCCTCTGGAGGGGGTCCGGCCTAGGGGGGGGATGAGGCCGGCCGGGAGGGACTCCTTTCCCCCTATCTTCTCCGTCGGGACTCCGATTGCGATGCCGTTTCTTCCGTCCTCCTTCGTATCTTCTTGCGCATCATTTTGGGTGCTTTCCGGGGCCTCCGTGGTGGGTTTGAACCTGAGTACGCAAAGTGTGGAACCATGAGGTAGCGCACCATTCTCCACATGACCGAAAGCATAGGATGAGAGGAGCGAGTTCACCTTATCTTTGATGGCCTTTGCGCGTGATCTTGTCATCGGTGCACTCGGTGGAGTTGGGTGGGCTACATCATCTCCCCCCCCTTGAAAAAGAGTCGACATCGACTCGGCGTCGTGTTCATCACTTGGGTATCCATGGAAGGGAGAGAGGTCCTTGACATTGAAGGAGTTGTGGACGAGGTACTTGGATTGCGGTAAGTCGAGCTTGTAGGCGTTGTTGTTGATGCGCTTGATGACCTTGAAGGGACCGTCACCTCTTGGCTTGAGCTTGGAGTTGCGCTCTTCGGGGAACCGGTCCTTGCGCAAGTGTAGCCACACGAGGTCACCTTCTTGGAACACCATGGGTTTCTTGTTCTTGTTCATGATAGAGGCTCGGTGCTCGGAATGCTTCTCAAGCGTAGCCCTTGTGGAGTCGTGTAGCTTCTTGATGTAGTCGGTGCGCTTGTCGATGTCCATGTTTGCTCGCTCGCGTAGAGGCAAAGGGAGTATGTCGAGGGCGGTGTTGGGGTTGAAGCCGTAGACGATCTCGAAGGGACTCTTCTTGGTAGCTTGATGGAGAGCACGGTTGTAGGCGAACTCGGCGTGTGGGATGCATTCCTCCCAATTCTTCAAGTTGGGCTTGATCAATGCTCGAAGTAGTGAAGAGAGTGTGCGGTTGACGACCTCGGTTTGTCCATCCGTTTGTGGGTGATAGGCGGTGGAGAATAGTAGCTTGACGCCGAGCTTGGCCATCAATGTCTTCCAAAAGTAGGAGGTGAACTTGACGTCGCGGTCCGAGACAATTGAAGTAGGTACACCATGTAAACGCACAATTTCCCTGAAAAACAAAGTAGCAACATGTGAAGCATCGTCGGTTCGGTTACAAGGAATTAAATGTGCCATCTTAGAGAAACGATCCACAACTACAAAGATTGAATCCATGTTGGTTTTAATTCGTGGAAGGCCTAACACAAAGTCCATGCTAATATCACTCCAAGGTGCATGTGGGATAGGTAATGGCATGTAAAGACCATGAGGGTTGGAGGTGGACTTAGCTCGGAGGCATGTGGAACATCTCTTGACGTGTCTCTCAACGTGATGCTTCATCTTGGGCCAATAGTAGTTGGTGGAGAGCATGGCATAGGTCTTGTCGCGTCCAAAGTGTCCCATGAGGCCTCCTTCATGTGATTCCTTCAATAACAACAAACGAAGAGAAGACTCGGGGATACACAATTTGTTAGCCTTAAACAAGAAACCTTTGTGAAGGTAGTAATCATCGAAACCTCGGTTAGGCAAGCACTTCTCAAATATAGGACCAAAGAAAGCATCGGAAGCATATAAGTCTTTGATTTCATCCAAACCAATCACATTGATGTCAAGACGTGTAAGAAGGCATTCTTTCCTAGACAAGGCATCGGCTACCACATTCTCTTTACCTTTCTTGTACTTAATGACATAAGGAAAAGATTCAATGAATTCAACCCACTTAGCATGCCTTTTGTTCAAATTGGTTTGGCTTTTTAAGTATTTCAATGATTCGTGATCGGAATGAATGACAAATTCTTTTGGCCAAAGGTAGTGTTGCCAAACTTCTAGCACTCTAACCAAAGCAAAGAGTTCCTTATCATAGATGGGGTAATTGAGTTTAGCACCATCAAGTTTTTCACTATGGTAAGCAACGGGGCGTCCGTTTTGCATGAGAACGCCACCAATTCCTATACCACTAGCATCACATTCAATCTCAAAAGTTTTCTCGAAATCCGGTAAGACAAGCAAAGGAGCTTCGGTTAGGCATTTCTTAAGTGTGTCGAAAGCTTTTTGTTGTGCATTGCCCCAAACAAAAGGTACATTCTTTTTGGTAAGTTCATTCAAAGGGCAAGCAATAGTTGAAAAATCTTTGACAAAGCGGCGATAGAAACCGGCAAGGCCATGAAAGCGCCTTATCTCACCGACGGAAGTAGGGTTGGGCCAATTCCTGATTGCCTCAATCTTCTTGTTATCTACTTCAATTCCATTGGACGAGATCACAAAACCCAATAAAACAAGCTTGTTGGTGCAAAAATTGCATTTGGAAAGATTGGCGAAAAGTTTTGCATTGCGAAGAGCCAACAATACTTGTGAAACATGATCAAGGTGATCTTCCAAAGATTTGCTATAAATGAGAATATCGTCGAAGTAAACCACAACAAATTTGCCAATGAAAGGACGTAGAACTTCATTCATGAGACGCATGAAGGTAGATGGGGCATTCGAAAGACCAAAGGGCATAACAAGCCATTCATACAAACCAAGTTTTGTTTTGAAAGCCATTTTCCATTCATCACCTATACTCGTACGAATTTGATGGTAACCACTTTTAAGATCAATTTTTGAAAAGATAGTAGCACCACTCAATTCATCAAGCATGTCATCGAGCCTAGGAATAGGATGTCTATATCTAACGGTGATAGCATTGATAGGGCGACAATCCATACACATGCGGGAAGTAGAATCTTGCTTTGGAACAAGGATAACCGGCACGGCACAAGGGCTAAGGGATTCGCGAATAAAACCTTTTTCGAGTAGCTCTTGGATTTGGCGCTCAATCTCCTTAGTCTCCTCGGGATTGGTGCGGTAAGGAGCGCGGTTTGGAAGGGGCGCGCCCGGAATGAGGTCAATACGGTGCTCGATTCCTCGAAGGGGAGGAAGGCCCGGAGGGAGCTCATCGGGAAAGACGTCTTCAAATTCCTGCAACAAAGGCAACAAAGATGGGGGTAGATTTGTCATGTCGTTAGTTTCAAGTGCTTCCCCTTTGCACAATAGGACAAAGTGAAGTATGGTTGGGTCATCTCTTAGCGCTCGCATCTCTCTTTTGGTGGCAAGTAAGGCAAAGCCTTTGGCATCACTCGGATTTTTTCCACTCATATTTGGCTTGTGGCTCTCACTCACTTTTTGGTGGATCACTCTCTCACCACTCATCTCACGAGATTTGAGCTCTTCTTGTCGACGTGCAAGAGTCTTGGCGTTGTCGGCGATCACTTGGCTAGGAGACATGGGACGAAGAACAAATGTCTTGTTGTTCCACTTGAAGCTATAGTGATTGGTACGCCCATCATGGATAGCACTCTTGTCGTATTGCCAAGGTCGGCCAAGAAGAAGATGACACACGGTCATAGGAACAACGTCACAATCTACCGTGTCTTCATAAGGACCAATCTTGAAAGTCACGGAGACCATGTGTTGAATCTTGAAGGTGCCGGAGTCACTAAGCCATTGGACATGGTATGGGTGAGGGTGTTGCTTGTAAGGCAATTTGAGTTTGTCGCGAAGCTCTTTGCTAGCCAAGTTGTGGCAACTTCCACCGTCGATGATGACCTTGATTGACTTGCCATCAATACCGGCTCTTGTTTGAAAGAGATTGCACCGTTGATCTTGATCATCTTGAGGAGAAGAAGTGAGGACTCTTGTGACCACTAGTGATGGGTTCTTGTCCTCATCGCAATACACACTTTCTTCATCATCGTTGGAGACGTCCAAAGGGTTGAGAGCAACTTGATGCAAGGCATAGTATTCGCCTTCGCTCATAGAATCACGTTCACCATCTTGGTTGACAATCATGATCATCTTGTTGGAACATTCAAATGACTTGTGTCCACTACCACCACACTTGAAGCAAGTAATAGTGCTTGACTTGACTTGAGGAGCACTTGAGGATGAGGTTGGAGGAGCTTGCTTCTTGAATGGTTGGGAAGACTTGTTGGGAGCACTAGAGGCTCGCGGGTTGCTCTTGGTGGTAGTTGGAGGAGGAGCTTGTGTCATTGGAGTAGAGGATGATGGTCTTGAGTTGAAGAAAGCCTTTTGCTTGCTATATTTGAGATCTTCCGTAATTTGGCGTTCCGCCTTGAGAGCTTGGTGGACAAGGGCCACAATGTTGTCATACGGTTGATACTCGACGATCTTCCTTATAGGATAGTTGAGGCCATTGAGAAAGCGGGCCATTGTTTGCTCTTGAGATTCTATCACATGAGCGCGGATCAAAGATTCTCCATTTCCTTGTAGTACTCATCAACGGACTTCACACCTTGACGAAGTTCTTGAAGCTTCTTGAAGAGGTCACGCTTGTAGTGAGGAGGAACGAATCGAGCATGCATGAATTGCTTCATCTCATTCCAAGTGGCAATAGGAGCAACGCGATTGCGGACTCGTTCGGCTTGTAGACGATCCCACCATAAGAGTGCATAGCCTTCGAATTCCAAAGATGCTAGAGCAACCATTTTCTTGTCGGTGAAGTTGTGAATGCCGAAGATCTTGTCAACCTTGAGAGCCCAAGCAAGATAGTCTTCGGGATCATTCTCACCATTGAACTTGGGGACATTGAAACGAAGAGCACTCATGTTGTTGTCCTCTTGCGGACGATGGGGGCGCGCATGTTGGCGCTCATGGGGGTCTTCATCATACATGGGAGGTGAATCATCATAGGGGTCATCCTCATTGTCTTGGCGGTGGCGATCATGATGGGGAGGATGACGCCGGTGGTCATTAGGTGGTGGTGGTTGGTGGTGACGGAGCCTAGCTTCACGGCGTTCACTATCATCTTGGCCATTGTGATGTTGTTGAGGACGTTCTTGTTCTTGGAGAGGTTGTTGAGGATGATCATGTTCTTGGCGGTCATTGTTGTTGGGACGCGCATGGCGCCTTGGTGGCCTTCGATGTTGACGAGCATCTTCCACGAAATCGTTGTGGCCATAGTCTTGAGCGTGGCCTTGTGGAGGTGGAGGATGATGGTGTTGTCGAAGGTCCGGGCGTTGCGGTTGTTGAAGAGGGTCACCACGGCCTTGGCGATGTCGAGGTGGTGGTGATGGCGAGCTATCCTCATACCGATTGCGTCGCGGAGGTTGTTGATGTTGTGGAGGAGGTGGTGGTGCTTGTTGAGGTTGTCCACCCTCCTCCACGTTGTGGCGATCATGGCGATCATGGCGACGAGGTTGGTGAGGATCTTGATTGCGGTGGCTTGAGCGACGAGACCTTGAGGACGATGATGAATGACGGCGATTGGCAAGATTAGCCAAGTTGATGTTGATGCGCGTCATTTGATCATTCAATCGAGCCTCTTGTTCTTGGAGTCGACGCTCATAGCGTTGCAACCCGTCCTTGACGAGTTCGCGGAGTTGAAAGTGGTCATTGTGGGTGACGAAGTTGGCGTAATCATTGTCGTTGTAGAATGGGTTGCCTTCGTCTTCCGAGCTCGGACTTGTGAATACTCCTTCCCTAGCCATCTCAAAAACACACACAAGGGTGATATTGAAGAAATGGACGCCTCACTTACCCAACGTTACCTTTCTTGGTCGTATTGAGGCTAGTGGACGAGCCTAGGTGTAGGGCGGTATGTCAAGAGCGAATCCAAAAGATCGAAAGAAACCGCAAACGGCAACACACACACTTTATATGGAAGGCAAATAGGTTAGGAAAGTGGCGAGGAAAAATCGACCAAAACCGAAGAAAAGTTTGTTGTCAATCGTGGAGAAAATTCAAAGAAAAGTTAGCACAAAAACCAAACCTATAGGATGGAAATATGGTGGAACACACACACGCAAGGGAAAAATGGGGTTAGTGCGACCAATGGACGAGCGAAGAACGAAATGGTCCTAACGTAGACTAATGCTCAATGCCACACTAACACAAGGAGGACGCTAGCTCAAACCGCAAAGTTGAAAAGGCAACAAGATTCGCAGCGTGGCAATCGGTCACTCTTTCTCTTTTGCGACGCAAAGCTAGGCGTTCCTACAAATGATAGCAATTGGCATCGATCTTTTCTTCTTTTGGCTCTTTTTGCTTCTTTCTCTTTCTCCTCTCTTTTTTTTTTGATTTTTCGCTTTTTGATGGATGATGCGGAGATGATTCCCAAATGCCAATGCCTACTCGTAGCTAGACTCTCACAAGCGCAAAACTCGCACTCTCGGTGCCACAATGCGATGCCAAGTGGTGTAAAAGAACTAGTCCAAGTAGGTAAGGTACACAAAGGATGGGGTGGTTCAAGCGGAAGCAAGTTATACCTCTCTTATTTGATGATCACGGACTTGCGGCCGTGGGGGAGTCGATGTCGTGGCGATCCGATGATGTGGAAGCGTAGGTGATGTCGTGGGCGTCGCGTAGCAACTCGTTGCACTCAATTTGGATCACAAACGACAAAGAAAAACAAGTTCCAAAATCTGCCGGAGAATCGAAGAGCTGAAATTTTCTGAGTTTTTGGCTCAAATTCGAAATTCCCACAAAATCAAGAAAAATTTTGGGCGAAATTGGAAAAATTGGCTGAATGGAAAGGTGTGGAAAGGTATTTGGCAACAAATCTATGAAGAAAAACCACGAAAAACTCAACGAGTCAACAGATCGGTCAAATTCCCTTTTGGCTATTTTTTGAGGATTTTCGAAATTCTTGGTGGAAAAAGAAAAATTGGTGGATGGGGAGGGGTATGGGTGTCGGATTCGTGTCAATCTAGCTCTGGATACCAGATGATGCGGAGGGTTACTCCTAGATTGGCCCGATCTTCACGAATCGACGGAGAACACGAAGAACACGAAGAACTCGATGAACACACGAGGGGGAAACGAGGGGGGTATCGAGGGCAACGCAAACAAACACAAGGATAACTAGTAAGAACCGAAGAACCCCAAATCTTCCGTCAACTAACCCCGAGGGCCGCCTACGGAACGATCGATTCAACTGAGCTCACCTTGATTGAAACCGCTTTACACCCGTAGCCGGTCCACTACGCCAATAGAACCTCAAGATAATCGAGAGGAAGATTGGTCAAGTACTTGATAGAAACCCAAAGGGAGAGATCAAGTAGTTGGATGTGCCTTGATACAATCCTCGACGATGTCGGAGGGATGGTTCCTCAAAGAGGGATACAAGAGAGCTGAGCTCCAAATGTTCTAAATTCAACTCTAAACCCTAGATCTAGCTTGGGGGTCTCCTTATATAGCCGGGGGTCGAAGTAGGTGGAAACTGGAGCGAAAACAGTGCATTTCCGGGCATTTTCGGTTCCACCCCGGCCTAGGGGCCGGCCTGGCCGGCAGGGAACCCGGCCTGGGGCCAGGGTGGGCGCCTGGAGAGGCTGGCCGGCCTGGGGCCGGGGTGGGGTGGAGGCAGGCCGGCCCCCAGGCCGGCTGCTTCGGGTGGTGGCCCGGCCTGGGGCCGGGGTGGGAGGAGGGCAGGCCGGGTTGGAGGCCGGCCTCCTCTGGAGGGGGTCCGGCCTAGGGGGGGGGGGGATGAGGCCGGCCTGGCCGGCCCCCGAGGCCGGGAGGGACTCCTTTCCCCCTATCTTCTCCGTCGGGACTCCGATTGCGATGCCGTTTCTTCCGCCCTCCTTCGTATCTTCTTGCGCATCATTTTGGGTGCTTTCCGGGGCCTCCGTGGTGGGTTTGAACCTGAGTACGCAAAGTGTGGAACCATGAGGTAGCGCACCATTCTCCACATGACCGAAAGCATAGGATGAGAGGAGCGAGTTCACCTTATCTTTGATGGCCTTTGCGCGTGATCTTGTCATCGGTGCACTCGGTGGAGTTGGGTGGGCTACATCAAACATCATACTCTTTGAGGGTTTTCCTAATCCATAAAGATATACAACTAGCGGACGCCATAGACTCGGCTTCGGAGGTGGAGAGATATACAATTTTCTTCTTAGAAGACCAACTCACAAAAGACCTACCAAGGAATTGGCAAGCCCTGGAAGTTTATTTCCTACCATCTTGACCATCGACCCAATCTGTGTCTGTGTACCCCTTGAGAGAAAATTGTGCCCCTTTGTATACCACAAACCAAATCTCGAGGTATGAACCAAATACCGAAAGATTCTATGGACCACTGTCAAATGGCTTTCTTTAGGAGCCTCTTGATACCTTACACACACTCCTACACTCAACACAATATCGGGCCTAGATGCACAAATATAAAGCAAAGAACCGATCATAGAACGATATAACTTTTGGTCCACATCTTTACCATCCGGATTGCGCTTGAGATGGCATTTGGTTTGCATTGGATAAACCTTCTCTTTAAACATCCCGAGCATATCTTGGGTATACTTGGCTTGAGAAATGAAAATATCACGAGCCAATTGCTTGATCTCAAAACCAAGGAAGAATTTGAGCTCTCCCATCACAGACATCTCAAACATGTTAGTCATAAGCTTTGAGAATTCATCATTGAAAGCTTTGTTAGTTGAGCCAAAGATAATATCGTCCACGTAGAGTTGGCATATGAAAAAAATCTCCTTTTACCTTATTTGTGAAAAGGGTGGGATCGATTTGCCCAACTTTAAACCCGCAGTCTTGCAACAACTCTCTAAGGTGCTCATACCACACACGTGGAGCTTGTTTAAGTCCATAGAGTGCCTTGGAGAGCCGGTAGACATGGTTAGGGAAGTTGGGGTTCTCAAACCCCAGAGGTTGCTTAACACATACCTCCTTTTTCAATGGACCATTTATAAAGACACTCTTGACATCCATTTGTTGCAATTTGAAGTTATGTGAAGATGCATATGCAAGAAGGATACAGGTGGACCCAAGGTGAGCCGCGGGAGCATAGGTTTCATCAAAGTCAATGCCTTCCACTTGAGTGTAGCCTTGAGCCACCAATATTTCCTTGTTCCTCACAATAATACCATGCTCATCTTGCTTATTATTGAATATCCACTTGGTGCCAATACCATTGTGGCAATCTTTTGGCTTCTCAACTAGCTTCCAAATCTTATTGCGCTCAAAGTTATTGAGCTCATCATGCATAACTTATAACCAATATGAATCTTCAAGAGCTTCAAACACCTTATTTGGTTCCACCAAGGATATGTGAGCTTGATGCTCACTAAAGCTTGCAAATTGAGCTCTTGTGTATCTCTTGTTTTTCACGTAACTCAACACCTTATCATCAGAGGCATCAATATGCTTCAAGGATTTTGCAATCTTTCTAGCATGATGGTCTTCGATCTCCTCATTATTGCAAGGAGGAATCACTTTATCATATTGATCAATTGGGTCCCCGTCTTGACCGAAATTTTGGCCTTGATCATGATCTCGACTTGCTTCAACAATAGGAGAAGAAGATGAAGAAGGTTGATCTTGGCCTTGACCTTGGCTAGCTTGAATGATAGGAGTGCTTGGTTCTCGCGTAGCAACTTGGTCAACAATGGGAGGGTCTTGTACTTGTTCTTGGGTTGGTGCATCACTTGCTCCCTTGGCATGATCTTCCAATGTAGAGGAGGGCTCCACTTCAGTAGAGCATAGTACTTATCGAGTCGCCACAGGGTGTCCCTCGATGTCGCGAAAAAATCTCACGCCCATTCTTCCTATGGCTTCTTGAGGAGTTTCAACATCTACATAGAAAACACAAAATTGCCCAACTTGGGAGCCATCATTCTCTTCGAACACCACACTACTAGATTCAATGAAAATCCGTGAGGCCTTGTCAAAGACTCTATAAGTGTGGGATTCTGCACCATAACCAACAACCATACCCTCAATAGTTTTAGCTTCGAATTTAGACAAACGGACACCTTTGATCAAACAGAAAACTTTCAACCGAAGACACAGAAGTAGGAGATGTTGGATTTGTTGCTGGTGAGAATCTCATATGGAGTCTTCATTAATCCCTTTCGAATGTAGATCCGGTTAGATGAGTGACAAGCGGTGGAGATGGCTTCGGCCCAAAGATATTGGGGAGAGTTAAACTCCGCCAACATGGTCCTAGCCATATCCAAGAGTGTTTGGTTCTTCCTCTCAGCTAAACCATTTTGTTGAAGGGTATATGCAGCGGAATATTGATGATGAATACCCTCTTCACTAAGGAACTCATAAAGGGTGTATTTCTTGAACTCGGAGCCATTATCACTCCGAATAGCCAAGATAGGAAGATTGTGTTGACGTTGCACTTGGTTGGAGAAGTCGATGACAGCTTGTTGAGTCCCACTATTCAACTTGAAGAAATAGACCCATGTGTATCTTGAATATTCATCCACAATCACTAAGCAATACTTCTTTCCTACAGGACTTGCCTCGGGCACAGCACCAAAGAGATCAACATGGAGAAGCTCCAAGATCCTCTTTGATGAGATAATTGTCTTGCTTGGATACAAAGAATCATGCATCTTGCCATCAACACAAGCCCTACACACACGATCTTTGGCAAAGGAAACATTTGCTTTTAGTCCGAGGATGTAGCCACCCTTGTGAAAACTTTGCAAAGTTCTCATGTTAACATGGGATAAGCGGCGATGCCTCAACCAACCCACGTTGGCCTTACCGAAGAGACACATCATTTGAGTGTTGGTTTACTCCAAAAAGTCTACCACATACAACTCATTTTCGACATGCCCAACATAAGCAACATCGAGAGACTTGCTCCATGATACGTCTCCAACGTATCTATAATTTCTGATGTTCCATGTTGATATTATGCCAATTGCTACATGTTTTCTCCCTTCTTTATAGCATTTTTTACACGTTTTCCGGGACTAACCTATTAACAACATGCCAAGTGCCCATTCCTTGTTTTCTGCTGATTTTTATTTCATAAAAGTTGTTCTGGAAATATTCTTGTAATTGGACCCGACGAACCCCAAAGTTCCAATTTTCCCCGGAAGCATCCAGAAGTCCAGAAGAGCCCCGGAGGGGGGGCACAGGGTGGCCACACCATAGGGTGTCGTGGGTTCCCCTGGCCGCGCCACCTGGTGGTGTGGGCCCCCTGGCCACCGCCCGGCATCGCCCTTTCGCCTATTTATACTCCCCGAGGGAAAACCCTAAGAGAATCAACCTTTTCCACAAAATACATCTGTAGCTCCGCCGCCGCTGCCGACAAGTTTTGGAGGACAGATCTCTGTTCTGGCACCTTGCCAAGACGGGGAAGTGCCCCCATAACCATCTCCATCGACTGCACCGCCATCTCCATCGCCGTTGCTGTCTCCTATGATGAGGATGGAGTAGTTCTCCCCCGAGGCCTAGGGCTCTACCGATAGCTATGTGGTTCATCTTTCTCTCCCATGGTGTGATCTATATGTGATCGTGAGCTTTGTAATCTAGTTGAATAAGTAGATGTTACTCTTCATCTTGTGCTACTCAAGTGTTTTATTAATATGTACTTTGGAGTCACCTTGTCCTGCGGTGGGAAGGTGATAGTGTGCACATCGTGTGTGTCTCCTCTATGAATTGTGGTGTTTGTCTAGTACCTTCTAGGGTGCTCATAGTGACAGCGTGGGGTTAACTAGAAATGGGAATGCTTACTTTAAGGAATGCTTTTTGCAGCCCTACGCAATGATTAGTGTTCGTTATCCAACTGGAGAGGGTTGAGAGTAGCATAGTGAAGAGAAGATATTTAGTTATTCAATTATGTGATCATTGTTGAGAGTGCCCACTAGTGAAAGTAGGATCCCTAGGCCTTGTTTCCAAGCATTGAAACACCGTTTTCTGCCTGTTCTGCTACATGTTTGCTTGCTGCCATATTTATTCAGATTGCTATTATTACTTATAACCATCCATATTGCTCGCATTTCACTATCTCTTCGCCGAACTAGTGCACCTATATGCCTGACAAGTATATTGGGTGTGTTGGGGACACAAGAGACTTCTTGTATCTTAATTGCATGGTTGCTTGAGAGGGATATCTTTGACCTCTACCTTCCTGAGTTCGATAAACCTTGCGTGATCCACTTAAGGGAAACTTGCTGCTGTTCTACAAACCTC